>CM035839.1:48346497-48946497 GCA_020510985.1 Pholidichthys leucotaenia
GTGATTTTCTGGATTTTTTTTTTCTCATTTTGTCTCTCATAGTTGAGGTATACCTATGATGAAAATTGGAGACCTCTCTCATCTTTTAAGTGGGAGAACTTGCACAATTGGTGGCTGACTAAATACTTTTTTGCCCCACTGTACAGTACTTGGATAGGTACTGTATAAAGCTCCTTTTGGCAAAGTAAATCTGTTTTGGCACAATAAGGGTAGCAGATTTCTGTTCTGCTCACCTAGCTGCGTGAAAGGACAAGGGGGGAAAAAATAAATAAAATAAAATCTCAGGAAGTCTCTGTAGTGGGTTAAAGTTCTACATGTGGATTTGAGCAGCAGCTTGCAGCCCCCTGCACCATTATATCAGCCCCTCAATGCACCATAGCTGAGAGTGAGAGTCATATGTCAGGCTTGTGCATCAAACACATGATCCAGACAAAAAAGGCATGCACAGGATAGTGTTTAACATTACATTTGTTTTATGTCACAAGCCAAATTCTCTGGTGCAGAACTGACACCAACCAGCGATGTAGAGTGAAATGTTTTTGAGAAAGCCAATATGTCCATGTGGCTTTGAGACCCATTTTTCTGGATTTTAACGAGGCGGAGAAAAGGGAAAACAACCCATCTTGTGCAACTGCCATGTCTGCTGGGGATTTGCTCAGATGGCTAGCCGTCACTACTTTCCTTTTAAGTCATTTGCTGCATTAATCAAAAATGGCTCACAATGGACTTTGCAGCCATGTGTTCCACGTATGTAGGCCGCACAATGCAAATCCCCGCCGATGTAGGAAAATCACTTGGACATTTCTGTAGTGCTGTTAAATTAAACACACGCTCACAGGAAAGGGCTTGATGTAACACATGACATCATTAGACTAATCACTATGGTTTCGTCTGTGTTGGAGGACAGTGGAAGTGAGCGTTTTGTGCATGTGTGCAGCTACAGCATACAGAGGCCAGCACACAGTGGGGGGAAGGTATGATTTCCACAGGGTGGCCTGATTTTATCCAGACATTTCCACACATCCCACATACTTTAATTTACATTCATCACGGTCTTAGGTTTTATGACAAACACAAACCATCTGCTCAGGACATACACTGGAATGGAAATGGAAATTTGTTTGTGTGCACATTTGAAAAGGAAGCTCAAACCATCCCCAACAAGCACAACAATAAAGCCCCATTATTAATCAACCTTAATGAGCCACCATTATGCATAATTACCGAGTAAACTCATTTGGAGACAGATGGTAATGTTTATTTAATCCCCTCTCTGTTTCTATGGAATGTGCTGAACACGGTGACAGTCATAATAGCGCTGGGTGTTTTTGTCTGTGGGGTTGCGAGGACTTGTCGAGTAGAAGGAACTCAACCACCAATAGCCTGGCTGGAAAGGTGTGTGTTACTGTAGCCCCACATTCATTGAAGTTCTCTGAGAAAAGAGTGAAAGTCCAAATTTCTTGGCAGGGAGCAGATTATAACCACCCATTTTCCTCCCAAAACAATGCCATTATGAAACATAACTATTTGGAACATGCATGTAGAATAGCTGCAAGTGAGCAACAGGCTTCATGAGTAACACCTCACCTCTTCATTCAACGCCCAACCTCCCCCCACACCCAAAGGCAACCAGCCAACAGGATGATGAAACATTCCACCATCACACAGCCTGTCACCAACTCCCTGAGCAATAATAGCAAGTGAGAATGCAATTACCGCACTCTCAGTGAAGACAATTGAGGCCAGATGATGGCTCGGATAGCTCTAGGTGCTAATGTATAGAGGAAGAGAGCATTAAACAGGAGAGGCAAAACCAAAGCCTGCTGGTTGCCCCAGCCTCTGTAGTGCGTGCCGGGGACTGCACTCTCCTCATCTGACCCTGTTGTTATTTGCCGCTGTTGATGGAAAATTTTATGAAGCAAAGCTCAGTTTCACCACAAACCCAGACAGATGAAGGCCAGAACATGGAAGGAACAGAAAAAGAAGGGAGGTTCAATCACAAGAATGACCTTGGCAGGATAAAGCAGTGGCCAGCTTTAAAAAAAAAAAAAAGTTATTCAGCAATCAATATGGGATATAAGACATGGACAGACTGCTTCCTGAGACTTGTCTTTTACATTTCCTCCCAAGTTGGCTCTCAGTGTAAAATTTGAAGCATATGGACCACAGAATTCAACCAAAGTTCAACTGGACAAGACGAGCGGCACCAAGGCCGTCTTTAGCCCTAATTACAAACTACAGTAGAGGTCAGCTGAAACTGCTCAAGCTCTATAGCATGCATGTTGGCTTTATTATCCACACCAGCCAAATCTTCTATTCATTTAAACACATGAAAGAATTCACAATGGCTTTCCTCTTTCCAAAAGATTCTGAGTCAAATAGGCAGAGAGCTACAACTCTGGGTGAAAGGTCTAGAAGAACAATCCAAAAAATATGAAGGAGCTGCCAAGGGATGCACCAATAATATGACCAACCACATATTCAATCAACTTGATTTTCAAGCTTTTGAGAAAAAAGGTCAGTTCTCTTTTACTAAATTAATTCAATAGGATCAGCTCAAAGCTGCAGACAGAGCGTTTGAGGAACTTCTGAAATGGGAGTATTAAGTCAAAATGATGTCACAATAGCATTAAAGTGCCTGAAACATGCCCTTTTCCCACATTGACACAGTGGTGGTGTTAAATTGTGACATGCTTTGGTCACAACACATCAGGGTTTAATTACTGCAGTGCTATTTTACATCCAGTTGAAGGAGCCCTTCATGCAATGGGCTGTTTGTGGATTTTGCCTTAAAAGCTTATAAACCCCAGTTCACCCTACCTTGAGTGCTCTCTCACCCTACCCTCCAACTTTCATCACTACTGAAGCGCTGTGCCTGGATACACAATTATGTGGCTAATGTTAGCTGGTTAGCGCATAACTCCGGTAGCGAACACAGCCTGAGCAAACTAACAAATTGATTAAATGTAAGAACATGAAAGTCCAAACAAAGCATTTTCAAAGGCGGGGGTGGATGATTTGAGTGGTTGATAGGACAGGTCCTGTCGCTGGAGTTTAATGAGCACAGAAACCATCATAAATAACTGAATGGCTAGCTCTGCTATTGGCAGCAGTCTAGGGATAAGGACCTGTATTTATATAGCGCTTTTTCTAGTCACAAAGACCACTTAAAGCGCTTAACTAGTAGGTACATTAACCCTATATTTTAAGGGCCTATCAGAGACATATCTAGGGACAATTTAGAGTCTTCATTTAACCTAACATGCATGTCTTTGGATTGTGGGAGGAAACCAGAGCCTCCAGAGTAAACCCACACAGCACAGGGAGAACATGCAAACTCCACACAGAAAGGTTCCTACCCCGATAGAATGGGGATTCGAACCTGGAACCTTCTATCTATGAGGCAACAGTGCTAACCACTGTACCGCCATGCTGCCATCTAAGCCAGAGTATAACAACCTAGCGTAAAATAAGCTAAAATAACCTCCTGGAATGAGGTATGGTAAAGTTTAGATCACGGATGTCTAGTGGGGTGAACAGATAATATTAAAAAAAATTCAAAAAGCTGTTGCAACTGCCTTTTTCTTATCTTCCTTCTTCTTTATACACCTTTCACTCTATATATATCACGGACACACAGATCGCCCCAAGGGTCTCCCGAGTCGGCGGACGGAGCCACTGTTTGCAGCGGGGGACGATACAGCAGGGAAGAGCTAGCTAGCTGGCTAGCTAGCTCCAACCGCCACCCGGTGCTAACGGAGAAGCTCGACATGCCGAGGAACTGTGGCGAAAACGACGAGCGTGCCGGGCTGGAGTTTAGGCGGCGTGCAAGAAATATAAGACAGAATAATAAAGAGCGATGGAAAGAACCAAGCAGACTGCCCGTAAATCTACTGGAGGAAAATGCCCCCCAGGAAGCAGCTAGCCACCAAGGCTGCTCGAAAAAAAGCGCTCCGGCCACCGGCGGAGTGAAGAAGCCTCACCGTTACAGGCCCGGTACTGTGGCTCAGAGAGATCCGTCGCTACCAGAAATCCACGGAGCTGCTCATCCGTAGGCTGCCCTTCCAGCGCCTGGCGAGGGAGGTCGCTCAGGACTTCAAGACCGACCTGCGCTTCCAGAGCTCCGCCGTCATGGCTCTGCAGGAGGCCAGCGAGGCCTACCTGGTGGACACCAACCTGTGTGCCATCCACGCCAAGAGGGTCACCACCATCATGCCCAAAGACATCCAGCTGGCCCGCCGCACCCGCGGAGGGAGACAGAGCTTAGACTTTCTGCTGCGCATTCACCAACCACAATGCTCCGCACTGTGTGTGTCTCTCTCTCTATATATATACAGTATATAGATATATATATTATTTATAGTAGGGCAGCACGGTGGCGCAGTGGTTAGCACAGTGGCAGCACAGCAAGAAGGTCATGGGATCGATTCCACCCTTGACCATCGTGAGTTCGATCCCGCCCCCAGACCATCGGTGATCCTTCTGTGTGGAGTTTGCATGTTCTCCCCGTGTCTGCGTGGGTTTACTCCGGGCACTCCGGTTTCCTCCCACATGCCAAAAACATGCAAGTTAGGTTAAATGGCATCAAAACTGGGGATTCTAAATTGTCCTTAGGTATGGATGTGAGAGTGAATGGTTGTCTGTCTCTCTGTGTTGGCCCTGCGATGGACTGGCGATCTGTCCAGGGTGTACCCTGCCTCTCGCCCAAAGATGCTGGGATAGGCTCCAGCCCCCCCGCGACCCGAAAGGATTAAGCGGTAGAAGATGGATGGATGGATTATTTATAGTAATATGTACATATGTATACTAGCTGTTCTTGTTTTTTTCTTGCCTTCTGATTGTTGCTCTGAGTGTTGCTATCCCTGTGCTGTTGCAATTCTGGAATTTCCCCATTGCGGGACTAATAAAGGCTTATCTTAATCACTTTTGGAGTGGTCTGCTGGGGCAGTGGCATTACAGCAGCCGATAGGAAGAGACTGAACAAACTGATCAAGAAAGCTAGCTCTGTCCTGGGGCAGTGCCTTGACCCAGTGGAGGAGATGGGAGAGAGAAGGATGGTGGCTAAACTGTCATCTCTGCTGGAGTCCGAGTTCCACCCTATGCAGGACATACTGAATGCACTGAGGAGCTCATTTAGCACCAGACTTCATCATCCTAGGTGCACAACCGAGAGGTTTCGCAGGTCCTTCCTACCTACGGCTGTCAGACTGTACAACCTAAGCAGGGCTGCTTGCAGAGATAGCAAAAAGACGTGACAACCTAATAGTATTGAATGCAAAAGACGCAATAGACTTACACAATGGTCCCCTCCGGTATACAACTAGGAAAATACCGGTCGCTATGGAGGGTGAGAATATGTATGGGTACATAATCATACCATGTAGGATAACTAAGTAGACGGTTATGCTGTTTCATTCCATCTAGCTACAATGCTCCGCACTGTGTGTGGTTATATATTTATTCCATCTAGCAACAATGCTCCACACTGTGTGTTTATGTATCTACATATTTATTCCATCTAGCTACAATGCTCCGCACTGTGTTTATGTATCTACATATTTATTCCATCCAGCTACAATGCTCCGCACTGTGTGTGTTTATATATTCATATATTTATTCCATCTAGCTACAATGCTCCGCACTGTGTGTTTATATACTCATATTTATTCCATCTAGCTACAATGCTCCGCACTGTGTGTCTATATATATATATTTATATGTACATATGTATACTCGCTGCTCTTGTTTTTCTCTTGCCTTCTGATTGTTGCTCTGAGTGTTGCTATCCATGTGCTGTTGCAATCCTGGAATTTCCCCATTGTGGGACTAATAAAGGCTTATCTTATCTTATCTTAATCAACACATACTGGTCAAGTGTTGATAGATAAATGGATTCCAGTGGGGAAGGGGGGGAGGAATAGAGTATAAAAAAGAACAATGAAAACCAGACTGATCATCTCCCTGCTGAGGCAAGCTATAATGCGGTTATACTCAAGGACTCCAACAGCTTAGTCAGGCTAATGTTAAAGGCTTGATGAAGCATCACAGCAAAAACAAAATAAGCCAGAATGATGCGAGCTACTGTATATTAACGACTGTGGATTAGTGAACAAGGTGGAAACAGGAATGCCTATTAGGGTGACTCCCTGGTAACACTGTTAGCTCTGAAGTTAATGCCTTGGCTGGGCTTCCCACCCATCTGCACATTTGCAGACAAACAGCTAGACTGGCAGTGGTCAGTTACGTGATCACACCTGTACAAAATCACACCAGATTCCACATTTTTAGGAGTTTGTGCTTCTTTCACATGTTTCCTTTTTGTATGTTTACATGGTTGTACAGTCATGTGAAAAAATTAGGACCCCCCCCCCCCATTAAATATTCAGTTCTTTAAGAAATATTCACATATTGATGTCTAATCTTGTTTTGAGTCATCTCTGGAAAAGAAGGCGATTTAATTGCAGGTAAATAAAAATTAACCTCGTTTTACGCAAACAAAAACAAAAATACGTATTCTGAGGAAAAAGTTAGGACACCCTACCGCCTAATAGCTAGTGTTACCCCCTTTGGCTGAAATAACTTCAGTGAGATGCTTTTTGTAGCCATCTACCAGTCTCTGACATCGGTCTGAGGAAAGTTTGCCACATTGCTCAATGCAGAATTCTTTCAGTTGTGAGATGTTTGAGGGGTTTCTTGCATGTACAGCCCATTTCAAATCCCTCCACAGCATCTCAAGGGGATTAAGATCTGGGCTTTGACTCAGCCATTCCAGGACTCTCCATTTCTTAGTTTTTATCCAATCCTTGGTGGATTTACTGGTATATTTTGTGTCACTGTCATGTTGCAAGGTCAAGTTCCGCTTCAGCTTTATTTTTTTTTTTAGCAGATGGTCTTACGTGGTCCTCAAGCACCCTCTGATACATGGTAAAGTCTATGATGGTGAGCTGGCCAGGTCCTGCTGCAGCAAAGCATCCCCAAACCATGACACTTCCACCTCTATGTTTCACAGCTGGTATGAGGTTCTTTTCCTGGAATGCTGTATTTGGTCTATGCCAAACACATCCTCTGTTTTAGTGTCCAAATAATTCAATTTCAGACTCATCAGTCCAAAGAACATTATTGCACAAGTCCTGGGGCCTCATGTACAAAGACAAAGACTTGCATGGATTTCCCACTGAAAGAGGGCGTACGTTTAAATCAAGAAAACGCCGTAAGCAAAAACAAACAAACAAAAAAACAGATGTATGAAACCGTGCGTACACAGGAATCCAAGCACATTTCCTTTGTACATCTCAATCTACTTGAAATTGAATGTATGTGAGGAAATACTGGACTCCTCCCTTGACACGCCCCCATTTGAATATGCAATTAGATGCAAATTGATATGCAAATTGATATATACAAGCCCTGTATGTTTGACTCTCCTGTACCCATGATCACACATAATGGATATAATGGAATTTCACGGACTGTGTGTTGGAGGCGCTCCTGACTGAGGTAGAGGCGCGTAAAAATGTTTTGATTGGCATGTTGTCCTCCGGCATCAGGCCCAGATGCAGGTAATTCAATAGCCTGCTCACAGCCCTATGAGATTAGTTTACCGTTTTCCTTTATTCAGACAGGGATAAGAAGGAGATGTTTATTTTACCTTGACATGTTTCGACTGACGTCTGCAGTCATCCTCAGAAGAGTCAACTGATCACTGTGATTTACGACCAGCCGGGTAGATCAGCTGGTTGAATGAAGGAAAGTAGTCATGAAAAAGACAATATGAACCTATTTAGTGGGTAGCCACGGTCACCTGTCAGTTGAAAGCAGATCATATTAGACTTGACAAGTACATACAGTGATGTGAAAAAGTGTTTGCCCCCTTCCTGATTTCTCTTTTTTTTGTACGTTTGTCACACTTAATGTTTCAGATCATCAAAACAAATTTATAAGATAACCCAAGTAAACACAAAATCCAATTTTTAAATTAAGGTGTTTATTATTAAGGGTAAAAAAAAATCCAAACCTACATGGCCCTGTATGAAAAAGTGATTGCGCCCCCCCGCTAAAATATAAATTAACTGTGGATTATCACATCTTTGGAAAGCTGAGTTCAATTTCTCTAGCCACACCCAGGCCTGATTACTGCCACACCTGTTCTCAATAAAGAAATCACTTAAATAGGACCTGCCTTACAAAGTGAAGAAGACCAAAAGATCCTCAAAAGCTAGACATTATGCTGTGATTTAAAGAAATTCAGGAACAAATGAGAAACAAAGTAACTGAGATTTATCAGTCTGGAAAAGGTTATAAAGCCATTTCTAAAGCTTTGGGACTCCAGCAAACCACAGTGAGAGCCTTTATCCACAAAAGGTGAAAACATGGAACAGTGGTGAACCTTCCCAGGAGTGGCTGGCCGACCAAAATTACCAAGAGCGCAGCGACAATTCATCCAAGAGGTCACAAAAGACCCCACAACAACATCCAAACAACTGCAGGCCTCACTTGCCTCAGTTAAGGTCAGTGTTCATTACTCCACCATAAGAAAGAGACTGGGCAAAAATGGCCTGCATGGCAGAGTTTCAAAATGAAAATCACTGCTGAGCAAAAAGAACAAAGGCTCATCTCAGTTTTGCCAGAAAACATCTTGATGATCCCCAAGACTTTTGGGAAAATACTCTAGACTAACAAGACAAAAGTTGAACTTTTTGGAAAGTGTGTGTCCCATTACATCTGGCGTAAAAGTAACAGCATTTCAGAAAAGGAACATCATACCAACAGTAAAATATGGTGGTGGTAGTGTGATGGTCTGAGGCTGTTTTGTTGCTTCAGGACCTGGACACTTTCATACAGGGCTATGTAGGTTTGGACTTTTTTTCCCCACTCTTAATAATAAACACCTTCATTTAAAAACTGCATCTTGTGTTTACTTGTGTTATCTTTGTCTAATATTTAAATTCGTTTGATGATCTGAAACATTCAAGTGTGACAAACATACAAAAAAAAGAAAAAAAGAAAAAGAGAAATCAGGAAGGGGGCAAACACTTTTTCACATCACTGTATTTTTATGTCCAAAATGAAAATCTCATCCTTTATAGTTGTATACAACATACATGGATTACATATGCACTACTAAATGAATGAAGTGTGCCGGGGAAAGGATGACACTGTTGCATTTCAAACTTTACGCATGCGTTTATTGACATAACTACTGTACACAGAGACACAATTGGAGGCTTGGTAGAATGCTGTGAAACTGTAGTTTAATCATCAAAAAAAGAAAGTCACTTACTCAAACCACTGACTTGTAATGAAGCCTTGATGACAGGGTGATATTTGGGGGTGCACAGGCACGTTGTGCATGAGGTGGGTTATTTAAGACAATTACATGAATTTACTCACCAAGAAGCCACCCATTCGCGACTTCCGGTTATGGCGGCCACGTAGGAAGACGTGTTTCGCTCTGCTCTGCTCCTAATAATAAAAAAAGTAGGCTAAAACTCTCCCAATTGGAGCAAAAACCTATCCTAGCGTTTAGGCGCGGATATGGTAAAAACCAAGGCTGTGAAATCAGGCGGAGGAAAAACTGATTCGTCGAGACAATCCAAGTTAACAGATTTCCATGCTCGTGACGAAGCAGATAAATCGCCAGAGACCATGGCTGAGGATGGAGCTACAGGCGGGGCGGTGACTGCCGAGGGAACGAATGCGGTCCTTGCTGCCATCAGCGCTATGAGAGCAGACTTTTCGTCTAAGTTTGATGGGATTATAGCAGCGATAGAAGCCATGAGAAAAGAAATAAGCGACTGTATGGAGCGAGTATCGCAGGCAGAGCTCCGGATCTCCAACGCTGAAGATGACGTCACCAGCCTGCAATTAAAGGTCCAAACATTGGAATTAAAAAATAAACGTCTGGAAGATAACGTCTTGGACTTAGAATCCCGGTCGAGACGGAATAATTTAAGGCTGGTGGGCCTCCCGGAGGGTTCAGAGGGACAGGATGCATGTTCCTTTTTGGAAAAGTGGATTCCAGAAGCACTGAACAACGCAGATCTGCAGTCATCGGTCGTCTTGGAGAGCGCACACCGAATCGGCCCACCGAGAGATAATAAGACCCCACCGAGGACGCTGATTATGAAGTTCCTCAACTACAGGGACAAGATGACTGTCTCCAACGCAGCGCGTACTAAGGGAGAAATTAAATACCAGGATCAACAGGTGCGGTTCTACCCAGATTTGGCCACAGGAATCCAACAATTAAGGAAACAGTTTGACCCCGCCCGTAAAGAGTTGCGCAGCCTCGGGATTCGTCACGGAGTGATCCATCCAGCAAGACTGCTGGTCACGTATAAAGGGAGAACCCATATCTTCAAGACCCCTCAGGAGGCGCAGGAACTCATTAAGCAGATCCAAGGAGAGGCTGGCGGGAGCTAAGAATGAAGCAAGAACAAGATATAAAGGTAGAATATTTAAGCATGTGTACAAGTATCTGACTGATTTGAAACATATAGCATGTCTACAAAATATAGATTGTATTATATTAAAAAAAAAAAGCTATGATGTACAAAGTTGCTATAAAATTTTGGAGTTAAGTTGGAAAAACTACAGAAGAGAGTTACTGTCATGTCATTAAAAGTAGCAGAGTCAGGGTGATTGAGAGGAGAAAGAGTGAGTGGTTTGACTGAACCTCGTGGGTGAGGAGCAGCCACTAGCTATAACGGGAGAGAATTTTTTTTTTGATTTTGGGGGGGGATTACCACGAATGTGGGGAGGGGGAATTTGTTTTTGTGTAGTTTGTGGGATGAATGTTCAACCATCCATGTTTTTGCTTCTCTCAAAGAACATGCTTATTTTGCAAGGTAATCTTAAACTCTTTATTGATCATAGACCAAAGCGTTAATCTTAATTTAACTTCATGGAATTGCAGAGGTCTACAAAATCTAAAAAAACTTAAACAAGTTTTGAATAAAATAAAAGACATAGGTTCAAAAATTGTGTTTTTACAAGAAACTCATTTAATAGAGGAGGATGTAAAAAGAATAAGGAGTAGATGGCAGGGAAGTGTGTTCACCTCATCATTTTCATCCCGAGCCAGGGGAGTTATGACTCTCATACATAAAACAGTTCCATTTCAAGTGAAAAATGTAATTGGAGATAAATTGGGAAGATATCTAATCATCCAAGGATCTTTGTTATTAGAAAATATAAATCTGGTAAACCTATATGGTCCCAATATAGATGATCAAAACTTCTTCGTTAATTTATTTCTTACTTTAGCATCACTCACAAGGCAACATATAATAGCAGGGGATTTTAATTGTACATTGAATCCCAGTATAGATAGATCAACAGGACTGGACTGTACGCACAATGGATGTAGGATGACCATTAATCATTTTATGAAAGAATTGAGATTGCTAGATATATGGAGAGAAATGAAACCACAAGTCAAAGCCTATTCTTGTTATTCTAATACCTACAAGACATTTTCGCGTATTGACTATTTTTTGATCTCCACAGAATTAAGGTCCAAGATTCAAAATTGTTTCTATGATAACATTGTGATCTCTGATCACGCACCCTGCTGTCTAATATATGTAGATAAGAAATTGACAAAGGTTCCAGGTAGGTGGCAATTTCAGCATAAATGGCTTCAGGATGAGGAATTTGTTCAGTACATAGAAAAACAGATGAGTTCTTTGATATCAATACTACACAAACATCAGCATGTATAAAGTGGGAAGCTTTCAAAGCTTTTATTAGGGGGCATATTAGTTTTACAGGTTCAAAATCTAGGAAGACTCGAGAGGAGAGAGTCCAATTGGAACGTAAAATAAAAATTCTTCAAGAAAAAGTGTATGCAGGAAGTAATCCAAAATTAGAGAACGAATTACTGATTCTGAGAGCTGAATATGACAAAAAAAAATCAGCGAATAGAGCTGCCTCGAGTCTTCTAAGATTGAAGCAAACCTTTTATGAACAAGGTGAAAAATCAGGAAAATTATTGGCATGGCAGATTAAACAATTAGAATTTAAAACACCAATTACCAGTATTATAAGTAACGGACAGGCAGTTGTAGATCCTTTAGAAATTAATAGTGCCTTTAGAGATTATTATGAAAAATTATATGATACAAAAAATGAAACTGACTTAACAAAACTAAATGGGTTTTTGGACGGATTTTCTATACCGTGTATTCCAAATGAAAATAGGGAGATACTGGAGTCAAAAATTAGTCAAGAAGAAGTTGGGCTAGCCATTGATAATATGAAATCAGGAAAAAGTGTGGGACCTGACGGTCTTCCAGTTGACCTCTATAAAAAAATTTAAGAATAAATTAATAAAACCATTTTTGGAAATGGTTTTAGAAGCATTTCAAAATAGTAATTTACCGCCATACATAAATAATGCCTTAATTATACTGTTGCCAAAACCAGGTAAACCCTCTAATAAATGTGAAAACATGAGACCAATAAGCCTATTAAATGCTGACCTTAAGATAATCTGTAAAATTTTAGCAAGACGACTACAAGAAATATTACCAGATATTAACCGAGATCAGAATGGCTTTATAATGGGAAGACAAGGCTTCCATAATGTAAGAAGACTATTTAATATTATTTATTCTAATAAAGAAGCGCTGGATACAGCTCTCCTATCATTGGACGCTGAAAAGGCCTTTGATAGGGTCGAATGGCCCTTTCTTTTTGAAGTTCTTCAAAGGTTTGGACTTGGAAATAATTTCATAAAATGGGTTCAGATAATATACAATAATGCTACAGCAGAAATCCTAACAAATAGCAATATCTCAAAATCAATAAAAATTAATAGAGGATGTCGACAAGGTTGTCCACTTTCACCTTTACTGTTTACTATGGCAATTGAACCTTTAGTGATGGCAGTACGTTTACATCCACAAATATATGGAATTAAAGTTGGACCAACAGAACATAAAATCTCCCTGTATGCTGATGACATAATTTTGTTTATGTCGAATCTTAAAAAAAATCAATTCCGACCTTGTTAAATTTAATAAAGAACCCTGGGGAAATATCAGGATATAAAATAAATAAAACTAAATCTTCAATATTAATGCTAAATGAGACCCAGAGAAATCACCCAGCTCCTGAGGTAAATCAATTCAATGTTGTGAATCAGTCTAAATACTTAGGAATTCAAATTGAGCCTAAGTTAAAATCAGTCGCCAGTGCTAACTGTGCCCTTCAGAGGTAAAGTGGGCTATCCCACAAAACCATTATTTTGAGAAAATGAGCTCTAAAGTTGAAATATTCTCAAAAAACTTTTATATCATTAAAAAGTTACCCCCTATAATAATTATAGGGGGTAACTTTTTAATGATATAGGCACACTGATTTTTTGAGAAAAACTTTTATATCATTAAAAAGTTACCCCCTATAATAATTATAGGGGGTAACTTTTTAATGATATAGGCACACTGATTTTTTGAGAATATTTCAACTTTAGAGCTCATTTTCTCAAAATAATGGTTTTGTGGGATAGCCCACTTTACCTCTGAAGGGCACAACTGTGAAGCCTTAATGACAGACATTGAGTTATTTCAGAGATGGATGTCACTACCAATGTCGATGATCGGGAGAATTAATAGGACTTAAGGACTAATAGGAATTAAGGACCTTTTATCTCTCGGCGCCACACCAGTCGGCTGCCTTTTGCAACAGCGGCTCGATTCCGAGTTTTTTTTTCCCTTCCTCTCTCTTTTGATCACTTTTTTTTTTCACCCCACTTATATCACGGACACACAGATCGTCCCAAATGTCTCCTGAGCCGGTGGACGGAGCCACTGTTTATAGCAGGATTCGATACAACAGGGAAGAGCTGCTAGCATTTAACCGCCACCCGGTCCCACTGGAAAAACTCGACATACCGAGAGAACTGAGGCGAAAACGCCGCGGCTGCCGGGCTGGAGTAAGGCGGAGGACAAAAAATATAAGGTACAGACCCTCCCTTCCATCTGTTGTCATGGGAAATGTACGGTCGATACTGGGAAAGTTAGATGAGCTAGCGGCTATCTCCCGTTATGATAGCACTTACCGGGAGTGCTCTCTCCTTTTGTTTACTGAGACGTGGCTAACTGAACTAGCAGCAGATGCTAACATTGAGCTGGAGGGTTTTCACATGATACGAGCTGACCGAACACCAGAGAGTGGCAAAACTAGGGGCGGTGGAGTGATAATGTATGTTAACAACAACTGGTGTAGACCGGGACATATCACTGTTAAACAACGACACTGCAGCAAAGACATTGAGTTGCTAGCTGTTAGCATGAGGCCTACATATCTCCCGAGAGAACACTCACACGTGATCTGCATTGTTGTTTATGCAAATCCGACGGCGAACGCTGGGACAGCGCGTGACGTCATCCATTCAGTAACCAGCAGGCTGCAGACAGAACACCCAGATGCTCTTCTCCTCATCTCAGGCGATTTCAACCACGTTTCACTGTCTCCCATTCTGCCCACTTTCACCCAGTATGTCACATGCCACACTAGAGACAATAAAACACTGGATTTGTTCTACGCAAACACTAAGGAGGCGTACACCTCATCACAACTCCCCCCACTTGGGAGATCGGATCACAACTTGGTTCATCTCCGACCGGTGTACAAACCCCTAGTGCACAGACAACCTCCGGCCATGCACACTGTGGAGTTATGGTCTGAGGAGACAATGGACACTCTAAAGGACTGTTTTGAAGCCACTGCCTGGAAGCAGCTCTGCGATCCACATGGTGAGGACATCGATGGCCTCATTCACACCTTCACGGGCTACCTCAGCTTCTGTGTGGACAAATCCGTTCCCACCAAGACCATACGGCGTCACTCAAACAACAAACCCTGGATCAACCCTGAGATAAAAACACTTCTGAGAGAGAAGAAGAGGATCTTCAGGTCGGGGAACAGGGAGATGCTGAAGTCCGTACAGAGGGAGCTGAGGAGAAAGATCAGAGAAGGCAAGGACAGCTTCAGGAAGAAGATGGAGGACAAGCTGCAACAGAGCGACATCAGCGGGGTCTGGAGAAACCTCAAAACCATCTCGGGGCTCCAGAATACCTCCCCCCAGGCCACGGGGGGCAGGGAGTGGGCGAACAACCTGAATCTGTTTTTCAATAGATTTGACCAACCGCCCTCCCCCCTGTCTGCACAACAACCACTGCTGCCACTAAGAAATCAAGTCCTGCTGCCCACTCCCCACTCCACCGACACCCCCCCCCACTCCCAACACACAGCCCCCCATCCTGACCCTGACCAAGACCCAGGTGAGGACGGAGCTGAGGAAGATCAAGGCGAGGAAGGCGTCGGGACCGGACGGCATCAGCGCAAAGCTCCTCAAGTCCTGTGCAGACCAGCTGTGTGGGATTGTGACGTATATCTTCAACATGAGCCTGAAACTGGGGAGGGTACCACAGCTGTGGAAAACATCTTGTGTGGTACCTGTACCAAAAACTTCCCACCCCAAAGACCTGAACAGCTTCAGACCGGTGGCCTTGACGTCCCACTTGATGAAGACCCTGGAGAGACTGCTCCTTGCTCATCTCCGCCCCCTGGTGGAACCAGCGATGGATCCACTCCAGTTCGCCTACCAGCATGGCATTGGGGTGGAGGATGCGGTGATCTTCCTCCTTCACCGTTCTCTGTCCCACCTGGAGAAGCCCGGGAATATGGTGAGGATCATGTTCTTTGACTTCTCCAGTGCTTTCAACACCATCCAACCGATGATCCTGAAGGACAAGCTGCTGCGTGCAGGGGTGGACCAGCACCTGTCATCATGGATCCTGGACTACCTCACGAACCGGCCTCAGTTTGTGAGAACCCGGGACTGTGTTTCCGACACGATCATCAGTAGCACGGGGGCCCCCCAGGGAACGGTGCTGGCTCCCTTCCTGTTCACTCTTTATACTGCGGACTTCTCACACAACACAACACATTGCCATCTACAGAAGTTCTCTGATGACTCTGCGATCGTTGGTCTCATCTCCAGCGGAGACGAAGCTGAGTACAGAGGGCTTATCCAGGACTTTGTGGACTGGTGCCATCGGAACTGCCTCCAGATCAACGCGAGGAAAACTAAGGAGCTGGTGGTGGACTGCCGCAGGCATGGGCAGCCCCTCACAGCACCAGTAAATATACAGGGAACAGACATCGAGATGGTGACATCCTACAAGTACCTGGGTATTCATCTGAACAATAAACTAGACTGGTCACACAATACTGACGCACTCTACAAGAAGGGACAGCGCAGGCTGTTCCTGCTGAGGAGACTCAGGTCTTTTGGTGTACAAGGGGTGCTGCTGAAGTCATTCTATGACACGGTGGTGGCATCAGCCATCACTTTTGGAGTGGTCTGCTGGGGCAGTGGCATTACTGCAGCCGATAGGAAGAGACTGAACAAACTGATTAAGAAAGCTAGCTCTGTCCTGGGGCAACGCCTTGATCCGATGGAGGAGATAGGAGAGAGAAGGACGGTGGCTAAACTGTCATCTCTGCTGGAGTCCGAGTTCCACCCTATGCAGGACATACTGGATGCACTGAGGAGCTCATTTAGCAGCAGACTACATCATCCCAGGTGCACAACCGAGAGGTTTCGTAGGTCCTTCCTACCAACAGCTGTCAGACTGTACAACCTAAGCAGGGCTGCTCGCAGAGATAGCAAAAAGACGTAACAAACTAATAGTTTTTTTTGAATGCAAAAGATGCAATAGACTTACACAATGGTCCTCTCCGGCATACAACTAGGAACATACCGGTCGCTATGGAGGGTGAGAATATGTATGGGCACATAATCATACCATGTAGGATAACTAAATAGACGGTTATGCTGTTTCATCCCACCTAGCAACAATGCTCTGCACTGTGTGTGTTTATATATTTACATATTTATTCCATCTAGCTACAATGCTCAGCACTGGGTGTGTTTATATTTATATATCTATATATTTATTCCATCTAGCTACAATGCTCAGCACTGGGTGTGTTTATATTTATATATCTATATATTTATTCCATCTAGCTACAATGCTCCGCACTGTGTTTTTATATATCTACATATTATTCCATCTAGCTACATTGCTCCGCACTGTGTGTGTTTATATACTTGCATATTTATTCCACCTAGCTGCAATGCTCCGTACTGTGGGTGTTTATATATTTACATATTTATTCCATCTAGCTACAATGCTCTGCACTGTGTGTTCATATATTCATATATTTATTCCATCATCCAGCTACAATGCTCTGCACTGTGTGTCTGTGTGTGTGTGTGTGTGTATACATATATTTTATAGTAATATGTACATATGTATATTAGCTGCTCTTGCTTGCTTGTTTTTTTTCTTGCCTTCTGATTGTTGCTCTGAGTGTTGCTATCCCTGTGCTGTTGCAATCCTGGAATTTCCCCGTTGTGGGACTAATAAAGGCTCATCTTATCTTAAGTAATATCTTACCCAAAATACTATATTTATTTCAATACATTCCTTTACCACCACCTTCAGATCTATTCTCAAGAATTAAAAAAAAAGTTAGTGGAATTTATATGGAACAATAGGAAGGCTAGATTACGTCTGTCCTTACTATATTTACCATTTGATCGTGGAGGTCTGAAATGTCCAAACTTTATGTTGTATTACTGGTCAGCACAACTGAGGTCTATGACATTATTTTTCATCAAATGATCCCCCTCACTGGACTGAAATGGAATCATACAATTTACCTTTACCTCTTCCCTTATTCATATACTCAGACTCGGCTAAAAAAAATTACAGAAACAAGTTAAAAATCCTATTGTAAAGCATATGATCAAAATATGGTATGAAATCAAAAAATATTTAAAAAAACCGCACTTATTGTCACAATTTAGCCCAATATGGGGTAATCAATATTTTGCACCAGGGAGAGTGGATGCTGTATTTAAATTATGGAATTTAAAAGGGATTCAAAAGATTCAAGACTTATATTTGTCACGTTCAGATCACAATGTCTTTTGAAGAACTGAGGGCCAAATTTAATCTTAATAGAACATTTTTTTTTAAAAATATCTTCAGCTTAGGAATTTTATTCGATCAAATCAAAATAATGCTCTCACCCAACCTACTTATTCATCCTTGGAAAAAATTTTGACGAAAAATAGTAAGAGAAAGGGTATTATTTCAGAGTTCTATAACTCACTGACACTATCCTCAAGTGAAAACTCACAGAAAAGAATAAATTATTGGAAAGAAGACCTGCAAATTGAAATTTCAGAGGAACAATGGGAATTGGCTTGCACAGAAGCTCAAACCAAATCAATAAATGTATGTCTTAAATTGATACATTTTAAATGGTTAATGCGGATGTATGTTACACTGGTGGAGTTAAATAGATATAACAAAAACATACCAGATACATGCACAAAATGTATGGAAAGTAAAGGAACCCTATTTCATTGTTTATGGGAATGTAGAAAAATTAGAATGTTTTGGGAAGAGGTGAGGGTAACAATTGAAAAAATAATTTCAAAACAATTCATATTGAACTCCAAACTGTTTTTGTTGGGTCTGAAAAACAATTTTAATAAGAGTGAAAGAACATTCATAGACCTCAGTTTGATTAATGCTAAAAAATGTATTGCACTACTGTGGAAAAAGACTCATAGACCAGATGTGACTCAGTGGTTAAGACAGATGCTAACAAACCTTCCACTAGAAAGAATAACACATATTGAAATCAAAGGAAAATGTGTTTGAGAATATATGGAGACCTTTCACTGATTATGTAAAGAAACTAAACATAACTTCTGAAGAAGAAGGTGAATGATGTGTGTGGACCTTGTAAATTCCAAATTGGTGAATGTATAATATGTATACTTATGTAATGGATTACCTAGGCTAAACAGAGGAGCATTGTTTGACTTGCTTTTGTTAATGGTTGTTGGTGTTTTTAGAACATTTATTTTTAATTTACTTTAGTGTTAGTGTTTGATTGTTTGTGTCATGTTTGTTAAAAAAGGTTCAATAAAAAATATTGTGGAAAAAAAAAAAAGAAGCCACCCATTCGCACAGTGCCAGTTTGTAGTTTGTTCCCAACAATTCTGTTCATTAGAATCATTCGGAAAACAGGCTCGCGCTGCAAATCGCGCTTTGATGTTGGCTTGTTAAACTGCATTGTATGAGAATATGATGTACCTGGGTGACAGCCAGAAAATGCCATCCCACACAACTAGCATCGCTCAGCTCAGGTTCGACTGGGAAATTCCCAATGAGTCTGCCAGCTCCCTCTGGAATGCCCCTGTTGCCAGGAACCACAGTGTTGTCAGCACCTGCACTGGGAAGAACAGCGCACGGCTTCTTTCCGTATCACGCTCCAAGAGCAGCCATAGCTCTGAGCACAGTTCCACAAGTACCCATGGAAAACTAAACCACCTGACAAGCCAGTCATCATCCCAAGAAATAAAATCTTCTGTCTCTAAATACCATCTCTTCTCACTGCGTGATTTGCAGTATCCTCCAATAATGCTAACGCCATTGATGTTAGAGGCATTTTCCGCACTTCTTTGTGCTTGCTTTTATATCCACTTATCTAATTGCGCACACTTGGATGTTTGTTCATCATGCGTCTCTGGTGTGTACAATAATTTTCACGTCATTATCAGTCTCCCAACATCACCTTTAAGTGTCGCCAATGGACCAATATCAGTAAAAATGTACGTACGCCAGCCATGAAGTTGGCGTGGGGCTTCACATATTTCCACGGTCATTTCATTCTTGATATATCTGAAATTGTCCATGGAAAAAGACATATGCCATGTTTTTGTACTTACATTCTCTCTGGCAAACTTTAATCTGGCCTTCATGTTTCTCTCAGAGAGCAAAGGTTTCCTCCTTGCATGCCTCTCATGCAAGTTAAACTTGTGCAGTCTAGTCTGATTGTAGAGGCATGCACTTTCACATCAACAGTAGCAAGAGCCTGCTGTAGGTCCTGTGATGACATTTTAGGGTTTTTGAAGACTTCTTTTAGTATCCTGCAGTCTGCTCTCGAGGTGAACTTGCTTGGATGGCCAGATCTGAGCATCTTGGCAGTTGTTTTGCATGTCCTAAACTTGTAGACTGTTTTCCAGACAGTGGAATGGCTGATTTCAAATTCTTTTGAGATATTTTTAAATCCCTTACCAGAAGCTGCTACAATCTTCTTTCTGAAGGCCTCAGACAGCTCTTTCAATCTCACCATGGTGTTCACTCTCACTTCAACAGTCAGGAGCACACCAAACTAAATGTCTGAGGTATAAATAGGTCAAGCCTCCTTCAAAATGCTGAGTAATGATGTTCTAATCATGTGCACCTGGTGTAATACACCTGTGTGTGATTTTTAGCCATTTTAAGTGGGAATAAATGTGGGGGTGTCCAAATTTATTCCTCACCAGAAATTGCATGTTTTTAGAATTCCATTTTACAGAAAATTTCAAGTCTTTTCAGTTTTAATTGTTTAGTTATATTACTTGAATCTCAGTATTGTTAAAATTGATATCAAATAGCCATATATCCAAATATGTATTACAACACACACACACACACACACACACACACACACACACAGAGGCTTTCATAGGGTGATCTAATTTTTTCACATGACTGTATGGTTGGGGTTACCTTGTCTTGACACACAGGCACAAACCCAGAAGAGTTAAAATGTTTCATTGAGACAGAAACGATATAAAGGCTGTGTTTTTAAGAGAAATGAGTGTTTTCAAGTTTTGTCGATAATCACGTGACCAATAGATGCATTTCAGAAGGGTAAAACCTACAAAAACACAATTTTTCAGTGAATGGGACCTTTGAATGGATGATAACATCACGCTAGCCATCCAAAACATTGGAGTTTAGTAATTATACTTGGAAAACTATAATCAAGTCAAAGCCTATAATATCTAACAGAAATCTGGGATTCCATTATCACTGTAACACAAATAACCAGCTATTCTAAAATACTTAGAAAAGATGAAGTAGACTTACACACAAGCATATTCCATAAATGTATAGCTCTGTTCACTTCAGCGATAAGCTCCCTAATGATGATGATAATGAGTCGGACTGGAAAAAAGGATCAAAGCCTTTTCAGGTACACTCCCAGAACCATCAGCTGGTGCAGTGGAGAGAACAACAAAGGCAGACTGACTAATTCAGAGAAGGGAGACATAACTGTTGCTCTCAATTTTACTGAACAGAAGGACAAGAATGTGACATGAAAGCACAAACTGCTGCCAGAAACAACTTTGCACTATGGTGAATGTCTTGGTTATTATACAATAGGAGCCAAATTCTCTTGCTGTGAATCTCTAACATCTGCAGAGGAAGCATTTTGTGTAGCAGATGACTGGGAGAGATTAACAACTTCCAGAGACACAAAGTGATGCTCAGAAGGAATGTATGCAGACTACAACCAGGCAGGTTTGATTTTCATCAGGCAACAAAGGCAGAATTAAGGAACCAGGCTTGGAACACAGCATATTTCTTGCAATATTTGTGCATATTATATAATTGTCTGAGAAATGTTTTTAAAGTTAACTTTATTGTCATTTACACGGTACACAGCAAACTATATACAGCAAAAAGAAATTACATTTCTCCCATCTACAATGTTGATCCTACCCTAGAATCGGAGGGGCTGCTGCCGTGTGAGGCACCACCACTAGCATGTCTTTTGTTGTTGTTGAATTGTGGGAGAAAACCCACACAGCATGGGGAGAACATGCTAATTCCACACAGATGGGGACATGATGGGTCTTGACCTGGGATCTGTAGTATTTCAGGTAAAGCATGCTCTCTCACCTCAATCATCTACCAATTCCGCTTCTGATTACCTCCAGCTGCACCAATCAATGCACCTGTATCTCATCAACTCCTGCCTATGAAGAGTGGCTCATTACCTTCCTTTTCTGTGGGACTGTTGGACTTGTCTCTTAGTTGTCAGTGGTTTTACCCTACCTGAGTGTGCTTCCTGCTCCAAGCTTTCACCTTCTCCCAATGTGGGATGACAAGTAAGCTCCATATTTCTTTCTGCTCATAAATTACTCACCACCTCTCCTTACTCAGGACCTCTCCTACCTGTCCCCCCCCCCCCCCCCATCCCCACCGAGAAGGACCTAGGACTTCCGTGGTGAACATCTGGGATTACTGTGGCACACCACCTTCCCTACCTGGATCGACAAACTCCTCATGTAAATCTCCAGCAAATACATTATTAGACTTACCCAAAGTCCCTGGGCCCGGGGCAGATTCTCCTCACCTGCAGTGATCTGCTCTAATCACTGAAAAAGTGCTGAAATGAGAAGACTGGAGCAGCTGTACTCACCATATTCCTCTGCATCTGTAAAAGTAAGAAAACATTCAAGTTCATTACTGGTTGCCTCGTCATTATACTCGCCCATCTCCTCAGGGTTGCCAACACCAGTCTCCTTCTGTTGTTTAATCATTTCAATAAGAACTTTACCGGTAGTGTTTTCACTCAAAATTCTCTCCTCTGTGTCTGCATTTTTGGGTCCATTTACCAAAACATGTCAGGTTCAAACCTGAGCTCATCCTAGACCCTTTTGCTGTGGAGCAGCAGTGTTAACCACTGATCCACCGTAATTGATTTGCAACCACTTTCCAAATCAAATTTATTAATGATTATTTTTTTTTTTTTAAAATAAGAGACTTAACACCAACAGCAGCTGTACATACAGTAGCCATAGGCATGGTTGACCTTTCATGAAGACAAAACCAAAACTAACATTCATCAATTTTCAGAAGAGCCACCAAAATTAATATTTTGTTTTAAATGTGTTGGATCTGTAAACACTTGAAAGCCACATGTTAAATTTTCAGTTTATTGTGGAGTTCTGCCTTCAAATGGATACAAACAGATCAATTTTATTATCACATGACTAAAGATTCATAGCAACAGCCTGCAGTTTAAACTAAACAGTAGTTAAAAGTATATTTTTTGTACCAATAGTGCTTTTTAATGTTAGAGAAATGCTTTCTTGTATATTTTGAGCTGCCAAAGGACTACGTAATCTGAACTGGTACTCAAACTTCATAAATGAATGTTTATGCTCTAGTAAATGTGCAAATCTTCTTCCACATTGCAGCCACTTAGTTTGAGTACCGTCATCTGGACT
This sequence comes from Pholidichthys leucotaenia, assembly GCA_020510985.1. Lineage (NCBI taxonomy): Eukaryota > Metazoa > Chordata > Actinopteri > Cichliformes > Pholidichthyidae > Pholidichthys > Pholidichthys leucotaenia. The sequence continues at coordinate 48,369,659 of CM035839.1, forward strand.
GCAAAGTAAACACCACAGCTCAGTTTTAAACGTCCTGCTACGTGACCAAAACATGATTAAAGATGACATGTACAATCCGCCTTAATAAAGCAGCAGGGGCTCCATTCTGATGATGGAGCTCTGTTAATGGTGGCACCGGATCGCTGGTCAAGGTTCACTGGGATATTTTGGACAGCTGCAGATGACAGCCGAGGCTCTGTAACCGGAAGCAACAAAAATGGTATTTTTTCCTCCCAGAAATTTTAACCAAGACCATCAGTAAACATTGTCCTCCAGAAGATTATTAACAGGATTGTGGGAGCTCAGTTTAGCTGTGCCAAGGGAACAAATGGTTCAGAGTGAATCATCAACATGTCATTCATACAGCAGTGAGCAGGGGGTATAATTGTAGCTAGATGGGCTTTGTCAGAGCGGGAATTACCGTATTGACTGAAGTGTGTGAATGTGAGAGGAGACAACTGAAAAATAGTGATGGACACGTGCAACAGCCGAGCTAGAACCTGGGGCGATATTGTCCCTCTACACACATGCACACACTCAAACACATCCAAATATTCATGTATTTACCTTAATATGTTACTGGATATATAGGGAAAAATCAGCACACAGGGCAACCGATAATTGCAAATTCATTTGAGGATAAAACAGTATGTCAGTTGTTTTAAGTAACTTTTTTTAATATTCTCCAAAAACGACAAGCATATGTCAAGTTCAAGGAGGCGTCTACTCCAGTAGTTTTCATAAATAAGCAGTCAAACTAATTACAGTATTGATGGTCAAATCAAACAAATTTATCCCAAAAGTTTGACTTCCACTCTCAGACTGAAGCTTACCTGAGCTGCCGTGCTGTTCCCAGCTGAATAAACCAAACTCACTCTGATTCCCTTGATCTCAGGCTGTACACAAGGCTTCAACTGCTGACTACATGACACACAGGCAGACACAATGAGCCCCTGACACTCTCACAGCGGGACGGCCACTCTGAGTCACAGACGCACAGACAATGTTCAGACTGAACCGAGGGCTGAGGGAGGGAGCAGCAGTCCAAAGCTGCCAAATTCCACAGAAGACAGAAGAGCAAGGAAAAAAAAAATACATTTAAGACTCATTTAAATTACAAAAATGGCTTCAGAGCTGCCCACACTGAATTCATTCACATAATTCCAGTGGTTCGTTGAAATGTCTCCATGTTTTCCCCTTCCTTGCAACGGGGATTAAAATCCAACCCGAACAAGTCAAACTCGCTGCAGCTCTAAAGCCCTCAAAGCTGGATGCAGGTAAACTTCCTCTGATGTGAGACGCTTTGTTGGTAACAAACATTTTAGCAATCAAACCCACAGTCTATTTCTGGACTCCGTCTCCTAAACAACTCAAAACTCCTTTTTTTTGCAGATTTTTCTCAAGCTCTTTTCTGTTCCCATGCAGGTCCTGGCTAGGCCACAGTCTGTTGACCATCAAAAGCGCCACAGCAGGCCAGCTGACCCCGTCACAGCGCTCTGATCTGAGCAATATTATGAAAATAAAAGATGACAGCGCTACATCATGTACTACAGTGTGACCCACACAGGGAGGGCACTAAATATACTTAATAATAAATCCCACATGCCAGGACTGAGCAGGCCACTTTAAAAGCCCAGTTGGGCTTGAACAAAAATAGCCAGGATCCAAGTAGACCACTTTGAGTTGGCAACACCTGGCAAGGACAAGACAGATGGTTGTGGCTGCTGAGAGAAGAGAGCGTACACGTCATGCTCCAAACACACCCATGCAGACACACACACACACACACTGAGACCATAATAATCTCAACCGCTCCTAACTTCAAATTCACCCAGGTCAGCGAGCATAAATCTGGTACTTGAGGTTTGTTTAGAGCCAGAGGACTGATGTTTGATGCCCGATCCACAGCAGAATGAAAGGGTGTGGTTTGTTTCGCTCTCGGCGGGGGCTCCCCTCAGTCTTTAACCGGGGCCCGAGATATTTTTGTCACTGTCAGTGAGGAGTCTCCCAGTGGGACGTGGCAGGTGGGATTATTTGTGGTGCCTGTTACTAAGAAAGTTTGCTTTCTGGTTTTATGCAAGAGACGCTCTATCACATGAAAATCAACAATCAGAACAACACACAACAGAAGTCCTGTTTGAAATGTTTCTACTTGGTAAAGAAACCTGAATCCTTTTGTGGAGTTAACCCCATGAAGAGCAACCTAATTCTCCAGAGTGACTATAAAACCAGGATTGATAAGAGGAAGGGTTTTTATAGTCCCTGGATATCCCCGTGAAACAACCTCTTAATATATTAAATGCCTTTTTATTGCCAGTGAACCAACAGATTGCAGTGCAATGGAACTTAAAATGAGAGACACTTTGACCATTAGCCTGTGAAGACTGTGGGACATTATTCCCATGGACTGTAAATAAATAACAGGCGAAGCTTACAGGAGTGTAAAGTGAAACCATTGTAGTTTCTCTAATTGTCAACAGATGGCGACACTTGTGGTTGCACAAAAAATCTGCTTCTATGGGCAAAAAAAAAGCACAGCTGTTTTTATGTGTTGCTATTTTACATTTAATACAACTGACAAAGTGCAATTGACTATTCAGTGCTTTTTCAGATCTATTCGGGTACCTGGAGTGGCTACCAAAGGAAATGCAATGGAAAAAGAACAACACTGTCATTTTGATAGGGCTGTGGGGGCATGATGTTGAACTTCTCCACCCAGGGGACAATGGACCGAAGGTGGAGGTGTCACCGGGGGTATCAGATGGGACAGTAAGGACTATGCACCTCCTAGGGAGAGGAATAAATGCCGGAGCTGCTAGGAGAAGCAGTGTGTTGGAGCGATGCCGGTGTTATGTTATGTTAATGTGCCACACAATTCTTTGTTCAAACAACAATGGTTATGGTCAGAAATGCCGGGTCTCGATGCATGGGAATAAAGATATAAAAAAGGAATGCACAGAGACCCAGGAATCTCTTCTGCTGTAAAATATGTTGGAGAAAAAATAAAGTTTCTGTGTCATCCAGCTCGTTGTCTCGCCTGCCTCCTTTCTCCACATTGGTGACCCGAAGACATGCCATGGAAAGCAAGCCGAGCACTGCCCCGGAGACTGCCTGGAGGGAGGGCACCAGTGCCGCGTGCGTGGTCCCAATCGAGCTCCCAGGCTTCTGGCTTCACAACCCGACCGCGCAATTTTTGCACATAGAAGCCCAGTTCGCACTCCGCAAGATAACAGATGATACGAGGTATTACTACGTGGTCACTGCGCTGGATGCGCGCGCTACGCAACAGGTGACAAGCCTGCTCCAGGAGCTGCCAGCCCAAGGAAGATATGAGGCATTCAAGAGGATGCTTCTCCAGTGCGATACCCTTTCTGACAGTGAGAGGGCAGAGAGGCTCCTAATGCATTCGGAGTTGGGGGACAAATCAGCAATGGAGCTGATGGACAGCATGTTGGCGCTGAGGGGGAAGGATGACGAATTTTTCCTGTTCGCCCACTTGTTCCTCAGGAACCTACAGGCTACAGCAAGGGCGATCCTGTCCAATTCACCGCGGCTGGTTGCTAAGGACTACCACACCCTGGCGCAGGAAGCGGACCACATCCTTTTGGTGACCAGAACTCTCAGCTTGCAGACAGTGGCACCGGCATCCATGAGGGACTCCAGTGAGGTCGAGGAGCCGTTCGTGGTAGCCGGGACGGACATCAGAAGACAAAGGAACAGGGTGACCTGTTTTTATCATTGTCGTTTCGGGTCGAATGTCCAACGCTGCCTGTCGCCATGCCAATTCAAGAAGCCAGAAAGACAGCACTTTCGGAATTCACTGGCAGCTGCAACCGATGGCGACAGGAACAGACTGCTTTATGTCACGGACACACTTTCGGGGAGACATTTTTTGGTGGACTCCGGCTCCCAGAAGAGCGTCATCCTGCCGGTCAAGACAGGGTGGCAGGACGCAGCGGTCCCGAGCTCACGGCCGACAACGGATCCACCATCAGGACATTTGGCGAGCGGACACTGACGGTATGCTTACACGGACACAACTTTCAGTGGGACTTTGTGATAGCTGCATGTTCTGGCCCCATTTTAGGCGCAGATTTTCTATGTGCTTATGGATTGTTAGTCGATGCTGCTAATAGGAGAATAGTGGATGCCGTCTCTTTTACCTCGCTGCCCTGCACAGCTCGGGGAGCGGGGTCGACAAACATTGGCTAACATTATAGCTCCAGGGGGTAAGTACCAACATTTGCTCACACAGTTCCCAGCACTTACAGTCCCGACTTTTTCAGCTACGGTAACGAAACACAGGGTCGAGCACTTTAACAACAAAAGGCCCGCCGGTGTTCTTGCAACCTCGGTGTTTGGATGTCACTAAACTAGCCAGTGCGCGAGAGGAGTTTGCCAGCTTAGAGCAGATGGGCATCGTCAGGCACTCCAACAACCCGTGGGCATCCCCGCTACACATGGTGCCTAAAGCAGACAGGTCGTGGCGACCATGCGGCGATTTCTGGTGCTTGAAAAACGCAACAGAACACGATCGCTATCCTATTTCACACATCCAGGATTTTTCCCTGCACCTGGCCAGGGTGCGTGTTTTTTCCCCAAAGTGGATCTGGTCAGCAGTTACCACCATGTCCCAGTACATGCAGAAGACGTTCCAAAAACAGCGGTAATAACTCCTTTTGGCCTTTGAGTTTTTACACATGCCGTTTGGATTAAAAGGCACAGCGCAGACCTTCCAGAGGATGATGGACGCAGTGCTTCGCGACTTGTCCTTCATTTTTGTCTACTTAGACGACATTCTGGTAGCCAGCATGTCCAAGGAGGAGCACATCACCCATCTCAGGACAGTTTTCCAGGGGTTGGAAGTGCACAGGCTGTTAGTTAACCTGGCAAAGTGCCAGTTCGGTGTGTCAGTGATTGACTTTTTGGGCCACCGCATTTCGCTGGAGGGCGCAATCCCGTTACTGGACAAAGTGCATGCTGTGTCGGACTTTCCGCATCCACAGACCGTGAGGGCACTACAGGAGTTTTTGGGAATGGTTCATTTTTATAACAGTTTCCTTCCCCGGGCAGCCCAGCTGATGCAGCCGTTGTATGCTGTGCTTAAAAAAAAAAAGAAGCCTGCGGAAGCCATCGACTGGACTCCCGAGTGAGTCTAGGCTTTTACTAGCGCCAAAACTGTGCTTGCGGATGTGGTGTTGTTAGCCCACCCAGACCCGTCTGCATGGATAGAGCTCACTATGGACGCATCTGACGTTGCCATAGGGGCAGTAGTGGAGCAGTGCGTCTCAGGTTCGTGGCAGCCGCTCGCATTTTTCAGCCGCACTTTGCGTGACAATGAATGCAAGTACAGTGAGTTCGACAGAATTGCTGGCTCTCCACCTGGCAACGTGCCATTTCCGGTTCTGGCTGGAGAGGCACGAGTTCACCACGTTCGTAGACTATAAGCCGCTGATGTATGCAGTGGCTAATGTCTCAGAACCATGGTTGGCCCAGCAGTAACGGCAGTTGGCCGCAATTTCAGAGTTTTCTACCAACATTCAACACGTCACCAGTAAGCTCAACGTCGTGGCCGATTGCCTGTCGCAAGCATTAATCGCCCTGGTCTACATGGGAATAGATTTCCCTGCCATGGCCGAGGAGCAAGCTGGGGACACGGACATTTGCGCGCTCCAGTCTGCACCAACGGGGTTAAGGCTGGAGAGCAGGGTGGTGCAAGAAGGGTGCCCTCCCTTGCTCTGCAACTTCTCCACCAGCCGCCCACACCCGGTGGTTCCGAGCTCTTGGCGCCGTCGTGTTTTCGAATCGGTCCACTCCCTTTCGCATTCAGGAGTGCGCGCTTCAGTGAAGCTAGTGGGGGTGAAATTCGTTTGGCCGTGCTTGCTCAAAGACGTGAAAGAGTGGGCTGCAGCTTGTGTCGCGTGCCAGTGGGCCAAAGTGCACAAGCACACCAGAGCCCCCCTCGAGCTGTTCCAAATCCTGGCCAGGAGGTTCGACCAAGTCCATGTGGATTTGGTGGGATCCCTCCCGCTGTCGCAAGGTTTTACGCACCTTTAACAATCATGCGCCACGCGCTGGCCTGAAGTGGTCCTGCTGGCTTCTACCATGTCCGCAGAAGTGGCACACACTTTTTTGTCGGCTTGGGTTGCACGTTTCGGATCTGCATCGGACATCACGTCCGACAGTGGTCCACAATTTGTTTCAGAACTCTGGTCTGTGATGGCCCACAGCCTGGGGGGGGGGAGGGTGTCAAAATTCAGCACACTACCACATACAACCCCCAGGCTAACGAGTTATGCAAGCGTTTTCATAGGTCACTTAAAGCAGCGCTCAGAGCTTCACTCACGGACACAAATTGGGTCGACCGCCTGCCCTAGGTTCTTTTAGGGTTGCGCTCTGCACCTAAGGAGGATTTGGCAGCCTCCCCGGCAGAACTTGTTTTTTCTCAGCCGCTGTGGATTCCCAGAGAGTTTTTATTGGAAAACCCCGCACCGAAGCCTGATCCGCCCGCACAATTTTTGCACAGTACGGAGGCTTTTAACGTGCTGGGCCCGGCCCACCATTGTTTTCCCCACACCTTCGTCCCAAAAAGCTTGCAGAATGCCAGTTTTGTTTTTGTCAGGCATGATGCGCCCACCGTACGACGGACCGTTCAGGGTGTTGGAACCTGGGGTGAAGCATTTTGCGTTAGACTTGGGGGGACGTAGTGAGACCGTCTGCATCAACAGGCTGAAGCCTGCTTTTGTGTTGGCAGACAACCAGGTAGTGTTGGCCCAAGCTCCCCGGCATGGACGCCCACCGTTGGTGGCCCCGCAACTTGGTGATCCCTCGGCAGAGACCTGCGTCCCCGAAGTTTGTGTTTTCTCCCACTCCCTTTTTCCCTCAACAGACTGACGTGCCCTCCTGTACACCCCACCTGCAGGGCGGTTCGACTGGATTGGTGACCCCCCGCTACAGTCACTATGGGCACCAGCTCAAGCCCAAGGGATGGTTAGTGCCCTTTCTGGGTGTTCGGGGAAGGGGGGGCTGTGTGGGGGCATGGTGTTGGACTTCTCCACCCTGGGGACAATGGACCAAAGGAGGAGGTGTCACTGGGGGTATCAGAAGGGACAGTAAGGACTATGCGCCTCCCCAGGGAGAGGAGTAAATGCCGGAGCTGCTAGGAGAAGAAGAGTGTTGGAGCGGCGCCGGCGTTATGTTAATGTGCCATACAATTCTTTGTTCAAACAACAGTGGTTATGGTCGGAAGTGCCGGGTCTCAATGCATGGGAATAAAGATATAAAAAAGGAGTGCACAGAGACCCGGGAATCTCTTTTGCTGTAAAATATGTTGGAGAAAGAATAAAGTAACCATGTCGTCCAGCTCATTGTCTCGCCTGCCTCCTTTCTCCACAGGACCAGCCTTTGTCTCAGCACCTCTCTAAACAAGTGAACTTGATTGTGCTCTGGCTGTGATGTGAAACCTGGAACTCACTGGAATGATACCACCCTGGTAGGTTCTTCCCCACCCATTTTAATGATGGTGGGAGGATCCCCATGAACGGCCAAACCCATACTGACAGTGCTACTGTGGCTGCCAGCCTGCTATACAGTTAGCTTGGTGATTATGTTTTTTAATCACTATTTTCCTTAACTCTTATCACACCAATAAACACATTTCATTATATTTTGGCCAAATAAGCCTGCACACTGAACTGCTAGCACTTTAACCAACCAAGGTCGGTCAGATAGTTTTGGTGGGGAGACATTAGCCCACCTAGCATTAGCAGAGTTAGCCACTCATTCATTCAGGGTTGTTTTAGTGCTTTTGTTTTCTTCTGTGGTCTTCCTCTTTTTCTCCTGCCTCACCGCTCCATCTTCAACATGCTTTGTCCAATATATTCACTATCCTTCCTCTGCACATGTTCAAACCATCTCAATATTGCCTCCCTTACTTTGTCTCCAAAACGCTCAACCTGAGCTGTCCCTGTGACATACTTATTTCTAATCCTGTCCTCCTAGTCACTCCCTGTGAGAATCCTAGCATCTTCAACTCTGCCACGTGCAGCACTGCCTTCTCTCTTTTTGTCCGTGCCATCGTTTTGAAACCATACATCATTGCAGGTCTCACTGCTATCTTGTAAAGCTTCCATTTCACTTTTGCTTCTATCCTTCCATTACAAATCACCCTGACACTCATCACCATCCACTCCTTCCTGCCTGCACTCTCTTCTTCACCTCTCTTGTACACTGTTCATTTCTATGGATGGTTGACACCAGGTATTTAAACTCATCCAACTTCATCACCTCTACTCTCTGCATCTTTACTGTCACACCTGCCTCCCTTTCATTCAAACACAGATGTATTCTGCCTTGCTTCTACTGACTTTCATTCCTCTTCTCTCCAGTGCATATCTCGATCTGTTCAGGTTCTCTTCCACCTGCTCCCTACTTTCACTACATATCACAATGTCATCTGCCTGACCTCATCTGTCAGTCTATCCATCACCATGCCAAAGAGGCTCATAGTTGATCCCTGATATAATCGCACCCACACCTTAAAGTGCTGATGACACGTTTTTGACATTTTTTAAGCATGTTGTGTAAACCCAAAAGTCATTGTCTATGATCAATATAATATTTACAACAGCGCCTGCATAAACAAGTTATCAAAAAACCACAGCCATTGACTGGACTGTGGTGCCGCCCACCGAATTAAGGGCGGCACCCCAGTGACGTAATAGACAGAATGGACTCCGGTGTTGTTAACTAGAATGACAGCAGTTTTGTAGCTCACAGTTTCTCTGGTTTCTTGTTTTAATTTTACGGCTATGCCTTCGCGCTGTGTCGCAGGCTTAGATAAACAGCAGGCCGTGAAAGACCACACGCTTCAGCTCCAACTGTCATAAGCCTCCTCGTGCGCTTCTTGTGCGCTTTTAGGCAGGAGGAGCGCACGAGGAGGGGAAGGATTAATGGATTTATGCGCAGCTTTGACCTACTTTCTGTGATGGCATGCTGACATCTCACTGGTCCGGCCACGTCCCTGCTCTCATTATCACCAGCTGATTCAAACTCCCGCTGATCATATTTCCCAGTCCTCGCCCAGGTGCTTCTCATCACACCATCACCAGCAGTGCGTGTAAATGTTAGCGACCGTTTGCCAGTAACGCACTGCTGGTCAATAGTATTGTCATCTGTGCTGTTAGTCTGCCAGTATTTTCAGTACTCTCACAACGTTAGTTACTCCATGTTCGCTGTGGTTCTCGTGCGTCCTTGAAGTGATGTTGGTTCTGGGGCGCACCTGTGACTAACACGTCTCCTCTAATTCATTCTCTGGGCAATGCCGGCCCCCGAACGCCATCAGTAATTGTGTTTGTTTTTTGTACATCTTCACCTTTTTGGGAATTGTCTGTCTTTCTGTATTAAATGTGCTGTGGTGAACCCTGCACGTAAATCCTCAATATTCCATGCTCCCTCTCCATGCCCTGCGTAAGAGCGCACGGAGACGGAGGATTTACGCGTAAATAACAAGGATTTACGCGCAGGATTCACCACAGCACATGTATTGAACATAAAGACTGATCCCAAAAGGTGAAGACTTACAAAAATACACAAACAGCAGGCGATCGGGGCCGACATCACCCAGCGAACATGGAGATGTGTTAACCATGGTTGCGCCCCAGAGCCGACATCGCTACAAGGGGCGCAACAGAACCATAGCTATGTGGAGTGGCTAACACGTCGTGATAGTGGTGCCAATATTGACTGGCTGACAACACGGCAGATGATGCGCACAAAACATGAACAGCTGACTGTCACTCTCTGAGTCTGACTTGTTAGGCACAATGCCCGCTTAGCACGGCTCAAACCTATACGGTCTGATGCCCCCCGATTCTTCACTGTCATCCCATTCTTTGGAACTATAATCGTCTGAAGATTGGACAACACAAACCAATTCCAGACTACATGTGCTGGAACCACTGTCAATGTTTTCAACCGCTTCTATCCTGTGTGTACAAAGGGCAGCCAAGCGCTGTGTTCCGTCGATGACGTTACAACATGGCCGGGGGGTTTTCCAGCCACTGACGCAATGGGTGACGTGGCGCTCATGAAAACATCATATATTCGTGTCAAAAAGCCTGTCTGACTTAGAACTGCACAGACCAACCTATTTCATCATATTGTATTATGTGATGAAAAATTAGAGGAAGTCAAAAACGTGTCTTCAGCACTTTAAATTCATCTGTTACTCCTACAGTTCACCTCAGCATCATCTCGCTGTCCTCATACATGTCCTGCACCACCTTTACATATTTCTCACATGTGTTATCTAGCTAGGGTTCAAAGATAGGAACAACAGCATTGCATGAGGAAGTCAGGAGTGGCTGTGGAGTATGTAATTTGTCCCCTCAAAAAACATAAAATAATCAGTCCATTTTCAATACTAACACTGACATGGTCTTATTCGGTTTGCCGGCATGGAGAAGATGCATTCTAAAATCATGTCTGTGAACTAGAAGGATGTAAATGTTAACATTCAAACACACGGGTCAACAAGGAGGGAGTAAATGCATTCATACACTTCAGAGTGTAAAAACATGTTGCAATGCCATCAAACAATCTAGCATGCACACATTACAAACATATACATCAATTCATCATCATCATCACAGCAGTCTGTCGGGGGGTGACAATGACTGTTTCATTGAGGTCTGATCAGATTCCTCCACGCAACTCTGTAATTCGCCTTCCGCTGCCAGGAACTCCTGACCTTGTTAACCCGGGCGACGTCCAAGCTGGTATGAGTTGTTCTCTGACCATTTCATGAAACTGCTTGCAAAGTATTTGAGTACCGCTAGCTTTTGCTGGACTAGTGGCACATTCTTGAGAAACTAAAATGTTTTCCTGTTTGAAAAGGCCATTCAAGGGTCACTTGACATGATGAAAAATGGGGGTCCTGCTGCCCTGATGACTTCGACTTTTGCTCCAAGGAAACCAATGACACTAACAAAAACAGAGGCAATGTCCTCTAATGATGTCATTGTGTAAGTACAATATATCCTCCCATCTGTCAAATAACTCCTGCATGAAAACCAACAAAAGCAACAGCCAGAAGAGCCCAAAATTAAACATATCAGCTGTACAAAATAAATGACAGCACATATTTTAGGCAGCAGCATGAAATTTGGACCAAAGATCGGAAGTATAACTGGTCAGCAGTTGAGGTTGCATATGTTTTTGGTTATTTCTACAGCTAGTCATAGGCACTGGTGACAGTCATTGTGACTTTGGGGTAAGTTTCCAAACAGCAAACCATCACATGAAGTTTATGCTCTGCTCTCAGATGGAAGTGTTTCTGATCGATGAGTTTCAGCAAATTTAAAAAAAATAAATAAATAAATTACAGAAGTCTCCCTTGATCACAAATATGGATCTGCTTGTATCTGACTAATTTCAGCTAAAAACAAACCACACAGCAGTCTACGTCAGTGCTGAATTCAGGTATTTATCATAACTTTGGAAACAATGATTATATCGGTGCAGCAGCTGAACCACCCCGAACCAATGTGGTCACATTAATGATTAGACTGTCACCTTCTGCAGGGGCTCTCATTATAAACAGGTTACAAAATATTTTTAACTTACCATTTAGCAGTCATAGCATAATGAAAAGAAAAAAAATACACTATGCTATTTAGTTACTACTCAGTTTTAAACAGTTTTTAATTTTGTTAATTACCACTTTTTGAATACCTAATGAATTATTGTTAGAAAAAAAAGTTTAACTACATATCCATACGTATGTTTATGTAGCCATTTCAGAAGCTGGTTACTTTTTTTTAATTTAATAATGTTGAACTTTGTTTAGCTATTTCAACTGTTTTTCTACCATAGTTATCCAATTATAATAAGGGTTTGCATTTATATAGTGCCTTTCAAGAAACCCACAAAACAGCACTGCAGGATGGGTGCGAAGCCACCATCCATCCATCCATCTTCTACCGCTTTTCCGGAGGCCCGGGTCGCAGAGGCAGCAGTTCAAGCAGAGAAGCCCAGACTTCCCTCTCCCCAGCCATCTGCTCCAGCTCTTCAGAGAGGATACCAAGGCGTTCCCAGACCAGCTGGGAGACAGTCTCTCCACTGAGTCCTGGGTCTGCCCCGGGGTCTCCTCCCAGTGGGACATGCCCGAAACACCTCAAGTGGGAGGCGTCCGGGAGGCATCCTAATCAGATGGCCATACCACCTCAACTGACTCCTTTCAATGTGGAGGAGCAGTGGTTCTACTCTGAGCCTCTCCCGGATGACTGAGCTCCTCACCCTATCGCCGAGGGCGAGTCCAGCAATCCTACGGAGAAAGCTCATTTCAGCCACTTGTATCCGCGATCTTGTTTTTTCGGTCATTACCCAAAGCTCGTGACCATAGGTGAGAGTAGGAATGTAGATTGACTGGTAAATCGACAGCTTTGCCTTAGAACTCAGCTCCCTCTTCACCACAACAAACCGGTACAACGTCCGCATCACTGCAGATGCTGCTCCGATCCGTCTGTCAATCTCTCACTCCATTTTCCCCTCACTCGTGAATAAGATCCCAAGATAGTTAAACTCCTCCACTTGAGGCAGGAGCCTGTCCCCAACCTGGAGAGGACAATCCACCTTTTTCTGGCTGAGGACCATGGACTTGGACTTGGAGGTGCTGATTCTCATCCCAGCTGCTTCACACTCAGCGGCAAACTGTCCCAGCAAGAGCTGTAGGTCATTGCTGTATGAAGCCAACAGGACAACATCATCTGCAAACAGATGAGATCCTGTGGTCACCAAGCATGACACCCTCCGTTCCCTGACTGCGCCTAGAAATCCTATCCATAAAAATTATGAACAGGATCGGTGACAAAGGGCAGCCCTGGCGGAGTCCAACTCTCACTGGGAATGAGTCCAACCGAGTGATGGCAATACGAACCAAACTCTCACAACGGTCGTACAGAGACCGAATAGCTCGTAACAACAAGCCCAATACCCCATACCTCCAAAGCACCCCCCACAAAAAACCACGAGGGACGCAGTCAAATGCCTTCTCCAAGTCCACAAAACACATGTAAACTGGTTGGGCAAACTCCCACGAACCCTCGAGAATTCTCGAGAGGGTAAAGAGCTGGTCCGATGTGCCACGGCCAGGACGAAAACCACATTGCTCCTCCTGAATCAGAGGTTCGACCAACGGCCGAACTCTCCTCTCCAGTAGCCACCACGGAAGCTAAACACTAGTGCACTGAAAGGCCAAAAGAAGCAAGAAGAACTTGCACAGGAAATGGATGAAAACTTGAAAGACTGGGACAGCAACAACTCAGAGAATGACATATAAAAGAAATGGGCAACACTGAACAATACAGTGTATCAGACTGGGAGTGATGTATTAGGCCACCCTGAGAGGAAACACCAAGATTGGTTTGATGAGCATGAAGAACACCTGAAGAAACTACTAGATGCGAGGAATACAGCTAGGCAGGAAAACCTACATAACAAGGTCGAAGAAGAAGAAATACTCAAAGGCTCAGAGTGAGCTACAGAAGTACACCAGAGAGATGAAGTCCAACTGGTGGGATGAAAAAGCGGAGGAACTTCAAACTGCAGCAGACAGGAAGAACATGAAAACATTCTTCACAGGTTTGAGAGAAATCTATGGCCCTAAACCAAGAGGATTGGTCCAACTAAAGGCTATGGATGGTGAAATGGTTTTGCAGGAGAAAGACAAGATCCTGGACAGATTTGCAGACCACTTTGACCAACTACTAAACAACCCTGGAGATCTCACTGAAGAGGCTAAAGAAGCTCTAGTGCAGCGACCAGCTGTATCAAGTCTGGATGAACCATCAAATTTTGATGAACTAATGGCAGCTATCAGGACAACACAGGATGGGGTAAAGCTCCAGGAAGGGATGGAATTCCAGCAGAAGTGTGGAAATTTGGTGGTGTTCAGCTGACCAACTGCCTGCACAAGCTCATCCAAGAGATATGGGATGCCCAGAAAGTACCTCAAGACTGGAAGGATGCAAGTATTGTGCCTTTGTTCAAGAAAGGTGACAGGAAAGATTGTGGAAATTACCGAGGTATATCACTGCTAGCCACTGTTGGTAAGATTCTCTCACGTGTACTACTGAACAGACTCAATGAACACATCTCACAGAATGTACTACCGGAAACCCAGTGCGGCTTTAGAGGTGGAAGAAGCACAATGGACATGATTTTCTGCTTGAAACAGGTTCAAGAAAAGTGTATCGAACAGAACATGCCGCTTTATGTAGTCTTCATAGACTTCAGTAAAGCCTTCGATACAGTTTCGCGACAAGGACTTTGGCAGGTACTCAAGAAATATGGCTGTACAGAGAAGTTTGTCAGCCTGATCGAGGCAGTCCATACAGGTATGCAAGCAAACGTGGCAATGAGTGGTTCAGTATCTAAAGACTTTTCAGTAAGCAACGGGGTGAAACAAGGGTGTGTGCTGGCGCCTACACTCTTCTCACTATATCTGGCAGCCATGCTTGAGGTGGCCTTCAAAGACACTTCAGAAGGAGTATACATTCAAACAAGGAAAGAAGCAGACTTGTTCAGTGTGGCACAGTTTAAAGCCAAGAGTAAGACATCAATAAAGGTAATAAGAGAAATGCTCTTTGCTGACGACAGTGCTCTAGTTGTACACAGTGTGGAAGATATGCAATCTTTAGTGGAGAAATTTGCAAGAGCAGCTAGCCAATTCAGCCTCCAGATCAACATCAAGAAGACAGAGTAGAGTGCCTTTATCAACCACCAAAGTTCCAATTATCAACATCACTACCAGAAGAGATCAGCATTGGTACAGAGCCACTAGACAAGTGGAAGACTTTCAACTATCTAGGGAGTACTGTTTCAGAGAATGCTAGGCTGGAGGATGAACCATCTCTCAGAATGGGAAGAGCGAGCGCTGTGTTTGGAAACTTGAGGGAGAGACTGTGGAACAATCGACATGTGTCTATCCGTGTGAAATGCAAAGTGTACAGAGCGACAGTACTGGCTACTCTATTGTACAGTGCTGAAACTTGGACTGTCTATAGAGTGCAGGTGAAGAAACTCCACGCGTACATGATGAGACACCTTCGAGCCATAATGAACATTTCATGGAAAGACAAGATAACCAACATAGAAGTGTTGAAACGAGCTGGTCTACCATCAATGGAGGACATGCTAATACAGATGAACCTGAGATGGCTCGGACATGTTGAGAGGATGGACCACCAACGTCTCCCTCGGCAGTTACTCTACTCAGTTATGCGAGGGCAAACACAGGGTAGACCAAGGCTCAGATTTAAAGACACTGTAAAAAGAAACTTGAAGAAGTTGGACATAGACAGGAGTTCCTGGCAGCGGAAGGCTAAGGACAGAGCTGTGTGGAGGAATCTGATCAGACCTAAATGAAACAGTCATTGTTGTCCACGACAGACTGCTATGATGATGATGATGATGATGATGATCAAGAAACCCAAAGTGCTTTACAATGAAAATCCATTGTTCATTCATTCCACAGACAGACAATGGTAGCGGTAAGCTACTACTGTAGCCACTGCTCCCCTGGGGCAGACTGACAAACGTGGCTGCCAATCCACGCCAACGGCCTCTCCGACCACTACCCAACATTTACGCACATTCCTACCCAGTGTCATGGACACTGGAGGCAAGATGGGTAAGGTGTCTTGCTCAGGGACACAACAGCAGGATGGCTGGGGAGAGTGGGATTCGAACCGCTAATGGTCTGGTTACTGGACAACCTGCTCTACCTCCTGAGCCACTGCCGCCCACATTTCCCTCCTCCGTTCCATTTTTGCTGAGCATCAAACTGGATGGCAGGAAGTTTCACTTTTATATAGTCTTTGGCATGACCCAGCAGGGACTTGAACCCTGACTGTCCGGCTGTGGGGCGGACGCTCTATCCCTAGGTCACCATTCTGGTTGGAATATATGCAGTATGTTTGGGAAATATTTTCTTCATCCATACTGTGTCACACTGCCTTTGCAAAGCTTCCCCCCCCCCTCTCTTTTTGACTATTATGTACACCATACTCATTTGTTCTGAATGTATATACTTATGGGTGCTGCCAGTATTGTTTATCTATTAATTTATTTAATAGCTCTGTAGTTGCTACAAGAATACCTGGAGTTATTAGTTCATCCTAAAAATTAAAAACATTTTTTTAGAAGCAGTGTATAACAATTACTTTTTATTGTGTCAAAGTTAAAAAGACCTCTTTCCAAAATTATCTTTACAGTTTTCAAACCCATTTATCCAAACCCCTCTAACGTAAGTCTTGTAATTGCCTAGATATAGGAACTACAAGCTACCATCTGTAACCATTACCCTTTGAAAAAAAAAAAAGTTGCCAGTATATGAGAAAAAAAGTTGCAAATTTACAAGAAAAAAGTTACAAATTTAATGTTTGCAAATTCCCCTCTATGGGTTGCCATCTTATAGTGGTGGAGGGATAAGAGTGCCTGAATAATCCCAGGAGCCATGTTGTCGGGGGCAACTTTCCCCTGACAGAGTCTCCCAAGACAAAATGGTCCTCGGTGAAGGGCCAGACCAAGAGTGGCCCAGTGGATCTCGATGAAAAAAAAAAATAAAGTTACATCAAGGACCCAGTGTACCCAAAGGAGCCATATGGGTCCACCCTCCAGTGGACTCGGCACCTGCAGGAGGGATGATGGGATCATGGTTGTAGGTGAACCAAGCAGCAGTCTGGGCTACTCTGTTTGGACTGCTGCCCCATGACCCAGCTCGCCAGATAAGCGGCAGAAGATGGATGGATGGATGCTGCAAATTCATGAGAAAAAATTTGCAAATTTCAGGGCATTTTCATACCTGAAAGTCCACACTGAGGTCTAGACCAAAGTTCATATTTTTGTTACATTGTCTACATTTGGCCCGGTTAGGTTTAGTTTCACACTGCTCCTTATTCAAGCGAACCATCCATCCATCCATCTTCTTCCGCTTAATCCTTTTTCGGGTCACGGGGGGTTGGAGCCTATCCCAGCATCTTTGGGTGAGAGGCAGGGTACACCCTGGACAGATCACCAGTCCATCGCAGGGCCAACACAGAGAGACAGACAACCATTCACTTTCACATCCATACCTAAGGACAATTTAGACTCCCCAGTTTGATGCCAGGTGACCTAACTTGCATGTTTTTGGCATGTGGGAGGAAACCGGAGAAATCCCGGAGTAAACCCACACAGACACGACTAAACAACCTTACATGACGCACCCACATCTTGTTATCATGACAAAGTTTGTGTTGTCAGCAGAAGCTGGTAGCTAGCAAACATGATACTTACCCTCCAAGGTGTTTTCTGCAGCTCTGGACACATCAGTAACCACACTTTAAGCTGGAACTAGGGAAGACTTTATAGTCGGTGGCGGTTTAAGATATGGGCGATGTGGGCAGGCACTCGGGGCACCACGAGAATCAGAAAAATAAAAATAAAAGTTACTGAAGGTCACCTGTGGAGTCCCACAGGGTTCAGTTTTGGGACCATTATTATTCAATATGTATATAAACGATATATGTAAAGTTTCAAAAAAATGGACTTAATATTGTTTGCCGATGACACTAATCTGCTATGCAGTGGAAACAATTTGGAACAACTTCTGGATACACTCGGAAAGGAATTAGGAAAGCTTAAACTGTGGTTTGATTCAAACAAATTAACGCTCAATTTAAGTAAGACAAAATTTATAGTCTTTAACAACCATCACAACAACCCAGTACCCAAACTCAGTGTAAATGGTGTAGAGATTGAAAGGGTATCTGAAACTAAATTTCTTGGAGTAATAATTGATAACTGTGTTGGAAGTCACATATTAATTATATTAAAGGTAAAGTATCCAAATCAATTGCAATATTACACAGAGTGAAATATTTGCTGAATCAACCCACACTATACACCTTGTATCATTCATTAATACTCCCATACATGACACATTGTAATGAAGTATGGGGAAATACATATAAAACAAACATATATCCACTCTTTATGCTTCAAAAGAGAGCTATTAGAATAATAAACAAAGCAGCTTACAGGGAACCAACAAACCCACTTTTTCTTAAACAAAAAACTCTCAAGTTGAAAGATCTGGTTGACTTTAAAACCGCAATAATAATGTTCAAAGTGAAGAATTTATCACTGCCCGAAAATATCCAAAAGTTGTTCCAAACAAGGGAGAAACGATATCACTTCAGAGGAACATGTATATTTCAAAAGCCTACAGTGAGAACAACCACCAAGCAACACTGTATTTCAGTGCAAGGAGTCAGATTATGGAACGATTTTGGACCTGAATTTAAAATCATGTACAACGCTTGGACAATTTAAACAAAAACTAAAGGAAGAAATACTCCAAACATATTTACAAGACGACATGTAAACTCACATAAGGATTGACATATCCAGCCTGTGTTGTAGCTTAGTTTTTTTTTCTTTTTTTTTTTTTTCTTTTTTTTCTCTGACATTTTGTCTTAGATTTGTTTTTGAATAGTAACCGCTTAACTTAGCCTAGCTTAGTTTTCTTTTTTCTCTCAGTCACATTTTTGTCTTAGCTTTGTTTTAAATTGTAATCGCTCTTGTCTTGTTTTCTCTTTTGAATTCTTGGATGGAATATGGGTGGGCAATATAAGCTGCGGCTTCAGCCATCACCCATTTCGGATAACTTACGTGGAATTGTTTAGTAGAAGGAGTCTTTGTCTAATTTGACCTTGTTGTTATATTATACAGTTTCTTTTAACCTGTACTGTACTATCCGAAATAAATTCATTCATTCATTCATTCATTCAAAAGATTCATAATTATTTATGCTGAGTGTGTATTTGTGGCTAATGGGCGCCCTCTACAGGTGGGATGCCAACACCCGCTGTCTGCGGCTGGCAGACTCCACAGATCAAACTCCAGTATGGTGGCTATTCAAAATGAAGCAAAGAGGGGAAAAAAAAAAACCATTAAAAATTGTTTCGCTTAATTTATGCAGCGGTTTATATTTTGAAACACTGAGCCCTAAAACAGCAACATTTGGTTGTTATAGTTTATGTTATGTAACAATTTTTGTCCCCCAATGTGTTGTAGTTGGCTGCAATTTACTGGACATATGAATTAATTTTAGGGCTGTGCAGAGACCATTTGAGGGGCAGGGGTGCAAATAATTTTTTAAAAAAAGGGCACATAGAATGATATTTGTTTAAAAAATATGTCAACTTTATCTTACTTGGTATCTATTTTAGTTTAATACCTATACACTCATGGACATATTTAATGCCCCACAGAGTTTTACAAATTATCAACTCACACACTGACCATGGTCTTCATCATTATGTAAAGGTTACTGACAAAAAAAAAATGGGCAGCTTCCATAGAAAAATGATCATCTCTTCAAAATAAAAACATTTTTGCAAAAAATCTGAAAAAAGCTTTTCAGTAAATTATTAACACTTCAAATGAATAAATCTTTGCAAAAAATTAAAAGACCATTTGCCTTGTCTGCAAAATGAGCCAAAACCATCCTCTCTGTTACCGCCCCACAGAGACTGCAAGGATGGTTTATACAGGACAATGGACAGGTGCATCTCAATAAATTAGAACGCTATCAAAACGTTGATTTATTTCAGTAATTCAATTAAAAAAATGAAACTCCTATATTATCAAGATTCATTACACACAGAGAGATAGTATTTCAAGTGTTTATTTCTTTTAATGTTGATGGTTATAGCTTATAGTTCATGAAAACCCCAAATTCAGTTTCTCACAAGATTGGAATATTAAATAAAATTAATTTAAAAAAATGCATTTTTAACAGAAATATTAGCCAACTGAAAAGTATGTGCATGTATGCTCAATACTTGGTCGGGGCTCCTTTTGCATGAATTACTGCATCAATGCGGTGTGTCATGGAGGTGATCAGCCTGTGGCACTGCTGAGGTGTTATGAAGGTCCAGGTTGCTTTGATAGTGACCTTCAGCTCGTCTGCATTGTTGGGTCTGGTGTCTCATCTTCCTCTTGACAATACACCATAGATTGTCTATGGAGTTTAGGTCAGGAGAGTTTGCTGGCCAATCAAACACAGTGACACTATGGTCATTAAATCAGGTTTTGGTACTTTTGGCGGGGGGGGGGGGGGGGGGGGGGGCAAGTCCTGCTGGAAAATGAAATCAGCATCTCCATAAAGCTTGTCAGTAGAGGGAAGCATGAAATGCTCTAAAATTTCTTGGTAGATGGCTGTGCTGACTTTGAATTTAAAAAAAATATTAAAATTAATTTATGTAATATTCTTTTTTTTGAGAAATTGAATTTGGGGATTTTATTAGCTGTAAGCTATAATCATCAAAATGTAAAGAAATAAACACGAAATATTTCACTCCGTGTGTAATAAATCTATACAATATATGAGTTTCATTTTTTGAACTGAATTACTGAAATAAATCAACTTTTTAATGACATTCTAATTTATTGAGATGCACCTATCAGTGAAAGGATAGGCGCAAATGTACAAGAAAAATCATGAAAATATGAGGGAAAAAAAGTAAAACATGGCAAAAGTTAAAAAAAAAGTAATAAACCTGCCAGGAAAAAGTTGCAAGAAAAACCTCACTAATTGTTGAAAAAATTGGACATTTATGAGAGAAATAAAAAGTAAAAAAAAAAAACCATTAAAAAAGTGTGTGTGTGAGTGGGGGGGGGGGGGCAGTCTGCTCAGGGCGTCACACAAGCCAGGACCACCACTGTCTATACTGAACTACCTTCATGACGCTAGATTATTATCTAGGTCTTCATTAAAAACAATACTTGAGCTTCTCATCAACCATGATGATCAACAGGTGATATCGCTATTCCAATCCTTCATATACTCTGTTGCACTGCCTTCCAAAATATCTGGTAAGGCTCTGTGCCATCGACTTTTTTGAGTGACTATTTATGTCACCAACGGCCACATTTCCTCCTTCCCGAGTGCTCTCGTGGCTCATTTTCCCTCTTAATGGCTGCCTTAATTTCCTGTGTTTGGCACAGAAGTCTGAACCTTTCTGAAAATTCCTTTCACACGCTAAACAAACCAGACCAGCCCTGCGTTCAGTTAACAAAACAGTTCGCCGAACATACTGTAGTTTGCGAGGCAAACTGACCTAAATGAACAGGCAGTTCTCGGCAAACGTTTTTTCTGTTCGGCTCGCGCATTCTGTAGTTGTGTAGATCTGTGGTCCTCTGTCAGCCGGTATAGGACCCTAGTAACTACGGCGTAGACTGTAGCCTACTTCAGCTTCATATTACCTAAGAATTCTCTGTTATACCCCCACCAAAAACAGCATTTTATGTGTGACATTGTTTTACTTACAAACTGACATAACCTCTACTCTTAAATTGATGGAATTGCTCCGAAAATAAAAGAAAACAAAAGAATATTGCAAACTACCTTACCTAGCCGCCATCTTTGTTCGCTACGCAAGCCACCTCCAAAAGAGTTCGGCCAAAGACAAAATGGTTCACAGCAACCGTGTTGTTCAGTTACGGAAACTAACAAACAGTTCCGAACAGTTGCAAACCGTTTTGTCAACTGAACACGCCCCAGGGTTCAGTTTGATCTGGAAAAACACCACCTCTTTTTGTCAACCCAAATTTTGGCTCTTTGTTCAACATCGTGGTTCGGGGGAGGTTTCACACCTAAAATTTTGGTCAAACCAAAGTGAAAAGTCCAAAAGTTCAGACAAAACAAGTTTGATGTGAAAACAGAAAATGGTTGAAGACAACTTTAAATCTCCCTCCAAAAAACTGTTGAGGTGAATTTGTAGCTGGGGGTCCTCTAGTGGCTGAGGGAACCAGTAGCATTTGCGTACTGTAAAACAGCTGTGATTATCATCATCAGGTGGCAGTCCTTTTACTTGAGTACTATTCCCGACTTAGCTCCACCTCTATGACCTAGGACTGAGAAACTCTGAAGATACTTCACGAACTGCACACTCGTCAGGGCAGAACGCAGTAACGCCCTGTTATTCTTCTATGTCGGAATCTGTGAAAGACAAGAAATTACTGTAACTTTCATGTCAATAAAACAAGACCCAAAGATGCATGCCAACAAAGGCATCAGGCAGCAGTTTCTATGAACTCTGCAACCTCCTCTCCTCCCTCCGAATAAATGGACTCAGATCTGAGGTCAGATTGAGCCCACATGAGGCAGACATTAACATCTCTTCCTCATTTTTTTTTTACTCCAGTGAAAATGGATCCCATAGACCCCCCACTCCAACTGTCGCTGCCCATGATGTCAGTCTCAGTACAAAAAAAAAAGCTGAAAAAGGGCTGAGAGGCAGCAGTATTTTATAGAAATGAGTAAAATACACAGAGACAAAGAAGATGCATTTCTCTAGTTTCAGTGTGAGACAGTTTAACATTCACACAGCTGTTCTCCTGTCACATGTACATGGGAAGGAAGACGTGCTTGTTTTTATGAGTCCCATTTGACCTCCAGTTTGCTCGTGAAAAAAGGATCCATGCACGGACTCGAGCATACAGCTGATTGGAGGATATTCGGGGGGGGGGGGGGGCTGAAAAGTTCATAGTGGTCAGATTTGATCAAATGTGGTTCATTTTTCAACCGCAGGGATCTACGCACTGCAACATTGTTGGAAGAAGTGTGTGGACTGGAGGGGAGACGATGTTGAAAAATAAACCACATTTGGTCAAATTTGACCACTATGAACTTTTCAGCTTTCCCTTGTACACAGAGCTGTTTCTGGCTATAAAGCAGAGTATGCAAATGCCACGGGTCCCATCAGCCACTAGTGGGTACAAGTTCACTTGAACATTTTTTGGAAAACCAAAATTACCTTTGACGGCTTTTAAATTTGCAAAGTTTTTCCTCTTAAACTGGCAACTTTTTCCTCACATTTGCTTTTTTTGTCTCCTAACTTTGCATGTTTTTACTTATAAATTTGTTTCTTTTTCCCCTTAAACTTGTGACTTTTCTCATCAATTTGCAATTTGTGGTTTTTTCATAAATTTGCAACTTTATTCCCCCAAATTTCCAACTTTTGTCTTATAAATCTGTGGATTTTTTTCATTAATTTGCAACTTTATTCCCCTAAATTTGTGACTTCTCACAAATTTGTGATTTTTTTTCTTGTAAATTTGCAACATTCATATGGACACTGGTTAAATTTTTATTATTCTATGAAATGGTTAATTTTTTTTTGTTCATCTAGACCAGGAGTGTCCAATGATGTGCTATGGAGGGCCAAGACCCCGCAGGTTCTTTCTTCTACCCAGCCTCTTCAGCAGGTATTTTCACTTATCAGCAATCAGTGGGAAGAAATTCATGAAAACTGCTGTTGAAGACACTGCTTGGGGGTAAAGCCTGCAGGGTCTTGGCCCTCCATGGCACATGATTAGACACCCCTGAGCTAGACAATGACCCCTTTATTTTAATATTTTTGTTGAGGGTTTTAACTTTCTTATTCCAGAAAATGGGAGCCCCCAAACCCAACCTTGCAGAGGGCCCCCAATAAGGTAGAAACAGCCCTTTTAAAAGTATTAAAACAGTCAACTATTACAGCTATGCAGATGAAAACACTCAAGACCAAGACTTCCAACAGCCACACACTAAAAATTCCACAACTTCAATATCATCATAGATGTATAATTGAATCGGACTTGACTTCAAACGCGGCCCTTTGGCAGCTGAGCAGGAATCCAACATGCTGGAAGAATATCAGTCTAAAATATCTCAAACAGCAGATTACTGTAAGCTGATTCTAATGGCCATGCCTCATCAAGCATGTGGAGCAATGCAGAGTCGTTTAATAGGTGAACCAAGGAATGCAGCTCGTTCTCAGTGCAGCTGGGAAACTGAGCCCAGGGCCCGGATGGCTCAAATCTGCAGACTTTAATTGGGTGCACAAACACGGACGTGATCCAAGTTCCACAGAAGAAAATTCCGAGCTACTGTCAGTAGATGTAATGATGCTTTGACCCAGGGGTCTGCAATCTGTGGCTCTTCTTCCGGTAATCAATGGAGTCAAATTTACAAATCAAGACAGAACAGTCGCATATTAATGGTATGTGAGTGACATCTCAACTTTACAAGAAAATCTGCAGTGTTAAAGTGACACACCGGTGAAAATCTAATTCTTTTTTCCTAGTGTTAACATGTCTGTAACATGTTTTTAATGACTTACAACACATATCACGATAGAAATCACTTATGTGTCATATCTGTGTTTTCTGCTGTGAAGGTTCAGTTAAGCTCCTCCTCCTAAGCTGAGACCAAGCATTTTTGTGATGTCACTATAACAGGTGAACCAATCAGGACCAAGCACTGGCTGTTCAAATTTGCCAGCTTGCAGTGTGTGCTGCGGTCCTGGAGAAGAGGCACTGCATCACGCCTTCGTGGGCAGGGGCGGCTCCAGGGGGAAGGCTGGGGGGAATGGGGGGTCCCTGCCACTGGACAGTCTAACAATTTTATAACTTGTTTTTCTGTCATTTTACATATAGTAGATGTTTAAGAATAATTTATGTGTGCTATATATTATTAACAAAATACATAAAGCCAGCTCACACTGTCAAGGTGCGTTCAGACCAAATGTGAACGGGCACGCAGCGTGATTACATTTTAAATTGATTTTGACGTGCCACCCCAAGATTTTCAGTGGCCCCCCCATGAAAAATTTCTGGAGGCACCCCTGCTCATGGGTGGGCCTAATTAGATCCTGGTGTTTGAAGGAGGAGGAAAAGGGAAATTATTTTTACAAGCACCTGTGAAAAATGGAAGTTTTTTGTGGAAAAAAGGGCATAAGATACCATTTTAGACTAGACCCTGACGATGGGTTTGACCCCAAACCCATAGTCAGGTCAGGGTGTATGCCATCCAAGATTTGTCTTAGAGACAACTATGGTATCAATTTGAAAAGCCTACATCACTTCTTTCAGCAGTCATCACGTTTATAAGATTTAGGGAAAAACTGACCCCTGAGCTAGACCTCAAGGTCAATAATTCCTGCAAAAATCATCCGATCTGAGCCAACCTGCAATATGTGCATCATCAGTGTATATCAAACCCTGGTACCAAGTTTCAAAATAATCAGAATGAAACTGCAAGAGAAGTTGTTTTCACAAAAGTGGGACAGACGGACTGCCCCATAACATAATCCCCCTTCGCCCAAAGGGTTCAAAGACTGGCAGGGGATAAAAATTAGAAAAGTCACACTTTTACATGACAGAAGCTTTAATTTTATGAGAAATGTTTCAATATTAAGAGGGGAAAAATTACAAGATTTAGATTTAAAATGTAGACGAAAAAAGGTTCACAAATTTATGGGAGAAAAGGTAAAAATTCTGTAAAAAGTCAAATTTCTGACAAAAAAAAAAAGAGGTCAAATTGACAGCAGAAATAATTTGCATTAAAAATTCCATATTTAATTTCACAGATTTATTGGAGGGGGCAGATTTAAGAAAAAAAAGTTACATTTACAAGAAGGAAATTGCAAATTTCTGAAAAAAAAAAAAATCAACAATGTTTGCAAGAAAAACATGCAAATTTACTGGTAAAAAGCATCACATTATAGAGAAAAGTCATATTTACATCACAAAAGTTTTAATTCTTTGAGAAAAGCTACAATATTTAATGAGAGAAAATTGTTAAAAAAAAAAAAAGTCTCAAATGTATGGGGAAAAAAGTTGAAAATTTCCAGAAGAAAAGCTGAAATTTTATGACAAAAGTTTCACAGAGGAAAAGGGGGAAAATTACCTTCATTTTAAGGCTCACATATCTGTTGTGGCTCCATAGTTTTGTTTTTTTTTTGGCCAAAACTTGCTCAAACTGGGTCTTTTCATGGTAGAGGTTGCCAATCTCTGCCTTGACCAACCTGAAACTTATTTGCCTGCAGTCATAACCAAGTTTGGCACAAGAAGCTAAACCTTTTGCAGATTTATGGTGAGGCTGAGGAAATCTTAGCAGGTGTGATGCAAGCCCTCCTGTGTCCACAGCAGCCATGACGGACTCTTAACGGTCATGTTAAGCCAAAGCGTGCTGGCGATGAGGTCAAACGGACCTGCTGACAATCGGGGAGGAGGATGGAAGGCTTCAGCAGAGATTTATGGGACTCCTCTGCCCATCCATCCTCATGTTGAACTCGTCTTGGGTTACCATCCTCCTGCCACACATGACTGCCGCCTTTATCCACAGCAGACATGCTTCATATTAAATCTGCTATTCCACTTCTTCAACTGTCACCCATCCACTTACGTAACTCTCCACAAACCTCATTCCCCTCTCATTTCTCCATTAACCCGCTATCAGCTGACGGTAAAGATTTGAAATGATTTATTGCCCCCATCCAGGCTGACCATTAACTGGAGCCAGATTAGAGATTCCTTCTTTTATTTCTTTAACTATTAAGAATAAATCAACAATGACAGTTTAAGATAATTTCATTTAAAAAAAAAAAAAAAAAAGGACAAATCCTGTTTCACAGTAAAATCACCCACTAAGCTCAAAAATTTCATGGAGCTGTAGATGAGCTCATAGCTGTGTTCAAATATAAGTTCAGAAGAATGAGGAAAAAACTAATAAATTATGAAATATATATGCTTATAAATCTGGAAATTAACACAGGTGGGTAGTGATGATGGACTCGAGTACTGTAACTTTCACAGAATTGTACTCTTGTGATTAATTTTACTCCAGGAAACGTTTTACTCTTACTTTAGTACATTTTTGAAGCCACTATATTTTCATGGCAACACAAACCCTCTTGTGTAATATTGCTTAATTGCATGAATAAATTTATCATAAATAATAATTATTCATAAAATGATTGAATAATAATGAACATTCATAAATAATATGAAAAATATTAGCCACACTGTGGTGTTCTGAAACCACAGGCTTGGTCAGAGTCGGCGTGATGATGCAGCCACTCGGTGATGTCATCACGCCAAACATAACTCAAACTTTATTTGTAGAGCACTTTTCAAAGGGACGGCCATTTTACACTCTCTCTGCTCTTTGGCTCGACCTCCCAACCTACAACAACTCTGTACCACCATAATAAGGTTTTATACGCTCTGTCGGTTCCTTCCACGTTTTCCAGACATAACAAATGGCGAAGAGGATGACCCACGCAAAACCGAGGATAAAACCCTTACTAACGGAGAAATATTGCAACAACGCGAGCAACATTACAGCCCAAAGAAAACAGCAAACAGCATGTGGGTGAGACAACTCAACGTTACGCCATGGAGCTCTGAGTCTTGGCGAGCACATGTGCCGTCGGGCCCTTAGAAGACGAGCTAACCCGTGACAAGCTAGCCAAAGAGCACAGCACAGAGAGCAAACACAGCACAGAGAGATAGCAGTGACCGGACTCGCCTCAGATCCTCGCCCAGCATAAGCCTCAGGGAGCTGCTGCAGAGCTGCAGGAGAGGGAGCCCGCGTCTATCGGGAACCCCGGGACACAACAACCCGGCGCAGGTTCTATCAATGGCAACAGCAACACATCGCCACAACCAGACTTCCCAGGAGAGGGGGAGAAGAGGCCGGTCTCCTTCCGAATCCACGGCCAGCACCAGCCTCCAAGAGCCGCCGCTGAGCCGCAGAATGAAGGGTCCGTGACCCAACAAAACACAGTAGAGCTAACAGACTGCTTTTGAATCCGCGCCCGGCATCAGCCTCTGGGAGCTGCCGCTGAGCTGCAGGATGAAGAGTGAACAGGACACAGGAGAACCACCACAACCTGGTGGACGCCCCACAGCAGACGTCAGAGTCACACCATCACAACCATGACGCCAAGAGCAGCTGAACAGAGCACCACTTGTAGTGATGGACTGGGTTCGAGTCCACAGATCCAAATGCCCGGACCCACAGTCGGCATCAACATAGTCACCGCCGACACCCATGAAGATCACCACGTAGCTGAGACCAGCTGCCATCCAAATGGCTGATGGTTCGAGATGGCAAGTCAGCTGTCTGCGGAAGGCAAGAGCAGCTGCCACGGATCAAGATGTAACATTGGAGCTAACCCAGCTGGTGTGGGATCCTGGCTGGGACACTGCTGATGAGCGAGCCGTGGCTCCAACATGATGGCGCACAGGTCCACTGCAGCTGGTGCCTCCAGGGGCGCATTCACCACGGGCTCGCCTCAGAGCCCCTTGAACTGAACTGCCTTCCTCATTATAAAAAAACAAAAAAAAACCAAAACGACTGTGTGTAGCTAGGGGCGCAGCTGCCAACAGAAGTGGCATAATGCACTACTCAGCCGCGTTGGGCCACGCGGTAGTCCACCCGCTGGCTCTAGCTAGTTCTGGGGTTTTACAATTACCAAATCGGGGAGGGTAAATTGATACCGTTTTCTGCTTTTCCAGAAATGAATGGTGTTCTGAAACCATAGGCTTGGTCAGAGTCAGGGTGATGACGCGGCTGCTTGGTGACGTCATCACGACGAACATATACATGTAAGGGACAGCCATTTTACACTCTCTTTCTCTGCTCTTTGACTCAGCCTCCCAACCCACAACAACTCTGTACCACCATAATAAGCTTTACGTAATAAAGTTCGTGTTCCCAGCAAGACGCTTTCTGTCAGTTCCTTCTACGTTTTCCAGACATAACACACACCACCTTACAAACATGTGTACATGCATGAGTCTGTAAGGACAAAAAACAAAAATAAAATAAAAGATCAAATGTAAAATGTCCAACTGCTGTTGATTTGAGGTGCCATCACCTCACCCAGCAATTAACTTTGGATATAAGCATGACTGGTCAGCAAGGGTAGTTATCTCACTGGGCTGAGACAGCTCATAACTAGCTGGAGATTGGGGAAAAAAAAAAAAAAAGACAAATCCAAGAATTTGCAACAATTTTCACTTGGAATCACACTGTCTCACGAATGTTGCAATAATGCCAAACAAACTCCCAGCGAGTTTTTGGCAAAAGTTCTCCAGGTATTTGCATACATGTCATTCAAGGGTTGTAGGACATTCTGGCAACATGCACAAGACATAATTTAGGACCCCCCTTAGTTGTGTGACGCGAGTACATGTTAATTCAATGTATTCACACGACTAAATTTACTCATTTGGTCTGAAAACACCTTCAGGCTCCGGGCACTGATCTGGCCTAATAAACACCTGCTGCAGGTGTTGTGCCCAGAATTGCTCGCTCAGTCACAACTGCTGCAGGTGCTCGTCTCCAGTCAGTCAGAATTTAGCTTCATAGGTCCCCAACCCACTGCAAACTTATCTTACTTTTCAAAAAATGTTTAAGTAATATTTTATTAATTTAATACATGTAGTATATTTACACCTCAGTCTGTGTGCGTTTCTAGACGTAAAGGAATATCGGCTGTCCAGACGCTTTAGAAAGTTGGCTGTCTGTTTTCGTGTGTCTTTTTGATTATTATTATTTATTACAGGGATCTTGTAAATAAATATAAATGTTGCATACAAGGAAAGATGCATTGTACCAAACTTTAGCTATCAGTTAGTTTCCATCTGCAGTCCCTATAAGATATAAACACTACAGAAAATATATTTGAACCTAATGTGGCCAAGCCCAACTGGTGGTTTGAATTCACAACCTCCAGAATCCAGCGCTCCACCTGGGTCGACAAGAGGGTCAGCCCACTTGGCAAGCCAAGTAGTAATGCTTTTATTGACTTTGTTACACTAAGATAAAAGTAAAATACAAAATGATAATAAACATAGTAACATAACATACCCACTCCCCACCATTACCCAACTTCTCTCCAAATTCACTAAAAAGTTTGATTTGTGATATGTTTTTTTTTTTTTTAATTTTCTGGAAAAATCTGAATTTTTACATTTTTTTCCAGTCTCTGGGAAGTTTATTCGATTCCCATTTTTTAATTTTTTTCCCCAAACAAAATCAGCAAAATGAGACAAAAACAAGACTGGTCCACACACTATAAAACAAATAAAAACAAACATTATCAATACAGCACTTGCATATCATGAGGGTTGATAAGGTAAAAAAAAAATTGAGCAAATAAATTATTTTTGTATATGGATAACCATGTTTGAACCTTCAACAACAAAAAAAAGGGGGGGGGACACTTATTGTCCAATAAGATCCAGGTTACACTTTTCTACCAACTTCCAGCGGAGCTTTCCAATTTTGCAAAAAGAGAGTGATCTTTCCTTCAGTATAATATTTCAGTCTCATCCGAGTCAGAACCTCAGAAATCAATGACCTTCATGTAGAGATAGAAGGTGGATCAACTCCAACCCATTTCACCATTATAGCTTTCCTGGCCAGCATCAGAAGTGACTGAATAACCTCTTCAGACTGTTTGAGTGAATCCGGGATCTTTCCAAACAAGCATATCACAGGATCCATGAGCGCCTGTTCACCAACACCTTTGCTAATACTTGTGCATATTGCCCTCTAGAAAGTCGGAATCATGTCACAGTTCCACAGACAATGAGGCCTAGTGCCTACGTGAATTTTACATTTGGGACAGTTTGGTGAAATACCTTTATTATACTTACTATAAATATGTGGTGAAATGTAAATATTGTGCAAAATATTATATTGTTAATTCCCTAAATCTGTTACATATCGAGACTTGGGAGAGCAACAGCACAACCTTATCCCACACATCATTCTCAAGCTCATATTTAAGTTGTGTACTCCAATATTTTCTTACCCATGCAAGTTTGTCAGATTTCAAATTATAAATCTTTAAATAAAATTTTGAAACAAAATGCTTGTGTCCTCTGCATTCCAAGAAGAACTTCTCTAGTTTAGATTTTGTTTTCAAAGAATCAAATGTTGTAAGCCTTCCATTCTCAAAAAGATTATAGATTCTACCTATGCCCATTTTTTTTTGCCAACCTCTGAACTGTGGTCTGATATTTAATGGTGAAAGTTCTGGATTGTCTGTCAGTGTCATAAGAGGATTAAGCGGATGGTTACATTCAAATTTTTTTCTGAATTTATTCCACGCCCCCAATACATTGTTTATTAAAGGATTAAGCTTAACAATGTGTGGCAATTCATTCAACCACTTACCTAAGAAATTAACAGGGGAAAAAGGTCTGCACATTACTGATTCAATTTCAAGCCAGTAACAATCTAATGGCCTATTAACCCATGAAAAAAAGAATTCTAGCTTGTAAGCACAAAATGTAATTCTCTACAATGCATCTGGAAAGTATTCACAGCGCTTCACTTTTTCCACATTTTGTCATGTTACACCCTTATTCCAAAATGTTTTAAAATTCATTTTTTCCCCTCAAAATTCTATACACAATACTCCATAATGACACTGTGAAAAAAGGTTGGGGTTTTTTAGATTTTTGCAAATTTATTAAAAATAAAAAAACTTAAGAAATCACATGCACATAAGTATTCACAGCCTTTGCCATGAAGCTCAAAATTGAGCTCAGGTGCATCCTGTTTCCACTGCAAGAAAAGAAGTCAGAAAACGGTGCATGTGACCACCGCCACTGCCATTATTTGACGGTATGTGGGATTACCGAGTTATGACGAGTCACAAAATGCTCTGTATGTGCTTACTTCCTCAATATCATTTTGAATTTGGTCCGTCGTTTAACCGACTTGCTTTGGAAGTTGTGCCCCATGAACAGGCAAAGTGAAGCAGCTGTGAGAACTAGGGATGGGCATATCGATACTCTAGTATCAATACTTTGATTCCAGCTGGTCGATATTTTGGAGTCGATACTTTTTAAATATTGCGATACCACTGTGTTAATACAAAACATGCAATTTGTTTTCACTTCTGACAGTTTCAGGCATTAAATTTGTGTGAAAACCAATGAAAAACCAGCCCAGGAATATTTTAGAGATGGTCTGCCGTGTCACATGATTATGGCAGTCTATCAGGTGTCGGAGCCGAAAATTCACTGCGCAGCCTCAGTCAAGCACTCACTGACTCCTGCACAGAGTGAGCTCAGCGGTGCTGCCGTCGTGGGCGGCAGAAGAAGTATGGATGGCAGAGAGCAGTGTGGATGGGAGTGAGCAATGTTGCTGCTGATGTTGAGGATGATGATAATGCTGCTTGTGATGGCGATGATCATTTAATGCAGGTTCTTGAGCAACATATAGATCTTTCAATTTAAAAAAATTGAATACTGTATGAAAGCTCAGTCAACTGGATTCAAGTATTTTTTGCTTCTGAAATGTTACACCATTCATCCAAATTCTATGGTAATACCAAGGAGCATAATTTTGAAAAATAAACAAAATAAGCACTATTTAAGTATGTAAAATAATAGTGTAAATTAAAATAAATAAATAATGAAATAAATTTTTTTTTAAAAAACCAAAACAGTGCACTGTGGAAAAAAAAAAAAAATACACATACACTGCTCACAAAAAGTTAGGGATATTTGGCTTCCGGGTGAAATTTATGGAAAACAGAAAAGTTCACACTGCAGTTATATTATATCATGAAAGTAGGGCATTTAAGTAGAAGCATGCAATGGGGATTTCCTCTTCTCAAACAATTTATTGAAACAAAAGCTAACAACAGTGGTGGGTATACCAAAACCAAAATCAATAACTTGTCATGTGCCCTTGAGCATCAATTACAGCTTGACAACAATGTCTCATGCTGTTCACAAGTCGACTTATTGTCTGCTGAGGCATGGCATCCCACTCTTCTTGAAGGGTGGCCCTAAGGTCATTGAGGTTCTGGGGTGCAGGGTTACGAGCCTCTACACGGTGACTCAGCTGATCCCATAGGTTTTCTATGGGATTCAGGTCTGGAGAAAGTGCAGGCCACTCCAATGGAGGTACCCCAGCCTCCAGCAGCTGTTCCCTAATGATACGATCTCAATGAGCTGGGGCACTGTCGTCCATGAAGATGAAATTGGGCCTGTGCTGTTCATGCAGGGGCACAATGACTGGATTAATGAGGTTATTCAGGTAGTACTGGCTTGTCACTGTACCATTCACAAGGTGTAGGGCAGCTCTGTATTGACTAGACACACCTGCCCCGACTGTAACATAGTGACAACAGTGGCTGATGCATAGCGCTCTCTTTGACGTCTCCAACATCATTGGCGGCCATCATTTCTGCCCAACATGAATCGACTTTCAGAGAACAGCACTGAGGCCCACTGGTCCCTTGTCCAGCGTAAATGCTCCCTGGCCCATGCAAGATGATGACGCCTAGGCCTGATGGTGTGGTCAGGTACCCTTGCAGGTCATCTAGCACGCAGACCATGCAGATGTAAATGGTTTTGAATGGTCTGACGTGACACTTGGGTGCCTCTCACCTCCCTTAAATGTGCCTGGAGTTGAGTGGCATTCATCATCCAGTTCTGCAGGGCACTGTTCCCAATGAAGCGGTTGGTCATCAATGTGGGATGTGGCCAAAGGCCGCCCACTTCTTTGCCTGTCACTCTTCCAGTCTCTTTGTATCGCTGTTGCAACCTGCTGATGACACTCTGTGACACTCTAAGCTTAGTGGCCACTTCCCTCTGAGAACATCCTGTTTGAAGCCTCGCAATGGCGAGGTACTGTTGATCAATTGTTAGGCGTCACCTTGGTCTGATGATGTCAAAATGTGAACAGCATGATGAAGAGGACTGTTTAAATACCAATTCTTACTAAACCAGAAAATTTATTGGTCGATTCATGGATCAAACACCTGTTGTGAATTTTGCCATTAAGCACCTTGTTAGAGAACAGCAAGTTATGCAAATAGTACTGAAACACTGAATAGTTGGACATGTGCATTCAAAAGGTTAGAGAAGGTCAAATTAAGTTCACCTGTAAAGGTTATAGTGCATTTTAGGTTCATCCTGAAATTTCAACCGAAAGCCGAATATCCCTAACTTTTTGTGAGTAGTGTATATGCTGCTTGATATTACCATAGAATCTGGATGAATGGTGAAACATTTCAAAAGTAAAAAATACTTGAATCCAGTTGACTTGACTGAGCTTTCATACAGCATACTTACCCGCCCAGATGACTGAGAATCTTCACCAAATTAAGAAATTGAATTAATTTTACATTCATTTTAAGTCTATTATTTTATCATAATTGAAAAAAAACATTTTATTTTTTATTTATTTTGCTCATTGTTCTGCTTTATTATAATTGTATAAGCATTTCTTTCAAGTATTTATGTTCATGAGTTTTATTCATATTTCATATTGCTCTTGCAATAAAGTCAAATAATGAAACTGCAATCATGTGATTTTCCTTTAAGGGGCAAAAAGTATCGATATCGGGATTGAAGAAAAAGTCCCATAAATTAATGGTATCGTATCGAAAGGAATAATGCTAGTATCACTCAACCCTAGCAAGAACCAGGAAATGTGAAGGGGACAAAGCAGACCAATCACAGTTCTTACGGCCTGCGTCGCCGACGTGCACCTCTCCTTCTCTAGAGAGGTGCATGTCAGGTGACGCAATAGGAATGCACATTGCTGCAGCAGCGATGCCGTCACAACTGCATCACGTTGACGCGGGTGCATAACTTGCGCTTAACTCGACACTCATTACTGTGAGTATGTTAGAGGTGGACGTGAGTAAATGGGTACAGGCAGCTGAGATTTGGTGAACAACAACTCGATGTTGTGACTTATGTAAGAAATGGGTCTGAGTTTGTCGAGCTTGACTGGGGTGTCGCTCTACAGCACGGGTGTCCAATGATGTTCCATGGAGGGCCAAGACCCTGCAAGCTTTACCTCCAACCAGTGTCTTAAACAGCAGATTTCAAGAATTTCTTCCCACCAATTGCTGATAAGTGAAAACACCTGCTGAAGAGACTGGGTAGAAGAGAAAACCTGCAGGGTCTTGGCCCTCCATGGAACATCATTGGACACCCCTGCTCTACAGGATCCACACGAACAATTTTCCTACAACATCAGTGGGAGCTGGGAATAGATTGCATTTTTTTTTAACTAATCAACTGAGCTTTTTCTATAATTAACTGAGGTTAATCGCAAAAATTACAATGAAGAATCAATGAAAAAGAAATATTTTTACCATTAACTGCATTTTTTTTTTTTTTTCATAAAATATACCCGTGGCTCATTCAACAAAAATACTGCTAGAGCAACATAAAACACTTGATAACCATAAATGTATAGTCAATGGAAAAAATTTATCATAGCAATTTATAATATTCTTTTTCAGTTCATTACAAAGGAGTTGATTTCTCTGCAAAACTACTATTTTTTAATACTGTTGTCACATTTCTGGTTTTATTTTGAAACAGTCAAAGAGGAAGTCGGTGCTTCTACTTAAGGCAACTTTCCTAATTATCTCAAATTAAGAATTGATCTGTTTATATTTTCAAGTGTTATTTCCTGAGCTCCTGACCTTGATGGTGAATTAGAAGGTTTTATTCACTTTATTTTGGAGTGTGTGTTTTTCTCTGCTCACTGACAAAAACTCAACCTCTCTTCATACTTTTGTACACGCAGTGCTCATCAATAATGCTACGTCAGGTGTGTGTGCTTGTTTTAAAGGTTTATGAACACAGAATGCGGTCGCCCTGAGTATTGGAGGATCAGTTTTTGCGTAGTATAAATTTATATGCTGAAAAAGAAGGGCTACTCTTGTTTTAAGCTGAGCCAGCTGCTGAGACAAAGCAGTCACTTCCTCAGGGAGTGACCTGACAGTGTCTTCAAAGGAGTTAACGATAATCCCAGCCCTAGTAAAGATGCAAATATTTCTGAGTGAAGAGAGATTTTTATGTTTTTACTGTAATCATATGACCCAAGAAAGGATTTTAGAATGTTAATACCGACAAGCACACCATGTTTTAGTGAATGGGACCTTTAAAAGAAGTACTAAGTATTTGGCTCAACAGAAACATGTACAAAGACATCACAATCAAAGAAGGGTAGAGCAGCCTTGTATGTGTCCAAAGTGGAAGCAGGCATATGTAAGTGGATAAGAAGATTAGTGTGAATTTTCGGACTGTGTCTCAACCAACGCTGGACAGTGAGCAGGAAAAGTTTCACCTTGTCAGGTGAAACTTCACACTCAGTCTCCAGGGGCCGCCGCTGAGGCTCTGACAGCTACATTCGTCACAACTGTCATTAACGTACCAGTAAAAATATTTTGGCAGTCTCTAGCAAACAAGCTCAGGTGCACTCAAGCCTTGAACACAACTTTGCACTTGTATAACACATACCCAGGAACACAGTTGAGTTATCAGCGTGGTGTGAACTAAGCAATACGTCAAACTCACTGTCTCACATCAACGTACAAAATCTCCAGTCAGTATATGAACTCTAGGTCCCGCTTTCCTAAATGTTTTCATGTTTCAGGAATGCCGGGTTCCTGTAAAATACTTCCTGTATAGGATTAACTTAAAGCCCACAGTCTCTCCAGGTTCTCTCATTATTTGGAGCTTGAATATAAAGTGACATCATGCGGGCAGAATTTTTAAAAAGGGCAGGTATAAAAATGCCAGTGCTTCTCCTGCAGAGATCAAATGAGCCCATGAGGGAGAATTTAAAATTATGGCCTTGCAGAAACAGGCCAAACAGTCAGGATTACAGTGGAGCTACATCATGAGTCAGCAGTGGGTCACCTGCTATGACCTCATACCAAATCTGCTTCACAAAAACGTAGGAGGAAAGGCTACTGTTACTGTTAGCTGGTTTGGTAACTATTTCTGTAACAAAGCCCTGCATGCCAAAACGGCATTTTTTCCCCCTCTCTTAAGTGTAGAAAAGGTAGAAATGTGACAATAAAAGACAAACAAGAAAGTAAATCCACACTTAAATTATTTATATATTCAGACACTTGTACAATAACAAGAATACATATGTTCTGCCTACATGTCTGATTGTATG
Source organism: Pholidichthys leucotaenia (assembly GCA_020510985.1). Lineage (NCBI taxonomy): Eukaryota > Metazoa > Chordata > Actinopteri > Cichliformes > Pholidichthyidae > Pholidichthys > Pholidichthys leucotaenia. The sequence goes on from CM035839.1 coordinate 48,406,500, forward strand.
TTTACATGAGCTTCAAATGGGATGAATTTAAGTAATTAATTGTTTTTGACTAGCTGAGAATATATACACAAAATAATAAAAGAAAATAAATACATCCAATAAACCTAACTACTGATGTGATTGTAACCACAGTAAAAAATTCTTTTCAACTGACTAATGAAGAGGAATGTTGATTTAAATGTATTTTAGCCACCAAATCATTGTCAACAAGTCCTCAGTTGTTGGTGTTCATTTTTTGAAATGAGTGCATACCCGTGCAGCCCACAGAAACCCATGCATGCCTGTAGAGGGGATGCATTGGAACAGAATTCTTGCCGGTTACAGGACAGTTGGTATAGCAACACAGCACTAAGTGGCAATCACGTGACGGCTTTTGTATGCAGCAAAACATAAAAATCACACAAAATATGCTCTGCCATCTGGGGCTGTTTGCCCCTGCTTGTTACTTCTCCTGCTGTCACTGTTCTGTTGCTTACCTGTGTCTATATACAGTATATGTATTGTAGGGAGTCATGTGCTCCGTCTATGTGCCGTCATATAGACATTATCTGGTGGGTCTTCTTCGTTCAGACCACTGAAGGGTCTCCTCCTGTCTCAGACAGCTGTGTTGTTCACAGTCATGCCTGCGGCGTACTGGTGGAACCTGACGTGTTTCATGTTCACGGCATCTTTTCTAATGTGCAGCAGTTCTCCTCATTCTATTGCTCTCCATCTGGTGGGTCTTCTTCGTTCAGACCACTGGTTGAGGGATAGGTGCGTTGTAATTCCAGTTCATGGGCATGAGCCTGAAAAAGTGGCTTTCGACCCTGTTCAGGAAGGCCCGTGCATGCCCGTGGAAACCAAGAAACCGGAGCACCCAGAGAAAATCAGCGCTTTTCTTGGCATTTTACACATTTGTAGTGTAGAGTGGCATTCGTCAAGGTTACACATTTGCCGTCATGTAGGCACTGTGAGTCGTCCTGTGATGCCCGAGTTCATAGGACACGCTATGATGATGAGGCAGAGATCAAAGGCCGTCCTATGATTTTTTTTTTTTTTTTATTACTTATTTTGTACCCGTAGGTAGATTTGTTTTGCAGTCTGGTGACAAGCCACCAGCTGCCGGTCGCTGCGTGCGCAAGCGCCCCGTATCCCTAACCTGCATGTTTTTGGTATGTGGGAGGAAACCGGAGAAATCCCAGAGTAAACCCACGCAACATGGGGAGAACATGCAAACTCCACACAGATCACTGTTGGTCGGGGGCAGGGATCGAACCCATGATCTCACGATCCCCGCGATCCCCCGGCCGAGGGTAAACTGTGCTGCCACAGTGCTAACCACTGTGCCACCGTGCAGCCCACTGAAACGTGCTTTAAAGTCTGTCGTACCCTATGCTGGTGAAGGGTGTCCTCCTGTCTCAGACGGGTGTGATGTACTGCTTCCTATGATATTGAGGCAGAGATCATATGACATCATAAGACACATGGTCTATGACATCATAAAGACACATTTGTCTATGTGTCCTATAGGACGTCCTATGATGTTCAGGTAGAGATCATTTGTCTATGTGTCCTATGATGCCTGAGTTCAAAGACACATTTGTCTCTGTGTGACATCATAAAGACACATTTGTCTATGTGTCCTATGATGCCTGAGTTCATAGGCCGTCCTATGATGTTCAGGCAGAGGTCATAGGCCATCCTATGATGTCCTATGAAACGTGACAGACACACATACAGACACACAGAGATTTCTTGCTTTTATAGAGTGACAGAGTCATGGTAGGGCATCATATTTTTCAGCATATATACTGTATTTCCATTGAGGTTATCCCTGTGAAATTTTTACCAGACTTTGGTATTAACTGAAGAAATCCACATATATGAAGAAATCAGAACATCAGAGTTCATAAATAAAGTTATGTGCAATAAAGTGGAATGAAACAGAAAAAGTTCTGAACACAGCAACTGTAATTATTAGTTATGTGAAAAAAATTAGGATACCCCATTAAATATTCAGTTCTTTATTAAGAAATGTTCACATCTGTCCAACCTTGTTTCTGTCATTTGCATTTTTTAACATTTATTTTCGCCATTTTAAGTGGGAATGAATGTGGGGGTTTAGAAAGCTTGGGATCAGTCCGCCAAGGTCTCCGCCTTTGACCGCCACCTAATCCACATAGCACCGGACCCCCATGATCCCTCCTGCAGGTGGTGAACCCACTAGAGGGCGGACCCATGTAACTCCTTCGGGCTGAGCCCGGCCGGGTCCCATGGGTGGAAACCCGGCCACCAGACGCTAGCCTTCGAGCCCCTCCCCCAGGCCTGGCTCCAGGGTGGGGCCCCGGTAACCCCATACCGGGCGGGGTACACTGAATCCTTGATATACAATTTATCATGAGAGTCTGTTGGATCGTTCTTAGTCTGGCCCTTCACCCAGGACCAGTTTGTCTTGGGAGACCCTATCAGAGGCAAACTGCCCCGGACAACATAGCTCCTGGGATCACTGGGGCACGCAAACCCCCCCACCACGATAAGGTGACGATCCATGAGGGGGGATGAGGATGAGAATCAGCACCTCCAAGTCCGAGTCCATGGTCCTCAGCCGGAAAAAGGTGGATTGTCCTCTCCGGGTTGGGGACAGGCTCCTGCCCCAAGTGGAGGAGTTTCAGTATCTTGGGGTCTTGTTCACGAGTGAGGGGAAAATGGAGCGAGAGATCGACAGACGGATTGGAGCAGCATCTGCAGTGATGCGGACGTTGTACCGGTCTGTTGTGGTGAAGAGGGAGCTTAGTTCTAAGGCAAAGCTGTCGATTTACCAGTCAATCTACGTTCCTACTCTCACCTATGGTCACGAGCTTTGGGTAATGACCGAAAGAACGAGATCGCGGATACAAGCGGCTGAAATGAGCTTTCTCCGTAGGATTGCTGGACTCACCCTCAGAGATAGGGTGAGGAGCTCAGTCATCCGGGAGAGGCTCGGAGTAGAACCGCTGCTCCTCCACATTGAAAGGAGTCAGTTGAGGTGGTTTGGGCATCTGATTAGGATGCCTCCTGGACGCCTCCCACTTGAGGTGTTTCAGGCACGTCCCACTGGGAGGAGACCCCGGGGCAGACCCAGGACTCGGTGGAGAGACTATGTCTCCCAGCTGGTCTGGGAACGCCTTGGTATCTTCTCTGAAGAGCTGGAGCAGGTGGCCGGGGAGAGGGAAGTCTGGGCTTCTCTGCTTGAACTGCTGCCTCCGCGACCCGGACCTCCGGAAAAGCGGTAGAAGATGGATGGATGGATGGATGAATGTGGGGGTGTCCTCAAGAAGATGGGGGTGTCCCAATTTATTCCTCACTATTTGTTTAGAATTATATTTTACAGAAAATTTTATATAAACTCTTTAATGCATTTTTAATTGTTTAGATGTATTACATGAATCTCCCAGTATTTTAAACACTGATATCAAATATCCATATGTCCAAATGTTTAAAAAACAACAACACAGGCTTATGCAAGGTATCCTAATTTTTTCACATGACTGTAAATACTTAGTGGAGAATCCTTTGTTTGCAATGATGTAGTGCTTTTTTTGTGGGGGGGGGGGGGTGATGTGCAGTGCCATTTCTCCTATAAACATAATGACAACAGCCAAAAAGTTTTATTTTCATCTTATCTGACCACACTGCATTCTCACAGTATTTCATAGGCTTGTCCAAATACTACATAGTAAACTTTAAGTGAGCTTCAACATGCCTTTCCTTTAACATTGAAGTATTGCGAGGTGAGCATGCATGGAATCCATGACAGTGGGGTGCATTGCCTATTGTTTTCTCCGTCACAATTGTACCTGCTGCCTCCAAGTCTTTCTGCAGCTCTTTCCGAGTTGTCCTTGGCTCTTGGGTTACTCTTCTGACTATCCTTCTGACTCCATGATCAGACATCTTGTGAGGAGCTCCTGTGCATGGCTGGTTGATGGTAGAGTGATGTTTTTTCTACTTGCAGATGATAGCCCCAGTGGTACTTTCTGGAAAATTCAGAAGTTTTGCTATATATGTATAATTAAATCCATCAATGTGTTTTGCAACAATCAGGTTGCAAAGGTCTTGGGAGAGCTCTTGGCTTTTACCCATCATGAGATGTTTCTTGTATGACACCTTGATGATTAAAAAAAACTTTTTATGGACAATAACAAAATACCTACCTGACTGATGTTAATTTCCACAGACAGAAAATAGTACTGCCTTCTAATAACTTATGGACTTTAGCTGATTCCTTACCTTACCATTCTTTGGAGTACTGCTTTTTCTAATGTGTTCAGTACTTTTTCTGTTTCACTCCATTTAATCACACATAACTGTTTATGAATTTAAATGTTTTGATTTCTTTTTGTGTGTGGATTTATTGAGTTAATACCAAAGTCTGGTAAAAATTTCATGTGACTTGCCTCTTTGGAAAAAGCTGACACGTTTAAGACGCATTTCCCACATTGTACGTCTACACTGACCTCATTAGCTTCTCTTGTTTATGTGCCTATTGTATGTCACCCTTCCGTTCAGCATTAGCTCCAAGTAAGCATGTTTGAGCCTGATCAAAAATCATGCCATATTTATGACAACACTACATCAATCTGCAGAATCTCATCTGACTTCACGTTAGCAGGAGCACTATGTAGTTGTGTTAGTAGATGTCTTCACCAGCTTCTTGTCTTCCATTGTGTTTCTGTGTACCACTCTCAACCATAACAACTCTCTTCATTCAACTCCAAGCCAAGTTTTGAAGTGCCTTGTTTGCACAGCAGGCAGTTAGGCAATAATGACGTGGAAGAGCATCGAGTCACGCCACTGCTGGAGGTGGAGGTTCTCCGTCAGCTTTACAGTGCACCGGAGTAGCGAGCTATCAGTCAGTGGGCACCTGTGGCTGGTTTGATGACTGCACGATGAGACCTCACACAATCAATAACAGACATACACACTGCCACACAAAGCCATTCTCTCTTCCCTCAGGCCAAGAGCTAAACTAGCCCCAAGAGGAAAACAAGCCCAAATTACCTCAGTCTGAAAAAATGCACAGGTTCTCACAAGGATGTAACACAAGAGCACCCTAATACCAGAAATGCACATTATCAGTTCAGAAGTGAGCGTGAGGAGAATAAGAGCACACTGAATACCAGGCGCTCAGCACCATACAGCTCTCAGGAAGAGACAAATTGTGGTTGACCACGGAAGACCGCGCCCAGAGCCCAGAAAACCAGGAATGCCATTTCACTGGCCATCCAAAGTGCTGCCGTCAGCACGGCACCAACTCCCTGGCCTGCAGGGAGGAGATGAGGAGCTGCATCACCTGCTCTCCCACTGCCAACTCCATCAAAAGCAGTGAACCACTGCCCATGGGATTTAATGCTTAAAGGGGAACAAGGGATTCAAATTTAACCACTGTGGGATTTGATTGTTTTAAAGTGAAACGCAGATATACAGTATATACAGAAGCAAGTATACCAAGAAAGTGAGAGTCATAGAGATGATGAGAAGCTCAAAATAATCCTGAATTTAAGTCCATGAAGAAATCTGGAGCAGCATGTTGTTAAATTCTAACTTTCAGTGAGAAAAAATCTTACAAAATTTTATTTTGGAGCAAAGTCTGCAATGTTTTTGGGGAGTGGGAGTCCACTTGACCACCAAAGTAAAGGTTCATGCTAAAAGTAGAAAGATTGGTTTAGCTGGTCAGACTATGATTCATCACATATGACTAACTTTGCAGCACATACAGTTCTCACTTTCCAAAGTTGCGATGATTTAAGTCCATATTTGCCAGTTATGGTAAACAATTTGCTGCCATCTAGTGTCCATAATCAGTAATCAACAACATGAAGCTGCCTGTGTAGAACAAGAAAGGAGAGAGCTTGTTATTTAAAGAGGAAAGCAAAAAAATCCATCAACAAAACACATATGTGCATTGCTTCTTTTTCCAGGTTGTTAAGTGATTTCATCTGAATTCACTACCTAATACTGTCACCTTTCCAGGACTTTTCTTGAAGGAAAAAAACAAGGTACTTTGCTAAAATTTGTACTTTTTTTTGTCTTTGCTGTATATCCATTCTCTATTATATAAGACATTATATTGTGCACCTGGGCTCTCCTGTCTCCCTGTACACTCCTGCCATATTCCCCAAGAAGGTGTGAGGAGATGTTGAGTACGGTGACTGAAAACACCCCGTCATTGCATTGCCTGCATTCCTGTTCCTGGCTCCTATTGGCCTGAAGACTATTTATACAGCGGTAGAAGAGGCCCCTTTAAAGCCTGCTGGGGAGATAGAGCTCCTTACACAAACACCTTAAAGTAAATCACCTCCTCAGAAATGAGAACAGAACCCCTTTGGTTCTTGAAACGACTTAGAATAAACAGCAAAAAAGCTGGTCTAAACCAAGAAAAATTGTAAGGTGCTAAAAGATACTAAACATTACAAAGTTAAAGTCAAGAAAATGTGAGATAATCCAAATTTATTGAGAAGAATGAAATCATGTGATGGAAGATAAAATGACATTGCAAGAAGACCGAAACTTTAATTGGTTCAGGTATTCTTCTGTAGTAAACAGAGAGCATGTTGACTGAGCTGTGAGCCTAACATATCAAGAAACGAGAGAGGAGTGTATTTATAGTTTTCTGATGAACTGGTGAAAATAAGAGAGCTGCTGTCCTGTCAAAAGGAGTACTGGCTTATCCAGGCATAAATTAGACAGCGATCCTGCTTGTAACTGGCACAGGTACCGATGGACAAACATGCTTACACAGAAGGGAAGTCCCCTCGACTCAAAACCAGGTGTTCCGTTTGTCAAAACAGACTCGGTCCTCTTGGTTTTGAACTCTCTCCCCTTATCTATAACTGAGGTTTGAGTGACGCTGGATTGTGACACTTGGTCTGCTTAACATCACTCACACGGTGATATAAAGGTCTCTTATATAATGGAGGAACATTCTTAAAACCTGCTTGTTCCGCATGAAGAGATCAAACTCAATTTACGATCACAGACATTTTTAAGGGGTCATATGCCCTTTTCCCATATGCTGACACAGTTTCCATAGGTCTTAAATGTCTGTAACAAGCTTTGGTCAAAATACCATCCATCCATTTTCTACCACTTTCAGAGGTCATGGAGGCAGCAGCCCAAGCAGCGAAGGCCAGACTTCCCTCTCCCTGGACACCTGCTCCACCTCTTCAGAGGGAATACCAAGACATTGCCAGACCAGCTGGGAGATGTAGTCCCTCCAGCATGTCCTGAGTCTGACCCAGGTTCTCCTCCCAGTGCGACGAGCTCAAAACACCTCAAGTGGGAGGTGTCCAGGAGGCATCCTGATCAGGTGCCCAAACCACCTCAACTGGCTCCTTTCGATGTGGAGGAGTAGCGGTTCAACTCTGAGCCTCTCCCAGATGACTGAGTTCCTCACCCCATCGCTAAGGGTGAGTCCAGCAGTCCTTTGGAGAAAGCTCATTTCAGCCGCTTGTATCCGCAATCTCATTCTTTCGGTCATTACCTAAAGCTCATGACCATAGGTAAGGGTAGGAACGTAGATTGGCCAGTAAATCGGCAGCTTTGCTTTAGAGCTCAACTCCCACTTCACCACAACAGACCGGTACTGTGAGATATATATTTTAATACGAAAGTGTAAGATGGGCGCGCACCCCAGTGACGTCTCCTCCCCGCCCTATATAAGGCCGGACCGACCATCTTACATTCTCTTATCTCGCATGGACCTTGGCCGGTACTCTGTCTGTAGCTGTCAGCATGAGTAAGTTAATAAAAGCGGTGTTCCAAGTCAGCTCGCCTCTTTTGTGAACCAAAGATAATTACAGATGTAACATTGGCGACGTCGGACTAAAACATGGAGGTGTGCATTGTCCCCATCAGCCCTTTCCTCGAGGTGCCTGGAGACCCGCCGGTGCCCTGGCCTAGGTGGTTCGAGGCCATCCAGAACTACATTGCCATGCTGGGTCTCGGGGAGCTTGACAAGCTGAGAGCCCGGGCACTACTGGTTCACAATTTAGGCATAGAGGGCCAGCAAATCCTGAGAATGCTTGGTGCTGCCAACACGTATGAAGAGGTAGCAGGGCTGCTAGCTAGCCATTTCAACACCCCAGATAATGTGACAGTCCGGAGGATCCGCTTTCGGCAGCGACGTCAACAGGTAGGTGAACCCATCCAGCAGTTTGTTGGCGATTTGAGGCAGCTTGCTAGCGACTGCCATTTCGGAGCCTTGGAGGAGGAAATGATTTGCGACCAGCTGGCAGAGGATACTTGTAGCGCCACATTGCGGGCTAGGCTACTTACGGCACCAAGTGAACTTGCATTAGCCAGACCCATCAAGCTAGCTCTGCAAATGGAAGCCGCGGACAAGCTAGCTCTGGAGCAAACTGGGCGCCAGTCACAGCAGCCACTAGAGCCTCTTGTCACGGCAAATGCCACGGACCTGGACCACAAAGATAGCTTGGATGGAGAGGAAACAGAAGCCAATGCTGCTAGATGGGGGTCAGCCCCAGGAAAGTCCCTTTGTACGGGCTGTGGGTCTGCGACACACCGGAAAAAGGCTAAGGACTGTCCAGCGAGAGGAGTACGGTGCAACAGATGTGGTCGCTTGAACCATTTTGCCAGGATGTGCCGTGAATTTAAACTGGAGAGCCCATGGAGGAAATCGCTCCGCCTGCCCCAGACAAGCATCCATACGGTGTCCCCAGACATAAGCTGGTACACGTTTTGCACAGTGAGGCTGGACGACGTGGAGGTCCAGCTGTTAATCAACATGGGAGCAGAGGGTTCATTGCTGAATTGGGCCACGGTGAAGACATTTTTTCCCCACCATAGGATCAGAGGTAACCCAGCACTGTTGTATGGTTATGGAGGTGGAAAACTGGGCACGGTTGGGACTTTGGAGCTGACCGCTCAGTTCAAGTCTGCGACGGTGACGAACTTCACATTCCACGTGACAGCACGGGATGATAACATCATGGGCTGTGATTTATTTTACAGACTGGGTTTCACCATCAAAGACGATGCTGGGGAAGAGTGATCGGGCTGTGGCAAGTGGACCCCCCCACCCCCGATTCCGATGACTGATGAAGATGCGGTGTGGGATGAAGAACTACCGGACGCCATGGTGGTCAAGCGGGACCAAGTTTGCTCAGGGCCAGCGCAGGAGGGTCTCCGCGCCCAAGCTCGGGAAACAGTTGAGGGGAGTACCGAGTGTGACGGCAAGGCGCCTGCGCCGGTGAGTGGCACTGATGGGTTAGCCCCGGATGACTCCGGAGTCTGGCCGCAATGGGATGGAGGGTCTGCAGCTACGATGGCGCACGTTACACCAGCATTAGAAGAGGTCGGGACAAAACCGGTGAGCATGAGGGATCGGCGTGCTCAGCAACAATGCCTCAAGCTGAGCCGGGCCCCGTTGAGGGTCCTGGATTGGGTCTGGGTTCAAGGTGAGGAGTGCCCGCAGCAAAGACGGGCCAGACGACAACCTCAGGAGCGTCGGGAGCGTCTGAGCATAGTGACCAGACTGGACGCAGTGCACTTCAGGTTATCTGATGGCTCGGTGTGGCATGTAAACCAGCTTTGGCATGTCTGGGAGGAGGCTCCTGGAAATGAGGCTGGACGTGGGACACGGTCAAGAGTGAGGAGGAGCAGCTTCAGCGTCCACAGAGTCAGCCATCGCCCCGAAGACTGGCTGTTTCCAGGGGTGCATCTGCTGAGAGGGTGCCCTGGGCCCCCATGTCAGTTATGTCTTTTACATGAAGACTTGTGTTGTACATAGTATATGTTGAAGTTCTGGTGTTGTTGTTGGTGTTGTTCAAAAAAAATGTTATAGAAGGGATTATTTTGTTGTTGTTTTTTTTTGTTCTAGTTTAGGAGCACGGTATACAATTTTAGTTATTAATGGACTTTAATTTACCCTAGCAGGTGGCAGAATAAGCCACCTTGCCATGTGGGTAGGACTGCAGTCCACCCGTCCTCCCTATTTTAGGTTTTGCTGTAAATGTGTTAGGCCATTTAGAGACATTAGTTTTCATTTATTAGTATGTGATTCGGGTCCCAAATTAAGGAGGGTCTTAAATGAGTGAGTGGTTTTGGACTTTTTTTTTTTTTAAAGGGGGGGGGGGGGTGACATATATATTTTAATATAAAAGTGTAAGATGGACACGCACCCCAGTAACATCTCCTCCCCGCCCTATATAAGGCCGGGTCGGCCATCTTACATTCTCTTATCTCGCATGGACCTTGGCCGATACTCTGTCTGTAGCTGTCAGCATGAGTAAGATAATAAAAGCTGTGTTTCAAGTCACCTCGCCTCTTTTGTGAACCAAAGGTAATTACAGACATAACAGGTACAACGTCCACATCACTGCAGATACTACCCCGATCCATCTGTCAATCTCTCACTCCATTCTCCCCTCACTCGTGAATGAGACTGAGAAACTTGAACTCCTCAGGAGTTCCTGGGACTGCAGATCTCGCAGGACCTGACCTGGAGAAAGAATTCCTTGGGGATCAGGAAGCAGACCCAGCAGAGACTGCACTTCTTGAGGAAACTCAAACAGGCCTCTCTCCCATCTGCATCCTCAGGACCTTCTACAGAGGTGTGGTGGAGAGTGTTCTGACATACTGCATTGCTACATGGTACTCCAGCTGCAGTATGTCAGACAAAAAAGCCCTGCAGAGGATAGTTAATGGAGCTGAGAGGGTAATTGGGAGTCTCCCTCCTCTTTGTCCAAGAACTTTTTCAGAACCGTTGTAGGAGCAGGGCACTGAACATTGTCAAGGACTGTTCTCACCCTCTGCATAAACACTTTGAACTTCTGCCATCTGGCAAACGATTCCGGAGCATCAGAGGCAGAGCCACCAGACTGATTAACAGCTTTCTTCCACAAGCTGTTAGGATGCTGAACAGTTGATCCGGAATCTCTCATACATACTACTGCACCTACGGACATTATGTATATTATTTGTATATTATGGTTCTGGTTAGTTTTCAAGTATGTCTCAGGGAAGTGTGAATGGCTGTGGTGGGGTGGGGGTTGAGGGTATGTGTGAGTGTGTCTTAAATCATGTTCTTTTTACTTATATGGATGCCGAGAGAAACGCAGTTTTATCTTGCCTGCACTACAGTTGTATGTACAGCAATATGACAAAGGTTGATTTGATTTGAGCTTGTCCCCAACCCGGAGAGGACAATCCACTTTTTTTCAGCTGAGCATCATGGATTCAGACTTGGAGGTGCTGATTTTCATTCCAGCCGCTTCACACTCAGCAGCAAACCGTCCCAGCAAGACCCGTAGGTCATTGCTCGATGAAGCCAACAGGACAACATCATCTGCAAACAGCAGAGATGAGATCTTGTGGTCACCAAGCATGACACCCTCCGATGGAAGCCACCTAGAAATCTTGTCCATAAAAATTATGAACAGGATCGGTGACAAACGGCATCCCTAGTGGAGTCCAACTCTCACTGGGTGTTGACAATATGAACCAAACTCTTGCAACAGTCGTATAGGGACCGGATAGCTTGTAACAACGAGCCCAATACCCCATACTCCCGCAGCACCCCCCCACCCCCAAAAACCATGAAGGACACGACTGAATGCCTTCTCCAAGTCCACAAAACACATGTGGACTGGTTGGGCAAACTCCCATGAACCCACGAGAATTCTCGAGAGGGTAAAGAGCTGGTCCGATGTGCCACGGCCAGGATGAAAACCACATTGCTCCTCCTGAATCCGAGGTTCGACCAGCGGTTGGCCTCTTCTCTCCAGTACCTTGGCACAGACCTTCCCAGGGAGGCTGAGAAGTGTGATCCCCATAAAGCTGGAACACACCCTCTGGTCCCTCTTTTTAAAAAGAGGAACCACCACCCGGATTTGCCATGCCAAAGGCACTGTCCCCAACCTCCAAGCAATGCTGCAGAGGCGTGTCAGCCATGACAGCCCTACAACATCCAGAGCCTTAAGGTACTCGGGGTGAATCTCGTCCACCCCTGAGGACTGGCCACCAAAGAATTTTTTGGCAATCTCAGCCTCTGTGATGAGCAAGTTGTCCCCCTCATCCTCAAGATCTGCTTCCTCTGTGGAAGGCGTGTCAGTGGGATTGAGGAGATCCTCGAAGTATTCCTTTCACCGCCCGACGATATCCCCAGTCCAAGTCAGCAACAAATACCTGGTCAAAATACCTCAGGTTTTTAACCTTTTAACTGGCCACATTTCATGGACAGGTCACGTGCCCTCAGTGGCACAGCGCAGCAACTGCGCCTGTCAACTCACTGACATCCCTTTAACTCCCCAGCTGTACTGACAATTTGTACTGATCTGCCAGTTCAGAAGGTGGCAGGCACACGGAGGAATCATGGCTGACAAGGAATACAAGTAAGTGATGAATTTCATTGTTTCTTTGCATTGTACTGATTTTGTGGTTCATATACTTTGAAGATAACAAAATGCCCCTGCAGAAAAACTGGTGTCAAAAAAGCAAACCATTCTTTGTGTAAATATGTCCACTTTTGACTGAGTTATGTAATTTATATAGCTGCCGTGACATTATGCAAATTAGATGCATAAATTTATTCCTGTCTGAAACTTTGGATCATATTCTACATCTTTCTAATTGACAGCAAGCCATTATCTCTTGCAACTTTCAAGTTAGAGCCTTGGAAAGCTGAACCATTTTATTGACAAAAAATCTTTACCACTCTTGACCACTAGGGGTTATGTCGCCAAACAGCAACTGGGACAGTTAGAGGAGACTACAGTACCATTTTGCACTCAGATTAAACACCCTTCTTCACAACAACCAGTTCCAATGTATATTTCTTTATATGATAATGAACCAGAGTTTTAAATGCTAATGTGCCACAGTTAACCTCAACATCTCTATTTTGTCACTTCTGAGATCTGTGGCTGAGACCTGTGTTAGCTGACTAGCTTCAGTTGTTGGACACTGCCAGAGCCAACTCATTTAAAATTGTCTGAATGTGAGCAGTAAAAGCCCAAATAAAGCATAAATCACTGACAGGGGTTTGGTCAGATATGATGAACTATTAAGATATGACTGGGTCCTGCAGTATAATGAGCACAAATACAAACCTGAATTAGTGAATTTCTGGCTCTATTAGCTGCAGCTAAAAACCCCTGGTGGAGGAGCCGTCCCAACAAGGGTATATAATAAACTATAGTATAATAAGCTAAAATGAGCTCTATAATGAGATATATGGTTGAGTGCTGGTAGATAATCTGGCTGAAACCATGGATATTGGATGGGATGGGTGAGTTATGTCAAGGGGAGCCACAAGGAGTAGCTAAGCTAGACTGGCTCTGCTAGCATGTTTGTTGGTGTGATTACAGGGCCATCCCATCCAAAATATAAAACAAAAAAAGCCAGGATAATGTTTGAAAGTAAGATAACTAATCAAGTGTGGATTAATGAACCACCTGTGGGAACACAGGTGTCAAGTGTGATGAGAAGAATAAATAAAGAGTCGCTGTAAAAACCACAGTTGTTCCTCGAAGGCTTAGAGGGTAGCTAGCCTAGTTAGCTTAGAATCTAAGCTAACTAGGCTAGCTGTGCTGTCAGCATGTGATTTCAGAAGCTCACATGGCACATCTACTCCCACCCATTCCAATAAACTCCATCACAACTGAAGGCAAATCTAAACAGCTCACTGAAGGAAACCAAGGCAGATCCTAACAAAGTTACATGGTTGTGTTTTATTCAGAGCTTTTGCATTGGTAGCAACTCTGGATATCCAAATTCATCATTTTCATCAGGTCTCCTGTAAAATGTCACCAGAGTTCCCAAAAATGTTCCAAATCAGAAGTTAATAAATGTATTTTTGAATGATCTCATTATTACAGTTCCAAGCTAATCACTCCCTGCAATAATGATGCACACAGATATTGGGAGAGTGATGCTTAAATACCTCCACAACTCACCACAACTTCACCTCCCAGATCCTAAAGGCAAATGAAACGCCAGTTAGAGCAGCGCTTCTTCTGCTTCTTCTTCTTCTTCTTCTTCTTCTGTTGTTGCTTTTTTTTTTAGCAGTTGGCAAACAGCTTATAGGTGCATTACCGCCACCTTCTGGAATGGAGTGTGATTCAGAATGGCATTATCCTCCTATATTCTTGAAATTAGACCTGTTGTCCTTATGAACCTAAATACTGCCTTATAGACCACATCCCCTGAACTTCTCTGTAAAATCTAATATTGAGCTGGGTTTTGTTCCTGTATAGATTGTCCACCAATGTTGACCGGGCTAACTGATACTTTGGACAGTGCATAAATATATGTTCAACTGTTTTGTTTCCACAATAATCACAGTTTCCATTTGGGTGTTTTTTTCATTATAACAGACCTGTGTAACCTAATCTTAATCTAGATATGATGTCCTCGTCCTTTCTACTCCTGTAAACTTCTCTAGCTTCCCCTGCTTTCTTGTGTATGCCATACAAACTCCTTCCTTTATTTTCTCTATCCCACTCTTCCTGCCACTTCATCACTTCATCATCACTCTTCACTCTATTAAAGCAAGAAATCTCTGTCTGTGTGTCTGTGTGTCTGTCACGTTTATAGGACATCATAGGACGACCTATGATCTCTGCCTGATCATCATATGACGTCCTATGAACTCAGGCATCATAGAACTCGCGATGCCGTCATAAAGATATGATGTCTATATGACGGCACATAGACAAATGTGTCTTTATGATGTCATACGGCTCAAAATTGGCAAGGTGAATAAGTCACAGGGCCAGTCTTTACAGCATGTTCGTCTTTTCTGCACAACAGATTTCTGCAGCCATGGCCAATTCTATGTTGTCGCGAGCAGAGTTTCCAGATCAAGCAGTCTTCGTATTGTTGCTCAAGATGAAGAAACTAAGCAAAAGCATTGCTTTCTCAGCAATTTCATTTTTAAAGAGGTGCTGACACAGTAAAAATGTGTAACCCTGAAGAATGCCAGTCTACACTACAAATGTGTAAAATGCCAAGCAAAGCATTGATTTTCTCCGGGTGCTCCAGTTTCTTAGTTTCTACGGGCATGCACAGGCCTTCCTGAACAGGGTCGAAAGCCACTTTTTGCTCAGATCTATTTTCATGATCCTGCCCATGAACTAGAATTATGACGCACCTATCCCTTCACCAGTGGTCTGAACGAAGAAGAAGAAGACACACCAGATGGAAAGCAGTAGAATGAGGAGAACTGCTGCACGTCAGAAAAGATGCCGTGAACATGAAACACCTCAGGTTCCAGCAGAACGCCGCAGGCATGACTGTGAACAACACAGCCATCTGAGACAGGAGGAGACCCTTCAGCAACTGGAATGCAGAAATACTTACTTATACTTGCTTTCTATGGGAATGGACAGGTATGTACGGGTATGTACTAGTCTTTTTAATTTGTGTTTTAATAATGGTCTTGACCTCTGCCTTGCTATATTTCACATTCCTACTAACTTGTCTCTTCCTATTTTCACATTTTGCATATTTATCTGTAGTTCATTCCCATCCACTCCAATGTGTGCCGGAATCCGGATGAGCCTAATATCCACGCCTGCCTTTGAAATTCTCAGTAGTGAATGTACAATTTCCATTACCAAATCCTGTCTTGATTCTGAATGCATTTGCCTAATACTCTCCATTGCACTGCTAGAATCAGACCCTACCAAAACCTTTCTGGGTTTTACTTCTTCCACCCAACTTAATGCCAAAAAGATTGCTAAAAGCTCACCAGTATACACAGCTACTATAAGTCATCATTAACCCTTTCCTTCTTCATGATTTCTAATTCTGGAATGATGAATGCTATTCCCACAACATTCTTTGTTGATTTAGATGCATCTGTATAAATCTTTATAAAGTCAGGATAATTACTGTCTAAATACTTACTGACCTCATTCTTGTTTATCCTCCCTCTTATGTTTTTTGTTAATAATCTAAAATCCACTTTTACTTCTTCCAGACACCATGGTGGTTCTGCAGAAAGAGGGACTGTTGGACATACTTCTTTATTAGCAACTCTTAGCTCCCTGATTTTATTCTCTATTATCCATCCTATGGCTGTGTAGTTGTGCATGTATATGTTGGACATATGAGAGATATGCTGACAGCACATATGTGATTTAACCTCACGATGAAGGAGACGCAGAGCCTAGGACACGAGACGCAGAGTCTAGGACACCTGCGGAGGACAGCGAGACAAGTCAATAGGTGTGGACAGAAGACTCCCTGACCTCTGAGGCTCGAGAGGAGAGAGGGGGGAGTAATGTAAATAAAGGGATTATGAATGTGAATAAAGGGATTATGATGGAGATGTGTGACCTCCCCTGCGAGGGAGATTTCTTGATGTGAGAATGTTTAAAGGTGAAGACTGTGGTGTGTTTCCCCCTCTTTGTTCGCTGCTCAAGAATGAGAGCAGACTGTGGGAATGGATGCTTGAAATAAACTTGAATTATATGCAATTCAGTTTCGTTATTCAAGGCTCCCCACAATTGGTGACCGACGACGTTGAGAATGACCGGAGAAGGTCTCAGGGTCCCGGACTCACAGAGTTCGGTTCTGGCGAGCGCAGTGGCCGTCAAGCTGCCTGATTTCTGGCAGGATAACCCACGGTCGTGGTTCCTGCAAGCAGAGTCGCAGTTCGCGCTCGCAGGAGTAACGGTGGATGACACTAAGTTCCACCATGTCATCGCTAAACTGGATAACAGCACAGCTCGGTGCGTGCAGAGCTTGGTGGAGCAGCCACCCGCTACCGGCAGGTACGACAAGCTGAAATCCACCCTCATTAAGTTTTTCACCCCCTCGGCCGAAGTGAGGGCGAGGAGGATTCTGTCTTTGCTAGACCAAGGAGGACACAGGCCAAGCGCCCTGATGGAGGATATGATACAGCTGAGAGGGTCGGACAACGATGATTTCCTTTTCCAGTTCATCTTCCTCTCCAACCTCCCGACGCATGCGAGAAGCACGCTGACCGGCAAGAAGTGTCACACCCCGGAGGAGTTCCGGGAGCTGGCCCAGGAAGCAGACAGGATTCTGGATGCCTGCGGCGGGCAGGCAACCGCAGCGGCGACCCAAGACAGCGGGGAGCCAGAGGCGGCAGACCCAGGCTGGCCGACGACGGCAGCAGCACGGCCGCAACGAGGTGGAGCCAATGGTCCGGTGGCAGAGGCGCGGCCCCGACACAGCGGAGGAGAAGATCTCTGCTTTTACCATCGGAGGTTCGCTGATAGGGCGCGCAGGTGCGTGCCGCCCTGCAACTTCAAGAGTTCGGGAAACGGCAAGACCGGGGGTCGCTAGCAGCTTCGACTCTCGGAGAAGGCAACAAGCTGCTCTACATCACGGACACGAGCTCCGGACGAGAGTTCCTCATAGACACCGGAGCCCAAGTGAGCTTCATCACCCCAACATACGCGGACCGGGTGGCTGGACCCCACGGTAGCGGAGCTACGGCGGCAAATGGCTCGAGCATCAACACCTACGGGAAAAGGACCTTGCCTTTATGCTTACATGGCCGCACATATGAATGGACTTTTGTAATAGCGGCGGTGAGTTTCAACATGTTGGGCGCGGATTTTTTGTGCTCACACAATCTGTTAGTTGATCTTGCTAATAGGCGGCTGGTAAATGCACTCTCTTTTTACTCTCTCCCCTGTTCAGCTCGAGTGTCCCCGCCACCAGTACAGACCCACGTCGCTACAGCAGGTGGTAACTTTCACGCACTCCTCACCCAATTTCCAGCGCTCACTGTGCCCACTTTTTCGGCGATGGTCGCAAAACACGGGGTGGAACATTTTATCCCTACATCTGGCCCTCCCGTGTTTGCAAAGGCTCGGCGTTTGGATGCAGTTAAGCTCGCTATAGCGCGCGAGGAGTTCGCCAGCCTAGAGAGGCTGGGCATCGTTCGTAGGTCAAAAAGCCCGTGGGCTTTGCCGCTGCACATGGTCCCGAAAGCCGATGGCTCCTGGAGACCGTGTGGCGATTACCGCAGGCTAAACAATGCTACGGCGCACGATCGTTATCCCATCCCGCACATTCAGGACTTTTCGGTGCACCTGGCGGGGGCGCGCATTTTTTCAAAGATTGATCTGGTTCGCGGCTATCACCAAGTCCCAGTCCAACCGGGGGACATTCCTAAAACAGCGGTAATAACCCCGTTCGGACTTTTCGAATTTTTACGCATGCCGTTTGGTCTCAAAGGGGCGGCACAAACGTTTCAGCGGATGATGGATGCCGTGTTACGCGATCTCCCTTTCGTGTTTGTGTACCTCGACGACATTTTGGTCACGAGTACTTCAGAGGACGAACACGAAAAGCCCCTCACAGCAGTTTTTAGGAGGCTGGGAGAGCACGGCTTAATAATTAACCCAACCAAGTGCCAGTTCGGCGTCGAGCAGATCGATTTTTTGGGTCACCGCGTCTCCCCAGAGGGAGCGGTCCCGTTACCAGATAAAGTACGCGCGGTAGCGGATTTTCCCCGGCCACAAACGGTCAAATCACTGCAGGAATTCTTGGGGATGGTGAATTTTTATAACCGATTTCTGCCCCACGCAGCTCAAATCATGCAACCGTTATATGCCGCGCTCAAAAAGCAAAAACCAACCCAGGCGGTTGAATGGTCCCCGGAGTGGGAGCGCGCGTTCACAGAGGTTAAAAAAGCCTTGGCTGACGCTGCGCTCCTGGCCCACCCAGACAGCGTATCGCGCTGATGACAGACGCTTCAGATTTAGCCATAGGGGCCGTTATTGAGCAACAGGTCGCCGGAGTTTGGCAGCCGTTGGCTTTCTTTAGCAAATCCTTAAGTGCGGCTGAGCGAAAATACAGCACGTTCGACAGAGAACTGTTGGTGCTGCATTTGGCTATTCGTCATTTCCAGTTCTGGCTGGAAGGACGGTGTTTCGCCGCTTATGTGGACCACAAGCCGCTCACATACGCCATGGCCAAAATTTCAGACCCGTGGTCAGGCAGGCAGCAGAGGCAGCTGGCCGCGATCTCGGAATTTACCACTGACATTAGGCACGTTGCGGGCAAATTCAATGTAGTAGCAGATTGTCTCTCGCGCGCGGTCACGACTCCACCGCGCGCAGAGGCAGAACGGGCCACCGTGACCATGCCGCAGGAGAGCGGCGCGGTGGCGCGCGCAGCCCCGGTGCACGTGGGTATAGATTACACAGCCATGGCAGCGGACCAGGGGGCGGACGCAGACGGTGCGCGCGCTCCAGTCTGGACCAACAGGGTTAAGGCTGGAGAGCAAGTGTTTACAAACCGGTATGCCCCCCCTGATCTGCGATGTGTCGACGGGGCGCCCGCGTCCGGTGGTTCCGGCCGCGTGGCGCCGCCGTGTTTTTGACTCGGTCCACTCACTGGCGTACCCGGGGGTGCGCGCGTCGGTGAAAATGGTAGCGGAAAAGTTTGTTTGGCCGTGCCTGCGCAAGCACGTGAAGGAATGGGCAAAAACCTGCATGTCCTGTCAACGGACCAAAATTCACAAGCACACAAGAGCCCCGTTAGAACCGTTTCGCATTCCAGCCAGAAGGTTCGACCACGTGTACGTCGACCTCGTGGGCCCCCTACCGGCATCACAGGGGTTCACGCATCTTTTGACAATGGTGGACCGAACCACACGTTGGCCGGAAGTGGTCCCGCTGGCGACGACCACGGCCACGGAGGTGGCTCGCGTTTTTTTAACGGCTTGGGTGGCGCGCTTCGGGGTTCCGTCGGACATTACGTCCGATAGAGGGCCTCAATTCATCTCTGAGCTGTGGTCAGCGATGGCCAACGGCTTGGGAGCCAAAATTCACCGCACTACGGCTTACCACCCTCAGGCTAATGGTTTATGCGAGCGTTTTCATAGGTCTTTGAAGGCAGCACTCAGAGTGTCGCTCACGGATGCAGATTGGGTAAATAAACTACCATGGATTTTATTAGGGTTGCGTTCTGCGCCCAAAGAGGACTTAGACGCCTCCCCAGCGGAGCTGGTGTTCGCACAACCTCTTAGGCTGCCAGGCGAGTTTTTACCAGAGCACCCGGAGCCCCCACCTTTCCCAGCTCTGGGACCGTTAGTTGGCACGGGAGCAGACACGCTTCTGGGTCCGGTGCATCACACTTTTCCACGAGTTTTCGTCCCCAAAGCTTTGAAAAATGCTGAGTTCGTTTTTGTCAGGCGCGAAGCCCTAAAAGCAACACTCAAACCACCTTACGAAGGGCCATTTCGAGTGCTGGAGGCAGGTGATAAGCAATTTGTGCTAGATTTTGGAGACAGAAAAGAGACAGTCAGTATTGACAGACTAAAACCTGCTTTTGTCATGAAGGACGGGTCTGTACCAGTCGCGAGGGCGCCTTGACGAGGCAGGCCCCCGCAGGGGGCAAATAATCACTCTCTCCCTCAGTCAACAGAGCAGAAAGGCACCGCAGGCAAGGCGGGGCCAACTCACAGCAGATTCGGCAGACGGTTGAAGCCCAGGCGGCGCACAGACTGATTGTTGATGTTGATTATGTAATGTTCTCCTGGAACCTTGTAATGATGAGGCGCACACACACCGGGTGTCAGTTAGGACTTTTTACTTGTCACTTCAACTGCAACCAACAACTAACCACACAGTGGCTCATGTACATCTCCTTTTATAGTCAGGTCATGGCCGGGGTCATACTGCCCTCTAGTGGTGACTCTATAGGAACTTCACATATCAATACATCTCCCTTTTTTTCTAGTAAAGGTCATGTCCAACTATAAACTTTTTCTCAAATTTCAATATACAAAATAAACTCCATTTCTATTTACATTTCTTTCAACCTTGTACACTGAATCACAAGTTCAATTTTTTCTCTGTTTACAATTCAACATCAACACATTTTTTTCTCTGTTTACAATTCAACATCAACACATTTTTTATTTTTTTTTATTCATCTCAGTACTCCTTACATTTCCTCAATCAATCTTTTCGGTTTCACAGTTTGCCTTTGTGAGCATCTCCTTTGTGTCACCTCAGTCTGTTCGTTAGTGTCTGTCTCTATGTTCTGGTTCTCAGCCATTTCTGGTTGTTCGGTTTGGCTGGAAATTGACATGTCGCTTGTTTCACTGTCTGTGACTCTCATTTTTGTCTGAGGCACTTTCAGTAAGTGACGTCGGTTTCGCCTCATTGTTTTTCCATGCTCTGTGATGACTTCATATGATCTGGGAGTTGTTTCTTTAACCACTTTTGCCAGCGGTCCCCATTCTCCATCACATCTCACTCGCACAATGTCCTCATGTGCAAGTGGTCTCAGAGGTCGTGCTGTTCTGTTGTACAGTTCGGTTTGCCTCTCATCACGCCTGACATCTCTCTTTTCCATCACCTGAGATGCTGATGGAAGTCGCGTTCTGAGTTTTCTGTTCATGAGCATTTCTGCTGGTGAAAGTCCATTCTCTAGTGGTGATGCTCGGTAATTCAGGATCGCCAGATGTGGGTCTTCTGCATTGTCTGCAGCCTTTTTCAGTATGCGCTTCACTATTTGCACCCCTTTCTCTGCTAACCCATTCGACTGTGGGTACAGAGGGCTTGAGGTCACGTGCTTGAACCCATATGTGTCTGCAAAGTCTTTGAAGCACTGACTCGTAAATTGTGGTCCGTTATCGCTTACAACAGTCATTGGAATTCCATGGCGTGCGAACATTGTCTTTGTATGTGCAATCACCTTTTCTGCTGTTGTGTCACTCAACCCTGCAAACTCTGGGTAGGTGGAATGATAGTCCATGACTAACAGATAGTCCTTGCCCTTAAGCTGAAATAGATCCATGCCCACTTTTCTCCATGGCCCTTGAGGCTTCTCATGGGGCCTCATAGGCTCCTTTGGCTGTTGATACCTGTGGCGCTGGCAAATCTCACAGCGCTGCACATATGCCTCAATGTCCTTGTGCATGTTGGGCCAATACAAAACATCACGTGCACGTCTTTTGCACTTTTCAATACCCAAATGCCCCTCATGCACTAATTTAACCATTTCTGATCTCATGGAGGTAGGTATGACTATCCTTGTACCTTTTAACAGAACCCCATCTAACACAGACAGTTCACCTTTAAAGTGTTGGTAAGGCTTGTCAATCATAACCTGTCCTGGCTGATGTATCTGTTCCATTACTCTTTTTAGTTTCTCATCTTTTTGTGTTTCTTTCACTATCTTCGTCCATTTTGCATCTGACACTGGCATGTGTGCCTTAATAGAGTCTACATGTATTTGCACAGCTTCCTCTGTTGTGCTGCTGGTGTTGCTCAAGCTAGCCCTACTCAGCGCATCGGCTACAATTAGTTGCTTGCCTGGTGTAAACTCAAATTTCAAGTCATATTTCTGTAATCTTAACATTAGACGCTGGATGCGCGGTGGTGCGTCACCCAGTGGCTTCTGTGAGATCGCAATCAGTGGTTTGTGGTCTGTTTCTAGTATTACTGACCTTCCATACACATATTCATGAAACTTCTCACATCCAAACACTGCACCTAGAGTCTCTTTCTCTATTTGCGCGTAATTTTTTTCTGCGCTTGTCATGGTGCGCGATGCGTATGCGACTGGATACCACTCTGTGTCATGTTTTTGCAATAGCACAGCTCCTAGGCCGGCTTTGGACGCATCTGTGGACACTTTTAGCAGTTTGTCCTGATCATAGAATTTTAACACTGGCTCCTTTATTAGACTGCTTTTGAGCCACTCCCATTCTCTGGCATGCTCTGCCATCCACTGCCACATTGTATTGGTCTCTAACAAGCTTCTTAGAGCTATTGTGTTAGCTGATAAATTTGGGATAAATTTCCCCATGTAATTGACTAGCCCTAAGGCTCTTTGCAAGTCATTTTTGTCCTGCGGTACTGGCAGCTCTGCTATGGCCCGCACTTTTTCCGGATCTGGTTGCACGCCTGCCCCAGATAATTTTTCTCCCAGGTATGTAATCTCCTGTACCCCAAATTGGCACTTACTCTTATTCAGTTTCATACCTGACTTTTGCGCCTGTGTGAGAACTCTAGCCAACCTTTCGTCGTGCTCCTCTTTTGTTTTTCCCCAGACTACCACATCATCAATATAAGGCAATATATGGCAATATAAGCTGCGGCTTCAGCCATCACCCATTTCGGATAACTCACGTGGAATTGTATAGTAGAAGGAGTCTTTGTCTAATTTGACCTTGTTGTTATATTATACAGTTTCTTTTAACCTGTAATGTACTATCCGAAATAAATAAATTCATTCATAAATAAATAAATTCAAATCAAGAAAAACTCCCACCCCTTCTATTCCATCAAACAATTGCTGCACAGTTCTATGGAAAATTTCAGGGGCTGAGCTAATCCCGAACGGCATTCGTAGAAAGCAATGCCTTCCGAATGGCGTATTAAATGTGCACAATTTAGCGCTTTCCTCATCGAGCACTATTTGGTAAAACCCAGATTTGGCATCTAATTTTGTGAAGTAACTTGCTCCACTCATTGTGCTGGTTATGTCAGATTTTGTTGGTAGCCTGTAATGCTCCCGCTCTATTACTTTATTTAGATCTTTTGGATCTATGCACAATCTCAAATCTCCATTTGGCTTCTCCACTATAACTAGTGAGTTAACCCATTCAGTTGGTTCTTCTATTTTTCTGACCACTCCGTCTGCTATCAGTGAGTCTAGTGTTTCTCTCAGCCTCTTTTTAAGAGCTATTGGCACTTTTCTTGCTGCATGTATGACTGGCTCTGCATTCTCTTTCAGCCTAATTTTTTGTTTGCCTGGTAGGCGGCCTATTCCTTTGAACACCCCTTTGTATTCTTTCACCCAGTCAGTGTGTTTGTGCTTACTTGTTGTAGCCTCTGTATTTTCTCGTGCTTTCACCTTGTCTGTATCAATGACATTCACCCTTTTGATCAGACCTAGCTGATCGCATGTTTTTAAACCCAAAATTGCTTGTCTATTTCCATCAACAAGTACAAACAATGCATTCACTGTCTTATCTTTGTTTGACAGTGTAACCCTGCACATTCCCTTAGTGGGTATTGGCTTATCGTCATATGTTCTCAGATTAATCTTTTTATCTCTTATTTTCGGTTTGTTTTTCAGTCTTTTAAAATCTTTCATTGGCAGGATGTTTACCTGCGCACCTGTGTCGAGCTTCAGTGACATGTCCGTGCCATTCATCTCCAGGCACACTATCCATTCGTCAGCGCTCGTCTCTCCCTCGATGGCGTCCACGTAAAACTGATCCTCTTCGCTGTCGCTCTTTTTCTCCACGAGTTGCACCCTCTTCTTCGAGAAGCAGGTCTTTGCGAAGTGATTTTTTCCGCCACACTTGCGACATTCCTTCCCGAATGCTGGACACTGCTTCGGCGCATGTTGCATTCCACACCGCTCACAGTTCCCGCGCGCGCGCTTTGCATCTCTTTTCCTTGCATACAACGTTCCTTTCAGCTTCGCACGCTGCACTGCATCGACTTCAGCAGTCTCTTTTTCCTTGCTGCTAAAAGTCTTTAATTGTGCCTTTGTACTCTCAGACGCTTGGCAAATCTGTATCGCTTTCTCCAGCGTTAAGTTAGTCTCTTTAAGTAATTGCATCCGCAATTTGTTGTCTTGGACCCCAATTACAATTTGATCCCGTATCATTGACTCACTCAATGTTCCAAAGTTGCATGACTGACATTTCAACCGTAGGTCTGTGACATACAGCTCGATGGACTCTGACTCTTTCTGAAGTCTTTTTCTGAACACATACCTCTCGTACGTTTCATTCTTTCTCGGTGTGCAATAATCGTCAAATTTCTTCATCACGGCGTCGAAGTTGCCTTTTTCTTCTTCCGTGAAGACGAATGTGTTGAACACATTTAGCGCCGCTCGCCCTGCTACTGTTAGCAGTAATGCTATCTTCCTCTCCTCGTCACGGAGACCGATAGCCAGCGAATAAAGTTCAAAACTTTGTTTGAATGCTTTCCAGTTCTCGTTGACGTTACCGGTCAACTTTAACTTGTCCGGCTGTCGAAGAGCGTTCATCTTCGTCGTCGGTTCGTAGTTTTATCCTGGTACCATGTAATGTTCTCCTGGAACCTTGTAATGATGAGGCGCACACACACCGGGTGTCAGTTAGGACTTTTTACTTGTCACTTCAACTGCAACCAACAACTAACCACACAGTGGCTCATGTACATCTCCTTTTATAGTCAGGTCATGGCCGGGGTCATACTGCCCTCTAGTGGTGACTCTATAGGAACTTCACATATCAATACAGATTATACAGTAGTCAGTAACATGTTATTGAATTTTAGGGAATAGTCCGTTCTTCATCGTTTGGGGGGGGGGTTATATGGCTGTGTAGTTGTGCATGTACATGTTGGACATATGAGAGATATGCTGACAGCACATATTAACCTCACGATGAAGGAGACGCAGAGCCTAGGACACGAGACGCAGAGTCTAGGACACCTGCGGAGGACAGCGAGACAAGTCAATAGGTGTGGACAGAAGACTCCCTGACCTCTGAGGCTCGAGAGGAGAGAGGGGGGAGTAATGTAAATAAAGGGATTATGAATGTGAATAAAGGGATTATGATGGAGATGTGTGACCTCCCCTGCGAGGGAGATTTCTTGATGTGAGAATGTTTAAAGGTGAAGACTGTGGTGTGTTTCCCCCTCTTTGTTCGCTGCTCAAGAATGAGAGCAGACTGTGGGAATGGATGCTTGAAATAAACTTGAATTAAATGCAATTCAGTTTCGTTATTCAAGGCTCCCCACACATCAAAAACTTCTCATTTGCCTCTTTTCCTTCTCTTGACAAGGCTTCAGTACATTGTGTACTGGGTGACTGTCACTAAATCCTCTTATGTTGAGCCAGTATGTAGCTGCTATCTGAGTTCTTCTCAACTCCAGAGGCATCTCACCCGTCTCCACCTGAAGCGTTGCTACTGGAGTAGTTTTTATTGCCCCACAGCACAGTCTCAGAGCTTGGTATTGAATTGTATCCAACTTTTTCAATAGTGTTTCTGAAGCTGATCCATACATAATACACCCATAATCAAACACTGACCTAATTAAAGCAACATATAATGTTTTTAAAGCACCTCTATTTGCTCCCATTCACTTCCCCTCAAACATCTAATAATATTTAAAACCTTCTTACATTTTATCACAGTTTTCGCAACATGAATATTCCAAGAGCAGCTCTTATTGAACCACACACCCAAATACTTGAAGCACTCAACTGTTTCTATGTTTTGATCATACACTTTAAGATTGACTTGATTGTTTACTCTCTTCCTAGTGAATAACACAGCCTTTGTCTTCCCCACAGAAAACCTAAATCCCCATTCCACTGCCCAAGCCTCAGCTTCATCAATCGCCTGTTGCAACTTTTTAACAATAAATGATAGATTTCTTCCTCTTGTTCACATAGCACCATCGTCTGCAAACAAAGAGACACTGACAGAACTCTTAACTCTACAAAAAATATCATTGATCATGACTGAAAACAAAATAGGACTAATAATACTGCCTTGTGGGGTTCCATTTTCTATTACTTGACCTGAGCTGTACTGCTTCCCTATTCTTACCAAAATTTTTGTCACTCAAAAACTTTTTAATCCATCTTTTCATTCTTCCTCTAATGCCTAGCTTATGAAGTTTGATAATCAATCCATCTTTCCACATCATGTCATACGCCTCCTCGACATCTAAAAATACAGCAACTACACTTTCCCTATTAACTTGGGCCTTCCTAATTTCATGTTCCAAACAAACAGCAGGATCTGTAGTACTTCTCCCTTTTCTAAAACCACTTTGGTAACCTTTTAATGCCTCTCTAGACTCCAGATAATATATTAACCTCTCATTAATCATTTTTCCATAGTTTTACCAATGTGGGATGTTAAAGCGATGGGGCTTTAACATTCCACATCTAAAATCCTAAACCTGGATTTTGACCTGGCTTGCATATTGGAACAATAACAGCGCCCACAGTGGCCGCCATGGTGTTTCGCTGCGCCCTTCTTTGTATGTTTTTGTTTGTCAATTGTGTGTCTGCCTGCTCTTACACCCGTGAAGAGCTACTAAATATCAGGACTTTCACTCCCACGGACCTACTCCCAGTTTTTTTAGCTCCTGCCGCCGATCTGGTTCACTGTTTAGCTCAAAAAGTGAGATGGCGAAAGAGAGGAAGGCGAGCCAGCGCTCTCGTGCGGCTTCGCAGGAGAGGCACGTGCACGGCTTTGCCTGGCATATTTCTCTCCAATGCCAATTCTCTCTCTAACAAGGTAGATGAACTGAGACTGCTGATGCGATTTAAGGACCTCTCTTCCTCGTCTGCCCTCTGTTTTACTGAGACCTGGCTCAGGGAAAATACACCGGACAGCACGCTCCTCCTCGAGGGATTTCAGCTGTTTCGTGCTGATTGTGACACAGAGCTCTCCGGTAAGTCCTCAGGAGGAGAAGTCTGCTTTTACATTAACAGCAGCTGGTGCTCTGATGTAACGGTGCTCTCCCAACACTGTTCTCCCGCCCTGGAATATTTATTCATTAACTGCAAGCCATTTTATTCCCCGCAGGAGTTCGCTTCATTCATCCTGGCCGCTGTTTACGTCCCGCCCGACGCGGACACGCGCGAGGCTCAGCGCGCACTCGCAGATCACATTCAACACACGGAGCGGACTTTTCCAGACTCTCTGGTTATTGTGGTTGGCGACTTTAACCAGAGCAACCTAAGCCACGATCTCCCCCGATACAAACAGTTTATTAAATGCCCCACCAGAGGAAAGAACACGCTGGATCACTGTTACACTACAGTGAAGGATGCGTATCGCGCTGTTCCCCGCGCTGCGCTCGGACTATCTGATCACGTGATGGTCCACCTCATTCCCACATACAGACAGAGACTGAAGCTCACTAAACCTGTTGTGAGCACTACGAAGAAATGGACCAGTGAAGCTGGGGAGAAGCTGAGCACGTGCATGGAAATAACTGACTGGGGCATGTTTAAAGGAGCCACGCATGATCTGGATGAGTACACGGACACTGTGAACTCATATATCCACTTTTGTGAGGAGAGCATTCTTCCATCGCGCATCAGGGTGAGGTACTCTAATGATAAGCCCTGGTTCACTGCTAAGCTCAGACAGATCAGGAAGGAGAAGGAAGCAGCGTTGAAAAGTGGAGACAGGGACTGCTACAGGGAGGTTAAATATCGGTTTAACAGAGAGCTGAGGAGAGCTAAATCTGTGTATTCTGAGAGACTCCAGCAGCAGCTCACTGCTAACGACTCGGCTTCTGTGTGGAGAGGACTGAGGCAAATCACCAACTATCGGCCTCAGGCTTCTAAAGGTCAGGATGACAAAGCCCTTTGTCAAAGACTGTCCCAACATTATGCCCGTTTTGACACCTCGTCAGCTGTGTCCATCTCCCCCCTCTCCCCAGCTCCACTGCCTCCATGGTCCCTACTTCATCAAAGGCATCCCCCCCTCCTCCCCCCTTGCCCTTGTCATCAGTGAGCAGGACGTGCTCAGACAGTTCTCCAGACTGAACCCGCGCAAGGCCCCCGGTCCGGACGGCGTGTCTCCCTCCACCCTGAGACACTGTGCGAAAGAACTGACTCCTGTCTTCACAGACATTTTTAACACCTCCCTTAAGCTATGCCACGTGCCGACCTGCCTCAAATCCTCCACCATCATCCCTGTCCCCAAGAAGCCACGGATCACTGGACTTAACGACTACAGACCTGTAGCGCTCACCTCTGTAGTCATGAAGTCCTTTGAGCGCCTGGTCCTGCCCCACCTCAAGTCCATCACCACTCCCCTCCTGGACCCACTGCAGTTTGCCTACAGAGCCAACAGGTCTGTGGACGACGCAGTCAACCTGGCCCTCCACTCCATCCTGCAGCACCTGGACTCCCCGGGAACCTACGCCAGGATCCTGTTTGTGGACTTCAGCTCTGCATTCAACACCATCCGCCCCGCTCTGCTCCGGGACAAGCTGTCCCTGCTCAACGTGCCTGACTCCCTCTGCAGGTGGATCACCGACTTCCTGACGGACCGGAGGCAGCATGTGTGGCTGGGAAAGACTGTCTCAGACTCTGTTAGCATCAGCACCGGATCACCCCAGGGCTGTGTACTTTCCCCCCTACTCTTCTCCCTTTATACCAACTCCTGCACCTCCAGCCACCAGTCTGTCAAGCTGATCAAGTTTGCGGACGACACCACCCTCATCGGGCTCATCTCCAACGGCAACGAGTCCGTCTACAGGAGAGAGGTGGCCCAGCTGGCGTCCTGGTGCAGCCACAACAACCTGCAGCTGAATGCTCTGAAGACAGTGGAGATGATTGTGGACTTCAGGAAAGTCACAACCCCTCTGTCCCCCCTCACCCTCACAGGCTCTCCCATCACCACTGCAGATTCCTTCCGCTTCTTGGGCACCACCATCACCCGGGACCTCAAGTGGGAGCCGACCACCAGCTCCCTCATCAAAAAGGCCCAGCAGAGGATGTTCTTCCTGCGGCAGCTGAGGAAGCTCAAGCTACCCACCAAGATGTTAGTGCAGTTCTACACGGCCATCATCGAGTCCATCCTCACCCCCTCCATAACCGTGTGGTACGCAGGAGCCACTGCCAGGGACAGACTAAGGCTGCAGCGCGTCGTGCGTGCTGCTGAGAAGGTGATCGGCTGCAAGCTCCCATCTCTCCAGGACCTGTACATCTCCAGGACCCGGAGGCGTGCAGGCCGGATCATAGCCGATCCTTCACACCCTGGTCACGTACTGTTTGCCCCCCTCCCCTCAGGTAGAAGACTTCGGTCCATTCAGACTAAAACCTCCCGTCACATGAACAGCTTCTTCCCCTCTGCCATCAGACTGCTGAACACTAAGTGACTTATTGACTCTCGTGCACTATATACAGCAGCTCAACCAGACTCATGTCAATCATCACTGTTTTCTTTTTGCATTACCGACTGCACTATGTGGTACTCCACAATATCTGCTGCTCGCTAATATATTTAAAAACTGCTTTGACTAGTATAACTCATTCTTATTCTACACTTTATTGCATGTATAGTTTTTTATTTATTTTATTTTATCATGTTTAATGTTGCAGCATTGCACCGAGACAAATTCCTAGTTTGTGTACTACATGAACAATGGCAATAAATCTGATTCTGATTCTGATTCTGATTCTTTCCATGAAATAGGCAATATCCCTTCCTCCCCAACCTTGTTGTGTAATTCTAATAGTATCTTTTTACCAGTATCACTCAGGTTTTTAATAATTTTATAAGTCACTTGATCTTTCCCTGGAGTTGTCTTACAGGCTTTCCTTAATGTATGATTTAACTCATTCATTGAGAAACACTGATTAATCGTATTCTCAAGCTCTGCCTCATCTTGCAAAGCTCCTACATTATTTAATTTTGTCTGTTCTCTCCCACTTTTCTCCACATTGCTCAAATCATCTGCACTACTTATTTTACTGAAAACTCTAACTAAATGTTCTGCCTTTTCATTATCATGTACTATCAAACTGTTCTTATTTTCCATTATTGAATAATTTTGCTCCTTCCTTATACCAGACATCCTTTTAATTGTTCCCCATATTTTCTCCAAGGGTGTACTTCTTCCTAATGAATCGCAATATTTCCTCCAAAACTCTTTTTTGGTCTGTTTAATTATTCTCCGTACTTTAGCCTGCTCCCATTTATAATTAATCAAGTTATCCATATTCAATACATTTTTTAATACTTGAAAAGCTTTATTCCATTTCTTAATTGCTTCAGAACATTCTGGAGTCCACCAATGAACAAATTTTTTCCTCTTTCCCCTACCTCTTCTTGGGATGGCTTCCTTTGCTGCTTTAATGATAGCTGTCGTTATTACTACATTCATCTCTTCAACTGTCTGATTTAGATTTACTTCTTTCAATTTCCTCTCACTTAAAATTGTAAATTTTCCCCAGTCTGCTTTATCAAATGCCCATCTCTCTTCTCTTTCTTCTTGATCAATATCATTTCCTACTCCAATATCAACTACTATTGGGTAGTGATCACTTCCTATAGCACTTTCTCTTGATACCCTCCACCTGCATCTTCCAGCTAAGCGTTGTGAAATCAAAGTAAGATCAATGGCTGATTCTGTCCCCCTTGCCAAATTCACCCTAGTGCCTGAGCCATTATTTAAACGCACCAACTCCTTGTCATCCATAATCTCTTCTATAACCTTTCCATTAGTGTCGTTGTGCTCCCCCCCATAATGTACTATGTGCATTAAAATCCCCACACCAGACCACTCTCCCCCTCCAGTCCTGGAGAACTGACTCCAACTCGCTTTTAACTAACTGCTTACATGGATTGTAGAAATTGATTATTATCATACTGCCTTCTTTAGTCCATATTTCGATGACAATTACTTCCAGCTCTTGTACTGTGACCTGTTGTCTACAGACGTGGACAAAATTGTTGGTACCCCTCTGTTAATGAAAGAAAAACCCATAATGATCACAGAAATAACTTGAATCTGACAAGAGTGGTAATAAATAAAAAGTCTATGAAAATTAACCAATGAAAATCAGACAATGCTTTTGAATTGTGGTTCAACAGAATTATTTTAAAAAACAAACTCTTGAAACAGGCCTGGACAAAAATGATGGTACCCTTAACTTAATATTTTGTTGCACAACCTTTTGAGGCAATCACTGCAATCAAACGATTTCTGTAACTGTCAATGAGACTTCTGCACCTCTCAGCAGGTATTTTGGCCCAGTCCTCATGAGCAAACTGCTCCAGTTGTCTCAAGTTTGAAGGGTGCCTTCTCCAGACGGCATGTTTCAGCTCCTTCCACAGGTGTTCAATAGGATTTAGATCAGGGCTCATAGAAGGCCACTTTAGAATAGTCCAATGTTTCGCTCCTAGCCATTCTTGGGTGTTTTTAGCTGTGTGTTTTGGGTCATTATCCTGTTGCAAGATCAATGACCTGCAACTGAGACCAAGCTGTCTAACACTGGCCAGCACATTTCTCTCTAGAATACCTTGATAGTCTTGAGATTTCATTGTACCCTGCACAGATTCAAGACACCCTGTGCCAGATGCAGCAAAGCAGCCCCAGAACATAACAGAACCTCCTTCATGTTTCACAGTAGGGACAGTGTTCTTTTCTTGGTATGCTTCATTTTTGTGTCTGTGAACATAGAGCTGATGTGCCTTGCCAAAAAGTTCCAGTGTTGTCTCGTCGGTCCATACGACATTCTCCCAGAAGCTTTGTGGCTTGTCAACATGCAGTTTGGCAAATTCCAGTCTGGCTTTTTTATGATTTGTTTTCAACAGTGGTGTCCTCCTTGGTCATCTCCCATGAAGTCCACTTTGGCTCGAATAATGATGGAAGGTGCGATCTGACACTGATGTACCTTGACCTTGGAGTTCACCATGAATGTGTTTAGAGGTTGTTCTGGGCTCTTTTGTTACCATTCGTATTTTCCGTCTCCTCCTGGGGCCACGTCCAGGGAGGTTGGCTACAGTCCCGTGGATCTTAAATTTCTGAATAATATGTGCAACTGTAGTCACAGGAACATCAAGCTACTTGGAGATGGTATTATAGCCTTTACCTTTAACATGCTTGTCTATAATTTTCTTTCTAATCTCCTGAGACAACTCTCTCCTTTGCTTCCTCTGGTCCATGTTTAGTGAGGTACACACCATGTCACCAAACAACACAGTGACTACTTGTCACCCTTTAAATACGCCGACTGACTGATTACAAGTTTGTAGACACCTGTGATGTTAATTAGAGGACACATCTTGGTTGAACATGTCCCTATGGTCACATTATCTTCAATCTTTTCTAGGGGTACCATCATTTTTGTCCAGGCCTGTTTCATGAGTTTGTTTTTTAAAATAATTCTGCTGAACCACAATTCAAAAGCACTGTCTGATTTTCATTGTTTAATTTTCATAGAAGTTTTATTTATTACCACTTTTGTCAGATTCAAGTTATTTCTGTGACCATTGTGGGTTTTTCTTTCATTAATAGAGGGGTACTGACATAATGCATGGCTCAGGAGACACACACGCAGGCTCAGGGTAAATCCAATAGCTTTATTGACAACAAGTGTGTATGAGTGCGTGTCTGCGAGATGGGTATGTGTTGGTGATGGTGTCTGCGTCAGGCACGGGGGCAGGAAGCCGTTCAGCCGGACAACCCTATGGGAGAAGCAGAGGGAGAAGGGTAATGGGCACCACACCCACACAGGAGATATGATAATGACTGTTGGCTTACTTGGATTGGGCAGGTGGCTGGCGCAGCAAGGGCGTAGCCCGGTAGACAGCGATCTGGGGCACCTGACGCAGCAGCGAGGAGATGATGGCTGGAGAACGTTGTCCGCCGCCGGGAAATCCACCTGTGCACAGGGGAGCAGACTGGGAGGAAAAGGTAAGAGATCCTTACTTGGTATCTTGCTTGGTGAAGGGGGTTCCGTGCAGCAAGTGATGCCGATGTGAACAGATGGCTTCAGGCCGAAGCCCAGGGCGAGGCGGCTTAAATCCTTCGCCGCTGACGAGGTGCAGGTGTGCGCACAACTGGCGCCGCTGATGAGCGGCGAGACGTGACAGTACTCCCCCCTCTAGCAGCGCCTCCTGGCGATGGTTTCTCCAGGTGCGCTCGGTGGAACTCAGTGATGAGGGACGGATCCAACACAAACGAAGAGGGCACCCATTGCCTATGTTCAGGTCCGTAGCCCTCCCAATCTACTAGGTACTGTAACCCGCGACCCCGGCGCCGAGAGTCTAGGATGGAAGAGACTGGCCAGGCCGGATGGCCATCAATCATCCGGGGCGCGGGCTGTGCAGCAGGGGGAGGGCAAAGGGGGTCGGAGACTGCCAGTTTAACCTTGGATACGTGGAAGGTGGGATGGATGCGGAGGGAGGGGGGAATAGCCACACGCACAGCCACCGGGTTGATAATCCTGGTGATGGGGTATGGGCCCATAAAACGCTGTGCCAATTTTCTCCTCTCACCCTTAAGAACGACGTCCTGAGTGGACACGTAGACACGTCGGCCTACCTGATAGGCAGGGGCAGGTCTCCTGTGCCGGTCCGCCGTAGACTTGTTGCGCTCCGCCGTGTGTAAAAGTGCGCTGCGCGCCGAAGACCAGATGGAGCGGCACCGCCTGAGGTGCGCCCGAACTGAGGGGACAGTCAATTCACTCTCCTGCGTAGGGAACAGAGGGGGGTCGTAGCCTAGGGATGCCTTGAACGGGGACATCCCGGTAGCAGAAGAGCGGGCGGTGTTATGGGCGTATTCCACCCAGGCGAGGTGTGTGCTCCAGGACGCAAGCTTGGATGTAGTGACGCAGCGGAGCGCAGCCTCCAGCTCCTGATTGGTCCGCTCACACTGCCCGTTGGATTGGGGGTGATGGCCGGAGGAGAGGCTTACCTTGGCTCCCAGGGCGTTGCAGAAAGACGTCCAAACGTCCGAGGAAAACTGGGGACCCCGGTCCGAGACCACGTCTACCGGAATCCCGTGCAGCCTGACCACGTGCTGGATGAGGAGGTCCGCCGTCTCCAAGGCAGATGGAAACCCCCGTAATGGAATGAAGTGAGCGGCCTTGGAGAAACGATCTACGATGGTCAGGACTGTGTCGAAGGTGTTGGAGACAGGGAGACCGGTGATGAAGTCCAGGGCGATATGCGACCAGGGCCTGCCAGGGACGGGCAGGGGCTGGAGCAGGCCCACGGGGGGGGGGGGGGCGTTACCTGATTTGCTGGTGGCGCAGACGGGGCAGGCCCGGGCGTAGCGGGCAGCGTCCCTCCACAGACCCGGCCACCAAAAGGATCGTTGGAGTAGGTCGATCATCTGGGAGGACCCAGGATGGCAGGTGAGCTTAGATGTGTGAAGCCAGTGGATGACCTCCCCCCGGACAGTGGACGGCACAAAAAGCCTCCCCTCCGGTCCGCCGCCAGGGTCCGGTTCCAATTCCTGCGCCTTCCGGATCTTGCTTTCGATGTCCCACGAGACGGCCCCCACGATGCACGACCTGGGCAAGATGGTGTGGACTGCGTCTTCTGATGCCTCAGGGGCAAATTGCCTAGAGAGGGCGTCGGGTAGGCCGTTCTTGGAGCCAGGCCTAAAGGTGATGTTAAAGCGGAACCTGGCGAAGAACAAGGACCAACGCGCCTGGCGGGCGTTCAGACGTTTGGCAGATCTTAAATATTCCAAGTTCTTGTGATCGGTGAGAACCACGAACGGCAGGGCAGCCCCCTCTAGCCAGTGGCGCCACTCCTGAAGCGCGAGCTTGATGGCGAGGAGTTCTCTGTCCCCCACGTCGTAATTACGTTCCGCCGGGGACAAGCGCCGAGAGAAGAAGGCGCAGGGCCGTTTGATCCCGTCGGTAGGTGACCGCTGAGACAACACCGCCCCCACCCCCCGTGTCCGAAGCGTCCACTTCAACGATGCACTGCAGCGCGGGGTCGACTTGGCTGAGGACCCGGGAGGAGGAGAACTCCGCCTTCAGCGCCTGGAAAGCAGCTGCGGCCTCTTCAGTCCACCGGAACGGGGTCTTAGGGGAGGTGAGGCGGGTCAGAGGACCGACGATGGCTCCAAAGTTCGGGACAAAGCGGCGGTAGAAATTGGCAAACCCAATAAACTGTTGTACCTGCTTCCTTGATGTAGGAGTGGGCCACTCTACCACCGCTTTAACCTTCGCTGGGTCCGGGAGCACCTGGTCATGAGAGATGACAAACCCGAGGAAGGACGTAGTCTTGGCGTAAAATTCACATTTCTCCGCCTTGACATATAACCGGTTCTCCAGCAGCCTCTGAAGAACCCGCCTCACGTGGACTCGGTGCTCGTCCCTGGATCTGGAGAAGATGAGGATATCATCCAGAT
This sequence comes from Pholidichthys leucotaenia, assembly GCA_020510985.1. Taxonomy (NCBI): domain Eukaryota; kingdom Metazoa; phylum Chordata; class Actinopteri; order Cichliformes; family Pholidichthyidae; genus Pholidichthys; species Pholidichthys leucotaenia. The sequence goes on from CM035839.1 coordinate 48,442,331, forward strand.
AGACGAACACGAACAGGCCAATGAAATCCCGGAGGACGTCATTAATAAGGCGCTGAAAGACGGTTGGAGCGTTGGTCAACCCGAACGGCATAACCAGGTATTCGAAATGGCCGTTCGGGGTACGGAAGGCTGTCTTCCACTCGTCTCCCTCCCGGATCCGGACGAGGTGGTATGCGCTGCGAAGATCCAGCTTAGTGAACCAAGTCGCCCCCTGGAGGGAGTGGAAGGCGGTGTCCATTAGGGGCAAGGCGTAGCGGTCCTTCTCCGTGATGTCATTTAGGGCACGGTAGTCAATACAGGGACGAAGGGAGCCGTCCTTCTTGCCCACAAAGAAAAACCCAGCGCCTAATGGTGATGACGAGGGACGGATAATTCCAGCACTCAGCGACTCCTTCAGATAAGTATTCATGGCCTCCTTCTCTGGCGCAGACAGGCTGTAGAGACGTCCCGAGGGTAAGGGTGCCCCCTGGCGGATGTTTATAGTGCAGTCGTAGGGACGGTGCGGAGGAAGAGACATCGCCTTGGATTTGCTGAAAACCATACCCAGGTCGTGGAACTCCGAGGGCACCAGGGTGAGATCCGGAGGCGCGGCGTCCTTGGGAGTAGGAGGAGAGGACGGGGCGCAGGCAGCGGATTGAAGGCAGGTGCTCATACAGAAGGAGCTCCAGGTGGACACTCTGGCGGACTTCCAGTCCAGGACAGGATTGTGGAGGCGGAGCCATGGGTATCCAAGAATGACGGGTGACACTGAATTTGGTAGGACGTAAAAAGAGATTTCTTCCCGATGGTTTCCAGAGATAATTACTGGGACGGGGATGGTCTGGTGTGTAACTTTTCCCAGGGAAACATGGGAGAGATTGACTAGGGCGAGAGGAGACTTGAGGGTTTGGCAACGGATGCCCAATCGGGTTGCCAGGCTCTGTGAAATAAAGCTTCCCTCCGCGCCTGAGTCCACCAGTGCATGAGTGAGGTGCCCTGTGGGATTATGATAGAATCGGATGGGCAGCATCAATTGAGTGAGGGGAGTTAACCGATTAGCGTCCGCAAGGCCCCCTACAGTGACTCGCGGACCTCCCCGTTTGGCTTTTGTGGACAAAGCTCCACCGTGTGTTGGCTGTCTCCGCAATACATACAGAGACCCAACTCACGGCGGCGTTGTTTCTCCGCTGGGGGGAGCTTTGTCCAGCCTGTCACCATCGGCTCCGACTCCTCGGAGTACCCCGGTGACGGCAACGCCAGGGGGCGAGCTTGGGGCAGGCGAAACGAGGCACCTCGAGGGCGAGAAGAAGAAGACTTCCGCTCCGAGGCACGCTCGCGCAACCTGTTATCCAAGCTGATGGCAAGGGAAGTTAGCTCCGCTAATGTCTCCGGGATATCCCGTCCAGCCAGTTCATCCCTCAGACCTGCGCTGAGACTGCGAAGGAAGATGCCGCAGAGCAAACGTTCTCCCCAGCCAACCTCCTCCGCAGCGACCCGGAAGTCGATCGCGTAGTCAGCTGCCAACCAGCTTCCCTGCTGAAGGCTGAGAAGACAATCAACCTGAACGCTCTCTGTACGCGAATGATCGAACACTTCCAGAAACAGTCTCACGAACTGGCCATAGGTGAGGGTGGCGTAACTGGGCTTCGCCATTACGGCGTAAGCCCAGGTAAGCACTCGCCCCTCCAAGAGGTTCCCTATGTAGCCAATCCGGCTATGGTCAGAGGGAAAGTCTCCGGGCACGCGGTGAAACACGGACTCACACTGCATGATAAACCCCCGCGCTCCACCGAGCTTACCGCTAAAGCGGGCGGGGGTCGGAACAGGTGTGAGCCGTGCCAGTGCAGCCGGAGCAGGCTGGATGGCCACTGGAGCAGCAGGAGCCACGCCACCCAGACAAGCCGGGGGGAACGGCTGTTGGGGGTCCAAGCGGTCCAATCGGTTAGTTATTATACTTAATTGATTTAAAATCACCTGTTGTTGGTGGGCTATTAGATCCACCCGAGCCTCAAGGGTGGAAAGGCGGCGTGCGAGCCCGCTGTCTGCCGAGCTGCTCTGCTGAAGCCGTACTGACATAATGCACGGCTCAGGAGACACACACGCAGGCTCAGGGTAAATCCAATAGCTTTATTGACAACAAGTGTGTATGAGTGCATGTCTGCGAGATGGGTATGTGTTGGTGATGGCGTCTGCGTCAGGCACGGGGGCAGGAAGCCGTTCAGCCGGACAACCCTATGGGAGAAGCAGAGGGAGAAGGGTAACGGGCACCACACCCACACAGGAGATATGATAATGACTGTTGGCTTACTTGGTTTGGGCAGGTGGCTGGCGCAGCAAGGGCGTAGCCCGGTAGACAGCGATCTGGGGCACCTGACGCAGCAGCGAGGAGATGATGGCTGGAGAATGTTGTCCGCCGCCGGGAAATCCACCTGTGCACAGGGGAGCAGACTGGGAGGAAAAGGTAAGAGATCCTTACTTGGTATCTTGCTTGGTGAAGGGGGTTCCTTACAGCAAGTGATGCCGATGTGAACAGACGGCTTCAGGCCAAAGCCCAGGACGAGGCGGCTTAAATCCTTCGCCGCTGACGAGGTGCAGGTGTGCGCACAGCTGGCGCCGCTGATGAGCGGCGAGACGTGACAGGTACCAACAATTTTGTCCACGTCTGTATATTTAACCCCTTGTCTAACAAAAACTGCACAACCCCCACCACTCCCATCCTTTCTATCTTTACGCATACTAGAATATCCCTTAATAATGAAATCTAGTGACGGCTTAAGCCATGTTTCCTGTACACAATAATGTCTGGTTTTGTTTCCAGTTTCTGAATAAATCCTTTGAATTCCTGCCTGTTTGCAATCAGACTCCTAGCATGCCATTGGAGGATGATTGTCATGGAATAACTTGTTGGCTCCCATCTACGGCTCCCTCTCCTTGACTCAGTCCTGCACGTATCTTCTCCCAGGATAGATCTGTGGTATTAAAGAATTTTGCTGCCGCTTTCACAATGATCTTTATCTTCTCAGTTTTGGTCTTAGCCTGCTCTGAGCAGTTGATGACATAGGCTAGAAATAGAACAAGCTTATCTGTTGCGATATTAGTCTGACAATTTTGTGTTTTTGCTTCCTTGTTTTTGGCTATGCTTTCTACTTTTTCCTGTTGATTCACAACCTTGGCTGCTTCTGTTATAAAACATGTTATAATTCCTTTGAGGGCCTGGTCCTCAGTATTGGGCACTTTAGCAATTTTAGGTTAAACCCAATTTTATTTGCCATAGTTTATGGTCCCCCATCAACCTACTCAGAATTCTTATCCGAATTTGCTGATTTCTTAGCTGATTTAGTGCTGAAATCTGATAGAATAATTATAGTAGGGGACTTTAATATAGTACATGTGGATGTAGATAGTGACTGCCTTAATGTGGCATTTAATTCAATATTAGACTCGATTGGGTTTTCTCAGAAAGTAGGAAATTCTACTCATTACCTCCACCATACATTGGACCTTGTTCTGACATATGGCATAGAAATAGAAAATCTTGTAGTGTCTCCTCATAACCCTGTACTGTCAGACCATTGTCTGTTAACCTTTGATTTTACTATTTCTGACTATTTGGCTCCTAAAGAAAAATATTATTACAGTAGATGCCTCTCAGATGATGCTATTACCAAATTTATGCAGATTGTTTCCTCTATGCCATGTGTCAACACAACGGAAATAAGCTATAGACAGCTTGCTCCTTCTGTAATTGATAACATGGTGGATAGTGTTACAGCTTCTCTGCATCAGACTCTAGACGTGGTGGCCCCCTTAAAAAAGAAAAAGTCTAATCAGAGATTTCTAACTCCTTGGTTCAACACAGAAACTCGTAGCTTAAAACAAAAGACTCGTCAATCAGAAAGAAAATGGCACTCCACTAATTTAGATGAAATCTATTTAGCTTGGAGAAATCATCTTTTAATCTATAAAAAAAATCTCTTAGAAAAGCTAGAACGAGTTATTATTCTGCATTAATAGAAGAGAACAAGAATAATACCAGGTTTCTTTTCAGCACTGTAGCCAGGTTGACAAAGAGTCAGGACTCTGTCAATCCTAGCATTCCCTTAGAGCTTACTAGTCAGGACTTTATGAACTTTTTCAATAATAAAATTTCATCCATCAGAGATAAAATCAATCAGATTCTTCCCACAGTTAACTTAAATACTGTAACTACTACATCTCCTTCAACTGATGTCTGTCTTGATGAGTTTAGTCCAATCGACCTTTTTGAGTTAGACAAAATAGTTTCCTCATCCAAACCTTCAACTTGTCTTTTAGACCCTATTCCTACCAGATTATTTAAAGAAGTCTTCCCACTTATTGGTAGCTTTATTCTTCATATAATCAATTCTTCATTAACTTTAGGCCATGTACCGCAGGCTTTTAAAATGGCTGTAATTAAACCCTTACTCAAAAAGCCAAACGCTAGATCCAGGAGCTTTAGCTAACTATAGACCAATCTCTAATCTCCCTTTCATTTCAAAAATCTTAGAAAGAGTTGTTGCTACGCAATTATTTGACCACCTGCAGGGAAATGGTTTACTTGAAGAGTTTCAATCTGGGTTTAGAATCCATCATAGTACTGAAACAGCCTTAGCGAAGGTCACTAACGACCTCCTCATCGCATCTGATAATGGACTGGTTTCTGTACTTGTCCTTTTAGACCTTAGTGCAGCTTTTGATACTATCGATCATAATATTCTACTTGATAGATTAGAACACTATGTTGGACTTAATGGAACTTCGCTTCAGTGGTTTAGATCTTATTTATCTGATAGGTTCCAGTTTGTTCATGTAAATAATGAGTTTTCTTTCAACTCAAAGCTTAGTCATGGAGTTCCACAGGGATCTGTGCTAGGCCCTACTCTTTTTAGTTTATATATGCTTCCGTTAGGCAACATTATTAGAAAGCACTGTATACATTTTCATTGTTATGCAGATGACACACAATTATACCTGTCAATGAAGCCAGATGATAGTAATCAATTAGCCAAGTTAGAAGCCTGTCTTAAGGAAATCAGAGCTTGGATCACTTGTAATTTCCTGCTATTAAATTCAGATAAGACTGAAGTCATTCTTGTTGGTCCAAAAAACCTTAGAAATACCTTTCCAAATCAAACTTTCAGTTTGGATGCAGTTACTCTTTCTCTTAATAGCTCTGTGAGGAACCTTGGAATTATTTTTGATCAAGATCTGTCCTTCAATTCACATATTAAATTTGTTTCTAAGACTGCCTTCTATCATTTGCGTAATATTGCCAAGATTAGGAGCATCTTGTCTCAGAGTGATGCTGAGAAACTGATCCACGCTTTTGTTAGCTCGAGATTAGATTATTGTAATTCTTTATTATCAGGCTGTCCTAAAACATCTTTAAAAAGTCTTCAGCTGATCCAAAATGCTGCAGCAAGAGTTTTAACAGGTACTAGAAAGAGAGATCATATCTCTCCGGTTCTGGCCTCCCTTCATTGGCTTCCCATAGAGTTTAGAATTAAGTTTAAAATCCTTCTTCTTACTTACAAAGCTCTAAACAATCAGGCTCCTTTTTATTTAAAAGATCTGATACTACTGTATTATCCTAACAGAGCACTACGCTCCCAAAATGCAGGATTACTTGTAATACCTAGAATCTCCAAAAGTACAATGGGAGGCAGAGCCTTCAGTTATCAAGCTCCTCTCCTGTGGAACCAGCTGCCAATCTGGATTCGGGAGTCAGACTCGATCTCTGTTTTTAAGAATAGGGATAAAACCTACCTTTTTGATATAGCCTACAATTAGGGAGGGATCATGTGTTTCTGAACCCTCCCTTAGTTATGCTGCTAATAGGTTTAGTCAGCCGGGGGACCTCCAATAATGCACTGGGCCTCACTCCTTTCTTCACTCTCAATGAAATTTTTTTTTTTTGCTGGTCATTAACATCTGTTTGTTCTCTCCCATAGATTGAGTCCCCATCATGCTGTTTGCTCTCTACATGTCTGTTCTTTTCATCTTCTCTATCCCCTCACCCCCCAGCCAGTCGCAGCAGATGACTGCCCCTCCCTGAGCCTGGTTCTGCTGGAGGTTTCTTCCTGTTAAAAGGGAGTTTTTCCTCTCCACCGTCGCCAAGTGCTTGCTCACAGGGGATCGCCTGATTGCTGGGGTCTTTCTGCAACTGTGGGGGTTCCCCCTACAGTTGATAGTGCTATGAGATGACTGTTGTTGTGAAATGGCGCTATATAAATAAAGTTGAATTGAATTGAATTCTGTGTATGTCAGCTTCCTCTCTACTCTTACTTGCTGAATTTCTACTGCCTGTCTTCTCACTATACACCCTCCATATGCTGCTGTGTGATTCCCTCCACAATTACAGCATTTAATTATGCTGTCACTTCCACATTCTCCATACATGTGCTCTCCACCACATCTTCCACACCTCTGTTTTCCTTTGCACACATTAGCAGTATGTCCATATCTCTGGCATTTAAAACACCGAAGAGGAGGGGGGATATAAGCCATAACAGTAAAACTTATGTATCCAATAAACACTTTTTCTGACAGGGCCTTGTCTTTAAATTCCAGCAACACAGATAGGCCATCCAACTTTTCTCCATTCCTGACTGCTTGCAGGCATCTAATCCCCACAACTGTTCCTCCTTTAATCATTTTTTTTTTTTAGTTCTTCTAAGTTTTCCCCCAGTGGAATTCCAGATATCACCCCCCTGACACCATCAAACCCAGTGACATCTTTCTTCTCTGCAATTTCTTTCCTGCACACTCTCTGCAGCTGAAGTGCTTTGTTCCTCTGCTCTGCATTTCTACATTTCACAAGTAGAATTCCATCTCTTAATACTTTGGTCATTTCTATATCTCCAGTTGCACTTCTTAATCCGTTAGTTATAACTAGCGGGCTCAAAGATGCAACTTCATGCCCTGGTTTAAACCTCAAGATAATTTTAAATTTTTCTGCCACAGTTTTCCTCCTCACCTCACATCTTTCCTCATCACCTGACAGCTCCCACTTGCCAGTCTGCTTCACATTTCCTTCACTCTTGCCCGTTCCAACTGTACTCTTCCTACTCCTACTCTCTACTGAATTCCATCCAGTCTCCATATCATCATCATCAGTCAACCCCCCCACTACCACTTGCCATTCTGAATCAGTCACAAACCAGATTATGCCAATACCGCCTTCCGTCCACTCGTCTTCCACTCTACTTCAGCGGTCTAGCAGATTGTTTTTCTTAATGCTAAGAAGCGCAGCAGCAGCGCTGACATGTTCTGCTGCTTAACAGGTCGCCAAATTATAAGTTAAGTTTGGGGATGTTGAGGCGTGTTATGTGTAATGGAGCAGCACAGCTCAAAATGTCTGCCAGAACTGGTACACATGCTTCACTTTATTCGTGTTTCATCCATTGTATCAGAAAACAGATACCAGTCAAATCCAATCTGTGCAGTCCAATACAATAATAAAGCTGTATGTCTGCTAGCCTGTCTGTCTGTATGTGTAAAACGTCAGTCAAGGGCTATTGCACAGAGTGATATTCCATTGGCCACACATAGAGCTTTATTCTAATGCGAACATTTTGTGTTTTTGTAGCGGTATTTCACACAGTCTCTACCCTACAAAGTAAGCCTACAGCACACCTGTGCAGCAAACAATCATGCTGTTTAATTACCATATTGATATGCACCAACTGTCCTGTAGAAAGACTACTGTGGCAAAGGAGAAGTGCTCTTTTACCTGTGCTGACACATCCAACATTCTCTGTTTGGAACATCTTAAAGGGCCCAAAATACTGCCATGGGTCACATTTTAACCTTGTTAAAATAATCAAATGCTTCCCTTCCAGGGGAGTACACACCGTTTTTATTTAGTTAAGCTCCTAAACAAGCATCCTGGGTTTTATAATGTCACAAACCAACAAGTACCGCCTTCAGTCCTCATAGTTACCAAAATAAACACACCCCGACTGCTATCCCAGCCAGCATGTCTGTGGGCCCCACCACAGGTTTGCATGAGGGCCGTCTTATGGGTCTCATGGGGGCTGGTCCACGGGCTCCATGTTGGTACCATCTGTGTTTTTTCCCACGTGGACTTTACCTGCAGCGCCAAGGTTCCAGAAACCTGCTCAGCCAAATTAAACCCATCAGGGACCCAGACGGGTTAATGAGCAGAGTGCCTGCTTATCTGTGTCACAGGTAAAGTCCATGTGGGCAAACACAGATGGGGCCAAAATGGAACCCACGGAAAGACCTACATGGGACAAACACAGACAGCCGTAATTTAACCTATGGTGGGGCCCACATGGACAGCTGGCTGCCATTGGTCGACTCAAAAAAAACATTAATTACCCAGTCAGATTTAAGGGTCATTATTATTAATGAGCAGGCTGGAAATTGCTTCAGACAGAGCTTTACAAACAGATTTTTCATAAACTCATTAACAGATTAAAACCTACCTGACGAGTGGCTGAGGGTTTCCTCTAACTCTACATTCCAACCGAATGGGGCTGCCCTCCGCCACCTCCTGACTCTTCAGTTTCTGGAGGAAGCGAGGAGGAGACAAGGGCCCAGATGTTGCTGCGGCTCCAGAGTTTGGGTACCCGCCAGAAGCTGCTACTCCCAACGGCACTCCAGACTCAGGGCCCGTTTCTGGCTCGCTGTACTGTGACTCCTCTTGCTGGCCAGGAGGCAGGGTGGGAGCAGTGGCTGAACCCTGGGGGGCCGGCCGCTGGCTCCTGGGTGACAAATAACCACTATCAGGAGAAGATGAGTCCTCCTCTACCTGCAGCTCCAAATGAGCTGAACCTTTAAAGATGGATGAGAGCTCCTCGATGAACGTGGCCGCTCGGCTACAGAATTCCGTGGCTGAAGCTGCCCGATCATTCAGCTCCAGGCCTTCATGAAGCAGACGGGGCTTATCCTGCTTATACACCGGCTGGATGGGTTTGTGTCGGACAACTTTTTCGACAGAGAATGGAGCCTCGCTGGACACAGATTTGCTGAGGGGGGAATTCTGGTTGGAGGGAACTGTAACTGCTGCAGCACTGTCATCTGGGCAAGGGGCTTTGGTCTGTTGCTGCTCTGTGGTATTTCTATTTTCTGTGGATTGGGGGTCCACCAAGTGGAGAGCCTGCTCCTGATGTGTGGGACTAGAGGGACCTTGTTGCTCAGATTCATGTGTGTCTTTAAAGGCCTCCCGGGCCAAATCTAAGCTACGATTAATCTCCTCTGCACTTAAGAAAGCTGTAAGATCCGCAAAGTCTCCATCTCCAGAATCCAGCTCTGTCACTGAGTCCAGGTAGAGCTCCCCGTCAGAGGATGCCTCAGAAAACACCCCCCCATCCCCTTCCAAAGTCCCGCCTGATGCTGGGTCCTTCAGCAGCAGAGAGATGGGGAGTGGCTGATTCCAACTCCCGTCCTGCATCCTAAAACACACAAGAACACTCATCAACCATCCGATTACACACGTCTGCAAAGACAGAACGGTTCATAGTCATCTGTAATAAAAAGGCAGATGACAGAGAGATGGAGAAGAAGTGGAGCTTAAAATACAAACTTCACACATAATACTCTATCATTTGTTCTCACAGCCATAGCAGGCAGGATGACTCAGGGCCGTGCTGTCTGGACACAGTTGGTGGGTATTAGCAGAGGCTTTTAGTGAGGTCAGAGTGGACACGAATGGCATTTCTGACTCCCTCCGTTTATGTCAGGGCATTTTATAACCCCTAATACAGGGTATACTTCACTCTATTATGATTTTCTCTGTAATAACTGAGATTCACATTTCATGAAAAAATTGAGCTGATGTCTCAATAAATGCTAATTTTATATAAGCTGCTTCTTCTTTGTGTTATTCTTACTTTAATGATAATATAAAATATGTGGAAAAAATAATTGCTTAAGTCAATATTAATCAATAACAAAAAAAATAATGAATCATTAATGATGATCAGTTTAGCAGTTGTGATAGAATATTATAAGGGAATAACTCAATATGCAACATTTATCCATTATTTTTCCTTATTTTAAACCTATTCATTAATTTTATTTTGTTCCAATTCATCTAATGTCATTTTATTCATTTCTATGCTTTTATGTTTATTGTTCCTATTTTTATTATATTTTTTCCATTTCCTATTTTCAAGTTTATAAAACCTTCAAAAAAAAATTTTTGTATGTTAAACAACATTAAAATTTTGCATTGTTTCCAGTTGATACTTCACAAGTATTATTATAAATTGCTACACTTTAAATACAGATAGGGTAATATTTTTAAATATAAGCTGTTAAATACACTATTATATTATCAAACATCTGGTTGAGAAGTGATTAAAAGAAAAATGGAGGAATGGTGTTAATGCTAAAAAATTACACAATTTCTGTGCCAGCAACTGCAGAATATACAACAGGAAATAAAACTATGGATCAACATGGGTATTTTAGAGCTGAAATATTTTCAAATTTTCAGTAACCAAGGAGAAACGTAACCAATGTCAAGAAAAAAATAAAAATAATAAACATTTAAACTGAGAAAAACAAGCTTTACTAAACCAAATCAATATTTTATTAACAGCAGTAAACTGTCATTTAAAACCCATTTTAAATCTATTTCATTACTACTTGGTAATATAGCAGAAAATGTGCATGCTGTATAAATGGAGTAATTATCATGCATTTGTTCTATTATTTATTTTTCCAGTTGTTATGCAAATATTTTTTTCCCAAATTACAGATAAATTCAATGTGATATATGTACATGATACATACATACATGGTCACAATAAATGTAAGGGTTGTACAATTAATCAAATCACAACTGCAATGTCAGTCTCACCAATCATGTAACTGCACAAAAAGCTGCAATTTCAACTTAAATACCATAAATGTCATTTTGTAAATAGCACTGTGCAAACTTATATTTTTATACAACTTAATATATGAGGCTAGAAATAAACCAAATGATCATTGTGCTCTGAATTTTCCTTGATAATAAAACAAGTGTACTCAAGAAACTATAGATTTAAAAAAAACATAAAAATATAATCAAAATCGTATCATAAACAGCAATATTTGGGGCCAACATCTGTCGCAAGGTCTGTGGTGGACTTTTGCCAGTCGGTGCATTGTGACATGCACTACACAAAGAGCAGAGATAAACAAACCTATCATCTGGTCAGTCACTGCAACAGATACTGGAGTCAGTTTGTCTTGGCCTGTCCTTGCTACTGATAATACCTCTATCTGCCAAGAATGTGCCACTAGTCCAGCAAAAGCTAGCGGTACTCAAATACTTTGCATGCAGTTTCATGAAACGGTCAGTCAGAAAGCAACTCATACCGACTCGGACATTTCCCAGGTTTGCAGGGTCAGGAGTTCCTGGCAGCAGAGGGCGGGGGACAGAGCTGCGCGGAGGAATCTGATCAGACCTAAATGAAACAGTCATTGTTGCCCGCGACAGACTGCTATGATGATGATGATGATGATTCTAATTACACATTTTTCTAATTGCATTTAATGCATTTAAAATGTGTATATCTTTATCATAATTATCTTATCAGGTTTGATATGCTGATAATTATATGTATGAGAATACTGGCCCTGTTAATAAGTGAATTATCTCTATATTCATGGTTAGATGAGCATGGTTTTGGTTTGTGATCATCATCAGGGTCATTCAGGTTGTCCTGTTTAAAAACAGCATTAAAAGACTGTTCAATCTTTCAACTTTTATCATTTTTCATTATGACTGAGCACGATTACAGTGAGTGAAGTGGTGCAGAAATCTTCACTGTCAGTTTTGTTAATCCAAAATAAAAATCCACACAAAATTCTGATGACTGACTTCAATTTGTGCTGCATTTATAAGGTAGTGCTTACAGATTTTGAGTGAAAAAAAAGATTTTGCACACAAGCAATTTTATTGTATTTTTTTGTGCAAAACAGTTTGCTAATTTCATCAAGAGCTATTTTCTGTTCAAACATGTGATTTGAGTTTTTAACGCTTACATGTTTGACACGTTTTTATTAGTTATTGTCTTCTCAAGTTAACTGTGATTTGTGCTCATAGCTTTAGCCACTTGCTCAGTATGCTGCTGTTCTGTTTCTGCTGTCTGATCAGATTTACATGGCACTACATTTCCATCCATCCATCTTCTAACATTTAGTCGTGGTTCCGTGTCACAGAGGCAGCAATCCAAGCATAGATGCCCAGACTTCTGCCCAATTCACATAACACCCATAACCCTCATCAGTCCTGCAGGTGGTGAGCCCACTGGAGGATGATCTCTGTGGCTCACCTGGCCAGAAACTCAGTTACTAGGCTCTTGCCATTGCACCTCTTCCAGTGACCTGCCTACAGAGTAGGACCCCTTGAAAACCTCATACCAGGTGGGGTACACTGGATCCTTGTTGTTGTCAATTTTCAACTACCCTTGGTCTGGCCCTTCACCCAGGACCAGTTTGTCTTGGGGAGACCTACCAGGAGTAGGTTGCCCCCAACAACATAGCTCCTGGAATCATGGAATCATTTCCAGTGTTGAAACCCCTCCACCATGAGGTGGTGATTCATGGAGAGGACCAGATTTCTTCTGTGCCACAATTTTTTTTAACCAATCAGAATAGGTCAAATCAATATTTTCCTATTCTGTAGTTTAACTGTTTCCCAATGACCCTCTGTCTATAAGTATATTGACTGAAGATAAACCAATCAGAAAGAGCGGGTTTGTTTTCTTCATTGATTTTGCAAAATCTAAATTAAACATACGCAAGATATTTTCTTTGCTCAAAATATCTAGTCACTCCATCACATACCAGACACAAATCTAACTGCATATATGACACATCCTTAAATTAGTGTCTCACTGTGTAGACTTAGGGGTGGGCAAAATAATATTTTTTCCAATGCATCTCATGTCAGACACAATGATTCTGAATTGATGCATAAATGTCAAGATTCAGATTCTTAAATATTAATTTATAACGTAATTAATTTTGACGGAACAAAAAAAGTGGAACCCCGAAATGTGAAACTGTAATGTCGGACAGTTTCTGGTATAACACGCAACATTTCCAGTGCTGATTGTGATTGTGATCTCTATGAGTGTGACTGCAAGCAAGCTGATCCCAAACTCCAAAAACACAAAACCACACCAGACGTCCCCCGGTCTTTGGTGTCTTCAGGACTGGTTCCATCAGGTGCTGATTGCACTGTCCCGGCTTTGGCAGGCAATCCAGTGGTTCGTCTGGCTGTGAGGAGGACAAAGGAGAAAAGGTTGAACCGGTGACGGAGTGGCCCTCAGCACCCTGCCGAGCTTTGTCTTACCTTCCTTGAAGGAGTTCGCAGTGGAAGCCGGGGCCTGGTGAAAGCCAGCCAATGGAACACTTCAGCAGCCTGGGAGGACTGCGCCCTGCCTGATTTTTTTTTTTTTTTTTTTTTTCGCAGTAGAAGCCGGTGGAAGCAAAGCCGGCCTGGGATGACTGCTCCCAATGACAACGCGATCACAGGTGAGTTATGTGGTGAAGACGGGTGAGACTGATTATATAAACGCTCACTGCCAATGTAACTAACTGCTAACTTAGCTTGCTTGGCTAATTTTCTTATGGTTTTACTATGAACTGCACAAATATGCAGCAGGAGCAAGTGCTATTTGTGTGTGTTTTTTTTTTTCTTTCAAGTGGAATAAGCTGGAAAATGTAACATTCCATGTGACTTGCAACATTTCTGTTCCATTTGTTTTATTAAAATATACTGAAAGGAAATTCATGGGTCATTGCAAATGTGTTGCTTTAAAAGTACCAGGTTGCCACATATAAAGGGCTAGAAGTGGCAAAATGAAATGAATACATACATTATTTATGAGGTTGACAGATAAAATACAGTGGGGAAAATAAGTATTGAACACGTCAACATTTCTCATTAAACATATTTCTGATGGCGCCACTGACCTGAAATTTTCACCAGATATCAGTAACAACCCAAGTAATCCATACATACAAAGAAATCAAGGCAACTGTGTTCACAAAACAAGTTATATTTACTAAAGTGGAATGATAGAGGGAATAAGTATTGAACATATGAAGAAAAAGAGACACAAAAAGGCATAGAAAGCCAAGAAACCAGCTGAAAGCCATCAGGATTTAGGAAGCTATCCCATTCCCATCAGTGCAAATTAATTTCAGCTGGTTAAATCCTGACTGACAGCCTTTAAAAAGGTCTGTAAATGTCAGATGATGATCACACCACAAAGAACTCATGATGGGTAGAAGCAAAGATCTCTCTGTAGACCTTTGCAACCTTATTGTTGGAAGACATAATGATGGCATTGGTTACAGGCACATTTCTAAACTGCTGAATGTTCCAATGAGGACTGTTGGAACCATCATTCGGAAGTAGAAAGAACATCATTTTACCATAAACTGGCCACGACCAGGAGCTCCTCGCAAGATTTCAGACAGAGGAGTCAAAAGAATTATCAGAACAGTTATCCAAGAGCCAAAGACCACTGGTGGAGAGCTCCAAAAAGACCTGGAGTTAGCAGTTACTGCTGTTACAAAGAAAACAATGCATTCAACCGACATGGGCTCTATGCCCGCTCACCTTGCAAGACTCCATTGCTGAAGAAAAAGCATGTTGAAGTTCGTTTAAAGGTTGCTGCACAACATTTGGGCAAGCCAGTAAAATACTAGCCACACCACATAGCACGTTTGGAGGAGAAATGACAGTGCACATCCCATCGTGGTGTGGGGGTGTTTTTCAGCACATGGTACAGGCAGACTTCATTTAATTGAAGGAAAGATGAATGGATAATTGTACAGAGACATCCTTGATAAAAATCTGTTGTCATCTGCCAAGAGGCTGAAGATGAAACAAGAGTGGACATTTCAGTAAGACAATGATCCCAAACACACAGCCAAGGAAACTCTCAACTGGCTCCAGAGAAGGAAAATAGAGCTGCTAGAATGGCCCAGTCAGTCACCTGACCTGAATCCAACTGAAAATCTAGGGAACAAACTGAAGATCAGAGTTCATAGAAGACACCCACAGAACCGTCATGATTTGACAGTTTATCTGGAAGAATGGGCTAAAATCACTCCTGAGCAATGCCTGTGCCTAGATTCTCCATACAGGAGGTGTCTGGAAGCTGTTATTACCAACAAAGGCTTTTCTACTAAATAAGATAAGATAAGATAAGCCTTTATTAGTCCCAGATTAGCCTTTATTAGTTGATTTCATACCATATTTTGATCATATGCTTTACAATAGGATTTTTAACTTGTTTCTGTAATTTTTTTTAGCCGAGTCTGAGTATATGAATAAGGGAAGAGGTAAAGGTAAATTGTATGATTCCATTTCAGTCCAGTGAGGGGGATCATTTGATGAAAAATAATGTCATAGACCTCAGTTGTGCTGACCAGTAATACAACATAAAGTTTGGACATTTCAGACCTCCACGATCAAATGGTAAATATAGTAAGGACAGACGTAATCTAGCCTTCCTATTGTTCCATATAAATTCCACTAACTTTTTTTTTAATTCTTGAGAATAGATCTGAAGGTGGTGGTAAAGGACTGTATTGAAATAAATATAGTATTTTGGGTAAGATATTACTTAAGATAAGATAAGCCTTTATTAGTCCCACAACGGGGAAATTCCAGGATTGCAACAGCACAGGGATAGCAACACTCAGAGCAACAATCAGAAGGCAAGAAAAAAAAAACAAAAAAAAAACAAGCAAGCAAGAGCAGCTAATATACATATGTACATATTACTATAAAATATACTGTATATATACACACACACAGACACACAGTGCAGAGCATTGTAGCTGGATGGAATAAATATATGAATATATAAACACAGTGCAGAGCATTGTAGCTAGATGGAATAAATATGTAAATATATAAACACCCACAGTACGGAGCATTGCAGCTAGGTGGAATAAATATGTTAGTATATAAACACACACAGTGCGGAGCATTGTAGCTAGATGGAATAAATATATAGATATATAAAAACACAGTGCGGAGCATTGTAGCTAGATGGAATAAATATACAGATATATAAATATGAACACACCCAGTGCTGAGCATTGTAGCTAGATGGAATAAATATGAAAATATATAAACACACACAGTGCAGAGCATTGTTGCTAGATGGGATGAAACAGCATAACCCTCTACTTAGTTATCCTACATGGTATGATTATGTGCCCATACATATTCTCACCCTCCATAGCGACCGGTATTTTCCTAGTTGTATGCCAGAGGGGACCATTGTGTAAGTCTATTGCATCTTTTGCATTTAAAAACTATTAGTTTGTTACGTCTTTTTGCTATCTCTGCGAGCAGCCCTGCTTAGGTTGTACAGTCTGACAGCCGTTGGTAGGAAGGACCTACGAAACCTCTCGGTTGTGCACCTGGGATGATGTAGTCTGCTGCTAAATGAGCTCCTCAGTGCATTCAGTATGTCCTGCATAGGGTGGAACTCGGACTCCAGCAGAGATGACAGTTTAGCCACCGTCCTTCTCTCTCCTATCTCCTCCACCGGATCAAGGCGCTGCCCCAGGACAGAGCTAGCTTTCTTAATCAGTTTGTTCAGTCTCTTCCTATCGGCTGCTGTAATGCCACTGCCCCAGCAGACCACTCCAAAAGTGATGGCTGATGCCACCACCGTGTCATAGAATGTCTTCAGCAGCGCCCCTTGTACACCAAAAGACCTGAGTCTCCTCAGCAGGAACAGCCTGCGCTGTCCCTTCTTGTAGAGTGCGTCAGTATTGTGTGACCAGTCTAGTTTATTGTTCAGATGAACACCCAGGTACTTATAGGATGTCACCATCTCGATGTCTGTTCCCTGTATATTTACTGGTGCTGTGAGGGGCTGCCCATGCCTGCGGCAGTCCACCACCAGCTCCTTAGTTTTCCTTGCGCTGATCTGGAGGCAGTTCCGATGGCACCAGTCTACGAAGTCCTGGATAAGCCCTCTGTACTCAGCTTCATCTCCATTGGAGATGAGGCCAACGATCGCAGAGTCATCAGAGAACTTCTGTAGATGGCAGTGTGTTGTGTTGTGTGAGAAGTCCGCAGTATAAAGAGTGAACAGGAAGGGAGCCAGCACCGTTCCCTGGGGGGCCCCCGTGCTACTGATGATCGTGTCGGACACACAGTCCCGGGTTCTCACAAACTGAGGCCGGTTCGTGAGGTAGTCCAGGATCCATGATGACAGGTGCTGGTCCACCCCTGCGCGCAGCAGCTTGTCCTTCAGGATCATCGGTTGGATGGTGTTGAAAGCACTGGAGAAGTCAAAGAACATGATCCTCACCATATTCCCGGGCTTCTCCAGGTGGGACAGAGAACGGTGAAGGAGGAAGATCACAGCATCCTCCACCCCAATGCCATGCTGGTAGGCGAACTGGAGTGGATCCATCGCTGGTTCCACCAGGGGGCGGAGGTGAGCAAGGAGCAGTCTCTCCAGGGTCTTCATCAAGTGGGACGTCAAGGCCACCGGTCTGTAGCTGTTCAGGTCTTTGGGGTGGGAAGTTTTTGGTACAGGTACCACACAAGATGTTTTCCACAGCTGTGGTACCCTCCCCAGCTTCAGGCTCAGGTTGAAGATGTACGTCACAATCCCACACAGCTGGTCTGCACAGGACTTGAGGAGCTTTGCGCTGATGCCGTCCGGTCCCGACGCCTTCCTCGCCTTGATCTTCCTCAGCTCCGTCCTCACCTGGGTCCTGGTCAGGGTCAGGATGGGGGGCTGTGTGTTGGGGGTGGGGGGGTGTTGGTGGAGTGGGGAGTGGGCAGCAGGACTTGATTTCTTTAGAGGCAGCAGTGGTTGTTGTGCAGTCAGGGGGGAGGGCGGTTGGTCAAACCTATTGAAAAACAGATTCAGGTTGTTCGCCCACTCCCTGCCCCCCGTGGCCTGGGGGGAGGTATTCTGGAGTCCAGAGATGGTTTTGAGGTTTCTCCAGACCCCGCTGATGTCGCTCTGTTGCAACTTGTCCTCCATCTTCTTCCTGAAGCTGACCTTGCCTTCTCTGATCTTCCTCCTCAGCTCCCTCTGTACGGACTTCAGCATCTCCCTATTCCCCGACCTGAAGATCCTCTTCTTCTCTCTCAGAAGTGTTTTAATCTCAGGGTTGATCCAGGGTTTGTTGTTTGAGCAACACCGTATGGTCTTGGTGGGAATGGATTTGTCCACACAGAAGCTGAGGTAGCCCGTGAAGGTGTGAATGAGGCCATCGATGTCCTCACCATGTGGATCGCAGAGCTGCTTCCAGGCGGTGGCTTCAAAACAGCCTTTTAGAGTGTCCATTGTCTCCTCAGACCATAACTCCACTGTGCGCATGGCTGGACGTTGTCTGTGCACCAGGGGTTTGTACACCGGCCGGAGATGAACCAAGTTGTGATCCGATCTCCCGAGTGGGGGGAGTTGTGATGAGGTGTACGCCTCCTTAGTGTTTGCGTAGAATAAGTCCAGTGTTTTATTGTCTCTAGTGTGGCATGTGACATACTGGGTGAACGTGGGTAGAATAGGAGACAGTGAAACATGGTTGAAATCGCCTGAGATGAGGAAAAGAGCATCTGGGTGTTCTGTCTGCAGCCTGCTGGTTACTGAATGGATGACGTCACGCGCTGTCTCAGCGTTCGCCGTCGGATTTGCATAAACAACAATGCAGATCACGTGTGAGTGTTCTCTCGGGAGATATGTAGGCCTCATGCTAACAGCTAGCAACTCAATGTCTTTGCTGCAGTGTCATTGTTTAACAGTGATATGTCCCGGTCTGCACCAGTTGTTGTTAACATACATTATCACTCCACCGCCCCTAGCTTTGCCACTGTCTGGTGTTCGGTCAGCCCGTATCATGTGGAAACCCTCCAGCTCAATGTTAGCATCTGCTGCTAGTTCAGTTAGCCACGTCTCAGTAAACAAAAGGAGAGAGCACTCGCGATATGTGCTATCATAACGGCAGATAGCCGCTAGCTCATCTGCCTTTCCCAGTATAGAGCGTACATTTCCCATGACAACAGATGGAAGGGAGGGTCTGTACCTTATATTTTTTGTCCTCCGCCTTACTCCAGCCCGGCAGCCGCGGCGTTTTCGCCTCAGTTCTCTCGGTATGTCGAGTTTTTCCAATGGGACCGGGTGGCGGTTGAATGCTAGCAGCTCTTCCCTGCTGTATCGTATCCTGCTATAAACAGTGGCTCCGTCCACCGGCTCAGGAGACATTTGGGACGGTCTGTGTGTCCGTGATATAAATGGAGTGAAAAAAAAGGACGGATCAAAAAGAGAGAGGAAGGGAAAAAGACTCGGAATCGAGCCGCTGTTGCAAAAGGCAGCCTACTCGTGTGGCGCCGGGAGAGTTAAATGAATTTGATGAATTAAATGAATTAAATGAATTTGATCATGCGTGTTCAATACTTATTCCCTGTGTCATTCCACTTTATTAAATATAACTTGTTTTGTGAGCATAGTTGCCTTGATTTCTTTGTATGTATGGATTACTTGGGTTGTTACTGATACCTGGTGAAAATCTCAGGTCAATGGCTCCATTAGAAATATGTGACCCATGCTGGCAAAATGAGTCAGAATGTGCACCGTGTCATTATGAGCTACAGGCAGGAGAAGTCATAAATCATGACTCTTTCTTTGTTTGCTAGCGGCAAGTCCCGGGAAAACACCCATGACTGCCTGGTATCATTGTAAAGCTTAGAAATCGTACTTTCTAAAAATACCCATATGTTTTGGTGGAAGATGTAACTTCCAACCGGTCGAACACGAGTTTTAAACCTAGCCAAAATATAAACAAATTGGCTTTTTCCAGGTCCGTTTTTGCACACTTCCTACAAATTAAATATCATTTTGAAGGTCTTTCAATACAAAATATGGAAAAAAAACGTTACCTTGTAGACGTGGGGTTAATCATCTCAGACTGGATGCAGAGGGTAAACAGATGAGGACAATAGTTATTGAGATGGGAGAGATTATGGTGATGTAGCAGGAAGGAGAGCTGGGAGACAGTGGGGGGAGAAGGGTTGAATGTATTGTGATGCGAAATGTCATGCAAAAAAAAATGCTTTTTCTGTTATGACTGATGTGAGAGTGAATAAAGTCGTCTGCTGCAAGAGTTTGCCTCCATTATTTGCACTCTCCACACTGGTGGCCCCTTGACAAATTATGGAACACAAGGCAAGAACCCCGGAGTCGGCCCGGACGGGAAGCCCCAGCAACGCGTGCGCTGTTTCGGTCAAACTACCGGACTTTTGGCTGCACAACCCGCGGTCTTGGTTCCACCACACCGAGGCTCAGTTCGCCCTCTGGGGAATAACGGCAGATGACACCAGATATTACTATGTGGTCGCAGCGCGGGACGCTCGCACGTTTCAGCAAGTAGCGAGCCTGCTCCAACAGCCTCCAGCCCACAACAAATACGGGGCTCTCAAGGCCACACTGACCCGGCGCTACACGCTCTTGGACTGTGAGAGAGCAGAGAGGTTCCTGAGGTGCTCCGAGTTAGGAGATGGGTCGGCGGTCGAACTGATGGAGAAGATGTTGGCGTTGATGGGCACGGACGACGGGCATTTTCTGTTTGCCCACCTTTTCCTCCGGAACCACCCAACAGAGGCAAGAGCGGTCCTTGCCAATTCGCCATTGCTGGCCGCGCGTGACTACCGGACGCTAGCCCAGGAGGCAGATCGGATCATCCTCACCACCAGAGCCCTCACAGTGAGCGCGGCGGCGTCGGAACCCAGCGAGACGACCAGCGGAGGCGAGGAGCCAGCGACGGTAGCGGCAGCAGAGGCCAGGAAGTGCCATAGAGACATGCTCTGCTTCTACCACCGCCGCTTTGGAGAGAGCGCATGCAGATGTGTGCCATCATGCCAATTCAAGCGTTTGGGAAATGCCAAGGTCAGCAGTCAGTAGCAGCTGCGACCGCCGGTGAAGAAAACAAGCTGCTCTACGTGACGGACTCGCGCTCGGGGAGACGGTTCCTCGTAGACACCGGCTCCCAAAAGAGCCTCATCCTGCCATCCTACGCCGACCGGCTAGCGGGAGCTAGCGGCCCCCACCTGATAGCCGTAAACGGCTCGGACATTAAGACTTTTGTTGAGAGAACACTGACTTTATCCCTACACGGCCGTATGTAAGAGTGGACTTTTGTCATAGCGGCATTGAGTTTCCCAATCCTGGGAGCTGATTTTCTGTGTGCACACGGGTTGCTAGTCGATGTTGCTAACAGGCGCCTGGTTAATGCTATGTCTTTTGATTCTCTTCCCTGTACAGCTCGAGGGGCCGGGCCAATAACACAAGCCAACGTCACAGCTCCAGGCGGTAAGTTCCACACACTGCTCACTCAGTTCCCAGCACTCACGGTCCCGATGTTTTCGGCAGCCAGCACTAAACACGGGGTGGAACACTTTATCACCACCATTGGGCCGCCCGTTTTCGCACGACCTCAGCGCCTGGACACAGCTAAACTGGCCATAGCGCGCAAGGAGTTTGCCAACTTGGAAAGGTTGGGCATCATCAGGCGCTCAAACAGCCCATGGGCATCCCCGCTACACATGGTCCCTAAGGCCAAGGGATCGTGGTGACCGTGCAGAGATTTCCGCAGGTTGAATAACGCCACAGCGCACGACCGCTACCCGATTCCCTATATTCAGGATTTTTCCGTTCACCTTGCCGGGGCACGCATTTTTTCTAAAATAGACCTGGTCCGTGGTTACCACCAGGTCCCAGTGCACACGAAGGACATACCCAAAATGGCGGTAATAACTCTGTTTGGCTTGTTTGAGTTTTTACGCTTGCCCTTCGGATTAAAAGGGGCGGCACAGACATTCCAATGCATGATGGATGCGGTGTTGCACGATCTGCCGTTTGTGTTTGTCTACCCGGATGATATCCTGGTGGCCAGCGCATCCGAGAACGAACACATAACCCACCTCAGGACGGTTTTCCAGAGGTTGGAGGAGCATGGGTTAATAATCAACCCGGCGAAATGCCAGTTCGGCGTGACGGGGATTGACTTTTTGGGGCACCGCGTCTCACCGGAGGGAGCGATACCCTTGCCCGACAAGGTGCGTGCCGTGGCGAATTTTCCCCGGCCTCAGACGGTCAGGGCGCTGCAAGAGTTTTTGGGGATGGTTAACTTTTATAACTGGTTCCTCCCCTGCGCAGCTCAGCTCATGCAGTCATTGTACGCCGCGCTCAAGAAACAGAAACTGGTGGACAGAGTCGAATGGACTACGGAGCGGGAGCAGGCGTTCTCTGAGGTTAAAACAGCCCTGGCAAACGCTGCACTGTTGGCGCACCTGGACCCGGCGGCCCGGATAGCGCTCTCTACCGACGCCTCGGACGTGGCCATAGGGGCCGTCGTGGAGCAACGCGTCGCCGGTTCTTGGCAGCCGCTCGCTTTTTTCAGCAGGGCTTTGCGCGACAGTGAGCGTAAATACAGCGCGTTCATCAGAGAGTTGCTGGCTCTCCACCTGGCCATACGCCACTTCCAGTTCTGGCTGGAAGAGCGCAGCTTCACCGCGTTCGTGGACCACAAGCCACTAACGTTGCGATGGCCAAGGTTTCGGAACCATGGTCGGGCCAGCAGCAGAGACAGCTGGCCGTGATCTCGGCGTTTACGACCGATATTCAGCATGTATTGCGTAAACTGAATGTGGTGGTGGACTGCCTCTTGTGCGCAGTAGTGGCCCCGGTCTGCGTGGGGATAGATTATACAGCCATGGCTGCAGAGTAGATTGGCGATGCGGACGTGTGCGCGCTCCTGTCTGGACCAACAGGGTTAAGGTTGGAGAGCAGAGTACTGCAAGACGGCAGCCCCTCCCCCCAATCTGCGACGTCTCCACAGGACGCCCGTGCCCGGTGGTCCCAGTTTCTTGGCGCCGCCGAGTGTTTGAGTCAGTTCACGCTCTGGCGCACCCAGGAGTGCGCGCGTCAGTCAAAATGGTGGGAGCAAAGTTCGTATGGCCAGGCCTGCACAAACAAGTGAAAGAGTGGGCCGCAGCCTGCGTAGTGTGCCAACGAGCCAAAGTACACAGACACACGAAGGCTCCTTTGGAACCGTTTCATATACCGGCTAAGAGGTTCGACCATGTTCACATGGACCTCGTGGACCCCTCCCGCCATCACAGGGGTGCACGCACCTTCTGACAGTGGTGGACCGTACCACACGCTGGCCAGAAGCAGTCCCGCTGGCGGCAACCGCGTCCGCGGATGTGGTGCGCGCTTTTTTGACAACATGGGTGGCACGTTTTGGCATCCCATCAGACATCACGTCTGATAGGGGCCCTCAGTTTGTTTCTGACCTCTGGTCCACGATGGCCCGTAGTGTGGGTGTTGCAATTCATTGCACAACCGCGTACAACCCACAGGCCAATGGGTTATGCAAGCGTTTCCATAGGTCACTGAAAGCAGCGCTCAGGGCTTCGCTGATGGATGC
Source organism: Pholidichthys leucotaenia (assembly GCA_020510985.1). Classification (NCBI taxonomy): domain Eukaryota; kingdom Metazoa; phylum Chordata; class Actinopteri; order Cichliformes; family Pholidichthyidae; genus Pholidichthys; species Pholidichthys leucotaenia. The sequence goes on from CM035839.1 coordinate 48,465,776, forward strand.
AAATTGGGTAGACCGGTTGCCGTGGGTTTTGTTGGGGTTGCGTTCCGCACCAAAAGAGGATTTGGAGGCTTCCCCGGCGGAGCTTGTTTTTTTCTCAGCCACTGCGGCTCCCCTGGGAATTTTTGCCAGATAATCCCGCACTGGACAACTATCCGTCTCAGCGTTTGCAGCATAGCGCAGATACAGGCACGCTGCCGGGCCCGGCCTACCACTGTTTTCCACGCGATTTGACCCAAAAACTTTGAAGAACGCAGCGTTTGTGTTTGTCAGGCACAATGCCCACCGCCTCCCATTGTGCCCACCCTACGATGGCCCGTTCAGAGTGCTGGAACCAGGGGACAAACATTTTTTGTTAGACTTGGGGGGTCATTGGGAGAAAATATGTATAGACAGACTCAAGCCCGCCTTTGTGGTGGCGGATGAGCAAGTGATGTTGGCTTGAGCCCCTCGGCGTGGAAGACCCCCACAGAGAACTCCCCAGGTAAACGATCCATCAGAGCAGCCACACAGGCAAGTCGAAGGTCCCCCCCCCCCCCCGCCATTGCCCACCCGCAGACAGACACACCCCCAGGAGCCCCCCACCGGCACAGCAGCGCCGCGGAGGCGGAGAACCCCCATTACAGCAGATACGGGAGGAGACTGAAGCCAAAAGGACGTGAGGACTGAAACTCGGTCTGAGATTCTGGGGGGGGGGGGGCGGTGTAGACGCGGGGTTAATCATCTCAGACTGGATGCAGAGGGTAAACAGATGAGGACAATAGTTATTGAGATGGGAGAGATTATGGTGATGCAGCAGGAAGGAGAGCTGGGAGACAGTGGGGGGAGAAGGGTTGAATGCATTGTGATGCGAGATGTCATGCAGATGTGAGATGGGTGGAGGATATAAAAGGGGAGACCCTGGTGTATTGAAAAAATGCTTTTTCTGTTATGACTGATGTGAGAGTGAATAAAGTCATCTGCTGCAAGAGTTTGCCTCCGTTATTTGCACTCTCCACAACCTCAGTTTTGATAATTTGCTCAAAGTGACTCATTTTGCCAGTACAGATCACATATGTTTAAGATTCAAGATTCGAGATTCAAATATTTTATTTGTCAATACTACTATACATACAGGACATACGGGAGAATTGAAATGGCGTTTCTCTCTCTCTTCAGTGGTGTGCACAATATAAAAAATAAAAAGGAATAAGGCTGGAAAAACAACAGCAGTCTATGTACAGTAATGCTACCCGAAGTGCAAATGGCAACAAAAGATAGACCCAGACCTCCCATAGTGCAAATGGAGGTAGTGGCTCAGGAGGTAGAGCAGGTCTACCTCACTTCCGCCTCCAAAGAGAGCAGACGCCTTTTCTCTTCTCTCTTGCTCCCGACTCATTTCTTCCTCCCCAAACTAACTGGATCCCAGCTTGCTGTCGTCTGTCTGCGTCTTACTGCTGATTATCGAAAGAAAGAAATTATGGAATTAATAAGCTGGGCTTTGAACGCAATTGACACTATCTTTTCAACGAGGAAAAGTGCCCCGGGGGAGATTGTTTGCCCAGCAGGAACGGCTCCAGCGGGCTATTTACGGGAGACAAGTAATTGGAAGCTCTTGTGCCTGACTAATCTTTTTATCGAAGATGTAGAAGATTTGTACGTCTTCGTAGTAATGGTGATTGGGATCGTTCTGATTGGATCTGGGATTGTCCTGGTGTACCGCAAATTGTTGAAGATGGATACAACCTATCAAAATGCTGGCCAGGCGAGGTTCATCCATCAAATTGAAAAAATGGAGAAGACCCTGATAGCGACAAATGGAGAACTGTCTCGGAAGGTGGATTACATCATGATTACGCTTAGGTCTATCCATGATGGACTCAACTCCCAGCAATGAAGGATTAAGTACTGAATCTGTAAGAGAATATAAAGTTTTTCTCTGTGTTCAGTACCATTCGGCTTTAATCCGGCTCCCTCACAAAAATCCTCCTGATCATCTGCAGTCTGTGTTTTTCAAAACATTGAGCTCATTGCCTTCGGACAGGCAGCTGCATGGCCAAGGACAAAAAACTGCCAGCAGTTAGACACAACATCTCCTGCCAAAGAGTCCTTGTTGTTCTTAACTGATACAACACTCACACTTCAACATTACACTCATACTGATCCACACAACTGAAGATAAAGATGACTCACACACTGCTCTCTCTGTGTCTTGTGAACTTTTGGTCTGCTGATTGTGCATTGAGGGCTTTTTTTTCTTTGTAATCATAATATTGATCATATGTGACCACTATTCTGAAATCAATGATTTTTTTGCTCCTTCCTATTGTATTATTCTTATGCCACCTGTACCCTTCTGTTGGCAGGAGCGTTTCAGATGCCGCCGCGTCACCGGAAATGCAGGTTCATTTTCTGTGTCAAGTCAAATCCCTCGTATGTTATCAGAATCTGTTAATGTACTTGGCAATAAATTCTTTCTGAGTTCTGAGTTCCGAGGTCGTCTAATAACCCAATGGTTGGCGGTTCGAATCCTGCTCTCCCCAGATATCCTGCCGTTGTGTCCCTGGGCAAGACACTTCACCCGCATTGCCTCCAGTGCCCATAACACTGGGTATGAATGTGTATAAATGTATAAAAAAATGTTCGGTGGTGGCCGGAAAGGCCGTTGGCGCAGATTGGCTGCCACGTTTCCGTCAGCCTGCCCCAGGGCAGCTGTGGCTGCAGAAGTAGCTTGCCACTACCATTGTCTGTCTGGAGTGAATGAATAATGTACCTAATTGTAAAGCGTCTTTGAGTATATATGATAAAGCACTATATAAAACCGATGCATTATAAAGATAAACGATGAGACCCAGCAATCTTATTATATACAGAAAAGTAGAGCAGTAATACTCGTAGTGCCAAGTTCAATGCGGTAGTGTAGGTGCAGACAGTAACAGATGGGACTGCACATGATCAGTATTGCAATGACAGACAGCAGCAGGTATGACATTTGTGCAAATGGTTGCAGTAAAGCGCAGAGACAGACAGCAGCAAATGTATTACTGTTGGTGTCCCAGTCTTTCTGTGCCAACAGCTGAGGTAGTTATTGTGTGGGTGAGTACGTTAAGGTCGGGGGGGGGGCAGAGTTCAGGGTCCTGATGGCCTGATGAACAAAGCTGTTTAGCAGTCTTGTGGAGTGGGCCCAGAGGCTCCGGTACCTTTTCCCCAAGGGCAGATAGCTGAAGAGGGAGTGTGAGAGGTGGGAGGTGTTGACTGCAATGTTGATGGCTCTGCGAGTGAGGCGGGTGAAGTAGATGTCCGAGAGGGGAGGGCAGGGGGGCACCGATGATCTTGATGGCTGCTTTCACTGTGCGTTGTAGTGTCTTCTGGCAGGAGGCGGTGCAGCTTCTGACCGTGATGCAGCTGGTGAGGATGCTCTCAACGGTGCCCTGGTAAAATCAGCACATGATGGGGGTTGGGACTCGTACTCTCCTCAGTTTGCGGAGGAAATGGAGGCAAGTTTGAGCTTTCTTGGCCAGTGATGTGGTATTGTTGGACCAGGTGAGGTCCTCAAAGATGTGTACCCCAAGGAACTTGGTGCTGCTCACCCCCTCCACAGCTGCTCCATCGATGATCAGAGGGGGATGCTGTGTGTGTCCCCTCCTGAAGTCAATCACAGTCTCCTTGGTTTTTCCCACATTCAGGAAGAGGTCATTGTCTTTACACCACTGGACCAGTTGGCTCACCTCATTTCTGTAGTTGGCCTCCTCGTTGTTGGTGATGAGGCCCACCACTGTCGTGTCATCCGCAAACTTGATGATATGGTTGGTGTTGGTGTTGTTTAATGAGAAAAATGTTGACGTGTTCAATACTTATTTTCCCTGCTATAAATTCATAAACACAATGAAGCAAAGGAACCACGAAATAATTAAATATAGTGAAATAATTGTCCGTTTAAATAATTTCAATAGTACTTACATAAGTATTTCATAAATTAGATATTTATTTCCAATTTTTAATAACTGACACTTGTTTAATGAAAGATCTTTTCATTTCCAATTATAAATAATTAATCACACATTTGTATTCTTAATAGTGTATTTATCTATTTCATTTAGTCATTGCTGACCCTAAATAGTCACACAGTGGGAGGAAAAAAAAATCCATAATAGAAAAAAAAGGGGAAGATGCATCGAGGATCATAATCGGCTGGAATCGGAACCCCTTGAATTGTAATCAGCTGAAATCGTAAGGTGCCTAAAGATTCTCACCCCTAGTAGACATAACATCTGAGTTCTCATCTCTAGAGATATTGATTCTACATGTATAGCAGGTTGTGAAACCATTGGCGTAGATACATACAAGATGCGGTGAGACACCCAGCGCCCTCATGGCGTCCTGAAGACCAGCTGTTGTTATTTATAATCCCCTGGGCTATGTTTCACAGGAGCGCCGCAACCCCATCCACCCCCAAGCACAGGAGAGGGGTCGCTACCTTTACACATACACACACACATACACAGGTATAGCTGCACTTTTACAAATATAAACTGTCAGTGCATTTAATCAAAGAAAGAAACCCAGGCTGTGTTTATGAATGAAATAATAATGGGAATAATAACAGCAGCATAGTGTTACTGATTAAAAATTAATGTGGAACATTTGAGATGCAGAGACAAAATGTTAGTAACTGCCAACACTATCAAAGTTTTCTTAAAAGTGATTCTGTTCATTCTTTTATAGTACAGTACCTTGTATATTTACTGTATACTGTAATACAAATCGAACCATAACAATAGGAAATGCACTTAAATGGAAAAAATACACATTAAAGCAGCTACCCTCTTGGTGCAAAATTAATTGATCTGGGTTAAACTTAAAATGAAGTCACAATTAAAACAGAAAAAGAAAAATTACCTTCACGTCTTCTGTTTGTCCGAAAGTCACTCTCCTGGTTTTGTTGTTCCAGGTTTGTCTCGTTTGTTAAGAATGAGACGACAAAGAAGCTTCTCTCTCTTCCAGCAGAGCAGCCTTATTGGTCAGACAGCCTGCGGGATCTCTCGGGTTCAGGGTCCAATGGCGTACTGCCTCTGCAGTGGCCTGCTGTCCCATCTGTCCCGGTCCCTAACTGCTCACTGCGTGGGGCTATATTTGGCCCCCAGCTCAGGTTTCACAGCCAGAAAACTGGCAAAGAGAAAAGAGTGTTGAGGTAGTCCTGCAGAACAGAAGGTGGCAGTGGAATTTTAATACTGAACTAGAATTTGTTAATTAAACACAGCGAGCACATGCGTAGTATTGGCTATAATGACACTGCTGCTTTATGGCATGGCTAATGATGCTTTACAAGAGGAGCTTAGGCAGCATGAAAATACTGTCAGTATCACAGACTAATGCAGTGAAAATAGAACCTGCTGAGTAGGTCAGCTATTGGGTTTGTTATGGGCTGTTTAGTAAAGATCTGACATAACTCTGACGTGCCAGCAGCTGCCACTGTGTCCATTAGAGTTGACCCGATGACCTTAGACCACACATGTATTTGTTTCACCACATGTTTACAACTGGAAACATTCTGAGAAAAAACTGATGTCGAGTTCAAGGATCTGCATCATCTTGGTCAAGGTCAGTACCACATGTACTAAAGTAAATCAGTGGTGTAATACAGACCCTTAAATATTTTCAGCTTCCTGATTATTTTGTTTTAACTGATGGCCAGAGAGAGATGGCTCATACTGAGGTCGGAACAGCGGGTTAGAAACATAGAGACAATGGAGGACCAGGCAGGCTCGCTCGGTCTATTTCTGGGGGCCGCTATCACATTTGTGCTCTCAGAGCTATTCTGGTTCTTCATCAATCTACTGATTGCTGTCAAGTGTCAGCGATAAGTCCGGAAGGAATTTCCACTGTCATAATGATCTAGAGCACACATGCATACACGTCAGCTAATGAGCAATATTTAATTCTACATGCTTGTCACCCATCCCTAATAAGCAATAAGGTGTCATGTACTTTGTGTACAGAAACAATTAAAAATAACTACAGTATTTATTTGTGACTTCTATGTATAAACTACAGGAGTGGGCCACATGGGTCATATGGCTTGAGGAAGGCACCAGTCTGGGGACTCAAGGCTAACACTGGCAAACCACTCTGAATATTTAATGACTTTAGAATTGAGTCAGACTTGTTTTTGAAGTGTGACTGGATAATTCAGTGCAATGTGTGCCAACTGGACACGTACTACAGGTCAGTAGAAACTAAAACATGAGTTCTTTTTTTAATAAATTGAAAAATGATTCAATGATTATGTTGCAATGAGGGTATTAAAAAGACATTTATGCAGGTTCGAACCTCAGAAATGAATGGCACCATCTGCATAACATCCAGTTTCATCCATCTATCATCCATCACTGCAAAACTCAAGAAGTACGGAACTACAAAACAAAAATTAATTCTGTCTTAAAATTAAACTATCCTCTTTCTGTGTTTTCTCGTTATGTCATATAAATATTCGATTGTACTGGTAACTGGTTTGTTATAGATTACTGCACATCACATCTCAGTAAACTGTCTATCATGAAAAGAAACTGCAGCATCCATCCAGCCATCCTCTGCCGCTTATCCAGGGGTCCAGGTCACGGGGGCAGCAGTCCAAGCATAGTAGCCCAGACCGCTGCCCAGTTCACATAGCACCATGATCCCTCCTGCAGGTGGTGAGCCCACTGGAGGGTGGACCCATGTGGCTCCTTCAGGCCCCAAAACTGGGTGGGGTACATTGGATCCTCGCTGTAACTTTTTCAAGGGGATCCACTCGACCACTCTTGATTCTGGCCCTTCCCCCGAGACCAATTTGCCATGGAAGACCCTACCAGGGGCAAGTTGCCCCAACAACAGAGCTCCTGGGATCATTAGGAGACACAAACCCCTCCAGCACAAGAAGTTTTGGTTAAATATTCATCATCCTCATCAGTATTTCACCATCACATTCAATTTGTCACCTGCAGCAGAGATTTTATTTTCCTTGACTTGCTTTGTTCTCATAACAGTTATTTGGGAATTGGCTTGGAACATTTATTGTAACACTTTGTAACACTGTGGTCTTTACATCATAAGCAAGTAAAGACCACAGAACCACCAGTCCTTTTTTTTTTATCATTTTTGGTATTTAAATACAACGTACATTTACTTGTATAATTTTATCCTCCTTAAAGAGAAGAAAATAGAACTAGCCCTTCTGCAGTGTTAGGCTGGGGTTGCCCCCTTTAAACAGTTTCAACAAAAACTGTGTATGTAATATGTAAGTGCAATAGGTGAATGATTATTTCTGCCAAGTTGTCTGTCTGTCTGTCAGCAGGATTACACAAAAACCACTGGATGGATTTTGATGAAATTTTCACCAGAGGTGGTCCTTGGGCTACAGAGGAACTCATTACATTTTGGAGGTGATCTGGGTCAGGATGCAAAGTCGGGATCTCTTTTTCATTTTCTTAAATGTTGCAACATAGGCCCTTGGCGGACGGATGCACTCTCTGGGTGCATTCTAGTTTATAAATGTTTTCATTACACTGGTCAACACCAAATTTATTGTCTAAGTTTTTTTTTTCAGCTGATTTAGGACCATTTTGATGTGCTGAATCCAAAAATCACATTGGTTTTGCTCAGTCAGGTCAACCTTTTGAACTGTGGCCACATGTTTTTTACGTTTTTGTTTACATGTACAGGTATTTTCGCTTTATATGATGCAATTTTTTTTTTTTATTTCTTGAAATTCTCTGAATTTTGAACAATGATGACATAACATTCAATTTACATGTACTTACCTTTATCAGTGTTTACTACTCAATTTACAGTACAACTGTACAACTGCTGTACAACTGCTTACAACTTTGCATAAAAACCTGACCTGATCGCTTCCGGTCTGGACACCATGGTGATTGCAGCTTAACGCTGAAGCTCCCAGACCTAATCCAGGAAAATATCTTGAAAATCAGTCTTATCGGATTTTTGGAAGAGTGAAAACCAAAAGACAAAATCATCATGCCTTAAGGAAAACAGAAGAAACCGGCTTTTTCCAGGCCAGGACACGCATCGGCCAAAGAATCTGATCCGGAAGATTTCTGTTCAGAAGACGAGGAGCTGAATGTAGCTAACAAGAAGGTTAGCTTGAAAACACTATTTGAAGAATTACGACAATTCCGCCGAGAGGTTTGGGCCAAATTTCGTGAATTCAGAGACGAATTAAAAAGGACAAACAGCAGAGTGGACCAGGCCAAGAACCGAATCTTGGAAGCAGAAGAAAGAATAAAAGTGCTTGAAGATTCCGTGTTGGACCTACACAAAAGACAGTCAACAATAGAGGCTAAGCTAGCCGACCAAGAAGGAAGACTGAGAAGAGACAACATAAGAATTCACGGTCTGAAAGAAGGAGCCGAAGATGGTTTCAACACAATGGCAGAATGTGTGGAATCTTTATTGAGAGAGAAGTTGGATATTCCCCAAACCATCGACTTGAAGATTGAAAAGGCCCATCGTTCATTAGCCGCTAGGCCAGCGGCGGAAGCGCCCCCACGTTCGGTGTTGGTGAGATTTTCCAATTTCAAAATAAAACAAGAGGTTGTAAGACTGGCTTGGCAGAAAAAAGGATTTATGCACCAAGAGAGAAAAGTCTTCGTGGAACACGATTACGCCCCGGAGGTTCTTAAAAAGCGCCGGGAATACAACGACGCAAAAAAGGTGCTACGAGAGAAAAAACTGCGCTTTCAGACGCCATTTCCTGCGAAGTTAAGGGTCTTCTACGGTGAAGAGACATGTCTCTATAATTCGGCGGAAGAAGCAACAATTGACATGGCGAGAAGAGGGCTCCCGGTAACGGTGTTTAAACCCGCAGCAGACCCGAGCGATAGGATCAAGGCTCAATCGTGGTCCACACAGAGACCTTCAAAATCCACGGGCCAGCAGCGGGAAACCCAGCGCCAGAGCTACAAGGATAAGCTTGCCGTTTTCAGGAGGGAATAGCGACCTTTTTTTTTTTTTTTTTTTTTTTTTAGTCATTCTGCACTTCCAACCCCCCTCCTACAAGGTAACAAACATTAAAGGAGAGGCAGAATCAGCATGTGGTAAAACATTTCATTGATCAGTTATAGTATTAGAAACAAATAAGTCTTTTTAATTAAAAAAAACAAACAAAAAAACCCACAAAACTTGTTAAAATAGAAATGTGACAATGATCCACATGTTCTCACCACACTAACAAATGAAATCAAATACTAGCGTGAATGTCTATAATAGCAATCAAATATTAGCGTGAATGTCTGCTGTGATGGGGGTGGGAGGGTGCACACAATTTCATAGGATATAGGCATAAAAAAAAAAAATCATTATAAGTTCGGATTAGGATCTGATATTCACGTTAAAAACATGGGACAACTTACAGGGGTAAGAGAGGGCCCTCAACACGTAACAGAGTTTGAGGAATTTCCCTCAGAGCCTACACTCCATCAAGGCTCTTCTAGGGTCTTTAAAAAGACCTCAACTCAGGAAGTTCTTTTGACAGTTTTTTGTTTTAAAGTTTTATACACTATGTTCTTAATGTTTTTTATGTTCTTAATGTTCTTTCAGTTTCTGAGTAGCATAAAAGAGGGCCACCACAATGTTATACTAAATAAGACAACACAATGGAGAAACAGGGTGTAACCAAAATAATCTCATATAATGTAAAGGGGATCCTGGATCCAGTTAAAAGATCCAAGATTCTAGGCAAAATGAAAAAAGACAAAGCAGGAATAATATTTTTACAAGAAACCCACCTAACAGACGTGGAACACACTAAACTCAATAGACAAGGGTTTAAAATGATCTCTTCATCTTCATATAAGTCAGGGAGGAGGAGGGGAGTAGCGACATTGATATCAACCAAAATTACATTTGAAAAAAAATCAGAACACAAAGATTAGATTAGATTAGTTTATTTGACAGGGACAGTGCAATAAACATAGACAATTAATCAATGACAATCAATCTGATGTGTTGCACATAGAGTGTATAGCTATTAGCTAATTTGCAACTCTTGTCCCTGGATGGGCTTTAGAAAAGAGAATCAAGTAAAGAAAAAAAAATACACAATAACCACATATATCAATGCAAAAAAGATTATAAATACACAATTATAAATATTATAAATATTATAAATACACAAATATAACCAACTCTTGTCCCTGGATGGGCTTTAGAAAAGAGAATCAAGTAAAGAAAAAAAATACACAATAACCACATACATCAATGCAAAAAAGATTATAAATACACAATTATAAATATTATAAATACACAAATATAACAACCTGACTCACATTTGCCTATTTCAGGCCTCCCTCCCTTCATCACTCACTATAAACAAACACATTCATTCCTTCCCTTCATTCACTCTCACCTTGCAGACAATCAATTCATACATGAGTACATTCTTGTTTATTTTTCAGCCAGTTTTTAACCTTTTTAGTGAATGTTTTAAAGTCCGTTATTATTTTAATTACATTTGGCATTGTGTTCCAGATGTGACTGCCCTTTATAGAGAAAGCTGTTTGTCCAAATGTGGTTCTGCGGTGGAATATTTTACAGTTATTGTTAACAGAACTCCTGGTGGCTCTGCTGCTGTCCTGTCTTTGGACGAAACCAGCAAGTGGCTCGGGTGCTGATTTATGGAAACATTTGAACGTTAATTTCAGAAAACAGAGGTCAATGAAACTCTCAAAACTCAATAGGTTGTATTTTTTAAAACATTACAGTGATGCCACCTAATGGGCTTTTTGTCCAAGATTTTTAGGGTTTGATTATATAATGAACCTATATGTCTTATTGTGGAAGGGGCTGCTTGAGCCCAGACTGTCAAACAGTATGATATATGAGAAAAAACCATAGAATGCATATACAGTACAGCTGCTTCGTAAGGTATGTAATATCTAATTAATTTAAAGCAGTTCAGATTTTTTTTTACTGTTTTTGAAATTTTCTTTATATGAAGATTAAATTTGAGTTGAGGATCTAGTACAATGCCAAGGTATTTGAATTCTGTAGCTAAACTGATGTCATGATCATGTATATTAACTTTAAAACGTTGCAGGTTACATTTTTTGATTGAAAAGCACATTGAGACTGTTTTCTGAAGGTTCAGCAATAGATGGTTCTGGAGGAGCCACTCTTGGACATCAACCATACTTGTAGACAGTACATCTGCAGCCTGTGCTGGAGTCTTGGCAGCTGTGTAAATAACTGCATCATCTGCATAAAGTTGGCATGTTGCAGCTGAGCAGTGTAACGGCAAGTCATTAATAAATATGCTGAAAAGTAAAGGACCAAGAATGGACCCTTGTGGGATACCCATGCGGTTGTTTAAAAATGAGGATTTATCCTGGTGAACTTTTACACACTGTTCTCTATTCTGGAGATAAGATGCAAACCATTCTAATGTATCTGGGGAGAAGTTAAAAGATACCATTTTGGATAAAAGCAAACTGTGGTTTACAGTATCGAAAGCCTTTTTGAGATCTAGAAAAACAGCTCCTACCACATTACTCCTGTCCAAGGACTGTTTGACATTATCAATAAGGCAACAATTTGCTGTTTCTGTTGAGTATCCTGGTCTAAAACCAAATTGATGTGGATGAAGAAGTTGACTGTCTTGTAAATATTCAATCAGCTGTGTAGCTACAACTTTTTCAAGAACCTTAGACAGGACTGGTAAAATAGAGATTGGGCGGTAATTGCATATATCGTCTTTACTGCCTGATTTATGAACTGGTATGATGACAGCTTTTTTCCAGCCAGATGGAAATGTACTAGACCTAATGGAGAGATTAATGAGATGAGTCAGTGGTTTGATTAATATTTTGCTGTGCATTTTGAGAAAGGAGGTGCTCATATTGTAGATATCATTAGTTTTTGAGTTTGACAGTGTTTTAACAATACCAGCAATTAACTCCTCATTTACCTCATCGATGTGAAGAAGGGAGAAGGGATAAAGAAGGGAGATACAGTTTGGTAATTGGGCGGCTACAGGGAGAAGATATCACCCTGCTGAATGTATATGCACCTCCAGGGGCTAACTGGAAATTTTATAAAAATGTATTTGACCTAATGATAACCAAAGCCCAAGGTTTAGTGATATGTGGTGGAGACTTCAATCTAAGACTGAATCCATACTGGGATGCATCAGGTAATTCTCTACGTCAAAATAACACTCAAAGTAGGAAAACTCGAATGCTACTAAAAGAAATGGGAATCTGTGATGTGTGGAGGGAATTCAACCCCAGTGTAAAAGACTATACATTTTACTCAACGCCACATTCATCTTAATCAAGGATTGATTACTTTTTTATGTTTAATAGAGACATTGGAAGAGTAAAAACATGTAAAATAGGACTGATGGATCTCTCTGACCACAGTTCGATCTATATGGACTTAAGTATCCAAAAGTACACAAATAATACATTTTCTTGGAGGCTGAATTCAAATGTCCTGAAAGGACCACTGAAAGATGAATTGGAATCAGATATTTGGAAGAAAACGATAATGGAAAAGTATCCCCTTTAATACTGTGGGATGCATGCAAAGCTGTAATAAAGAATCAGAATCAGATTTATTGCCATTGTTCATGTAGTACACAAACTAGGAATTTGTCTCGGTGCCATGCTGCAACATTAAAAACATGATGAGATAAAGAGATAAACTAAAAAACTAAAAGACTAAAAACATGCAATAAGTGTAGAATAATAAGTAATAATAATAATAATAATAATAATGAGTAATACTAGTCAAGGCAGTTTTAAATAAATTAGCAAGTAGCAGATAATATGGGGTACCACATAGTGCAGTCGATAATGCAACAGAAAAACAGTGATGAATGACATGAGTCTGGTTGAGCTGCTGTATATAGTGCACGAGAGTCAATAAGTCACTTAATGTTCAGCAGTCTGATGGCAGAGGGGAAAAAGCTGTTCATGTGCTGGGAGGTTTTAGTCTGAATGGACTGAAGTGAAAAGGAAAGATTATTGCAAAACTGGCACTCCAAAAGAAACTGAGACAAGAAAAACTAATCACATTAGAGTCAGAACTTAAGAACCTAGAAAAAGAACACAAAGGCAACACCCATTCTAATGACTCGCTCAAGATTAAGGAAATTAAAAATCAAATAAATGAGATCTACATAATTGAAATCCAGAAGAAACTTACATTTCTGAAACAAAAATACTATGAAGCAGGCAGTAAATCGGCAAAATTACAAGCCTATAAATTGAGGAAACAACAAACAGAAAGAGCAATCTACAAAATCAGAGACCCAGTATCAAAGGAAATAAAATTCAGAATTCAGGATATTCTTAAAAGCTTCGACAACTACTACAAGAACTTGTACTCCCTCAAAAAACATAAAAACACATCCGAAGCATTCCTAAACACATTAAACCTTCCCCAACTTACTGAGTCTCAAAACAAAACACTACTGTCAGAAATACAACCCAAAGAACTGGAAAAAGCAATTATGAAACTTAAAGCTAACAAATCCCCAGGAGCAGATGGCTATACAGCAGAGTGGTACAAAACCTTTAAACAGCAACTATCTCCTCTCCTCCTGAAAACATTTAACTATGTCCTCCACACAGGGGAAATCCCCCCCTCCTGGAGAGAAGGGGTCATTGCAGTTATACCTAAACCTGAAAAGGATAAACTAGAATGCTCCAACTACAGACCAATCAGTGTATTAAATCAGGACTATAAGCTTTTTACCACTATCCTTGCCAAAAGGTTAGAAAATATACTGAGACTTAATTCATTTAGACCAAACAGGTTTTATAAGACAAAGACAGACACAAGACAACATTAGACGCACTTTACACATAATTCATCATATAAAAAAATATAACTTAAATGCAGTCATATTGGGATTAGATGCTGAAAAAGCATTTGATTCGGTTGATTGGTCTTTCCTATACAGAATCTTATCCAGTTTCAATTTTCATAACAACTTCATTAGAACTATCCAGGCACTATATAAAAAACCAACAGCTAAAATAAAGATTAACGGTAATTTATCATCATCTTTTGAGCTGGAAAGAGGATGTCGCCAGGGCTGCCCCTTGTCTCCACTGCTCTTTGCAATCTTCATAGAACCTCTGAGCCAATGGATAAGACAGAATCAAAAAATTCAGGGTATTACACTTGGTCAGAAGGAACATAAAATAGCACTCTTTGCTGATGACATTTTAATATACCTGGGGCAGCCGGACATCTCTTTACCAGAACTAATCTCAGTTTTTTCAGAGTATGGAGATTTATCGGGGTACAAATTAAACATGCATAAAACCCAAGTTTTAACATTCAACTATGACCCAAATCATTATTCACTAAGCAAACTCAATACTAACTGGGAGATGGAATCTATGAAATATCTGGGGGTCAATATCCCGAAACAACTCAACAAAATTATAACACTAAACTATGATCCACTGGTGGCTAAAATAAAATCTGACCTAGCAAGATGGAATATGATACCATTCTTGGGTACTGCACAAAGAATTGAAGCAGTCAAAATGAATATACTTCCACGTCTTCTATACCTTTTCCAAACAATACCAGTAGAACCTCCCAAAAAAACATGGCAGGAGCTGGACAGAAGGATCTCAAGATTCATATGGCAGGGCAAGAGACCTAGAATCAGATATAGAACTTTACAGCTAAACAAAGACAAAGGTGGGCTTGCGCTGCCAAATATCAGGGACTATTTTAAAGCCGCACAAATTAAAACTTTAGTAGAGATATGTAACCCAGTCTACACTGCACAATGGAAGGAGATGGAATGCCAAATAACAAGTGACATCCCCCTACAGGCAATAATAGGGAACAATGCCTTACCTAAACTTTTGAATAGCACTAACTCGTGGATAGAGACCCCACTAAAAATTTGGTTTAAGATAGTCAGAGAGAATCATACTAAAGAGCCCTATCGATTTCTGCAATGGATTGCCTATGATCAAGACTTTACTCCTAATAAAACAGACACTAGATTTAGAAAGTGGAAAGAGAACGGACTGATAAAACATTACGATTTTTTTAAAGGGCAAACTTTAAGAAGTTTTGAAGATTTGAAAAAACAAGGTCTAATAAATCAAGACCTTTACAGGTTCCTTCAGCTTAGACACCACATAAACAATATACTTAAAAAGGAGGATTTGGATAGGGCCCAGTCAGGTGTTCTGAATGTCTTCTTATTGGCATACAAAGGGATCCCAGGGATCAGATACATTTCTAAAATATACCAAGGTCTTCAAGACTTGAAAGGAGACAACACATCATATATAAAAGAGAGATGGGAAAAAGAGGGGAATTTCACTTTACAACTGGAAATATGGGAAAAGCTAAATAAACAGCAATGGAAAACTACCTCATCCCTGCATTGGAGAGAATTTGGATGGAAACATTTGGTAAGATTTTTCAGAACACCTGCACAAAACAAATTTACTCATAAGGGGTTGAATTGTTGGCGCTTGTGTGGTGAAGAGACTGCAAATCATTTTCATGTGTTTTGGTCATGCCCAGTTATCCACCAATATTAGACCAATGTACAGATAATATTGGGGAAAATATTCAAAGTAACAGTCCCCTTTTCTTTTGTAACTTTGTATTTGGGTTTACTTCCGGACTCACTGGAAAGACGAGGAGAAAAATACTTATTCAGTGTTTTAATATTGGCAAGTAAAAAAGCCCTAACTAAAAAATGGATGTTGAAGGACTGTCCTACACCTGAAGATTGGATTAACGTGATCCAAGACATTTACTCGATGGAAAAGCTGACATTCGCACTGAGACAGGACATGGATGGGTTCTTGAACTTTTGGCAACCCTGGATCGCATATGTGTCTTCCATTAGATCTATTCTTTGACGAATACCATTTCAATAATGACTCCGCTCTTTATTTCCAACACTACTCAGATGCTCTTTTATTTTTTAACTACTTATTTTTATTTTTCTGTTTGTTTTTTGCTCTTTTGTTTTGTTTGTTTGTTTGTTTTTTGCTCTTCTGCTTTGTTTGTTTTTTATTCGCTTTAATTTCACTTTTTCTTTCACTTTAAAAAAAGGGGTGTTGTAATATTTATTCTTCCAATGTTGTCAAATAGCAAAAACCCCTTACAAAAACTTAAATTAAAAAAAAAAAAAAAAACCTGACCTGATCAAGAGAAACGGATGTCATTTTTGGATTCAGCGGTGCAAAATTGTCTTAAATCAGTTGAAAAAACACAGACAACTTACAAAAAAATTATTTTTGTTATGTTGTGTTATCATTAAATACAAGCACCTGCAGTATTAATAGAATTAATATTGTAAATCTGTTCAATCCAACAAGTCATTAAGCTTGAGATTGCCTTATAGTGGGAAGTACATTAATTGTTTGCAACTTTTTCAGGAGAAAATATTTCTGTTCTTCTGTGAGCTCATTTGCATATTTGTTCTGAAAACTACATAAAATGCAACCTGCATCTTTCCTAATTGTGCTATATACTAGTACACTATATGCTGTTACAATAATGTAAGGATTATATGATTTCTCTCTCTTGCCAGTATGGAGGTCTTGATGCATGCTTTTATTACCAGTTGTATAGACTACTGTAATGTCCTGCTCTCTGGTCTTCCCCATAAAAGAATATCACATCTCCAACTACTCCAAAATTCAGCAGCACAAGTGCTGATGAGGACCAGGGGCGGGCGCATATTACACCAGTTTTAAAATCGCTGCATTGACTCCCCGTGCATTTTAGGATTGATTTTAAGGTTCTCTTAGTAGTTTTTAAATGCCTTAATGGTCTTGGGTCTTCTTTTCTATCTGAGCTGCTTTTATCTTATGAGCCCTTGTGGACTGTGAGGTCCTCTGGTATTGGCCTTTTAATGGTTCCCAAAGTCAAGAGCAATACCTACAGTGAAGCCTCCTTTCATTACTATGGTTCTCGTCTGTGGAACAGCCTGCCAGAGAGCCTCAGGGATGCAGTCAATAGATGTTTTCAGATCAGGCTCAAGACCCACCTTTTTAATTTGGCTTTCAACAAACATGTTTAACTATTATTGAAGTAGTCATTTATGTTACGGTATTTTATGTTCTTCTTAGCTCCATTTGTTTTTGGATTTTCTAATCTCTTTTATTTTGATGTGTTTTTAGCTCAGTTTAAAAGTATGGGTTTTTAGTTACTCTTGTTTTATGTGTTCTTAGTTTCATTTTGTATTTTGTGTTTTAGCGCCAGTGTTTTCCTCAGTGTGAGAGTCCATCATAACAGCCATCTCTCTGCAGAAACCAAGGCCCTAATAGAGAAGCATAATACCTTGAAGAAATGCAAACAATCTGAGATAAACTATCAACATTACTCTTGTCTCAATAAGCAAGTGAAGAAAAATGTTTAGGACGGTGAGAAGTGGGCAGCAGCGATCGCTGCAAAACAAGCAACTAACGCTGTGAACCAACGTCAAGTGTGGCACAATATCAAAGTCCTATGCAGTAAAATGCAGAAAAATACCACTGCAGTCTGTGATAAAGAAGGAAACTTAATCAACACACATAATGAGAAGCTTGACAGGTGGAAGGAGTACTTTGAAGAACTCTTAAATCCCAGTGCTGGTGTGATCTTACCAGAAATCCCGCCTCCAGATCCTGTCGATGAAGATCTTTTCCTCAATCTACCAATGTATCCCCCCACAGTTGAGGAGAGACGTAAAGCTCTTACAAAGCTCAAGAATCATAAGGCCGGTGGTACTGACCAAATCAGTAATAAGGATTCAAAGGCTTTATTATCATGTGCATAGTTAAGAAATGCTACATTTCCTGAGCAATGTAATTCTTACTTTGCTCTCCGAACAAATGCCAAGGTAATAGGTACAGAAAAAACAATTCTAAGGTCATGACACACTAACAACAATTCTAAGGTCATGACACAATACCTTACAGTAACTCAATCCTAATACTAATGGATGCTAATAACACACACACACCAACATACAGTTAGGCAGTTAGGACTCCTTAAGCACACCTTAATACTAAATACTAAAATTAATGAGTACTAATAACACTATGTACAATGTGCAAATAAGCATTCTGCAACCTGATATGAACCTGAGATGGCATAGACCTATGTACAGTGTGCAAATGAGCATTGTGCAACAAACAGTGTATCATTACAAATTACAAATTAGTACCCAGTGCTAATTCCTGTAACGGTAGTACCAGCAGACTGTGCATAATAAGTAGCAGCAGAGATGATAATTAGCAGCAGAGGTGATATGGACATCAGACTGGTGAGACTATATCTACTGTACAGGTGAGCAATGTGCAAATTTAGCAGCCAGTGTGTGAGTTCCTATATGCAAAGCTGTGTTACAGAGTTTTGGGAGTTGTTATCTGTTCAGGAGTCTGATGGCAGTGGGAAAGAAGGAGTTCTTCAGTCTGGTTGTCCTGAATTTCACACTTCTGTACCTCTGGCCTGAGGGTAGAAGTGTGAACAGTCTGTGATGAGGGTGGGTGGGGTCCCAGAGGACAGCGTCATCTCTCTTTTGGATTCTGCGGTGGTAGATGCTCTGTAGAGAGGGTAGTGGAGTCCTGATGATCTTTTCCGCTGTCTTCACCACTCTCTGCAGGCATTTGCGGTCCAGGGCAGTGGTGCTGCCGTACCACACAGTGATGCAGTTGGTCAGGATGCTCTCGATGATGCAGCTGTAGAAATTGTTGAGAATGCTAGAGAACATGCCAAACTTCTTCAGCCTCCTCAGAAAGTACAGTCACTGTTGAGCTCTCTTAACCAGCTCTGTGGTGTTGTGTCCACTTAAGGTCCTCGCTGATGTGGATGCCCAGGTATTTAAAGCTGCTCACTTTCTCCACCTCAAGCTTCTGGATGAACAGCGGCCGATGGGGTCTCCTCCTCCCTTTCCTCATGTCCACTATCATCTCCTTTGTCTTGTCCGTGTTGAGGGTGAGGTTGTTGTCCTCACACTATGACACCAGGTTGGCCACCTCCCTCCTGTAGGATGCTTCATCATCACCAGTGATGCGTCCTATCACTGCTGTGTCATCTGCAAACTTTGCGGAACTTCGATACGGAGGTGAAGCCACTGTTGAGAAACTGGTTACAATATTTGAGAAAGTATGGAATCTGGAGCAAGTGCCTTCTTTTTTTCCCTTGTCCTGTCAAGCAGCTAAGTAAGCACAACAGAAATCTGCTTTCCTGATTGTGCCAAACAGATTTACTTTGCCAAAAGGTGCTTTATACAGCACATATCTATGTACTGTATATTATTTATAGACTCCTCTTGTAGTAACTTTTAATACTTTATTTAAATTGTTTTACCCATGATAGACCTGACGGGGGGAATGGGATAGGGAGGGGTGGGGAGGGGGAAAGAAAAAAGAGATGAACAAACAGAAAAAACAAACAAACTGATACAACTGAAACAAACAGAACACAAACTGTTTCTTCTTCTGAAAAGGTCTCATCACGGGTCTCATACCTGCACCTGTAAAACAACATACAGTATCTCACAAAAGTGAGTACACCTCTCACATTTTTGTAAATATTTTATTATATCTTTTCATGGGACAACATTGAAGCTATGACACTTTGATACAATGTAGCCAGTGTACAGCTTTTTTTCTTTTTTTTTTTTTTTTTGTTACTTATTTGTACCCGTAGGTAGATTTGGTTTGCAGTCTGGTGACAAGCAACCGGCTGCCGGTTGCTGCGTGCGCAAGCGCCCTAAACCTACATGTTTTTAGTATGCGGGAGGAAACCGGAGAAATCCCGGAGTAAACCCACGCAACACGGGGAGAACATGCAAACTCCACACAGCTCACTGTTGGTCACTGTACAACACTGTTGGCTTGTACAACAGTGTAAATTTGCTGTCCCCTCAAAATAACTCAACACACAGCCATTAATGTTTAAACTTCTGGCAACAAAAGTGAGTACACCCCTAAGTGAAAATGTCCAAATTGTGCCCCAAGTGTCAATATTTTGAGTGGCCATCATTATTTTCCAGCACTGCCTTAACTCTCTTGGGCATGGAGTTCACTATACAGTCCCTCCAGGATTTCGCGATGTTGCGATAGCACCAATTCACGCAAAATCAGCCAATCAGCGCAACTATTGCACGACCTTGCAACTTTGTCCAATTACCGCAACTTTCCCGCAATTTTGGCCAATCCTCGTCAACTTCTGCCAATTTCACCAATCAAATTTGTCTAACTGGCGCTGAAACGCTTAGTCTAACCAATAAAATGCATTGTTGCAACGTGTTCACTTCAGTGTTTACAGTGAGTAGTGAATTTATAGTTTACAGTGAGTAACAGAACACATCTGCAAACAGAGTGTGTGATTTAAAAAAAAACACTCACCCATGAGGTTTTCAACACCGTCCCTTCGTCCGTCTCCCCCAGCCTGCCGGTGGACGCCTCACCACGTCTCCATCCTGACCGCGTGTGCGAAGCGCTGGGTTTGTGTTGAAAAACATGCGCCTGCTCCAAAAGCACCCCATCGTGGGAGCGCGCATGAGGAGAGTCCACTACATTCCAGCGAATGTTTGAACATCTTTAGAGGTAAAATCATTACTACATCTGGTCACTGAGCTTTAAAACTGAATCTCCATTGTGGACGGACAAACACACCCACCCACCTATCCCTCCTCCCTCTCGCCGTCCCGTTGTAAATGAAAGGTGTGTGTGTGTGTGTGTGTGTGTGTGTGTGAGTGAAGCCCGACATGCAGCAGACAGGTAGGCATGGAAAAACAGAGAATATTCTCTGTATTTTTTTTCAAAAAAAAACAAAACACAGACTCCAATAGCCAATACAGTGCAACAGAATAATTTATTTTTTCCTCTCCGCTCGGTATTGAGTTGTTGGGAACTGTAGGGAATTTTCAAATGAAGGTGCTGCCGATAATTTCCAAATCTATACTCTTTAACATGCATGACTTTTTTCTGCATAGCAGAAGTTTCTCCTTGATTTACAAATCTCTATAATAGAAATTTTTGACAATCCTGTGCTTTTCTTGTATTGTTATATAGAATATCACTGCAGTAAACTGGAAAAAAGCATCTGCTTTAAAATTTGGAATTCTTCCCACAACTTTTAGAGCAGAAAACACTCCAAAAACATTGCAACATTTCCCACAACTTTTTAAAAATGCTCCCACGAATTCAGGCTTTTTGGCCCACAACAATCATAAAAACATCCCGCAACATCCTGGAGGGACTGACTAGAGCTTCACAGGTTGCCACTGAAATCCTCTTCCACTCCTCCATGACAACATCAAGGAGCTGGTGGATGTTAGAGACTTTGCGCTCCTCCACCTTCCTTTTGAGGATGCCCCACAGATGCTCAATAGGGTTTAGGTCTGGAGACATGCTTGGCCAGTCCATCTCCTTTACCCTCAGTTTCTTTAGCAAGGCAGTGGTCGTTTCGGAGGTGTGTTTGGGGTTGTTATCATGTTGGAATACTGCCCTGCGGCTCAGTTTCCAAAGGGAGGAGATCATGCTCTGCTTCAGTATGTCACAGTACATGTTGGCATTCATGGTTCCCTCAGTGAACTATAGTTCCCCAGTGCCGGCAGCACTCATGCAGCCCCAAACCATGACACTCCCACTACCATGCTTGACTGTAGGCAAGACACACTTATCTTTGTACTCCTCACCTGGTTCCCGCCACACACTCTTGACACCATCTGAACCAAATAAGTTTATCTTGGTCTCGTCAGACCACAGGACATGGTTCCAGTAATCCATGTCCTTAGTTTGCTTGCCTTCAGCAGACTGTTTGCGGGTTTTCTTGTGCATCATCTTTAAAAGGGGCTTCATTCTGGGATGACAGCCCTGCCGGCCAATTTGATGCAGTGTGCTGCATATAGTCTGAGCACTGACAGGCTGAACCCCCCACCCTTTCAACCACTGCAGCAATGCTGGCAGCACTCATATGTCTATTTTCAAAAGACAACCCCTGGATATGACGCTGAGCACGTGCACTCAACTTCTTTGGTCAACCATGGCGAGGCCTGTTCTGTGTGGAACCTGTCCTGTTAAACCACTGTATGGTCTTGGCCACCATGCTGCAGCTCAGTTTCAGAGTATTGGCAATCTTCTTATAGCCTAGGCCATCTTTATGTAGGGTAACAATTCTTTTTTCAGATCCTCAGAGAGTTCTTTGCCATGAGGTGCCATGTTGAACTTCCAGTGACCAGTGTAACCCAGTGTTAAAAACGTGATTAAAATTATGAATGTCGATACTGCTTTAAGAAGAAGGGGGGACATTCATTTCACAATGGGAGTAGATAGTTTAACGTGAATTAAATTATAAATATTGATACCGCTTTTAAAAAGAAAAACACCCATTTCACAATGGGAATACATAATTTGAATATGAATATTTAAATAAATATATATTCATATATAGTTAGGAACATTTTCTAGAATCTTCTGATAAAGTTCCTAGTATTGCGTGTTGATATTTCGAGTAACCAATGGCTGTGCCATTGCTGGGTCACGCCACCCAGTGGGTTAAGCGCTCTCTCCCTGGGTCTGGGATGACTTGCATTTTTGGCTCAGTCACGCCATACGCCGAAAGACAGACCAGAGAGAGAGACTGTCCTTGGTGATATGGCGACGCTAGCGTGCTGGTAGCAGCCTTTGCCTGGATAAAACCCTTGAAATTGATTGGGATCCAAAGGTTGTCGATGCCGTTGAGTGCGGGAACTCCATTGAAGCACGAGCCACTTGGCATGGTCAGGTTCTTTTCTTTTTTTTCCCCCTTTGGACTGGTTTGACCAGAGCGTGGATCTCCAGATCTGGATGGCGAGCCAAAGCCCGAACCCTATGAACTGCTAAAGGTGACTCCACTAGTCACCTGGAAAGGACAAAACAAGAACTGTGAATATTGTAAATATAATTTGGAGTATTTTGTTTTTAGTTTTTCTTTTATCGCGCTGTGTATTTATTTTTGTGTACCATATTTGTAAATAATATACATAGTTGCAAGTTCCATATACGGCTATGTATGTGTCGTCTATTGCTGCACCTCCCAGGCTCCTACGAACCCAGAGTCGGTCTGACCTGGCCCAATTATCCCTTTTCCCTCAGGTAGTAAAGTTAAGGTAAATACATTGCCATAACACACCACTACCAAAAAGGGTACTACACCTAAAGTGAGTAGGTGTTAGTTAGTAAGGGTTACACACAAAAATCTGGTGAGCGCAGGTGTTAGTGGGTGTTACCCAAACCCTGTATTACCCCCTGTGTAGCACAGGTATATACTGTATACTGTGTCACTGTGTGGTACATATTGTTACAAAATTTGGCGAGACAAGACAGGGACACAGTGTTACACCAGTATGAGAGAGTGTGAGAGCGATAACACCAAATTTAACACACCTGCTCCCCATTCACACCTGTGACCTTGTAACACTAATGAGTCACATGACACCAGGAAAAGAAAATGGCTAATTGGGCACAATTTGGACATTTTCGTTTATGGGGTGTACTCACTTTTGTTGCCAGCAGTTTAGACATTAATGGCTGTATGTTGAGTTATTTTGAGGTTACAGCAAATTTACACTGTTATACAAGCTATACAGGGACTATTTTACATTGTATCAAAGTGTCATATCTTCAGTGTTGTCCCATGAAAAGATATAATAAAATATTTACAAAAATGTGAGGGGTGCACTCATTTTTGTGAGATACTGTATGTGTGTGTGCACGCACATGTATGAGAGTGTGCTCAAAGTGAGTGTGTGTGAGTGGTTTGCCAGGAAACATCACAGCACCCCCCCCACCCCGGAAATGCCGAGCAAGCAAGACAGCGCCACCAACGCCCACAGGGCACAAATGCCTCGAAGCCAGTAAGCACCAGGACAACCATGCAACTGCCCCAGGAGGGATGGCTGAGGGAGGTCGACGTGGTGCGCCCCCACCCCCAGACCACCCCACACCCACACCCCCAGCAGGGCCAATGCCATGCGCCAGAAGGAGAGTGCCCCCCTCCCGGGCCGGAAACTGACTCGTGCCCCCCGGACCACCACCCCACCACAGTGGGACCCCGCCCACCCCAGTGCCCCCAACCCACGCCCTGAGAGCCTCCAGGCCCCCATGGCCAGGGAAGGCGGCAGAAAGGTGTGGGAAGCCCCACGGCGGGGCCAGTCCCCCCAATCCAAGGGAGCCCACATGGCCAGGAGGCGCCATCCCCTCAGTCCAGCACCCCCCATCAGCACATACACTCACTCTTACACACTCATACCCTCATGCTCTCACACGCATGCATTCACTCTAGAGTTGCTAACTGTCTCGATTTAGCTGGGACATCCCATTTATTGGGCTAAATATGTTTGTCCTGAGTGGGACGTGCGTTGTCTTGTATATTTAAGGCCGCCTGAATGAACGGGCTCAGCTGGGCTGAAGTCCAGGGGTCTACGAAGATCAGGACCTATCACGCACCATTGAAAAAGATCCCATTGTTGTTAATTGGTCAAATTCTATGTCCATCACTTGATATTCATGTGTGGCTGCTGACTTACTTTGTTGGCAGATATTTTTTTCTAATTTTAACTTGAATTATCTATTGCCGGAATTTTTTTTGTTGTTGATTTAAGTAAAAATATCTGCCAACACTGCAATAAAATCTGACTTATCAAATTGCATAAAACAAGTTAAAACTACTGAAAAGCATGTAAAATTTTCTTACACATAAACTGCACAGCAAGAATAAATATCTTGTCAGACAAAAAAACAAGCATCAACAGCCTTAATTTATTTCATTAAGGCCCGAGCCACTGACGTCAGTGGGCGAGAGCCCTATTGTATTTGTTAGTATCTTTCTTTCTTTTTTCTTCTTCTCCATCTAAGATCTCATTTTTGGGGTAGTCACCGTGCACGAAAACTCACAATTTTTTGCAGGGACCTCAAGACTGGCAAAAAATTTAATATTTTGGAGGAAATATGAATGACCTCACAAAAATGGCTCTACAGTGCCACCTAGCATGTGAAGTCAGTGGGGAGTGGCACACACTTTCATGTAGAAAGATGAAAATCAGGTAAGATGTTTATCGTGTCAAGGCATGCAAAAAACTCCATAGAAGTGATGGTCTACACCCAACAGGAAGCCGGCCATTTTGGCAGGAAGTGGCAGTGACCTTCTTCTTCTTCTTTTAGATTTGATTGGCGGTTGGCAACCAGCTTACAGGTGCATTGCCGCCACTAACTTGATTATCATCACTCTATGTCTTTGTATAAGGAGTTCTTATAAGGAGTTCTGAACAACTCCTTATAAGATCCTGAAAAATTATCCGTCCCAGTTCTTGTGTGGCAGTGACCTGATTTCCACCTCGTGCATTTGATCGAACTCATCCTAGGGTTTTAGTCTGATTGAGTTCGCCCAAAGATGCTGGGATAGGCTCCAGCCCCCCCACGACCCGAAAAGGATTAAGCGGAAGAAGATGAATGAATGAATGAATTAATGAGTTCATTTGTGGTGACAATCATCTATACCCATGTGCCATTAAAAGTTATTAAAAAGTTTTCATGACACTCGACGGTTTGGCCTTAGGAGTGTGGCAAAGTTTGATGCCTCTCCATGATCATTCTATGACCATTCTGATGGCAATAACTCTGGTATGCATTGTGGGATTTCAACCAAAGTCAATATTATGGATATTAGTCCAATTCCAAACAGTTCTATAGTACAATATTCATAGAAATCTATAGCGCCACCTATAGGAGGCAGAAAATTTTGCATCAGAAAGTTTGCATCATGTTTTTTAATACCTCGGGAATGGAATGTCGGATTGGCACCAAGATAGGTATGATGTACATGGGTATGCCTCCAAGCAATTATAGCTATGAATATTCATGAGTAGCAATAGCACCCTCTTGGAGACATGAAGGTTACAACAAAGGTTTTCTTCAATATCTCTGAAATAAATAGTCTGATTGTCACCATAAATGGTACCAATCATCTATACCCATATGCCATCAAAAGCTGTTGAAAACTTTTCCAAATGCCTGACAGTTTGGCAGAAGGGGCGTGGCCAAGTTTGCAGTATCGCCATCAACCTTCCAATGGCTTTAACTCTGCCATACATTGACTGATTTCAACCAAATTATTATTATAAATTGGTGACTAGGCAGCCAATACTGATAATTTCTATAATAAAGAATGACACATAGCGACAGCGCCCCCTACTGCCAATGGACAGGAAGTTGCCATAACTCACATGTAGAATGTCCGATTGCTGCTAAACTTTATATGTATGATACTAGTCAGACCCAAAAAGATTTTTGTAATGATAACAAACATAGCTATAGCGCCCCCTAGGGAAAAAACAAAGCTTTATAACTCAGGCATACTTAGTCCAAATTCAGCCAGATTTTGTGTGGTGCATCGGTAGCTTACATTGAACCTTTGTATTGTGGAGCGTGTAAATAACGAGGCGGATTTGACTCAGACAGTTTATTACACATCTCACACAGAAGCATAGTCAGAATGAACACTCAGCAGAGACTCTCCTCTTAAAAAGCATGGCATTCTTCTAGAAGCTTCAAACACACAAAAGGTCACATTGCATACACTTCCTCAATCCTTTAACATCCTTCTAGAAGTTTCTAACACACAAAAGATCACACTGCATTCATCCTTCACACCTTCCTGTTATCTCCCAGGGAAACTCTGCTCTTTGTTCAAGTCTAAGATGCTATACCATTATGCACTCCCCATGTGTCACCAAAGTATAATGAAAAATGGCACATAGCTATAGCGCCCCCTAACAGAAAAAACAAAGCCTTATAACTCTGAAATACTTTGTCCGAAGTCAACAAATTTAGCGTGTTGAATAGGCAACCAATGGTCAACATTTCTATAATATACAATGAGACGCAGCAGTAGCGCCCCCTACCACCAATAGACAGGAAGTTGTCATAACTCACACGTACATCATCCAAATGGACCCAAACTTGATATACATGGTACTAGTACCACCCAAAACAGATTTATGACTATAACACATACAGCTATAGTACCCCATTATGGAAGGATGGCATTATGGAAGGATGGACGGACAAACAGTGGGAGGGAGAGGGTTAAGGGAGGGAGGAATGGAGTCTGAGCGGCAAGCCCAAGGTCTAACAAGAATGCGAGGGCCCGTTTATCGCTGCTCACAGCTTTAATTTTACTTATGTCTGCGTGGGTTTACTCCGGGATTTCTCCGGTTTCCTCCCACATGCCAAAAACATGCAAGTTAGGCTAATTGGCATCAAACTGGGGATTCTAAATTGTCCTTAGGTATGACTGTAAGAGTGAATGGTTGTCTGTCTCTCTCTGTTGGCCCTGCGATGGACTGGCGATCTGTCCAGGGTGTACCCTGCTTCTCGCCCAAAGATGCTGGGATAGGCTCCAGCCCCCCCGTGACCCGAAAAGGATTAAGCGGAAGAAGATAAATGAATGAATGAATGAATGACTTTTTGCAGTGTAGTTGTGTTTTCTAGCTCAAAGTTGCATTATTTCTCAAAGCGAAACAAAAATGAGGCCGTAGTGGCTCTCAGGAGGTAGAGCAGGTCGCCCAATAACCGGAGGGTTGCGGTTTGAATCCCACCCCCCCACCACCCCCCACCTTGCTGTTCTGTCCTTGGGCAAGACACTTTATACCCACCTTGTCTCCAGTGTGTTCATGGTTCATGACACTGATGTATGAATGTGAATAAAAGTTCGATGGTGGTCGGAGAGGCCGTAGGCATGGATTGGCAGCCATGTTTCTGTCAGTCTGCCCCAGGGCAGCTGTGGCTACAGAGTAGCTCACCACTATCATTGTCTGTGGAGTGAATGAATAATGCACTCATTGTAAAGTGTCTTTGGGTGTCATGAAAAGTGCTATATAAATGCAATCCATTATTAAAAAACATAACTATTATACATTTTTAAATTAAGATTCTGTATTCTGTAAACTCTGAAATTTCTAGGTATACAGTGTGGTATTTTTTTCCTTGTAGCATTAAACATGGCATTGAAACTTCCGGTTATGGCTGCCACGTAGGACGGACGTGTCTCGCTCTGCTCTGCTCCTGGAGAAAAAAATCGGCAAATAACTCTCTCATTTGGGACAGAACGTATCCCAGCATTTGGGCGAGGATATGTCGGCGAAGCCTAAGGCTGGAAAACCAGGAAAAGGAAAAAGCGAGCCGCCGAAACAGTCCAAATTAACGGACTTTCAGGTCTGTGACGCAGCAAACAAGGCTCCATATATGGCGGAGGAAGCTGGCGGCGGTGCGATTTCTGCGGGGAATGGCGCAGATGCGCTGATGGCTGCCATGAGTTCAATGAGAGCGGACTTTTCCTCTAGATTTGATGGGATTATGACAGCGTTGGAAGGAATAAGAAAGGAATTGGGTGACTGTGTAGAACGAACGGCGCAGATGGAGCTCCGTCTCGCTAGTGCTGAAGATGACATCACCCGTCTTCAATTAAAGGTGCGCACTTTGGAAAAAAAAAATAAATCTCTGGAAGATAATATTTTGGATTTGGAATCTCGGTCGAGACAGAATAATTTGAGGCTGGTGGGTCTTCCAGAGGAATCAGAAGGTCGGGACGTATGTTCCTTTCTGGAAAAGTGGATTCCGGAGGTGCTGGGCAGCGAGGAGTTGCAATCAGCAGTGGTTCTGGAAAAAGCACATCGTATTGGCCCACGGAGAGATAAGGGACCGCCGAGGACCTTAATTATGAAGTTTCTTAGCAACAGAGACAGGATGAAGATCTTCAACGCTGCACGTGCTAAAGGAGAGATTAAACACCAGGACCAGCAGGTGCGGTTCTACCCAGATTTGGCCACAGGAATCCAGCAATTGAGGAAGCAGTTTGATCCCGTACGTAAGGAGCTGCGCAACCTTGGGATTCGTCATGGTGTAATCTATCCTGCGAGACTGCTGACCACGTATGAGGGCAGAACCCACATCTTCAAGACCCCAGAGGAGGCGCAGGAGTTCATCAAGAAGATCAAAAAAGAAGAAGAGACTGGTGGGAGCTAAGCATGAACAAAATATAAGGTAGAATAATTAAGCATTTGCACAGGCATCTGACTGACTTGAAGTAAATAGTAAGTTTACAAAATATAGATTGTATTATATATTAAAAAAACAAAACAAAAACAAAACAAACAAACAAACAAAAAACTATGATGTACAAAGTTGTTAAAAATTTTGGAGTTAAGTTGGAAAACTACAGAGGAGAGTTAATGTTACGTCATTAAAAGCAGTAGAGTTAGGGTGATTGGGAGGATGAAGAAGGAGTGGCTTAGGCTGTTCCCCGTGGGTGTGGAACGGTCGATGGCTATATCGGGAGACAGAATTTTTCTTTTGATTTTGGGGGGTTTGCCACAAGTGTGGGAAGGGGAAATTTGTTTGTGTGTAGTTTGTAGGATGAATGTTCAACCACTCATGTTTTTGCTTCTCTGTATGAGCATGTTTACACTGCAAGGTAATCCCAAACTCTCTATTGATCATGGACCAAAGTGTTAACCTTAATTTAACTTCATGGAATTGCAGAGGTCTACAAAATTTAAAAAAACTTAAACAAGTTATGAATAAAATAAAGGACATGGGTTCAAGAATTGTGTTTTTACAAGAAACTCATCTGATAGAGGAGGATGTTAAAAGAATTAGGAGTAGATGGCAGGGAAGTGTATTCACCTCTTCATTTTCATCCCGAGCCAGGGGAGTTATGACTCTCATACATAAATCAGTTCCTTTTCAAGTGAAAAATGTAATTGGAGACAAATTTGGAAGATATGTAATCATTCAAGGTTCTTTGCTATTAGAAAATATAAATCTTGTGAATTTATATGGTCCCAATATAGATGATCAGAAGTTCTTTGCTAATTTATTTCTCATCTTATCATCACTTACAGGGCAACATATAATAGCAGGGGATTTTAATTGTACATTGAATCCAGGTGTGGATAGATCAACAGGACTGGATTATACGCACATTGGATGTAGGATGACTATTAATCATTTTATGAAAGAATTGAGATTGTTAGATATATGGAGAGAAATGAAACCACAAGTTAAAGCCTATTCTTGTTATTCCAGTACCTACAAGACATTCTCACGTATTGATTATTTTTTGATTTCCACAGAATTAAGATCCAAGATTCAAAACTGCTTTTATGATAACATCGTGATCTCTGATCATGCACCCTGTTGTCTAATATATGTAGATAAAAAATTGACAAAGGAATCAGGTAGATGGCAATTTCAGCATAAATGGCTTCAGGATGAGGAATTTGTCAAGTATATAGAAAAACAGATAGACGAGTTCTTTGACATCAATACTACACAAACATCAGCATGTGTAAAGTGGGAGGCTTTCAAAGCTTTTATTAGGGGACATATTATTAGTTATACAGGATCAAAATCTAAGAAGACTCGAGAGGAGAGAGCTAAATTGGAACATAAAATAAAAAATCTTCAGGAAAAAGTGTATGCAGGAAGTGACCCAAGGTTGGAGAATGAATTACTGATTTTGAGAGCTGAATACGACAAAAAAGCAGCGAATAGAGCTGCCTCGAGTCTTCTAAGATTGAAACAATCTTTTTATGAACAAGGTGAAAAATCAGGAAAATTATTAGCATGGCAGATTAAACAATTGGAAATTAAAACACCAATTACCAGTATTATAAGTAACGGACAGGTAGTTATAGATCCTTTAGAAATTAATAGAGCCTTTAGAGATTACTATGAAAAATTATATGATACCAAAAATGAACCTGATTTAACAAAACTAAATGGGTTTTTGAACGAACTATCTATACCGTGTATTCCAAATGAAAACAGGGAGATATTGGAGTCTAAAATTAGTCAAGAAGAAGTTGGGCTAGCCATTGATAATATGAAATCAGGAAAAAGTGCAGGACCAGATGGTCTTCCAGTTGACCTTTATAAAAAATTTAAGAATAAATTAATAAAACCTTTTTTGGAAATGGTTTTAGAAGCATTTCAAAATAATAATTTACCATCATACATAAATAATGCCTTAATTATACTGCTGCCAAAACCAGGTAAGCCCTCTAATAAATGTGAAAATATGAGACCAATAAGCTTATTAAACGCCGACCTTAAGATAATCTGTAAAATTTTAGCAAGACGAATACAAGAAATTTTACCAAATATTATTAATCGAGATCAGAATGGCTTTATAAAGGGTAGACAAGGCTTCCATAATGTAAGAAGACTATTTAATATTATTTATTTTAATAAAGAAGCACCGGATACAGCTCTCCTATCATTGGACGCCGAAAAGGCCTTTGATAGAGTTGAATGGCCCTTTCTTTTTGAAGTCCTACAAAGGTTTGGACTTGGAAATAATTTCATAAAATGGGTTCAAATAATATACAATAATGCTACAGCAGAAATCCTAACAAATAACAATATTTCAAAACCAATAAAAATCAATAGAGGATGTCGACAAGGCTGTCCACTTTCACCTTTACTGTTTACTATGGCAATTGAACCTTTAGCGATAGCGATACGTTTACATTCACAAATATATGGAATTAAAGTTGGACCAACAGAACATAAAATCTCCCTGTATGCCGATGACATAATTTTGTTTATGTCGAATCTAAAAAAATCAATTCCAACCTTGTTGAATTTAATAAAGAATTTTGGGGAAATATCAGGATATAAAATAAATAAAACTAAATCTTCAATATTAATGCTAAATGAGACCCAGAGAAATTACCCAGCCCCTGAGGTAAATCAATTCAATGTTGTAAATCAGTTTAAATATTTAGGAATCCAAATTATGCCTAAGCTAGAATCAGTCGCCAGTGTCAACTATGAAGCCTTAATGTCAGATATCAATGAGTTAACTCAGAGATGGATGTCACTACCAATGTCGATGATCGGGAGAATCAATATACTTAAAAGTAATATTTTACCTAAAATACTTTATTTATTTCAATACATTCCCTTATCACCACCTTTAGATCTATTCTCAAGAATAAAAAAAAAGTTAGTGGAATTTATATGGAACAACAGGAGGGCTAGATTACGTTTGTCTTTATTATATTTACCATTTGATCGTGGAGGTCTGAAATGTCCAAATTTTATGTTGTATTATTGGTCGGCACAACTGAGGTCTATGACATATTATTTTTCATCAAATGATCTCCCTCACTGGACTGAAATGGAATCATACAATTTACCTTTACCTCTTCCCATATTCATATACTCAGATTCGGCAAAAAAATTACAAAAACAAGTTAAAAATCCATTTGTAAAGCATATGATCAAAATATGGTGTGAAGCTAAAAACTATTTAAAAGAACCACAGTTATTGTCACAATTTAGTCCAATATGGGGTAATCAATATTTTAAACCAGGGAGAGCGGACGCTGTA
This sequence comes from Pholidichthys leucotaenia, assembly GCA_020510985.1. NCBI lineage: Eukaryota > Metazoa > Chordata > Actinopteri > Cichliformes > Pholidichthyidae > Pholidichthys > Pholidichthys leucotaenia. Next base: position 48,498,179 of record CM035839.1, read on the forward strand.
TTTAAAGTATGGAATTTAAAAGGGATACAAAAGATTCAGGATTTATATTTGCCATGTGCAGACAACATAATGTCTTTTGAAGAGCTGAGGATCAAATTTAATCTCAATAGAACACATTTTTTTAAATATCTTCAACTTAGAAACTTTATTCGATCAAATCAAAATAAAGCTCTCACTCGACCTATTTATTCATCCTTGGAAAAAATGATGATGAAAGATAGTAAAAGAAAGGGTATTATTTCAGAGTTTTATAACTCACTGACACTATCTTCAAGTGAAAATTCACTGAAAAGATTAAACTACTGGAAAGAAGATCTGCAAATTGAAATTTCAGAGGAACAATGGGAATTGGCTTGTACAGAAGCTCAAACCAAATCAATAAATGCACGCCTTAAATTGATACATTTCAAATGGTTAATGCGGATGTATGTTACACCGGAGGAGTTAAATAGATATAACAAAAATATACCAGATACATGCACAAAATGCATGGAAAGTAAAGGAACCCTATTTCATTGTTTATGGGAATGTAGATTAATAAGAATGTTTTGGGAAGAGGTGAGGGTAACAATTGAAAAAATAATCTCAAAACAAATCATATTGAATCCTAAACTGTTTTTGTTGGGTCTGTACCCAGAAAAGCATAATTTTAATAAAAGTGAAAGAACATTCATAGACCTCAGTTTGCTTAATGCCAAAAAATGTATTGCACTATTATGGAAAAAGACTCATAGACCAGATGTGACTCAGTGGTTAAGACAGATGTTAACAAACCTTCCATTAGAAAGAATAACATATATACTAAAATCAAAGGAAATTGTGTTTGAGAATATATGGAGACCTTTTATTGATTATGTAAAAAATTTAAACATAACTCTTGAAGAAGAAGGTGAATGATGTGTGTGGACCTTGTAAATTCCAAACTGGTGAACATAATATGTATACTTATGTGTTGGATTGTCTAGACTAAACAGAGGAGCATTGTTGAAGACTTGATTTTGTTGGTGGTTGTTGGTGTTTTTAGTGCATTTTTTTTTTTTGTAGTACTTTAGTGTTAGTGTTTGATTGTTTGTATCATGTTTGTTAAAAAAAAAAGAAAAAAAAAAGGTTCAATAAAGATATTGTGGAAAAAAAAAACATGGCATTGAATATCAGTATTTTTAAGATATCAAGGTAAAAAAAAAATCCAAGTATTATGACAATACTACAAGTACATCTCAAAAAATTAGAATATCATGAAAAAGTTCAATATTTTTTGTCACTCATTTCAGAAAGTGAAACCCATATATTACATAGATTCATTACACAGAGAGTGATATATTTCAAGTGTTTATTTATTTTAATTTTGATGATTATGGCTTACAGCCCATGAAAACCCCAAATTCAGTTTCTCAAAAAATTAGAATATTACATAAAATTAATTTAAGTAATTTTAGTAATAAGTAATTAGTCTGTGGCACTGCTGAGGTGTTATGAAGGTCCAGGCTGCTTTGATAGTGACCTTCAGCTCGTCTACATTGTTGGGTCTGGTGTCTCTCATCTTCTTCTTGACAAGACTCCATAGATTCTCTATGGGGTTTAGGTCAGGAGAGTTTGCAGACCAATCAAACACAGTGATGCCATGGTCATTAAACCAGGTTTTGATATTTTTGGCAGTGTGTGTGTGTGGTGGGGGGGGGGGGTGCCAAGTCCTGCTGGAAAATGAAATCATCTTCTCCATAAAGCTTGTCAGCAGAGGGAAGCATGAAGTGCTCTAAAATTTCCTGGTAGATGACTGCGCTGACTTTGGTCTTGATAAAACACAGTGGACCAACACCAGCTGATGACATGGCTCCTCAAATCATCACTGACTGTGGAAACGTCACACTAAACCTCAAGCAACTTAGATTCTGTGCCTCTCCACTCTTTCTTCAGACTCTGGAACTTTGATTTCCAAATGAAATGCAAAATTTACTTCGATCTGAACAGAGGTCATCTGCTGGTGTTGGTCCACTGTGTTTTATCAAGACCAAAGTCAGCGCAGTCGTCTACCAGGAAATTTTAGAGCACTTCATGCTTCCCTCTGCTGACAAGCTTTATGGAGAGGCTGATTTCATTTTCCAGCAGGACTTGCCACACACACACACATACACACACACACACACACACACACTGGTTTAATGACCATGGCATCACTTGTGTTTGATTGGCCAGCAAACTTTGCTGACCTAAACCCCATAGAGAATCTATGGAGTATTGTCAAGAGGAAGATGAGAGACACCAGACCCAACAATGCAGACGAGCTGAAGGTCACTATCAAAGCAACCTGGACCTTCATAACACCTCAGCAGTGCCACAGACTGATCACCTCCATGCCACGCCACATTGATACAGTAATTAATCCAAAATTTGCCCAGACCAAGTATTGAGTATGTACATGAACATACTTTTCAGTCGGCCAACATTTCTATTAAAAAACTATTTTTTTAAATTAATTTTATGTAATATTCTAATTTTTTGAGAAACTGAATTTGGGGTTTTCATGGGTTGTGAGCCATGATCATCAAAATTAAAATAAATAAACACTTGAAATGTATCACTCCCTGTGTAATGAATCTATATAATATATGGGCTTCACTTTATGAAACAAGTGACAAAAAATATTGAACTTTTTCATGATATTCTAATTTTTTTGAGATGTACCTGTAATGTCCACAACATCGTGGCATGGAGCAATAGTTAAAACCCTCTGTTCCTTATTTGGCTGTGACAAAATTGGCAACCCTCACTCGTGCTCAAACGCACTTGCTCACTCACTCTCACTCACCCGCTCGACACTCATGATTTCATCAGGGTTCAAAGTTTAAGGAATTAGCCAATCAGCATTGATCATTTCATGGATTTTGGATTTAATTTGTTAATAATTTTGACAGTGAAGTTATTTCAACATGCACCATACTCATAGTACTTATCTCTCTGAACAACAACCCAATGAGATTATGTAGTGACCCACTGTAGAGGATGCCTTTCACAAACGAGACTGAGTTTATTTCTCAGGGTTGGTTTATTGAGAGGTCACATCCTCCAACAAGAACAGAATCTCAGAAAAGAGGTAGAACAATCATCCTTCACAGTTCTTATACCCTCCAAAGACACAAAACCCCTAACATCAAATAACACCCCCCCAACCCACAGTCCTTTAGTAAACATACAGCCCCCGAGGCTCCTTGGCGTCTCCATTGTCTCTCATCCTTCTAGCCTCCGGGGCTCCTGCTGGGACATTCTCTCCCACTTCCCGTCTCCAAAAAGACCAACTTCACACCTCCCGTAGGTCTCTGCAGGGTCAGGTCCTCTTTGGCCATTGAGACGTGAAGCTTCCAGAATATGCACCGTCATGCCTACTAGGTATATGTGGGTGAATATGAATGCCATATATGCGCCCTAAATATGCGCCATATAACCCCCCCCAAACGTCTAAATAAGGTCAAAGTACACCCCAAAATGCATAGAAACATGTCATATCACACAGAACAGCAAAATGACACAACATATCACACTTCCAACTGCTTGGGCTTCAACCTCCTGCCATATCTGCTGTAAGCAGGTTTCGATCTGCCTGTAGCTGTTTCTTGCATCTGTGGATCAGAGTCGTTAGCACATCCTTGTGAAAGCTTAGAAGAGTGTCTCCCCGGTGGCCTGCCGCGACGGGGGGCCCTGGCTAATTGCACTTGTTCATCAGCCAACACAAAAGCGTGTTTGAGTCTGTTAATGCAGACTAATTCCCTCCTGTCACCCAAATCGAGCAAAAACTGCTTTTCCCCAGTTTCTAACACTCTGAACGGTCCATCATAAGGCGGCCTTAAACCTGGCCTCTGAGCGTCGTGTCTGACAAAGACAAATTCTGCGTTCTTTAAGGCTTTAGGCACAAAAACGCGTGGGAAACTGTGATGAACTGGGCCGGGGAGGGTATTTGATCCCGTGTCGCTCTGCAGCAGCTGAGCGGGTGGGCGATTTGGTGCAGGGTTCTCTGGAAGGAATTCGCCCGGTAACCGGAGGGGTTGGGCAAAAACTAGCTCAGCCGGAGAGGCTTGCAAATCTTCCTTAGGTGCTGAACGCAACCCTAATAAAACCCATGGAAGTTTATCAACCCAATTTGTGTCCGTGAGAGCCGCTCTGAGGGCTGCTTTCAATGACCGGTGAAAGCGTTCGCACAAACCGTTGGCCTGAGGGTTATAAGTGGTAGTGCGGTGAATTTTCACCCCCAGACTGAGGGCCATGGATGACCAGAGCTCGGAAACGAATTGGGGACCCCTGTCAGACGTTATGTCTGACGGGACTCCAAAACGCGCGACCTAAGCCGTTAAAAACGCGCGCGCCACGTCTGCTGCTGTAGTTGACGCCAGGGGGACCGCTTCTGGCCAGCGCGTTGTGCGGTCCACCATGGTTAGAAGGTGTGTGAAACCCTGCGACAGCGGGAGGGGTCCCACCAAGTCGATATGCACCTGGTCGAAGCGTTTGGCCGGGATGTGAAAAGGTTCTAAGGGGGCCCGCGTGTGCTTGTGTATCTTTGCTCTTTGACACGCTGCGCAGGCTGCGGCCCACTCTTTGACCTGTTTACGCAGCCCCGGCCAAACAAATTTTTCTCCCACCATTTTGATCGATGCGCGAACTCCCGGATGTGCCAGCGAATGGATTAAATCAAAAACGCGGCGGCGCCACGCAGCTGGGACCACGGGGCGGGGGTGCCCCATGGAGATATCGCAGATTAGAGGAGGCATACCTGTCTGATGCACCCTGTGCTCCAGCCTTAGCCCTGTTGGCCCAGACTGGAGCGCGCGCACATCCGCATCGTTAACCTGCTCGGCGGCCATGGCTGCATAATCTAAGCCTACGCAGACCGGGGCTGCGAGCGCTTCCGCGCCGCAAGCCTGGCCCGCGTCTACGGCCACCGTGTCTGCCCCCTGGGGGCCTGGCGTTGCAACTGCGTGCGAGAGACAATCTGCCACTACATTGTGTTTGCCCGCCACATATTGAATGTCGGTGGTAAACTCTGAAATCGCGGCCAGCTGTCTCTGCTGTCGGCCTGACCACGGCTCTGAAATCTTGGCCATTGCAAATGTTAATGGTTTGTGGTCTACAAACGCGGTGAAACGGCGCCCTTCCAGCCAGAACTGGAAGTGGCGGATGGCCAGATGCAGGGCTAAAAGCTCCCTATCGAACGCGCTGTATTTCCGCTCGTTATCGCGCAATGTTTTGCTGAAAAACGCAAGTGGTTGCCAGCTCCCTGCTACCAGTTGCTCGACAACCGCCCCCACTGCTACGTCGGAAGCGTCCATGGTTAGTGCCATGCGAGCTGCTGGCACGGGGTGTGCCAACAGCACAGCGTTCGCCAGGGCCGACTTGACCTGGGAGAAAGCGCGCTCCCGTTCCGGGGACCACTCGACCTTATTTGCAGGTTTTTGTTTCTTTAGTGCCGCGTACAGTGGGTGCATGAGCTGTGCCGCGCTGGGGAGGAAACGGTTATAAAAATTGACCATCCCCAAAAATTCTTGCAATGCTTTAACTGTCTGCTGCTGGGGAAACTCCGTTATCGCGCGTACTTTATCGGGCAGTGGGACCGCTCCTTCTGGAGAAACGCGGTGGCCCAAAAAATCGATTTGCGCCACCCCGAATTGACATTTCACTGGGTTAATTATCAGCCCATGCTCTGTCAGCCTCTGAAAAACCGCTGTGAGGTGGCGTTCGTGTTCGACTTCGGATGCACTGGCTACCAAAATATCATCCAAATAGGCGAACACGAAAGGGAGGCCACGCAACACCGCATCCATCATGCGTTGGAACGTCTGCGCGGCGCCTTTGAGGCCAAAAGGCATGCGCAAAAACTCGAAAAGCCCAAAGGGGGTTATTACTGCCGTTTTGGGTATGTCTTGAGCGCGGACTGGGACTTGGTGATAACCCGCACCAAATCTATTTTGGAAAAGATGTGCGCCCCCGCCAAATGCGCCGAAAAATCCTGGATGTGCGGAATCGGGTAGCGGTCGTGTGCTGAAGCATTATTTAACCTGCGGAAATCACCGCAAGGCCGCCACGAGCCGTCAGCCTTGGGGACCATATGCAGGGGTGACGACCAAGGGCTGTTAGAGCGTCTAACAATGCCCAGTTTTTCCAAGTTGGCGAATTCCTCGCGCGCGATGGCCAGTTTAGCTGGGTCCAAGCGCCGAGCTTTTGCAAAAACAGGGGGGCCGGAGGTACTTATGAAGTGCTCGACCCCGTGTTTAGCTATTGACGCTGAAAATGTTGGGACCGTGAGTGCTGGGAACTGATTGAGTAGTGCATGAAACTTACCACCCGCAGCTGTGACATTAGGATGTGCAGAAGGCAGGGCCACCCGAGCTGTACAGGAGATAGAGTGGAAAGACAGTGCATTTACCATACGTCTATTAGTAAGATCAACTAATAAACTGTTTGAGCATAAAAAATCAGCACCTAACATGTTGTTGCTAACTGCAGCTACGACGAAAGTCCACTCGAAGGTGCGCCCATGGAAGGATAGAAGGAGCGTCTTCTCCCCATAGGTTTTGATCGTCGAGCCATTTGCCGCTGGCACCAGGGGTCCGCTGGAAGGCGCCAGCAGGTCCGCGTAGGAAGGCTTGACAAAACTCAGCTGGGAGCCTGTGTCCACCAGGAAATCCTTCCCTGAATTCGCGTCCGTCACGAAAAGCAGCTTGTTCTTCGCGCCGAGAGCAGCAGCTGCTACCGACTCTCGGTCTTGGCGTTTCCCTGGCGCTTGTATCGGCACGGTGGGATGCATCTGCGCGCCCTCTCGGTGAAACGTCGATGGTAAAAGCAGAGGGTGCCGTCCGCTCCGCTTCTCCTGGTCTCTGCTGCTGCTGACGTCAGTGGGTCCGGTGCTGCGGCCTCTGGTCTCCCCTCGTCTCGCGGGGGTGCGTTCAGCTCCGTTGCCGCCGTCGTGGCTGCGTGTCGTCTATGGGCATCGACGAGCCGCTGTGCCTCCTGGCCCAGCCCGTGATAGTCGCGATCATTGAGCAGCTGTGAGCTGGCCAGGGTGACTCTCACTGCTGGCGGTAGTGTTCTGAGAAAGAGGTGGGCGAAGATAAAACTGTCATCATCTTCGCCTCTCAGGTTCATCATCCTCGCCATCAGATCTGCCGGCCTGTCTGCTTCCCCTTCTGTCAGCGCCAGAAGTCTCTCTGCTCGCTCTCCCTGCGAGGGAGTGAAAGCTCGAATGAGGGCGGCTTTCAGTGCGCCATACTTGTCGTCCTGGGGCGGGTGGTTGGTCAGGCTCTCCACCCGCTGCACTGTGAGGCTGTCCAGCTTCGCGACGACATGGTAGAACCTCGTTGCGTCCGCTGAGATTCCCCGAAGGTGGAACTGCGCCTCCACAGTGGTAAACCAGGAGCGCGGGTTATGTTGCCAGAAATCAGGCAGCTGTAGTGTGGTAGCTGCGTTAACCCGGTTGGCTCCTGAGGAGTCCGGTGCGGGAAGATCGTCGCCACCGGCCATAGTTTGTCATAGGTCACCAGTGTAGAGGATGCCTTTCACAAACGAGACTGAGTTTATTTCTCAGGGTTGGTTTATTGAGAGGTCACATCCTCCAACAAGAGTAGAATCTCAGAAAAGAGGTAGAACAATCATCCTTCACAGTTCTTATACCCTCCAAAGACACAAAACCCCCAACATCAAATAACACACCCCCAACCCACAGTCCTTGAGTAAACATACAGCCCCCGGCTTCTTGGCATCTCCATTGTCTCTCTCATCCTTCTAGCCTCCGGGGCTCCTGCTGGGACATTCTCTCCCACTTCCTCTCTCCTAAAAGACCAATTTCACACCTCCCGTAGGTCTCTGCAGGGTCAGGTCCTCTTTGGCCATTGAGACGTGAAGCTTCCAGAATATGCACCGTCATGCCTACTAGGTATATGTGGGTGAATATGAATGCCATATATGCGCCCTAAATATGCGCCATACCACTAAGGAAATGATTTTACTAAGGTTTAAACAAGAGGAAATTAAATAAACTGATAGACGAACTACAGTGGGCAGCACGGTGGCGGAGAGGTTAGCCCTGCGGCAGCACAGCAACTCACCTTTGGCCGGGGGATCCTGGGTTCGATCCCAGCCCCCGACCAACAGTGATCTGTGTGGAGTTTGCATGTTCTCCCCATGTCTGCATGGGTTTACTCCGGGATTTCTCCGGTTTCCTCCCACATGCCAAAAACATGCAAGTTAGGTTAACTGGCACCAAACTGGGGATTCTAAATTGTCCTTAGGTATGACTGCGATCATCAGATTGATTTAATTTCCCTTACAGAGACTTGGTTAGGACAAGAGGATTATGTTGGTTTAAATGAATCAACTCCCTCTGGTTATTTAAACTGTCAAAATCCCAGAAGTTCTGGTCGTGGAGGAGGAGTAGCAACAATTTATCATTCCAAATTACTAGTTAATGTAAAGCAAAAAACATGTTATAATTCCTTTGAGGGCCTGGTCCTCAGTATTGGGCACTTTAGCAATTTTAGGTTAAACCCAATTTTATTTGCCATAGTTTATCGTCCCCCATCAACCTACTCAGAATTTTTATCTGAATTTGCTGATTTCTTAGCTGATTTAGTGCTGAAATCTGATAGAATAATTATAGTAGGGGACTTTAATATACATGTGGATGTAGATAGTGACTGCCTTAATGTGGCATTCAATTCAATATTAGATTCGATTGGGTTTTCTCAGAAAGTAGGAAATTCTACTCATTACCTCCACCATACATTGGACCTTGTTTTGACATATGGCATAGAAATAGAAAATCTTGTAGTGTCTCCTCATAACCCTGTACTGTCAGACCATTGTCTGTTAACCTTTGATTTTACTATTTCTGACTATTTGGCTCCTAAAGAAAAATATTATTACAGTAGATGCCTCTCAGATGATGCTGTTTCCAAATTTATGCAGATTGTTTCCTCTATGCCATGTGTCAACACAACGGAAATAAGCTATAGACAGCTTGCTCCTTCTGTAATTGATAACATGGTGGATAGTGTTTCAGCTTCTCTGCATCAGACTCTAGACGTGGTGGCCCCCTTAAAAAAGAAAAAGTCTAATCAGAGATTTCTAACTCCTTGGTTCAACACAGAAACTCGTACCTTAAAACAGAAGACTCGTCAATTAGAAAGAAAATGGCGCTCTACTAATTTAGATGAAATCTATTTAGCTTGGAGAAATCATCTTTTAACTTATAAAAAATCTCTTAGAAAAGCTAGAACGAGTTATTACTCTGCATTAATAGAAGAGAACAAGAATAATCCCAGGTTTCTTTTCAATACTGTAGCCAGGTTGACAAAGAGTCAGGACCCTGTCAATCCTAGCATTCCCTTAGAGCTTACTAGTCAGGACTTTATGAACTTTTTCAATAATAAAATTTCATCCATCAGAGATAAAATCAATCAGATTCTTCCCACAGTTAACTTAAATGCTGTAACTGCTACAACTCCTTCTATTGATGTCTGTCTTGATGAGTTTACTCCAATCGACCTTTGTGAGTTAGACAAAATAGTTTCCTCATCCAAACCTTCAACTTGTCTTTTAGACCCTATTCCTACCAGGTTATTTAAAGAAGTCTTCCCACTTATTGGTAACTTTATTCTTCATATAATCAATTCTTCATTAACTTTAGGCCATGTACCGCAGGCTTTTAAAACGGCTGTAATTAAACCCTTACTCAAAAAGCCAATGCTAGATCCAGGAGCTTTAGCTAACTATAGACCAATCTCTAATCTCCCTTTCATTTCAAAAATCTTAGAAAGAGTTGTTGCTACGCAATTATTTGACCACCTGCAGGGAAATGGTTTACTTGAAGCGTTTCAGTCTGGGTTTAGAATCCATCATAGTACTGAAACAGCCTTAGCGAAGGTCACTAACGACCTCCTCATTGCATCTGATAATGGACTAGTTTCTGTACTTGTCCTTTTAGACCTTAGTGCAGCTTTTGATACTATCGATCATAATATTCTACTTGATAGATTAGAACACTATGTTGGACTTAATGGAACTTCGTTGCAATGGTTTAGATCTTATTTATCTGATAGGTTCCAGTTTGTTCATGTAAATAATGAGTTTTCTTTCAACTCAAAGCTTAGTCATGGAGTTCCACAGGGATCTGTGCTAGGCCCTACTCTTTTTAGTTTATATATGCTTCCGTTAGGCAACATTATTAGAAAGCACTGTATACATTTTCATTGTTATGCAGATGACACACAATTATACCTGTCAATGAAGCCAGATGATAGTAATCAATTAGCCAAGTTAGAAGCCTGTCTTAAGGAAATCAAAGCTTGGATGACTTGTAATTTCCTGCTATTAAATTCAGATAAGACTAAAGTCATTCTTGTTGGTCCAAAAAACCTTAGAAATTCCTTTCCAAATCAAACTTTCAGTTTGGATGCGGTTACTCTTTCTCTTAATAGCTCTGTGAGGAACCTTGGAGTTATTTTTGATCAGGATTTGTCCTTCAATTCACATATTAAATTTGTTTCTAAGACTGCCTTCTATCATTTGCGTAATATTGCCAAGATTAGGAGCATCTTGTCTCAGAGTGATGCTGAGAAACTGATCCACGCTTTTGTTAGCTCGAGATTGGATTATTGTAATTCTTTATTATCAGGCTGTCCTAAAACATCTTTAAAAAGTCTTCAGCTGATCCAAAATGCTGCAGCAAGAGTTTTAACAGGTACTAGAAAGAGAGATCATATCTCTCCGGTTCTGGCCTCCCTTCATTGGCTTCCCATAGAGTTTAGAATTAAGTTTAAAATCCTTCTTCTTACTTACAAAGCTCTAAACAATCAGGCTCCTTTTTATTTAAAAGATCTGATACTACCGTATTATCCTAACAGAGCACTACGCTCCCAAAATGCAGGATTACTTGTAATACCTAGAATCTCCAAAAGTACAATGGGAGGCAGAGCCTTCAGTTATCAAGCTCCTCTCCTGTGGAATCAGCTGCCAATCTGGATTCGGGAGTCAGACTCGATCTCTGTTTTTAAGAATAGGGCTAAAACCTACCTTTTTGATATAGCCTACAATTGGGGAGGGATCATGTGTTTCTGAACCCTCCCTTAGTTATGCTGCTAATAGGTTTAGTCAGCCGGGGGACCTCCAGTAATGCACTGGGCCTCACTCCTTTCCTCACTCTCTATGAAATATTTTTTTTTTGCTGGTCATTAACATCTGTTTGTTCTCTCCCATAGATTGAGTCCTCATCGTGCTGTTTGCTCTCTACATGTCTGTTCTTTTCTTCTTCTCTATCCCCTCACCCCCCAGCCAGTCGCAGCAGATGACTGCCCCTCCCTGAGCCTGGTTCTGCTGGAGGTTTCTTCCTGTTAAAAGGGAGTTTTTCCTCTCCACCGTCGCCAAGTGCTTGCTCACAGGGGATCGCCTGATTGCTGGGGTCTTTCTGCAACTGTGGGGGTTTCCCCCTACAGTTGATAGTGCTATGAGATGACTGTTGTTGTGAAATGGCGCTATATAAATAAAGTTGAATTGAATTGAATTGAATTGACTGTGAGAGTGAATGGTTGTCTGTCTCTCTGTGTTGGCCCTGCGATGGACTGGCAATCTGTCCAGGGTGTACCCTGCCTCTCGTCCAAAGATGCTGGGATAGGCTCTAGCCCCCCCGCGACCCGAAAAGGATTAAGCAGAAGAAGATGGATGGATGGATGGATGGATGGACGAACTACAGTTCCCATTATCAAGCATTCGTTTTTGCCTCTACCGTAATGGCAGGAATAGACGCGCATGATACGTTAAGCTGCGGCTGGCTTGACCGGTGTTATGCCGCATTGTCGGTAAAAAGGGTAATCGCTTTTTCAAAGTATATAGTATGGCGGCACATGGGGAGAGCATAATTGTGTAACATCTTAGACAAGAACAAAGAGCAGAGGTTCCCTGGTGAGATAACAGGGAGGTGTGAAGGATGAATGCAGTGTGATCTTTTGTGTGTTAGAAACTTCTAGAGGAATGGTAAAAGATTAAGGAAGTGAATGCAATGTGACCTTTTGTGTGTTAGAAGCTTCTAGAGGAATGCCATATTATTTAAGAGAGGAGTCTTTGCTGAGATGTCATTCTGTCTATGCTTCTTGTGTGAGATGTGTAATAAACCGTCTAAGCCAAATCCGCCTCTTTATTTACACGCTCCACACTGGTGACCCAAGACGAATCTTGGAACACGATGAAAGATCCCTGGAGCCAACCTCGATGGGAACCCCCAGCCACGCATGTGCTGTTGCGATCAAGCTACCGGATTTTTGGCAGCACAACCCACGCTCCTGGTTCCACCTAGTCGAGGCGCAGTTCGCCCTCCGGGGGATATCGGCAGATGACATAAAGTTCCACTATGTGGTCGCAACGCTCAACGCCCGCACGGCTCAGCACGTAGAGAGCCTGCTCGATCATCCAACCGATGGCAAGTACAGCGCACTGAAGGCTGCGCTCATCCAGCACTACACACTCTCGGATGGTGAGAGAGCAGAGAGACTCCTGACGCAGACCGGGTTGGGAGACGGGTCGGCCATAGACCTGATGGAGAAGATGCTGAGGTTAAAGGGCACAGACGATGACCATTTTATTTTTACCCACCTCTTCCTCCGGAACCTTCCGTCAGCGGCGAGAGCGACCCTGGCCAAATCACCGTTGCTGGCCAAGCGGGACTATCGTGCGCTAGCCCGGGAAGCAAACCGGATCATCGTTGCCACCAGGGAGTTCACGACCATTGCGGCAGTGACGCAGCTCGGCACGACGACCGGAGGAGGCGAGGAGCCATCGATGGCAGCAGCAGAGCCACTGACGGCAGCAGCAGTGGGGGCCAAGGAATGCGGGGGAGACACGCTTTGTTTCTACCACCGCCGCTTCGCAGAGAGGGCATGCAAATGTATACCACCGTGCCAATTCAAGCGACTCAGGAAACGCCAAGACCGGGGGTCGGTAGCAGCCGCAACCCTCGGGGAGGAGAACAAGCTGCTCTACTTGACGGACGCACGCTCGGGGAGGCATTTCCTCGTGGACACCGGCGCCCAGAAGAGTTTCATCCGGCCGACCTACGCTGACTGGCTGGCAGGATCTAGCGGCCCCGAAATGGCGGCAGCAAACGGCTCGGAGATTAAGACCTTTGGTGAGAGGACTCTACTCTTGTCTCTACACGGCTGTACATTTGAGTGGGCTTTTGTCATAGCAGCATTGAATTTCCATATACTGGGGGCTGATTTTCTGTGTGCACATGGTTTGTTGGCAGATGTCGCTAACAGACGCCTAGTTAATGCACTGTCCTTTGACTCTCTCCCCTGTACAGCTCGAGTGACCCGGCCAACAGCACAAGCCAACGTCACAGCTACATGCGGTAAGTTCCACACACTGCTCACTCAGTTCCCAGCACTCACTGTCCCGACTTTTTCGGCAGCCATCGCTAAACACGGGGTGGAGCATTTTATCACCACCACCGGGCCGCCCGTTTTTGCAAGACCTCGGTGCTTGGACGCAGCTAAACTGGCCATAGCGCGCGAGGAGTTCGCCAACCTGGAGAAGTTGGGCATCATTAGGCGCTCAAACAGCCCATGGGCTTCCCCGCTACACATGGTCCCTAAAGCTGAGGGTTCGTGGTGACCTTGCGGGGATTTCCGCAGGTTGAACAACGCCACAGCGCACGACCGCTACCCAATTCCTCACATTCAGGATTTTTACGTTCACCTTGCAGGAGCGGGCATTTTTTCTAAAATAGACCTGGTCCGCGGTTACCACCAAGTCCCAGTGTGTGCTGAGGACATACCCAAAACAGCGGTAATAACTCCGTTCGGTTTATTCGAGTTTTTGCGCATGCCATTTGGGCTTAAAGGGGCTGCACAGACGTTCCAACGCATGATGGATGCAGTGCTGCGCGATCTCCCTTTCGTGTTCATCTACCTGGACGATATCTTAGTAGCCAGCGCGTCCGAAGACGAACATGAAACCCACCTCACGACGGTTTTCCGGAGGTTGGAAGAGCACGGGTTAATAATCAACCCAGCAAAATGTCAGTTCGGGGTGACGGGGATTGATTTTTTGGGGCACCGCGTCTCTCCCGAAGGAGCGGTCCCGCTGCCTGACAAAGTGCGCGCAGTGGCAGATTTTCCCCGGCCGCAAACGGTCAGGGCGCTACAAGAATTTTTGGGAATGGTGAACTTTTATAACCGTTTCCTTCCCCGCGCAGCGCAGCTCATGCAACCACTGTACGCTGCGCTCAAAAAACAGAAACCCGCTGATAGGGTCAAATGGACCCCGGAGCGAGAGCGGGCGTTCTCGGAAGTCAAAGCAGCCCTGGCAAACGCCGCATTTCTGGCACATCCAGACCCAACGGCCCGTATAGCGCTCACCACTGACGCTTCAGATGTGGCCATAGGGGCTGTCGTGGAGCAGCGCGTTGCCGGGGCTTGGCAGCCGCTCGCCTTTTTCAGCAGGACTTTGTGCGACAGTGAACGTAAATACAGCGCGTTCGACAGAGAGTTGCTGGCTCTCCACCTGGCCATTCGCCACTTCCAGTTCTGGCTGGAAGGGTGCAGTTTCACCGCGTCCGTTGACCACAAGCCGCTAACATTCGCGATGGCCAAGGTTTCAGAGCCGTGGTCGGGCCGGCAGCAGAGACAGCTGGCCGCGATCTCAGAGTTTACTACCGATATTCAGCATGTGTCGGGCAAACTGAATGTAGTGGCAGACTGCCTCTCGCGCGCCGTGGTGGCCCCGGTCTGCGTGGGGATAGATTACGCAGCCATGGCCGCGAAGCAGGTTAGTGATGCAGACGTGCGCGCGCTCCAGTCTGGACAAACAGGGTTAAGGCTGGAGAGCAGGGTGCTGCAGGATGGCATGCCCCCCCGATCTGCAATGTCTCCACGGGTCGCCCACGTCCCATGGTCCCGGCCGCGTGGCACCGCCGCGTGTTTGAGTCGGTTCACTCTTTGGCGCACCCAGGAGTGCGCGCGTCGGTCAAAATGGTAGGAGAGAAATTTGTGTGGCCGAGCCTTCGCAAACAAGTGAAAGAGTGGGCGGCAGCCTGCGTGGCGTGCCAACGAGCCAAAGTACACAGACACACGAAGGCTTCCTTGGAGCCGTTTCGCATTCCGGCTAAGAGGTTTGACCATGTCCACGTGGACCTCGTAGGCCCCCTCCCGCCATCACAGGGGTACACGCACCTCCTGACAATGGTGGACCGCAACACGTGCTGGCCAGAAGTGGTTCCGCTGGCGGCAACCACGGCTGAGGAGGTGGCGCGCGTGTTTTTAACAGCATGGGTGGCGCGTTTTGGAGTCCCGTCGGACATTACGTCCGACAGAGGCCCTCAATTTATTTCCGAACTCTGGTCAACAATGGCCCGCAGCCTGGGTGTCACAATTCACCGCACAACCGCGTACAATCCACAGGCTAATGGGTTATGCGAACGTTTTCATAGATCATTGAAAGCGGCTCTCAGGGCTTCACTGACGGATGCAAATTGGGTAGACAAGCTACCGTGGGTTTTATTGGGGTTATGTTCCGCGCCGAAAGAGGATCTGGAAGCTTCCCCGGCAGAACTCGTTTTTGCGCAACCACTCCGGCTGCCCGGGGAGTTTCTGCCAGATAATCCCGCGCCGGGCAGCTCCCCGTCTCAGCTGTTGCAGCATAGCATAGACACAAGCACACTGCCGGGCCCTGCCCACCACAGTTTTCCATGCGTTTTTGTGCCTAAAACTTTGAAAAACACGGAGTTCGTGTTTGTCAGACACGATGCCCACCGCCCTCCATTGCGCCCACCCTATGATGGACCGTTCAGAGTGCTGGAAACAGGGGATAAGCATTTTTTGCTAGATTTGGGGGGTAGGAGGGAAAAGATTGGCATAGACAGACTCAAACCCGCTTTCGTGGTGGCGGACGAGCAAGTGCTGTTGGCGAGGGCCCCTTGGCGTGGAAGACCCCCACGGGGAGCTCCCCAGAACACCCACACGGACAGACAAAAAGTTTTCCCCCCCACACATCAACCCCCCAGCATGACAGCACCGCAGAGGCGGTGAATCCTGGTTACAGCAGATACGGGAGAAGACTGAAGCCCAAGCAGCATGTGGATTGATGTTTAATGGTTCTATCACAGCATACGGACTGTTATTCTATTGTTCTATCCAAGATGCTCGGGGGGGTGGTATGGCGGCACATGGGGAGAGCATAATTGTGTAACATCTTAGACAAGAACAAAGAGCAGAGGTTCCCTGGTGAGATAACAGGGAGGTGTGAAGGATGAATGCAGTGTGATCTTTTGTGTGTTAGAAACTTCTAGAGGAATGGTAAAGGATTAAGGAAGTGAATGCAATGTGACCTTTTGTGTGTTAGAAGCTTCTAGAGGAATGCCATATTATTTAAGAGAGGAGTCTTTGCTGAGATGTCATTCTGTCTATGCTTCTTGTGTGAGATGTGCAATAAACCGTCTAAGCCAAATCCGCCTCTTTATTTACACGCTCCACAATAGTTGTATTCACACTAAACACCTGCTTGTGAAGATGGACTGCAGTTCTCGGCACGCGAGCAATTCTCGGCATAACACCAGCTCTTCGTGATCGACGGGCCCCTTGGCTGCAGCAAAACGGCTTGTTTCACACAGAGGTTAAGAGCCAAAGCCCAGATGAGAATGGGAAGAACTAGATAGATGGAGCTGCACATAAAGATTAAACACAGTTCCAATGTTTAGGAATAATACAAACCACTTTTAATAGTTTCACTCAGGAGACACGTGCATTTCTGTAAATGCCATACGACGATAAGCCCATAGAAATAACTAAACTTTTATAGCATACTGTAACGTCGGGGCCATGTTAAGGGGGGCAGGGATTTCCCAGCATGCTTTGCCAGTTGAAAACGTTACTGTGTGTGTGTGTATTAAATGTGTTATTACTGAGTTATTATACTGCTGTGTCATTATAACTGCGTTATAATGACTCAGCAGTGTTTAGCAGGATTAGGGCAAGATGTATCATGTGTGTGTAACCATGATTGAAACGGAGGTCTGGGAGAATGACCTCCCCTCCTCTCTGTGCTCAGAAGTAGTTGGGGTTGGTGGTGTGTAAATAAAGCCTGTTCGTCACAACCATCCTGCTCCTCTTTCTTTGTGTGAACCTCGCAAACTTCACACTGGTGTCAGGAGTGGGGATGGAGCAAGATGAGGATCCAGGCGGAGGTCCAGCGGCCAAAGCAGTTCATCGCTCGGCTGGGAACGGAGCGTAGAGCTGAGACACCGGCCCCCAGAGAGGCTCGCTGCGATGGACGGAGCAGCAGACTCGACAGGACTGCTCTGCCTTTTTCAAGGCAGAACGGGCCGAGCAGAGCAAACCAGCCCTGTTTCCCGCCCTTTTCAGGGCAGGACGGGCTGGCGATTCCAGAGCAATTAGGAGCGGCGATCGACTGGGAGATGACAGTCCCATCCGTCCAGCAGCGGGCCAAGATTCCCCGCTACAACGGCAAGAACCTGTTGGATGACCACCTGGCCCAGGTCGAGTTGGCTGCCACGCTGAACGACTGGTCATCGGAGGAAACTACTGTGCTGAGAGCGAGTGGGAGGAGGGGCTACGGCAGACCACGGCAGCGCGTGCACGGAGGAGACAGCCGCGGCGACGCGAGGAAGGGGGGCTTCCGCTGCACAGAGCCAGGGTACTTCACACGGTACTGCCCTGCACGCAGCGCACGACAAACTGGCCCCTCGCCAACGTTAAATTAGAGCGAGGTGGCATGGATGGGTAAAGGCCGCCTCCTGCAGATGCTTCCTCCGGCGGTGACGTCACAGAGGCCTTCGGAGCGCAGCAGTAGCGGAGTGAGCAGGACGAAGATGCGGCCATTTCCCAGGCGCGGCAAGGGCTGGACGCATGGATGCGGGCCAGCGGCCGCCTGGGAGACCTAGCAGCGGTGGGAGTCGGCCGGAGCGGGCATGGGACTCCCGCTGCTAGAGGAGGAACTGTGCGTAGTCCTACCGCCACCCGCAGATGCTTCCCCTTTCGGTGACGTCACGGAGGCCCTCGGCGCAGCAGCGACGCGCAGCAGTGGAGCGAGCAGGATGAAGATCCGGCCATTTTCCAGGCGCGGCAAGGGCTGGACGCATGGATGCGGGCCAGCGGCCGCCTGTGAGACCTGGCAGCAGTGGGAGTCGGCCGGAGTGGGCATGGGACTCCCGCTGCCAGGGAAGGGACTGTGCGTGGTCCTACAGAGGCTGTCAGATGTGTCCATCCACCCGCTGGTGGCCAAACCGGAACCCTACCCCAACCAGATACTCCGACCGAGACTCAGATGGACACTGGATGGCCTGTGCGTGCCGCCCCGGCACCGGGCTGACTCGCGTTGGATTTCTGAAAGTGGACTTTGAATTTTCTGGGGACAGAAACCAGTCCAGGGGAGGGCAGTGTAACGTCGGGGCCATGTTAAGGGGGGCAGGGATTTCCCAGCATGCTTTGCCAGTTGAAAACGTTACTCTGTGTGTGTGTGTGTTAAATGTGTTATTACTGAGTTATTATACTGCTGTGTCATTATAACTGCGTTATAATGACTCAGCAGTGTTTAGCAGGATTAGGGCAAGATGTATCATGTGTGTGTAACCATGATTGAAACGGAGGTCTGGGTGAATGACCTCCCCTCCTCTCTGTGCTCAGAAGTAGTTGGGGTTGGTGGTGTGTAAATAAAGCCTGTTCATCACAACCATCTTGCTCCTCTTTCTTTGTGTGAATCCCGCAAACGTCACAATACATTAGTAGCATAAAACTTACAGTTTTCGTAGTCTTGTGCCTTCTAGAAAACATCACAGTCTGACCATTGGTCGCTTCGGAACAATAATTTATTAAAGAACACCTACCGTTGAGGCTAAAATCTCAATTTAACAACGGTTTTAGATTATTTACGAAAGGCGTTTTCATTCCGAGTAGATTTGTCTCTTCGCTCTTCCCCTAGCTTCGCTGTGATTGGCTGGCTAGAGGAGGCGACATGGCAGCTCACTCGTAGTTGCCGAAAACATCACGAATACACTTTGAAATGCAACTTTAGATATGTAGAAAAGAGTAGAGGTTTACAGCTATATATTTTGTCTCGCTGTTTGTTATGGCTTTTGTATTACATATTTCTGTATGCAGTTCTTTTCTGTGGTAGCGTCGTCTGGTTGCTAACAAACCTGCTAAAGTTAAATTAAAACTTCTGAGTTGTCAACTAAAAGGTAAGTAAGGTCTATTAGTGAACAGTTTCGCGTTGGAAAAATGTTGTCTTATATTGCAGTGTATCTGTGTGTTTATCTGGCGTCTCTGTTCGCTTGAGTGGTGTTCAACCAGAGGGGGGAAGAGTAGTCAGAAATTGTACCCAAGTAAAAGTAGCGTTACCTTACAATATTATTCCATCAAGTATGAGAAATAGTTGTTATGTAATGTTGGTATTGATCCAGTGTTGAAATTCAGTGAGAAACCTATGGTAGATGCATACTTTGATCCTTATTCAGCAGCTACACACCTCCTCTTGGATTGCCTTTTATAAACAGCAGAAGGAACATCTCTACTAACGTTCCAGCAGTAACGTTAGTTACACAGCACCGATTGACTTTACTTGCCTTTGTACTGTTTTTATAGCATCAGTGACCATGCTTACATGTACGTACATGAATAAACTGGTTGTGTCTGGATTTGTCGAGTTATCTGATTTTTCCAGTGCCCATGTAACCAGAATAATCCGATAAAGGTCGTGTAACTGGGGTCATTAACTCAAGTGGTTAACCTTACTCCAATAATCTGTTTATTCAGTGCATGTAAGCATGACGAAACTGATTATTGCTATTATCGGTTTATTCCCAGTAATTGGCTTATTGTGACCATGTAACCAGGGTCACTGTCTTGGTGGAATCGATCACTATGTTCTTTGTCAGGGAAAAGTCAGGATACAAATGTAAAAGTGTGTCTTGAACGCCACTTACACTTTTCTGGACAGTTATAGATTTGCTTGTACATCTGATATTGCATAACTGGACCAAGTTTGGGTGTTTTTAAAGAAAATTAAATATCCCCACTGCCATATCTTACAAACCAGAGCCAATCAACAATGTTGAATATGATTTTTATTTTCAGTGGCCCAAATTGATCAAATATTGATTATTTTTGTTTCAGACACAATTTGGTTGTAGATCAGTTTTGGCCCTCTAATTGATCAGTGTAATGTTGAATGAATCTTTATTTCAGATAGATTAAAAGTAAAGATTAAAAAAAGAAACAGAATAATATAACAAAGGGGGAAAGAAAATCCAACAAGGTCAAATTAGACAATAACTCCTCTGATTATACAGTTCAACATAAGTTATCCGAAATGGGTGATGGCTGAAGCCACAGCTTATATTGCCCACCCATGTTCCATCCAAGAATTCAAAAGAAAAACAAAACAAGAGCGATTACAATTCAGAACAAAGCTAAGACAAAATGTGACAAAAAAACTAAGCTACAACACAACACAGACTGGATATGACAATCCTTATGTGATTTTTACATGTCATCTTGTATATATGTTTGGAGTATTTCTTCCTTTAGTTTTTGTTAAAATTGTCCAAGCGTTGTACATGATTTTAATTCAGGTCCAAAATCGTTCCATAATCTGACTCCTTGCACTGAAACACAGTGTTGCTTGGTGGTAGTTCTCACTGAAGGTTTTTGAAATATACATGTTCCTCTGAAATGATATTGTTTCTCCCTTATTTGGAACAACTTTTGGATATTTGCGGGCAGTGATAGATTCATCACTTTAAACATTATTACTGCAGTTTTAAAGTCAACCAGATCTTTCAACTTGAGAGCTTTTAATTTAAGAAAAAGTGGGTTTGTTGGTTCCCTGTAAGCAGCTTTGTTTATTATTCTAATAGCTCTCTTCTGAAGCATAAAGACTGGATATATGTTCGTTTTGTATGTATTTCCCCATACTTCAGTACAATATGTCATGTATGGGAGTATTAATGAATGATACAAAGTATATAGTGTGGGTTGATTCAGAAATTTTTTTTTTTTTTTTTTTTTTTTTTTTAATTACTTATTTTGTACCCGTAGGTAGATTTGTTTTGCAGTCTGGTGACAAGCCACCAGCTGCTGGTCGCTGCGTGCGCAAATATTTCACTCTGTGTAGTATTGCAATTGATTTAGATATTTTACCTTTACTATAATTAATATGTGACTTCCAGCACAGTTTATTATCAATTATTACTCCAAGAAATTTAGTTTTGGATACCCTTTCAATCTCTACACCATTTACACTGAGTTTAGATACTAAGCTGTTGTGATGGTTGTTAAAAACTATAAATTTTGTCTTACTTAAATTGAGCGTTAATTTGTTTGAATCAAACCACAGTTTAAGCTTTCCTAATTCCTTTCCGAGTGTATCCAAAAGTTGTTCTAAATTGCTTCCACTGCATAATAAATTAGTGTCATCGGCAAACAATATTAAATCCATTTTTTCCGAAACTTTACATATATCATGTATATACATATTGAATAACAATGGCCCCAAAACTGAATCCTGTTGGACTCCACAAGTAACCTTCAGTAACTGAGTTTTTGTTACCAACACATACATACTGATATCTATTCTTTAAGTAACTACATAACCAGGACAGTGCTACCCCCCTAATACCACAATTTTGTAGTTTCTTTCATAATAAATTATGATCCACTGTATCAAATGCTTTTTTTAAGATCCAGGAATACCCCAACTGAATACTCTTTATTTTCAACGGCAGTTGATATTTTTTCTATAAATTCCATTAGAGCAAATGCAGTTGTCCTCTTGTGTCTGAACCCATATTGCTGCTCACACAATAAATTATTCTTCAGTATGAAGTTGTCAATGTCAGTAAATTGTAATGTTTATTTTAGATAAAAGTAAAATATTTCAAACAATGGAATTTTAGTTCAACTGCAATGCCAAAACAAGCAGGACTGTTTTACATTATTTTTTTTTTTTCGTTTCTGAAATCCATTATTAAGTATAAGTTGAAGTAATTACCTTTTATCCATGTTAAAGCTATTTTTTGTTAAATAACTGCAGTTATTTAAACTTCTTTTCAGTCCAAATCATGCCTGCCTTCCGCCAAGTGGGAGAAAAGCAGCTTCCTAACCCAGTGGTGTGCATGGCGTGGTCTCCTAAGAGGGATCTGATCGCTCTGGCCAACACAGCTGGAGAGGTAGGCTTAAAACGGCCTGCACAGACAAGTTTTGATATCTTTTTAAGATGTTTGGAGTTATGACTTTTACCCATCTGTAGTTGCTGTTGCATCGTTTGGCAAATTTCCAACGTGTTTGGAGCCTACAACTTACTGAGTATACAGGGAAGGAGATCACTGCACTTGCCTGGAGACCAGATGGAAGAAGTGAGAACTTGCTGTGTGAATACTGTAGTCATCTGCTTGAAGGCATCATTAATATGTTACACTTGTATTCTGTCTTTATTTCACAGTATTGGCATTCAGTGTCAGAGATGCCAAGCAGGTGATTCTGTGCTGTGCTGAGAAAGCAGAGATCCTCCACGTGTTTATGATGCAGAACCATGTAACCTGCATGCACTGGATGGAGGTGATGGAGGAAAACAGGTATGCATGGGCTTGAAGAATTTGGTTAAATGGGTAAGAAGGGGGCAAAATGTCAAGTAATTATTGTTTTGATGTATTTCAGTGCCCTCATCTCCTTTTACACCTCAGAGGATGAATCCAAACTATTTCTTCCCAAATTACCTACACTTCCCAAGAGGTAGTAAAACCATTAATTACACATTACATAACAAGACAGCTCTTGAATTGAGTGAATAACATTTGTTTATTGATAACTTCTCCCCTGCAGCTATAGCACAACCTCAAAGATTTTCAGGTGTGGCAACATTTTAAAGACTCATTCATCAGTACTATGGAAATGATTTAGCAAATGCTTGCATAGTTTCTCTTAACAAACACAGGTCTGTTTCTTTTACAGTGAGGACAAATCTGATGAAATTCTTAATCTTCTGGGGGAAGTCAGGTAAAGGATCACAGTATGAATTTTAGCAGCATATAGATTAACTGTGAGGCTTGTACCAGATGCTTTAAAGCTGGAGGTTAAATCTTGTTTCATTGCAGACTAAACATTCTCATTCTCGGAGGGGACAGTGGCTTTGTGGAACTTTATGCCTACGGGATGTACAAGATTGCCGTGTTAACAGGGGTAGGACCATTCTGCTCTTCATTAAGTTCATTACAGTGCCATTTGTGTGTTTTCACAATTACACTTAAACTAATAACAAATATGCATGAAATTTTTTACCAGAGCTGCACCTTACCCTGACTTAGAACTGATGAAATTTTGGAATGAAGCCACTTCACTTTTTTTTTCCAAATTAATTTTAAAACCCTTGTCAGCCTCGGACTAGGTGAAGTGGGGGAAAAACATGTTTGGCTTGTTGGGTCTGCATGGAAAAAAGAAAGCTTAGTTGGATCTACAGTAAGTGAAAGAATAGTGGACATCAGGTAAACATAGTTTCATCAGTCCTCTTTGCCCACACATTCAGAGCATCGGGCCTCGGCGAACGAATGCCAGTTGTGTTAAACATAGTTTAGTCTCATAAAATTGTCAGGATTTTGTTGTGTTCATTTTAGCAGAGATGAATATTTGATTGTATGCTGGCAAGATGCATGAAAATGGAGTTTCGTTTAAAAATTGTGGATTTCTATCTGTGTGTGGAATGTTTTGGATCCAGATATTAATCAGGATCTGGTGTGGATGCAGACACTGTGGAAGGGCTGGAAACTGGTAGCCTTTTTTAGTTTATATTTGTAAAAACTAGCAAAATAAGTAGTATAAAACACTAAAACTAGACAAAATTATTTTACTTTCATTCAGTCATCTTCTACCGCTTAATCCTTTTCGGGTCGTGGAGGAGCTGTAGCCTATCACAGCATCTGTAGGTGAGAGACAGGGTACACCCTGGACAGATTGTCAGTCCATCATAGTGCCAACAAAGAGAGACAGACAACCATTAACTCTCACGTTCATTTCCATTTGATGCCAGTTAACCTAACGTGCATGTCTTTGGCCTGTGGGAGGAAACTGGAGTACCTGACGAAAACCCACGGAGACGCGGGGAGAACATGGAAACACCACACAGAAGGGTCACCACTAGCCAGGGGGTGGAATCAAACCCATGTCCTTCTTGCTATGCTAACCGCTGCACCACCGAGCTGCCCATAATTTTGCATTACCCTTTACAAATTATGAGTAAGAAGTATAATCTTAGCCACCCAGTAGGAACTGCATTCCATGTTTTTTAGTTTTATTTCTAAGTAAATAGAAGGACAGAACTGTATTTGTCAATAATAGCAATTTTTGAAGTTCTTAAGTGAGAACTGTTATACTTTTTCCATCTCAGCTCTATATTAGTAATGTAATACAGCTTTGTAATATCCAAATTTCTTACGTCTTCTTTGATTTATGTAGGGCTTTGCTGTAGTTCCGCAGTTTATCCTCCCTGTACAATTCTGACTTTATTTTTTAAAAAAACAAAGATTTCAAATCAAAATAGTGAACTTTAATGATATTTAAATTCCAGCAAGTCAATGTGTATTTGAGTCACTTCTCTTCACTAGCTAGTGAATATTATATACAGCATGGAAAATAAGTATTGAGTGCATCAACATTTTTCTCATTAAATATATTTCTGATGGAGCCATTGACCTGAGATTTTCACCAGATGTCAGTAACAACCCAAGTAATCCATACGTACAAAGAAATCAAGGCAACTGTGTTAACAAAAGTTATATTTAATAAAGTGGAGTGACACAGGGAATAAGTATTGAACACACTTGGTGAAATTCATTTCATATTCAGTAGAAAAGCCTTTGTTGATAATAACAGCTTCCAGACGCCTCCTTTATGGAGAAACTAGGCGCAGGCATTGCTCAGGAGTGATTTTAGCCCATTCTTCCACACAAACTGTTTTCAAATCTTGAAGGTTCCGTGGGTGTCTTCTATGAACTCTGATCTTCAGTTCGTTCCATAGATTTGCAATTGGATTCAGGTCAGGTGACTGACTGGGCCATTCTAGCAGCTTTATTTTCCTTCTCTGGAGCCAGTTGGGAGTTTCCTTGGCTGTGTGTTTGGGATCATTGTCTTGCTGAATTGTTCACCCTCATTTCATCTTCAGCATCTTGGCAGATGGCAACAGATTCTTATCAAGGATGTCTCTGTATATTTGTCCACTGATCTTTCCTTCACTTATGAAGTCTGCCTGTATCATGTGCTGAAAAACATCCCCACACCATGATGGGATGTGCAGTGCCATTTCGCCTCCAAACATGCTGTGTGTTGGGGCATCCAAAAAGTTCAATTTTGATTTCATCTGACCAGACTACAGTGGATATAAAAAGTCTACACACCCCTGTTCAAATGCCAGGTTTTTGTGATGTAAAAAAGTGAGACCAAGATAAATAATTTCAAAACTTTTTCCACCATTAATATGACGTATAGCCTGTACAATCCAATTGTAAAACAAACTGAAATATTTTAAGGGGAAAAAAACTTACAATAACCTGTTTGCATAAATATGCACACCCGCTTATAACTGGGGATGTGGCTACATTCAGACTCATGTTAATGGGAGTCAACACACACCTGCCACCATTTAAAGTGCCTCTGATTAACCCCAAATAAAGCTCAGCTGTGCTAGTAGGCTTTTTGGAAGGCGCGGCCATCTTGGAAGGCGCGACCTTCCAAGATGGCCGCGCCGCCTGTGTTTCTGGCTGCTGGTCGTCTCTGCTTATTTGTCCTGTTTTTGATTGTGTTATTGTGTCTGGATTATGTGCAATCAGCCATTGTTTATGATCGCCAAGTGCTGCTGGATGTTCGATCTTCCATGGTGGGGTTTGGCTGTCATAATCAGGAGGGAAGATTCTTCCATCGGTCTCTGCGTTTGCAACTTCCCATTGGTACCTGGGATCCCCGCTGTGGTTATACCGGCAGAAAGCCGGTATAACGAAATCCAAACCTCGGGGAAGACGTGCAGGTGCCGCTGTGAAATCCAGAAGGCTTGCTCGGCTTCACCGTCTCGCTCGCTCCACCTCATCTTTTCCTAATGCTGCAGCTGGCCGCTTTCCTGGATCCTGGCCCTCGGGTGTGCCCGGAGTGAGGCCATCATTTCTCCGGCCTGTTTTCCCTGTTCTACCGTCCGGCCTTCTCCCTGCTCCGAGCCAGCAAATCCCCTGCAGGTAGTGGGTGCCTACGTCAGCTTTCATCGGCCCCCATTCCTGGCGAGACTGCTGCTGTGACTGAGCCCATCCAGCTGGTGTTGCTTAACGCACGTTCCATCGCAAATAAATCATTCTTTTTGAACGATTTATTCAGTACTGCAGGGCTGGACTTTTTATTTCTTGTTGAGACTTGGCAGAGAAGTGAGGAATTTACCTCCTTAATTGAACTTTGTCCACCGGATTGTACCTTCTCCTGTGCTCTGAGATTGATGGTCTGGCCATCGTGAACCGGCGCCACTTCGTTACACGGACGGTGAGCCATGGAACTTTTTCATCATTTGAACTGATGATTTTAAAAATTGGCTCCTCAAACCCATTTTATTGTGTTTTAATTTACCGCCCTCCAGGAGTTAATGCCTCCTTTTTATCTGAGTTTAGCAATTTTTTTAACTTCTATTATTAAATTTGAGCGGATTTTATTGGAGATTTTAATTTGCATATTAACGATCCCAATGACAGTTTTGCAGTGAATTTCTTGGGTATTATTGAATCATTTAATTTTGTTTTGTGTCTATCTGGCCCTATGCATATAAAAGGAAATACACTTGATCTTGTTTTTACACTTGGTCTTAATGTGAATAATGTTCAGACTAAGGAGCTTCATGTGTCAGACCATTTTTGTGTTCTTTTTAATTTATCAGTTAAATCAGTCTGTTACACTGGCAAGCAGGTAAAATGCTCTCGTGTCATTGACCAGTTTTCAGCTGTGAAATTTTCTGCTGCCTTTGACAGCAGTGTGGTTTTATCCTCTGATGACGACACTGAGAGCTTGGTCTGCTCTTTTAACTCACACTGTTCAAGCATTGCCGCCAATGTGGCAGCACGAAATAATAAGGAGCGAACTGAGAGTTTAAAGTGGGTTTTATTAATCATACCGCCATCACAAGAACTCATTCCAGCGCCGTGCATGCGTGCCGGAGTGAGCCCGGAGGCTCTCATGAGCAGCAGTCAATGCATGTGTCAGAAGCAGCACGGTGGCGCAGTGGTTAGCACCGCGGCAGCACAGTTTACTCTCGGCCGGGGGATCGCGGGGATCATGAGATCGTGGGTTCGATCCCTGCCCCCAGCCAACAGTGATCTGTGTGGAGTTTGCATGTTCTCCCCGTGTTTGCGTGGGTTTACTCCGGGATTTCTCCGGTTTCCTCCCGCATGCCAAAACATGCAGGTTAGGGAGTTAAGGGGCGCTTGCGCACGCAGCGACCGGCAGCTGGTGGCTTGTCACCGGACTGCAGAACAAATCTACCTACGGGTACAAAATAAGTCAAAAAAAAAAAAAAAAAAAAAGCATCTTAGATGTAGTTGCTCCCTTTAAAACCAGGACTGTCCGTGCTGTTAATTCATCCCCCTGGTTAAATGATGATCTCTGTTGTTTTAGACGTAAATGTCGGAGGGTGGAAAGACTGTGGAAGTCCGCTAAACTTGAGGTGCATTGATTGTACCTTAAGGAACTGTTAACTGAATTTAACAATATGCTTAAAATGGCAAGAACTTCTTATTTTTCCAACATCATCTCCTCCAATAGTAACAATCCAAAGATCCTCTTCAGCACAATAGACAGTATAGTTAATCTTGCCAGTTCTGCTCCCCCTGTGTATTCAATTAATGACTGTAACAAGTTTCTTTCCTTTTTTGTTGACAAGGTCACTGCTGTTACGGCTGGTTTTACTCATTCTTTTCCCCTAATCCTTGATTGTCCTAACAGACAGGCCTTTTTAAGTGATTTTACTCCAATTTCTTTTGAGGATTTGTTAGTGTTGGTGAGTTCTATGAAATCCTCCTCCTGCGTTTTAGATATTTTGCCTTCCTCAATGTTAACCACTTGCACTCCGGGCAATTTTCCTAAAAATGCCAAAAAATAACATGCCCAAAGTAAATCGAAAGCTGTTCTTCAACCCTTTGCAGCATCTTCATGGGGTTGGTCTCATTTAAAAGAAAACACTTTGAATTTTTTGCCAAAAAAACATAATCTCTCTACGTGCTCCGGCCACTGAGTTACAGTCATCTAAACATACTGAACTTGAAGAAAAAAAATTTGGACACAGTGTTTTTTTGGATACAAATGCTTGTAAATAACACACAGCTGTCCGATTCGGCTGGAAAATGCAACAGAAATGTAGAACCAAGTGTTATCCAGCTGAGATCCAAATTTGGTAACTACCACAAAAAATGAATATTTTACACAGCTTTGTTCTCAGGCTGTTCCCAGGCGTTTTGGAACTGTGCCAAATTGTGCCAACTGGCACAGTTTGGAAAAACGTCTGTAACTTTTGAATGATTCAATGTAGAAGCTTCATTTTAGGCTCAAAGGAAAGGTTACACTCAGGGCTGTGTCTGTGTGTGTGTGTGTGGGGGGGTCGCCCCCCCCCCCCCCCGCTATCAAGGACAGAGTTCGGCCCTCGCTACGTGACAGATTACACTCGTTGCATGTTTCCACAGCAACGCTGTCACAGCGGCTCCCCCCCCCTCGCTACTGTGTGTGTGTGTGTGGGGGGGGTTGTCCCCCCCCCCCCCGCTCGCTACAGAGGATGGACTTTAGCCATCGCTACACAACGGATTAGCCTTATGTGGTGATGTAGGACAGCAGTGCAATCACCGCGGTCCCCCCCCCCTCGCTGCAGAAGAATAGCGGGGGTGGGGGGGCGTTCACAGCCTGTACACTGCGAGCAACCCCTTGTACCGCGGCGCACGAACTTCAGACTTCGTGAACCGCACAGCTGTAATTTACTGATCGGTCAAAAGTCATTTTGGATTACAATTTTCAGGGATAGAGAATAATTTAGCTTATAACACCTTACCTCTTCACAGCGGAGTCTTGGCGAACTTGTCTTCCTCATTGTCAGACGAACGCGACGCTGGTCCGCTCTGGTTCTGGTCTCGTGACTCGATCAAAACATAATTCCATTATTGCGGTTTTGTGCTTCCATGATTGCGGTTTTTGGCGAACGATTTTTCAAAACAAATAACAGTAGTAATTAAAAAAAGACTGGCGAAGGCGTGTGTTTCACTCAGCCTTCGTCGTCAGCCTCCGTCGGTCTATAATGACCATGGAAGAAATCATAACGTCTACTCTGCTGGAACCAATACAAAATAAGCACCGCCTGTGGCCGAACATGCCGATCCACGAATGGCACTCCCTGTCACACAGGTTGCATTTGTGGATGGTCTCCATGCTGCTGGGTCTGTGGAGCTCTTCCTGTGTCCTTTTTTGATCCGCTGCAGCAGCCAGTCTTCTCCCAGCCTTAAAAAAAAAAACAGCTCACGAACTTCTCTGCTTCAATTGGCTCACTGCATTCAAAGCGTTGGGAGGCGGGTCCTCCTTCCTAGGTTTTCATTCATTGGTTCTTCAAGGTTTCAGAAACCCAATTCAAGGCTCTTATTAGTCGAATGAGAGGTCAATCAGATGAACTAATCTGTTCGCGGCTGTGTTTGCAGATTTTTTTTTCAGTGGCGCTTGGAGGCCACACCACCTACACCACCACCATCAATATCCTTATTATGCGTCATGCGCACGAGGGCGCACTCGTGCGCCCTAGGACGCAGAGACTTGCCCGCCCGCGGAACAACGGAGTGCAAGTGGTTAAAAGAGGTAATTGGGTCAGTGGGTACATCTTTTGTTAATATCATTAATAGTTCACTTGAATCTGGTTGTGTACCCTCATATTTTAAACATGCAGTTGTGCAGCCACTTTTAAAAAAAAAAACTAACCTTGATCCATCTGTTTTTAAAAACTTCAGGCCAATTTCTAAGCTTCCTTTTATTTCTAAGCTTCTAGAAAAAGTTGTTGCCAAGCAGCTCACTGACTTTCTGATTGAACACAATATTTTTGACAAATTTCAGTCAGGTTTTCGTCAGAAACACTCAACAGAGACCACTCTTCTTAGGGTGTCAAATGATATTTTAATGTCATCCGACTCTGGCAAATGCTCTGTTTTAATGTTATTAGATCTTACTGCAGCATATGATACTATGGATCATTGTATTTTGTTACAAAGGCTTAGAGATTGGGTAGGTATTTCTGGAAAAGCTCTGGATTGGTTTTTCTTCTACCTTTCTGGTAGGAGTTTTTCCGTGGCTGTTGGCTCTTATTCATCTGACTCTGCTCCTTTAACCTGTGGGGTGCCTCAGGGTTCTATTCTGGGTCCACTTTTATTTACCCTATATATGCTGCCACTTGGTTCTATCATCAGCACATTTAAAGGTGTGTCTTATCACTGCTATGCTGACGATTTACAGCTACTTTTCTCTTTTAAGCCTGACCATGTTGACAATTTAAAAATTATTCATGATCGTCTGTCTGCAATTAAGGATTGGATGTCTAGTAACTTTTTGCAACTTAATGCTGATAAAACTGAAGTCCTTCTTGTAGCACCTGATAATCTAATTCCTAAGTTGGTTAATAGCATTGGTTCATTAAGCTCTAACGTACGGTCTAATCTAAAAAATCTTTGTGTCATTTTCGATCAATCGATGGGTTTTGATCAGCATGTCAAATCTCTGACCTGGAGTTGTTTTTTCCACCTTAGGAATATATCCAAAATTAGGTCATTGGTTTCCTACAGTCAGTTAGAAATCAATATTCATGCCTTTGTTTCTTCACGTTTGGACTACTGTAATGCTCTTTTCACATGTCTTAGCAAATCCTCTTTACACCGCCTACAGTTAGTCCAGAACGCTGCTGCAAGATTACCAACTAGGTCCAGTAGATTCTGTCATATCACTCCTGTTTTGGCCTCCTTGCATTGGCTTCCTGTAAATTATAGAATTGATTTTAAAGTTCTTGTTCTTACTTACAAAGCCATTCATGAAGAGGCGCCTTTTTATATTAGTGACCTGCTCTTTCTACACCAGCCCAGCAGGTCTCTCAGGTCTTCTCATCAGAATCTATTGGTAGTCCCTAGCACTAGGCTCAGAACCAAAGGTGATAGAGCCTTTGCTGCTGTTGCTCCCAGACTGTGGAACTCCTTACCTTTTGAACTTAGATCTGCACCTTCCATTGGTGTTTTTAAGAAGCAACTAAAGACCCACCTTTTTAGCCTGGCTTTTTAATTAACTATGTGTTGATTGTATTTTTATGTGCTTTTACTGTCTACTTTGCTTTTTACTGTTTTATGTGCCTGTGTTTTTATTTTATTTTTTACCATGTTAAGCACTTTGTGACTCTGTCTGTGAAAAGTGCTCTATAAATAAACTTATTATTATTATTTTCCTGACATTTTTGTAGTCACATCTTACAGCACAACCCATGGTCCGCAGAGAGCTTCCAAAGCATCAGAGGGATTTTATTGTTTAAAGGTATTAGTCAGGAGAAGGGTACAAAAGAATTTCCAAGGCATTAAATATACCATGGAACAGAGTGAAGACAGTCATCATCAAGTGGAGAAAATATGGCACAACCGTGACATTACCAAGAACTGGACATCCCTCCAAAATTGATGAAAAGATGAGAAGAAAACTGGTCAGGGAGGCTGCCAAGAGACCGACAGCAACATTGAAGGAGATGCAGGAAATTCTGGCAAGTACTGGCTGTTTATTACATGTGACAACAATCTCCCGTGTAGGGTGGCAAGACAAAAGCCTTTGCTTACAAAGAAAAACATCCAAGCCCAGCTACATTTTGCCAAAACACATTTGAAATCTCCCAAATGCATGTGGGAAAATGTGTTATGGTCCGATGAAACCAAGGTTGAACTTTTTGGCCATAATTCCAAAAGGTATATTTGGCACAAACACAACACTGCTCATCACCAAAAGAACACCATACCTACAGTGAAGCATGGTGGTGGCAGCATCATGCTTTGGGACTGCTTTTCTTCAGCTGGAACTGGGGCCTTAGTCAACACGGAGAGAATTATGAACAGTTCCAAATACCAGTCAGTGTTGACACAAAACTTTTAGGCTTCTGCTAGAAAGCTGAAGAGGAACTTCATCTTTCAGCGCAACAATGACCCATAGCAGACATCCAAATCAACAAAAGAATGGCTTCACCAGAAGAAAATTAAGGTTTTGGAATGGCCCAGCCAGAGTCCAGACCTGAATCTGATCGAACATCTGTGGGGTGATCAGAAGAGGGCTGTGCACAGGAGATGCCCTCGCAATTTGACAGGTTTGGAGCATTTTTGCAATGAAGAGTGGGCAAATATTGCCACATCAAGATGTGTCACGCTGACAGACTTCTACCCAAAAAGACTGAGTGCTCTAGTTAAATCCAAAGGTGCTGCAACAAAGTATTAGTTTAAGGGTGTACATATTTATGCAAACGGGTTATTGTAAGTTTTTTATTTTTCCCCTTAAAAGATTTCAGTTTGTTTTTAAATTGGATTGTACAGGTTATAGGTCACATTAATGGTGGAAAAAGTTTTGAATTGATTTATCTTG
Source organism: Pholidichthys leucotaenia (assembly GCA_020510985.1). Classification (NCBI taxonomy): domain Eukaryota; kingdom Metazoa; phylum Chordata; class Actinopteri; order Cichliformes; family Pholidichthyidae; genus Pholidichthys; species Pholidichthys leucotaenia. Next base: position 48,530,854 of record CM035839.1, read on the forward strand.
GCCTCATTTTTTGGTTTGTGGATTTTTTATATTCACTGTATATTCTCCCACTATTTTACTGGCTTGCCCAAATGTTGTGCAGCAAACTTTAAACGAGCTTCAACATGCTTTTTCTTCAGCAATGGAGTCTTGCAAGGTGAGCGGGCATAGAGCCCATGTTGGTTGAGTGCATTACTTGTTGTTTTCTTTGAAACAGCAGTATCTGCTAACTCCAGGTCTTTCTGGAGCTCTCCACCAGTGGTCTTTGGCTCTTGGATAACTCTTCAGATAATTATTTTGACTCCTGTCTCAGAAATCTTGTGAGGAGCTCCTGGTCGTGGCCGGTTTATGGTAAAATGATGTTCTTTCCACTTCTGAATCATGGCTTCAACAATGCTCACTGGAACATTCAGCAGTTTAGAAATGCGCCTGTAACCAATGCCATCATTATGTTTTCCAGCAATAAGGTTGCGAAGGTCTAGAGAGAGCTCTTTGCTTCTACCCATCACAAGTTCTATGTGGTGTGACTGATATTCATAGACCTTTTTGAAGGTTATCAGTCAGGACTTAGCCATCTGAAATTAACTAAAGCCGCTCCTGGATGACTGAACTCCTCACCCTATCTTTAAGGGTGAGTCTAGCAACCCTATGGAGAAAGCTCATTTCAGCGCTTGTATCTGCGATCTCATTCTTTCGGTCATTACCCAAAGCTTATGACCATAGGTGACATCATCTGCAAACAACAGAGATGAGATCCTGTGGTCACCAAGCATGATATCCTCCAATCCTTGGCTGCGCCTAGATATCCTATCCATAAAAAGTATGAACAGGATCGGTGACGAAGGGCAGCCCTGGCAGAGTCCAACTCTCACTGGAAACAAGTTTGACTGGGTGTTGGCAATACGAACCAAACTCTTGCAATGGTCATATAGGGACCCCATATTCCCACAGCACCCCCCACAAGAGGCCACGAGGGACACAGTGGAATGCTTTCTCCAAGCCCACAAAACACATGTGGATTGGTTGGGTAAACTCCCACGATTCCTCGAGGATTTTCGAGAGGGTAAAGAGCTGGTCCGATGTGCCACGGCCAGTACGAAAACCACATTGCTCCATGGGTATACCACAACAAAAAATGTCATTGTGTGGAGCCCATAGTTATAACCTATGTAACTCACATGTGGCTGGCTGAATTCAGCCAAGAGAGACTTTTTGCTAGCCATGTGTATTGACTTCACACCTCAAGAGGAAGACATGTCTGCACCCCCTGGGGACTCAGGAGAGAGGAGAAGATTACCCGGCCTGACCTTTGGGGGTCGGAAAGGAGAACAGAAGGACTCTGGGTGTTCTATAAGAGATGAAAGAATGTAGCTGAGTATTGTGACTTTTGTGTGTGATGTATTGTTAGAAGATGAATGTATAAATGTATGGGTGTGACTGCGTCCTGTCTCTTTTCACTCCGATCGAGAGAGGACGTAGGATGAATGGGGAATTAAAGCAGTTACTGGAAAAATCATCCAGTCTCCTCAATTCTTGACTCCTACAATTGGTGACCTACACATGAATCTGAGCACGCCGAGGCTGGAGGACAGCCTCGTGATCGATATGGAAGAGCTGGGAGACAGCCGCTCAGACCCGGATTCACCGGGGAATGCCAGCAGGGGCACAAGACTGATTAAGCTCCCCGAGTTCTGGCAAAGCGACCCGCACTCGTGGTTCCAGCATGTGGAGTCGCGGTTCCTGCACGGGGGAGTTTCAGCGGATGACATTAAATTCCATAATGTCATCGCGACGCTCGACAGCCGCACGGCTCGGTGTGTGCGGAGCCTGGTGCAGCAACCACCCGCTGCCGGCAAATACGACGCGCTGAAAGCCACCCTCATCAGGAGCTTCGTGCCGTCGTCTGAGGCAAGAGCCAGGCAGCTACTGGACCTGCGCGACAGGGGTGGATGCAAGCCGACTGTCCTCATGGAGGACATGCTGCAAATGATCGGGACGGACAACGACACGTTCCTTTTCAAACATATTTTCCTGAGAACCCTCCCAGCGCACACGAGAGGTTCCCTGTCCAGCAGGAGATGTTTGACCCAGCAGGACTTCCGCGACCTGGCCCAAGAGGCGGAGCGGCTCCTCAACGCCTGCGAGGAACCAGAGGCTTCCGTGGCAGCGGCAGACCTCGGCGCGGCGGCCGGGGGCAGTGTGGAGCCAGAGACGGCAGTGACCACCCCAGCAGCGACAGCAGCGGCGAGATTCCGTGGCAGGGGAGATGACGGCCTCTGTTTTTACCATCGACGTTTCGCTGGGAAGGCGCACAAATGCATCCCGCCCTGCAAGTTCAAAAAAGCAGGGAAACGATCGGGCCGTGAGTCGTTAGCAGCTTCCACTCTCGGTGAACGGAACAAGCTGCTTTATCTGACAGACGCGGGCTCCGGGCGGCAATTCCTAGTGGACACCGGAGCCCAGAGGAGCTTCATCACTGCCACCTATGCTGATCGGGTAGAAGCTACATTAGCTACATTAGCTAATGTAGCTACATTAGCTACATGTTCTAATGTAGCTACATTAGAACATCAGGTATCAACACGGAGAGCCCGCACAACTGAAAATCTACCTCTCTGACCACCGCTCCACTCCTCTCTGCCCACCTCTTCACCGCTCGGGAATCTCGCAAGCTGATTGGCCGAGACGTTTTACCTCGCAAGCTGATTGGTCGAGACGTTTTACCCAGCTTCGCTCCCTGCCGAGCGCCCATACCCAGCGAAGGAAGACCGCATTCATTGTTCTTTATCGCTCGTGTTGCTTAGTGGCACTTTTCGCTGTTCTCTTGTGCCTTTTTGTGCAAAATAGTGCTTGTGACGCCCTTGGGGGGGGGGTGACGCTACTTCGCGGTTTTTCACTTTTCGCGGTCGGTTCTGGTCCCCATTAAACGCGATAAGTGAGGGATCACTGTAATAAGTTGGAAAAATGCTGATGTTTTTTTTTCCCTTTCTTTTTTATTGTTAATTTTCCTTATCCTGACACCCCAAACATGCCAAAGTAAAGACTCACCATTCTGTATTCAATAAGCGACTCTCCTCCCCATCACTGCTCCGGTCTGAGTCGGTGCCGGAATCCCCCGAAAATTCTGGCTCTAATCTGTACGGTTCGATGCCTCCCTCGCTCTCTTCCTGTTCACTTGACACTCCTGCATCCTCCTCTGTCTTGTCACCGATCCTGAATGCCTCTTCACTCTGAAAACTCTGGTGTTCTTGACTGCTGGAACTGCTATCATCTGTGGTCTATATTTATCATATATTCCATAACCTACATATGTTGAAGCATATGAGAATGTTTGGTGATTACATATGTAAGGCGACTTCACACCTCAGAACAGGACAAAGAGATCTCAACCGCCAGTGAGGATCAAAGAGTTTCCCAGGCACTGCGGGGGAGACCGGAGGAGCTGCCCTGACCCCCCAGGGCCATGAGGAGGAGTACGAAGACAATGGGGGGATTAAGATAAGGAGGGATGTCAGCTTTGGATTTGCATGTCTTTTGTTATGTGCAAGTATAAGTTCATAGAGCCGAAAGTGTTCGGTCTCTTTTTCCTTCTTCTGCTGCTGCACTAGGATGAGACTTGTTAGAAGAGCTGATAATAAACTTTGGTTTATATATCACATCGCCTCGTTCTTCCAAGCTCTTCTACACTGGTGACCCTGACGCGAGTATGGACCAGAGGCGTTCCCCCGCGATCGACTCATCTGTGGCGACCCAGGCAGATGCCGGCGCCCACGCAGACAGGGGAACAGATGGACGACGTTCCCCCCCGGCAGAAGTGATAGAGAGGGCTCAACCGAGCACCAGCACCACAGAGAGAGCCGAAGCAAGGCACTCTCACCCTGCGGACACAGCAGTGACGGTCTACACAAACGCCGTCACGTCAACCTGCCGGACTTCTGGCAGGAAGACCCCGCATCGTGGTTTCTGCAAGCCGAAGCCCAGTTTGCACTTGCGGGCATCACGGCTGATGATACAAAGTTCTATCACATCGTCGCCAAACTCAACGCCGCCACTTCGAGATGTGCGCGGAGCATAATCCAACGGCCGCCGGCCCAGGACAAATATGAAGAACTGAAAGCAACCATCGTGGCAAATTACGTCCCCTCAGCCGAGGAGAGAGCCGAGAGGATCCTGGCGGTTTACGGCCACAGAGGAGGCAGACCCAAGGCCCTCATGGAGGACTTGCTGCAACTTAAAGAAGAGGACAGTGACAACTTCCTCTTCCATTTCATATTCCTCAGTACGCTGCCGCCACACATGAGAGGGACGCTGGCCAACATGCGATGCAGCACCCAGCAAGACTTCCGCACGCTAGCTCACGAAGCTCAACGGCTCGTCAAGGCCTGCAAGGAGCAGACACCCACAGCAGCATCCGCAGACCTCAACGCTGATGTCCGGAGCCACGAGGAGCCACAAATCACCGAGCAGAATCAGCCCGCGGTGACAGCGACACAGCCAGGACGCAACAGATGGAGCGACGTTTGTTATTACCACCACCGCTTCGCCGAGAAGGCTTACAAATGCGTCCCCCCCTGCAAATTCACAAATTCCGGAAAACGCCGAAGCCGAGAGCCGTTAACAGCGGCGGTTCTCGGCGGAAAAAGCAAGCTTTTATATGTGACGGACGGACACACTGGCAAGCGGTTCCTTATCGACACAGGAGCTCAACTAAGTTTTGTCATGCCCTCCCAAGCAGACCGGGCCATGGGCCCCCGGGCCAATGGAGCGGTGGCAGCCAACGGCTCCACCATCAACACTTTTGGCAAAAAGAGCCTGCACCTCTGCATCCACGGCCGCAACTACAGATGGACATTTGTTGTAGCGGCGGTGAGTTTTAACTTGTTGGGCGCAGATTTTTTGTGTGCACATGGGTTATTAGTTGATCTAGCGAACAGACGCTTGGTTAATGCACTGTCCTTTGCTTCTATTCCCTGCTCAGCTCGACTTTCTCCACCACCCGTGCATGCTAGCGTCACCACAGCAGGAGGTAAGTTTGATCAACTCCTCACCCAATTTCCAGCACTCACAATTCCCAAATTCTCAGCCACAGTGGCTAAACACGGGGTTGAACATTTTATTCCCACAACGGGCCCACCCGTATTTGCCAAAGCCCGGCGCTTAGACGCGGCCAAGCTCGCCATAGCTCGGGACGAGTTTACCACCCTTGAAAAATTAGGCATTATTAGACGCTCGAAAAGCCCCTGGGCCTCACCACTTCACATGGTTCAGAAATCCGACGGTTCTTGGAGACTGTGCGGCGATTACCGCAGATTAAACAATGCGACAGCGCATGACCGCTACCCAATTCCTCACATTCAGGATTTTTCACTGCATCTGGCGGGTGCGCGCATTTTTTCAAAAATAGACCTGGTCGACTTCCGGTTATGGCTGCCACGTAGGACGGACGTGTCTCGCTCTGCTCTGCTCCTGGAGAAAAAAAATCGGCAAATAACTCTCTCATTTGGGACAGAACGTATCCCAGCATTTGGGCGAGGATATGTCGGCGAAGCCTAAGGCTGGAAAACCAGGAAAAGGAAAAAGCGAGCCGCCGAAACAGTCCAAATTAACGGACTTTCAGGTCTGTGACGCAGCAAACAAAACTCCATATATGGCGGAGGAGGCTGGCAACGGTGCGATGTCTGCGCGGGGAGGCGCAGATGCGCTGATGGCTGCCATGAGTTCAATGAGAGCGGACTTTTCCTCTAGATTTGATGGGATTATGACAGCGTTGGAAGGAATAAGAAAGGAATTGGGTGACTGTGTAGAACGAACGGCGCAGATGGAGCTCCGTCTCGCTAGTGCTGAAGATGACGTCACCCGTCTTCAATTAAAGGTGCGCACTTTGGAAAAAAAAAATAAATCTCTGGAAGATAATATTTTGGATTTGGAATCTCGGTCAAGACAGAATAATTTGAGGCTGGTGGGTCTTCCAGAGGAATCAGAAGGTCGGGACGTATGTTCCTTTCTGGAAAAGTGGATTCCGGAGGTGCTGGGCAGCGAGGAGTTGCAATCAGCAGTGATTCTGGAAAAAGCACATCGTATTGGCCCACGGAGAGATAAGGGACCGCCGAGGACCTTAATTATGAAGTTTCTTAGCAACAGAGACAGGATGAAGATCTTCAACGCTGCACGTGCTAAAGGAGAGATTAAACACCAGGACCAGCAGGTGCGGTTCTACCCAGATTTGGCCACAGGAATCCAGCAATTGAGGAAGCAGTTTGATCCCGTACGTAAGGAGCTGCGCAACCTTGGGATTCGTCATGGTGTAATCTATCCTGCGAGACTGCTGACCACGTATGAGGGCAGAACCCACATCTTCAAGACCCCAGAGGAGGCGCAGGAGTTCATCAAGAAGATCAAAGAAGAAGAAGAGACTGGTGGGAGCTAAGCATGAACAAAATATAAGGTAGAATAATTAAGCATTTGCACAGGCATCTGACTGACTTGAAGTAAATAGTAAGTTTACAAAATATAGATTGTATTATATATTAAAAAAACAAAACAAAAACAAAACAAACAAACAAACAAAAAAACTATGATGTACAAAGTTGTTAAAAATTTTGGAGTTAAATTGGAAAACTACAGAGGAGAGTTAATGTTACGTCATTAAAAGCAGTAGAGTTAGGGTGATTGGGAGGATGAAGAAGGAGTGGCTTAGGCTGTTCCCCGTGGGTGTGGAACGGTCGATGGCTATATCGGGAGACAGAATTTTTCTTTTGATTTTGGGGGGTTTGCCACAAGTGTGGGAAGGGGAAATTTGTTTGTGTGTAGTTTGTAGGATGAATGTTCAACCACTCATGTTTTTGCTTCTCTGTATGAGCATGTTTACACTGCAAGGTAATCCCAAACTCTCTATTGATCATGGACCAAAGTGTTAATCTTAATTTAACTTCATGGAATTGCAGAGGTCTACAAAATTTAAAAAAACTTAAACAAGTTATGAATAAAATAAAGGACATGGGTTCAAGAATTGTGTTTTTACAAGAAACTCATCTGATAGAGGAGGATGTTAAAAGAATTAGGAGTAGATGGCAGGGAAGTGTATTCACCTCTTCATTTTCATCCCGAGCCAGGGGAGTTATGACTCTCATACATAAATCAGTTCCTTTTCAAGTGAAAAATGTAATTGGAGACAAATTTGGAAGATATGTAATCATTCAAGGTTCTTTGCTATTAGAAAATATAAATCTTGTGAACTTATATGGTCCCAATATAGATGATCAGAAGTTCTTTGCTAATTTATTTCTCATCTTATCATCACTTACAGGGCAACATATAATAGCAGGGGATTTTAATTGTACATTGAATCCAGGTGTGGATAGATCAACAGGACTGGATTGTACGCACATTGGATGTAGGATGACTATTAATCATTTTATGAAAGAATTGAGATTGTTAGACATATGGAGAGAAATGAAACCACAAGTTAAAGCCTATTCTTGTTATTCCAGTACCTACAAGACATTCTCACGTATTGATTATTTTTTGATTTCCACAGAATTAAGGTCCAAGATTCAAAACTGCTTTTATGATAACATCGTGATCTCTGATCATGCACCCTGTTGTCTAATATATGTAGATAAAAAATTGACAAAGGAATCAGGCAGATGGCAATTTCAGCATAAATGGCTTCAGGATGAGGAATTTGTCAAGTATATAGAAAAACAGATAGACGAGTTCTTTGACATCAATACTACACAAACATCAGCATGTGTAAAGTGGGAGGCTTTCAAAGCTTTTATTAGGGGACATATTATTAGTTATACAGGATCAAAATCTAAGAAGACTCGAGAGGAGAGAGCTAAATTGGAACATAAAATAAAAAGTCTTCAGGAAAAAGTGTATGCAGGAAGAGATCCAAGGTTGGAGAATGAATTACTGATTTTGAGAGCTGAATACGACAAAAAAATCAGCGAATAGAGCTGCCTCGAGTCTTCTAAGATTGAAACAATCTTTTTATGAACAAGGTGAAAAATCAGGAAAATTATTAGCATGGCAGATTAAACAATTGGAAATTAAAACACCAATAACCAGTATTATAAGTAATGGACAGGTAGTTATAGATCCTTTAGAAATTAATAGAGCCTTTAGAGATTACTATGAAAAATTATATGATACCAAAAATGAACCTGATTTAACAAAACTAAATGGGTTTTTGAACAAACTATCTATACCGTGTATTCCAAATGAAAACAGGGAGATATTGGAGTCTAAAATTAGTCAAGAAGAAGTTGGGCTAGCCATTGATAATATGAAATCAGGAAAAAGTGCAGGACCAGATGGTCTTCCAGTTGACCTTTATAAAAAATTTAAGAATAAATTAATAAAACCTTTTTTGGAAATGGTTTTAGAAGCATTTCAAAATAATAATTTACCATCATACATAAATAATGCCTTAATTATACTGCTGCCAAAACCAGGTAAGCCCTCTAATAAATGTGAAAATATGAGACCAATAAGCCTATTAAACGCCGACCTTAAGATAATCTGTAAAATTTTAGCAAGACGAATACAAGAAATTTTACCAAATATTATTAATCGAGATCAGAATGGCTTTATAAAGGGTAGACAAGGCTTCCATAATGTAAGAAGACTATTTAATATTATTTATTTTAATAAAGAAGCACCGGATACAGCTCTCCTATCATTGGACGCCGAAAAGGCCTTTGATAGAGTTGAATGGCCCTTTCTTTTTGAAGTCCTACAAAGGTTTGGACTTGGAAATAATTTCATAAAATGGGTTCAAATAATATACAATAATGCTACAGCAGAAATCCTAACAAATAACAATATTTCAAAACCAATAAAAATCAATAGAGGATGTCGACAAGGCTGTCCACTTTCACCTTTACTGTTTACTATGGCAATTGAACCTTTAGCGATAGCGATACGTTTACATTCACAAATATATGGAATTAAAGTTGGACCAACAGAACATAAAATCTCCCTGTACGCCGATGATATAATTTTGTTTATGTCGAATCTAAAAAAATCAATTCCAACCTTGTTGAATTTAATAAAGAATTTTGGGGAAATATCAGGATATAAAATAAATAAAACTAAATCTTCAATATTAATGCTAAATGAGACCCAGAGAAATTACCCAGCCCCTGAGGTAAATCAATTCAATGTTGTAAATCAGTTTAAATATTTAGGAATCCAAATTATGCCTAAGCTAGAATCAGTCGCCAGTGTCAACTATGAAGCCTTAATGTCAGATATCAATGAGTTAACTCAGAGATGGATGTCACTACCAATGTCGATGATCGGGAGAATCAATATACTTAAAAGTAATATTTTACCTAAAATACTTTATTTATTTCAATACATTCCCTTATCACCACCTTTAGATCTATTCTCAAGAATAAAAAAAAAGTTAGTGGAATTTATATGGAACAACAGGAGGGCTAGATTACGTCTGTCTTTATTATATTTACCATTTGATCGTGGAGGTCTGAAATGTCCAAATTTTATGTTGTATTATTGGTCGGCACAACTGAGGTCTATGACATATTATTTTTCATCAAATGATCTCCCTCACTGGACTGAAATGGAATCATACAATTTACCTTTACCTCTTCCCATATTCATATACTCAGATTCGGCAAAAAAATTACAAAAACAAGTTATAAAAATCCATTTGTAAAGCATATGATCAAAATATGGTGTGAAGCTAAAAACTATTTAAAAGAACCACAGTTATTGTCACAATTTAGTCCAATATGGGGTAATCAATATTTTAAACCAGGGAGAGCGGACGCTGTATTTAAAGTATGGAATTTAAAAGGGATACAAAAGATTCAGGATTTATATTTGCCATGTGCAGACAACATAATGTCTTTTGAAGAGCTGAGGATCAAATTTAATCTCAATAGAACACATTTTTTTAAATATCTTCAACTTAGAAACTTTATTCGATCAAATCAAAATAAAGCTCTCACTCGACCTATTTATTCATCCTTGGAAAAAATGATGATGAAAGATAGTAAAAGAAAGGGTATTATTTCAGAGTTTTATAACTCATTGACACTATCTTCAAGTGAAAATTCACTGAAAAGATTAAACTACTGGAAAGAAGATCTGCAAATTGAAATTTCAGAGGAACAATGGGAATTGGCTTGTACAGAAGCTCAAACCAAATCAATAAATGCACGCCTTAAATTGATACATTTCAAATGGTTAATGCGGATGTATGTTACACCGGAGGAGTTAAATAGATACAACAAAAATATACCAGATACATGCACAAAATGCATGGAAAGTAAAGGAACCCTATTTCATTGTTTATGGGAATGTAGATTAATAAGAATGTTTTGGGAAGAGGTGAGGGTAACAATTGAAAAAATAATCTCAAAACAAATCATATTGAATCCTAAACTGTTTTTGTTGGGTCTGTACCCAGAAAAGCATAATTTTAATAAAAGTGAAAGAACATTCATAGACCTCAGTTTGCTTAATGCCAAAAAATGTATTGCACTATTATGGAAAAAGACTCATAGACCAGATGTGACTCAGTGGTTAAGACAGATGTTAACAAACCTTCCATTAGAAAGAATAACATATATACTGAAATCAAAGGAAATTGTGTTTGAGAATATATGGAGACCTTTTATTGATTATGTAAAAAATTTAAACATAACTCTTGAAGAAGAAGGTGAATGATGTGTGTGGACCTTGTAAATTCCAAACTGGTGAACATAATATGTATACTTATGTATTGGATTGTCTAGACTAAACAGAGGAGCATTGTTGAAGACTTGATTTTGTTGGTGGTTGTTGGTGTTTTTAGTGCATTTTTTTTTTTTTTGTAGTACTTTAGTGTTAGTGTTTGATTGTTTGTATCATGTTTGTTAAAAAAAAAAAAAAAAGGTTCAATAAAGATATTGTGGAAAAAAAAAAATAGACCTGGTCCGCGGTTATCATCAAGTCCCAGTTCGAGCAGAGGACATTCCTAAAACAGCTGTAATAACCCCTTTCGGCCTTTTTGAATTTTTGCGAATGCCTTTCGGCCTCCAAGGCGCGGCTCAAACCTTTCAGCGGATGATGGACGCAGTATTACGCGACCTCCCTTTTGTTTTCGTCTACCTCGACGATATGCTGGTAGCCAGCCCGTCTGAGGAAGAACACGAGCGGCATCTCACTATGGTTTTTCAGAGGCTAGAAGAGCACGGGTTAATAATCAATCCAGCCAAATGCAAATTCGGCGTGTCACAAATTGATTTTTTAGGACACAGAGTTTCTCCGAAGGGGGCAGTCCCACTTCCAGACAAAGTTCACGCGATAAAAAGTTTCCCACGGCCACATACGGTCAAATCGCTGCAGGAATTTTGGGGCATGGTTAATTTTTACAACCGTTTCCTCCCCCACGCAGCTCAGCTCATGCAGCCCCTATATGACGCGCTCAGAAAACAAAAAGCTTCCAACGTGGTCGAATGGACCCCGGAGCGCGAACGCGCCTTCGCGGAAGAATGGGCAAAAACTTGCATTTCTTGTCAGCGCGCCAAAATACACAAACACACAAAAGCCCCTCTGGAGCCTTTTCCAATCCCTGCTAGAAGGTTCGACCACATTCATGTCGACCTCGTGGGACCACTACCTTCCTCCCAAGGTTTCACACACCTGTTAACAATGATAGACCGCACCACGCGCTGGCCAGAGGCAGTCCCTCTGGCGTCAACCACAGCGGAGGAAGTCGCTCGCGTTTTTTTGACAAACTGGGTGGCACGTTTCGGCGTCCCATCGGACATCACGTCCGATAGGGGACCTCAATTTGTCTCGGAGCTTTGGTCAGCCATGTCCAGCAGCTTAGGGGCAACAATTCACCGCACCACCGCTTATCACCCTCAGGCTAATGGGTTATGCGAGCGTTTTCACAGATCTTTAAAGGCCGCCCTCAGAGCCTCACTAACGGATACAAATTGGGTAAATAAACTTCCCTGGGTTTTATTGGGGTTGCGTGCTGCGCCCAAAGAGGATCTAGACGCCTCTCCTGCAGAATTAGTTTTTGCACAACCTCTCAGGCTCCCAGGTGAATTTTTACCAGAGAACCCAGAGCCAGGGCATCTTCCAGCCCCGAGGTTTTTAGGCAGCAGCGGACCGGACTCTCTCCCCGGTCCAGCTCATCACTCTTTTCCACGGGTTTTTGTCCCTCAAGCTTTAAAGAACGCTGAATTTGTTTTTGTTAGGCATGAAGCTTTAAAACCAACTTTCCGCCCACCATACGATGGGCTATTCAGAGTGCTGGAACCTGGTGATAAACACTTTGTGCTTGATTTTGGGGATAGAAAAGAAACAGTCAGCATTGACAGACTTAAACCTGCCTTCTTGTTGAAAGACGAGCCTGCACGGTTGGCGAGAGCACCTCGGAGGGCTAGACCCCCCAAGAGAAAAGACTCAGCCCCCCTGCAGGGAACAAATAATCACTCTCCTCCCCAAGCTGCAGATTCCTTACAGGAAGGTCCCAGCAGGACGCCCAAGCGGACCCACAGCAGTTTCGGGAGAAGATTAAAACCCAGACGGCACAGAGACTGATGCAAACTACTCAACAGTTGTTCACTAATTGTGCTGTAACAGTTTAGGACTGACTTGTGATTTTACTATGCTGTTATGATTACCACTGAACTAGCATGGCTGCTAGAAAGTTTCTCCTGTGGCAAGAGGTGTAGCCGTTAGTATGTCATAATAATTATCTTAAACTGTGAATTTTTCTATTGTCCTTTTCTTAGTCGTTTGGGGGGGGCTGTGGTCTATATTTATCATATATTCCATAACCTACATATGTTGAAGCATGTGAGAATGTTTGGTGATTACAAATGTAAGGCGACTTCACACCTCAGAACAGGACAAAGAGATCTCAACCGCCAGTGAGGATCAAAGAGTTTCCCAGGCACTGCGGGGGAGACCGGAGGAGCTGCCCTGACCCCCCAGGGCCATGAGGAGGAGTACGAAGACAATGGGGGGATTAAGATAAGGAGGGATGTCAGCTTTGGATTTGCATGTCTTTTGTTATGTGCAAGTATAAGTTCATAGAGCCGAAAGTGTTCGGTCTCTTTTTCCTTCTTCTGCTGCTGCACTAGGATGAGACTTGTTAGAAGAGCTGATAATAAATTTTGGTTTATATATCACATCGCCTCGTTCTTCCAAGCTCTTCTACATCATCTGCCATTGTTGTTTTGATAAGGGTCACACTCGTGACGTCACGCAGCGTCGTCTGCACTACTTCCGGTTTGTTTGGCACTGCCAGCGAGAGGCAAAAGTTTATCGGCTTATAGCTTGGCCATCGCACGGCCTAAAAATTTCTTTTATGTGTTGAAAAATACAATAGGTAATAAGGAATTAATCTGCTATTCTACTTTTTTGGCAAAAAGGTGAGTTCAGTTCTACTTTAAGTTCACCTGTGAAGGTTATAGTGCATTTTAGGTACATCCTGAAATTTCACCCGAAATCCAAATATCCTTAACTTTTTGTGAGTTTTGAGTGTGTGTGTGTGCATGCGCGCAGTCATGTGAAAAAATTAGGACACCCCATTAAATATTCAGTTCTTTATTAAGAAACGTTCACATATCTATCTCTAACCTTGTTTTTGTTTCTATTTCAATTTTTTTAACATTTATTTTAGCCATTGTAAGTGGGAATGAATGTGGGGGTGTCCTAATTTATTCCTCACTATTTGTTTAGAATTACATTTTACAGAAAATTTAAAAGAAGTCCTTAATTCATTTTTAATTGTTTAATTGTATTACATGAATCTCCCAGTATTTTTAACATTGATATTAAATATCATATGTCCAAATATGTTTTAAAAAAAACCCCACACACACAGGCTTATACAGGGTGTCCTAATTTTTTCACATGACTGTACATAAAATATAAAATTATAGTTTGAAAGCTGTAATGTGGTGACAGTGAAGGAGGCCAGCTCAAGATGTGATATTGGAAATTAATGGTTGGGATTGTGGTTGTTTGTCTGAAGGAATCTGTTTTAGCTCATCTTACAATTTATAGCCTGTAATAGAATTTTATTGAGGGACCACAAGAGTAATGAATAAAATCAGGGGCTGAATTACAATTTTTTTTATTAACTTTTTTCATTCTTTTTTAAAATTAAAAAAAGTACTGCAAAATACCAGGGGGAAAAGTTGCTAATTTGCAAGGAGGGCATTAAGAAAGTTGCAAATTTTTTAGAGGGGGAAAAAATTGCAGATTTTCAAGAGGAGAAAAGTTGCAAATTTATGATAGAGAAGGGGGAAAAAATCAGAAAATTATTAGACCGGAAAAGTTGTAAATTAAGGACAGTATAAAAATGTTGCCAATTTACACAACTAGGGGAAAAAGTCTCAAATTTATGAGATGGAGGAAAGTTCAAATTTCATAAGTGGGTAAAAAAGTCAGCTGTTTACAAGAGTAGGAAAAAGTTTGATTATTTTTTATAGTTTATACATAAATTTGCATACTGATGTCACATTTAATTTGTTGCTTTAATTCTGCAGGTTGCAGGAACCTGCCGTAGCGTGAGTCTGTCCAGTGATCTCAAGTCTCTGTCCATCATTACAGAGGTCAGATCTTCTGACAACAACCCAGAGATCTGCTATGTTCAGGTGACATGGCAGGGGGGGGGGGGGTGATTTAAGTTCATTATCCTCTTTCTCACACCTTCTGTTTTCACTGGCCTGCCTATTTCTATCAACTGGTCATTCATCTTCCAGCTGGACACGGGTTTACTGTCAGACTACCTGCCTGAGGTCACCAGGATGGCGCGTAAGTTCACCCACATCTCCACTCTGCTGCAGTACCTGCACCTCTCACTCAACTGCATGTGCGAAGCGTGGGAAGACATCCTCATGCAGATGGATCTTCGACTCACTAAGTTTGTTCAGGTGCGTCGCTGTTGCCTGCTGTCTGTAATGGTTAAATAGCAGGTGTGTCAGCTCATGTTATATTTTTGTGTTTTTACAGGAAAAGAACACAAGCACTCAAGTCCAAGATGAGTTTCTGGAGCTTCTCCTGTGGGGGCAATCAAGGTAAGAAAGAATGAGGGTATTTCTACCTCTTTTTTTTTTTTTCAATGCCCGAAGCATCCTATAGATGGCAGCAATTTATCTTGAGCCACTTAAATTCCTGGCATTTATGTTTCCTTTGGCTGTTTGTTTTGATGCAGTCCTGAATTACAAGCTCTTCTCATGAATCAGCTGACTGTTAAGGTGAGAGGGGGGGGGGGAAGGAGTTAAAATCTCAATCTGAATGACACTGTTGCAATATTCAAACAGTCTTATTTCACGTCTGTCACATTTTCCCTCAAAGGGCCTGAAGAAGCTTGGCCAGTCAATTGAATCTTCCTACTCCAGTATCCAGAAGCTAGTGATCAGCCACCTGCAGAGGTATTTTGTCTTTTAGTTTTCATCAGTGCTGCCTTACAGTTTCTCATTTTAAACATCTTCTGTTTTTATGGCTGCAGTGGCTCGGAGGCTCTGTTGTATCACCTCAGTGAGGTGAAAGGAATGTCCCTTTGGAAGCAAAAGTATGAGCCCCTTGGTTTAGATTCAGAAGCTATAGAAGGTACAAACGTTCAAACATTCAAAACTGAAATGCTTGTTTCTCGTCATTATAACTACAGTACATGTGTATTTTCTGTTTTCAGGTGCTATCACAGCCGTGGGTTCCTTTTCTCTCAAAGCCAACGAACTTCTGCAGTAAGTTCATGACCGTAAATAGGAGTAATGCTGATGCTTTTTGTTTGTTTTTGTTAGTCGTGTGCTTCTTCTCCGGGTTGGGGACAAAGTCCTGCCCCTAGTGGAGGAGTTCAAGTAGCATGGGGTCTTATTGATGAGTGAGGGGAGAATGAGCGGGAGATTGACAGACTGATCGGAGTAGTATCTGCAGTGATGTGGACATTGTACCGGTTGCTGAAGAGGGAGCTGAGCTCTAAAGCAAAGCTGTCAATTTACTACTCAGTCTGTGTTCCCACTCTCACCCATGGTCCTGAACTTTGGGTAATGACTGAAAGAATGAGATCATGAATACAAGTGGCTTTTTGTTTTCTTGCAGAATGCTATTTTTTAAGGATACCCAGTACATAATACACTGTTTTGGACTACATTACTATATTATGTGTTGGCAATATCACCTATCTAGACATTGCAAGGAACTAATGCCTAAGTGCATTTTTCAGATAGGAGGTTTTGCTTTTCGGCCATCAACATGACAAGTTAACATATTCTGTATTTATTTACATATGAACAGTGACTGCTACAAAAGTTGTCAAATATCAAGCTCAGTAGCAGCTGATCAGTCTCTAAAAGCTCCATCAGCTTTCTTCATGTGTCCTTGTGTGTTGATTTCTTCACACATCAGAATGTGTTGAGCAGTCTGTGAATGACCTCACTTACAGCAGAGGTCATTTACAAGGCCAATTTTTATGCATGAATGCCTTAAAGCGACTGTATCCTGAGCAGAGGCGGTTCAGTGTGACCCAGTGGGCACGCTGCAGATCGTGATTTGGTGGGTGGTCAGATGCGATGGGGATGAATGTCTTTAGCTGCCAGTCAGTGTTGTTCCATCTCATTTGCCAAGCACTTGTCACCCGAGAGTCCAGTGATCTGCTGGTAGCTTGTACAACAAGAGGCCACCAGCGATGAGGTGGGGGTTGCTTGATTTCAGTCCCCCAAGGGTACGAGTTCTTGTGATGGTCAAGTGGTGTAAAAACTGGGAAGTTTTCTTGTTGGACTTATTAAACAACTGTAGTGACATCTTGTCCGTTCTCAGGTCAGAAGGCAATATTCCACACAGCACAGGCAAGAGGAATGTCAGAGTGGACTTGATCACACCAATGATTAGTTGCAGACATTCGTTTAGGCAATAGCTAGCCTTTTTTTGTACAAAAAAGTTGATTCTGTAAACTAAGCACAACAATATTTACATTTTATTACACAAACAAGTAGGGCACCTCATTTTTGTATAGAAGTGCCAGAGCAAACTGAATAGCTTACTAGTATAAGATATAGAGCAATCAAACAGAAAAAAAAATAAAGAATTAAAGCTCATCAAGCTTTATGCTTGATGAGCTTTATGCTTGATGAGCATAAAGTATAGGGTATCGGGCTTGTTGTTACGAGCTATTTGGTCTCTGTACGACCGTTGCGAGAGTTTGGTTTGTATTGCCAACACTCGGTCGGACTCATTCCCAGTGAGAGGTGGACTCTGCCAGGGCTGCCCTTTGTCACCGATCCTGTTCATAATTTTTATGGACAGGATTTCTAGGCGCAGCCAGGGAATGGAGGGTGTCATGCTTGGTGACCACAGGATCTCATCTCTGTTGTTTGCAGATGATGTTGTCCTGTTGGCTTCATCCAGCAATGGCCTACAGCTCTTGCTGGGATGGTTTGCCGCTGAGTGTGAAGTGGCTGGGATGAGAATCAGCACCTCCAAGTCCGAGTCCATGGTCCTCAGTCGGAAAAAGATGGATTGTCCTCTCTGGGTTGGGGACAGGCTCCTGCCCCAAGTGGAGGAGTTTAAGTATCTTGGGGTCTTATTCACGAGTGAGGGGAGAATGGAGCGAGAGATTGACAGACGGATTGGAGCAGCATCTGCAGTGATGCGGACGTTGTACCGATCTGTTGTGGTGAAGAGGGAGCTTAGTTCTAAGGCAAAGCTGTCGATTTACCAGTCAATCTACGTTCCTACTTTCACCTATGGTCACAAGCTTTGGGTAATGACCGAAAGAATGAGATCGCGGATACAAGCGGCTGAAATGAGCTTTCTCCGTAGGATTGCTGAACTCACCCTCAGAGATAGGGTGAGGAGCTCAGTCATCCAGGAGAGGTTCAGAGTAGAACCGCTCCTCCTCCACATTGAAAAGAGTCAGTTGAGGTGGTATGGGCATCTGATTAGGATGCCTCCCGGACGCCTCCCACATGAGGTGTTTCGGGCACGTCCCACTAGGAGGAGACCCCGGGGCAGACCCAGGACTCGGTGGAGAGACTATGTCTCCCAGCTGGTCTGGGAACGCCTTGGTATCCTCTCTGAAGAGCTGGAGCAGGTGGCTGGGGAGAGGGAAGTCTGGGCTTCTCTGCTTGAACTGCTGCCTCCACGACCCGGACCTCCGCAAAAGTGGTAGAAGATGGATGGATGGAGCTCATCAAGCTCACCGAGTAAGGGGTGCTCCAACCTTTGTTTTTTTTTATCTGAAGGTTGAAGACCCCTTTGGGAAAAGACCAAAGGGGGAATATTATTATGGGGCAGTCCGTCCATCCCACTTTTGTGAAACCCAACTCCTCCTAATGTTTTGTTACGATTGTTTTGAAACTTGGTACCAGGGTTTGATATACACTGATGATGTGCATATTGCAATTTGGCTCCGATCAGATGATTTTTGCAGAAATTATAGCCCCTGACTTATGATGTCCTATTTCACCTCAGTTATTAGATAGTACCTGTCTTGTGAAATCACCTCCTCCTACAGTTTTGTTCCAAATGTTTTGAAATGTGGTACCACAGTTTGATATAGACTGATGACCCACACATTGCAGTTTAACTCTGACTGGATGATTTTTGCAGGAATTATAGACCTTGGGGTCAAGCTCAAAACATCAGAGTTGGCATTCCCTATACCCTATTACTATACGAGTAAAGCTAGGGTCACCAAACTTGCTGCACAGATTCAACCTGTGACCCTGAAATGTGACTATGGGCTTGGGGTCAAAGGTCAAGGTTGGCATTCCCTTTGCCTATTACTATAGAATGAGCAAGGATAGGGTCACTAAACTTGGTACACAGGTGCACCTTGGGATCCTGACCTACAGCTGTGGTTTGTATACAGCTGTTTTTGTTGTATATTCACGGATGATGGGCTTATCATAATTTGGTTCTGCCCCAATAATTATATGGAAAAGTTGAAAACTGCTCTTCTTCAGTGGCATATTGAGAGCTTCACAGAAAACAGAGTCGGGGGATGTTACACTCGCCCCATAGTGCTCGTTGTTACAGAATTCTACAGATTTCAGTTTGATTGAGTGGAACGTTTCTCTTATAATGTGTCTTTATTTTATCATTTAGGGTGATTGACAAGAGCATGAAAAACTTTAAAGCCTTCTTTCGTTGGCTGTATGTAGGTAAGAGTTTATTTTTATTTGACTTGCTGATGCATCTTGTATCCCAAGTATAAACTATTATTTACTTTTTATGTGCTCATGCTTGGTTTCATCACAGCTATGCTAAGAATGTGTGAGGAGCACGTACCACCAGAGCTCAACAAGGTGAGCTTCATCATGGAGGGATTTGTGTGTTTTTTTTTAATATCTGTTTGTGTGTTCTCATTGTTATAATAAGCTATTTGATCCCTTAGATGACGCAGAAGGACATCGCTTTTGTTGCCGACTTCTTGTCCGAACATTTCAGTGAGGTAAGAAGAGATAAATGTCACTTTGAATAATTAAGAAGTTTAACATGTTAAAGATATTTTTACACATTGAGATTATAATTGTTTTGTAATTTTCTAGAATGAGGAACTCTTTGATCGTAAAGGGAAGTACTTTAATGTGGAGCGAGTTGGTCAGGTATGTAGTTTTACTTCAGGTCTCATTAAATGTAAAAACTGTGTCGCCTCCCACTTGAGGTGTTTCGGGCACGTCCCACTGGGAGGAG
Organism: Pholidichthys leucotaenia; assembly: GCA_020510985.1. NCBI lineage: Eukaryota > Metazoa > Chordata > Actinopteri > Cichliformes > Pholidichthyidae > Pholidichthys > Pholidichthys leucotaenia. The sequence goes on from CM035839.1 coordinate 48,550,510, forward strand.
ACCCCGGGGCAGACCCAGGACTCGGTGGAGAGACCATGTCTCCTAGCTGGTCTGGGAACGCCTTGGTATCCTCTCTGAAGAGCTGGAGCAGGTGGCTGGGGAGAGGGAAGTCTGGGCTTCTCTGCTTGAACTGCTGCCTCCGTGACCCGGACCTCCGGAAAAGCGGTAGAGGATGGATGGATGGATGGATGGACATCATACTGATCTGTGCTTTATATGTGCATTACAGTACCTGAAGGATGAGGATGAAGACCTCGTTTCACCGCCAAACACAAACGGAAACCAGTGGCTGAAGTTTTTACAGGGGAGCACACATCTGAAAGGTGAACAATAATCCTGAATAGAGAAGTCATTTGTGTATTTTGAACTGAGGTTAAAGGCTTTATTACTATAACTGATTATGCTTTTAATTGTTTATTCAGAGAGCCCTTTGCTGTTTCCGTCATTTCCCCAAAAGTCTTTGCACTTTGTCAAAAGGATGATGGAGAGTGTGATTGAAGATTGTCTGCGGAAACCTGCAGTGAGTTTTGCACTCTGTGAATTTTCACCACAATTGAAAACTGATTTACAAATATAACAACCTTATTATTTCATGTATATCTGTGTGCAGGAGGTTATTGGAAACTCTGTAAAGCAGGCTGTCTTTTTGCCTCTGTACACTGTGCCAGAGAGGTATAATAATCTGTTGTTGCTCAAAATCTAAGTCATCTAAAATATTGAGTTATTTTAATATGAACTGTTCATTTTTCCCCAGCTCTGAAAACACTCCACAGCTTTTTGAGCTTCCTTCATTGTATGTAAAACACCACTGGGTTTTTGTATTTGCAGTGATAATGAAAGGTTTTAAATGAATTATATATAGATTTTTTTTGGTTCTTACAGGTGGAATGACAAAAAGGCCAAAATGAACTATATTGTTTTCTGCATGCCAGAGATTTCACCACACAAGCTCTACCTATTACGCAGAGCAACAGACCCAAACAGGTACATTTGTGTGACTGTATCTTGGATGTGTGATTATTTATCGGTCGTTATAACAGATTTTGCTCTGTTTAAACAGACCTATCCCAAACAGTATCATGTCGATTAACCTCAGCCATCATCTTGACAATGAAGGTGATGATAACCATGAAACGGAGTGAGTGCCACCTAAAGTATGTTGTTAATTTTCCTTATTCAGCAGACGAGAACCATGATTCACTGTATTTATTTTCTCCATCCCAGGCCTCACTGCGTCTACAGCTGCACAGATGCTCGTTTTTATGATGATGAATTACTGACGGTGGTCTTGGAAGCGTCAGAAGAAATGAACGGTAGACGTGTCTTGGCTCAGCTGTCTTTGACTTCCAGCCTAAGCTGTGAGACTGAATTCAACTGGGAGCCAAACCTAAGGTGTGCGTTTCTGAATTATTCAGACGGTCTTTCATTCATGACTATAATTCTCTATTTGACATTCTAAATTTCTCTGGAGAGTCCTTAGCAGTTAGTATTGTGTATGTAAAAGTTCTGAAAGTGAGAGAAAAGTTATAGAACAAACTTCCCCAGAATCCCATCGTAATTCAGACTCCTATCTACCACTGTTGAGCTCTCAGTGTGCAGCTTTTAAAGGTAAAGACAAAAAGACAGTTCCATTTGATTTTAATTTTAAACTTTAATTATGTGAGCAGTATAAACCTTAAATGAAAGTGAATGATAATAATAGCTCTCACTCTGGAGTTCAAAATGTATGGATAGAGTGGAGATAAAATGTTTGCGTCCCTATTAAAATGCCATGTTTTTGTGATGTAAAAAATTAGACAAACATTTTCAAACTTTCCACCTTTTATGTAACCTATAAACTGTACAGTTCACTTGAAAAATAAGCAAATCTGTTAAGTGGAAATTTATAGAATCTTTTTTAAGAAGTACAGTAAATGGGTTGTATAAGTTTGCACTCCCTTAAACTAATACTTTTTTGAAGTGCTTTTGGATTTAATTACAGCATTTAGTCTTTTGGGTAGGAGTCCATCAGTGTGCAACATCATGACTTGTCAATATTTGCACACTCCTCCTTGCAAAAACACTCCAAATCTGCCAGATTGCGACTTGAATTTTCTTCTGGTGAAACCATTTGATCTGGATGTATGCTTAGAGCCACTGTTGTACTGAAAGATGAAATTCCTCTTCCTCTTCAGTTTTCTAGAAAATATCTGAAGGCTTTAGGCCAAAATTGACTGGTATTTGGAACTATTCAGAATTTTCTCCACCTGGACTAAAGCCCCTGTTCCAGCTGAAGAAAAGCAACCCCTTAGCATGATGCTGCTACCACCATGCTTTACTGTCCTGACCTCATAAAATGTGCTTCTAAAAGAATGGTCAAAAATTCCCATAAACACATTTCTAAACCTTGTGGAAAGTCACCCTTTGCAGCTATAACAGCCTCAATTCTTCAGAGAAGGCTTTCCACAAGGTTTTGGAGTGTGTTTATGGGGAATTTTGGCCATTCTTCCAGAAGTGCATTTGTGAGGTCAAGTACTGATATTGGATGGGAAGGCCTCAGTTGCAGTCTCTGCACTAATTCATCCCAAACATATTCTGTCAGGTTGTGGTCAGGGCGCTGTGCAGGCCAATCATGTTCCTCCACACCAAACTTGCTCATCCATATCTTTATGGACCTTGCTTTATGCATTGGAGCCCATTCATTTGGAGGTTAATCCCCTTCCACAGCATGTGGGACACCATGTGATGTATGGGGCGGCGCCTGTCTCCTTTTCACCGGAGACAGGCTTTTTAACCGGAGTGGTGGCTCAGTTGGTAGAGCATACGCCCCACACCCGGAAGGCCTGGGTTCACATCCTGGCCAGGTCATGCTGAAGACCATATAAAAGTGGAACTTACTGCTGTCCAGCTTGGTGCTCTGCAATAATGGAATGGAGGAGGGAAATTTGTGGTGGCACCTTGCATGGCAGCAACCCCTCTGATTCTAGATGTGATTAACATTGTAGATAAGAGAAACGTAATTTCGTACTACTGTACATGATTGGCTGTATGGATTGAATGACAATAAAGTTGGGTTTACCTTTACCTTTTACCTTTGCCTTCACTGACCCTAGGCCACACAGCTACTGTGAGTAGTGAAAGCTACAGTGGGGGTTCAGTCCTCTGGTAGCTCTGTATAACTTTCCTTTCCCTGTTCTGTTATGCTAAGCACCAAGCTAGAAGGCAGAAAGTACCATTTTTGTATGATCTTTGGTATGACCTGACCAGGATTTGAACCCACAACCTCCCAGTTGTGAGGCGGATGCTCTACCAACTAGGTCACCACTCCGGTAGTCATTTGGAGAGGTGTCACAATACTTAAGCAATAAAGTGTACCTTTTGGAATTGTGCCTAAAAAGTTCAAGCTTGGTTTCATAATACTATAACACATTTTCCCACATGCCTTTTGGAGACTTAATGTTTTTAGCCAGAAAAGGCTTCCAGACACATGGAGAATACAGGAGATTGTTGTCACATGTAGTGCACGATTACCTTCCAGAAATTCCTGCAGCTCCTGCAGGGATGCTGTAATGCCTCTTGGCAGCCTCCCTGACTAGTTTTTGTCTCGTCTTTTCATCAGTTTTGGAGCAATGTCCAGTTCTTGGTAACATCACTGTTGTCCCTTTTTTTTCTCTTTTCTTCCACTTGAACTGGTATGGTCTATATATGCATATATGTATATAGAGAGAAGCCTAGAATAAATCACTCAGTCACTGATGGTCTAGTTTAAGACTCGCCTAAGTTTCACTGATCTTGTTGAACATACAGTACTACTTGTACATCTACAGCAGCCTCAAAGATCTACACAGTACTCAGTCAATGGATTCCTGGAAGGCTTTCTTTGCAGTCATTGTTGTACTGTAGCTATTCACTTTATTTTCCATCTTTAGTAAATTCGCAGTGATTATCTTTGTTAGTGATATTCTGTAAGGACAGCCGAAATAGCCATAGCTTTAATTCATATATCACCTTCATTTTTAGGTTGGACCAGCAGACGAGCACCATCCCGTGCCAAAGTCTGGTGTTGGGGAATCAGTGGCGTGAACTGGAGAACATGAAAGCTCAGTTTGTAGCCGTCAATGGAATCCGCAAAGTGGCCTGTGTGGTATGTTATATTTATAGATAAGACTGTATTGAGATTTTAGCTTGGGACATTATCTGTGAATGAGCTCCTCTACAAAACCTCCTTTATTTCTTTTATTGATCAGTAAGGTCAGATGATCCATTTTGAGACTGCTCCCATTTCTCTGTATTGAGGGTATGCCAGTGAATGGATTCTGTGGACTGTTGCCAAACATGTACTTCACTTCTTTTCTGGCAGCTAAGCGCCAATCTGAGGCACATACGTGTTTTTGAGATGGACGTGGAGGATGAAGATGAAGAGGGAGCGGACTCGCAGAATGTCAGTGCTGACCAGGATGGGCTGGAAGCAACTATGGCCAATCAAGGGCCGGGAGAGGAGAATCTGGAGACCGAAGGTGAAGCTGGGGAGCAAGGAGGTGAAGTGATTCAAAAACCTGAGGAGAGTCTGGAATCAGAGGAAGCCCTGGGGCTCTCCTGAGACTGACACAAAGGGACAAGAGACATATTTAAAGAACTAGGCTCCATATTTTTTTTTTTTACTGGTTTGTAAAATTTAAAATTGCAAGTGTATGAAATTAAAATTTGTGCACATGTTTTTTGTGATATTCATTTTGGTCAGAAATGTGTTGACATGGTATTTCACTAGTCTACCATGTGTTATGGAACTGAAATTTGATTTTATTTAGCAAGTGAAAATCTGAGTAAAAGCATAATGAAATATGAATGCAGTACTTCTGTTTTTCCTCCCATTTTTTAAAAGTTGAAACAAAAGACATTTTCAGTGAAAACAAACACTGTGGTGGAAGAATAATATGCGGCGAACTGAGAGTTTTTAAGGGAGTTTATTATCATTCATTCCGCCATCATAGAACTCGCTCCAGCCCGCCTGCACAGGGCTGGAGCGGGTCCTCAGGCTCTCGTGAAGAGACACAGAATGCGTGTCATCAGATGAGCAGTGAGAGAGAGTGTGAGTTACAGAGCAATTCAGCTTTTATACCCAACCACAGACAATACATGAAAGGCATGGGACATTTGCATCACAGTAAGAGCAGGAAGCATGAACACAATGCATGAATGGCACATTAACATCACAGCACTGAGCAGGAAGGAGCTAGACGAAGCGAGGCTGCCGGTTGACATTAATACACACATTTCACTGTTATGTTAATTGCTCTAGCTGAGCGCTCTGCTTGTCCCAGTCTGTTGTGGGGGTGCCCCACACACTCCCCCCCAGAGGGCTCAGCAGGAAGCTGAGGCCTCAATAGTCCGGCTTTCGTAGCGAGCAGGGAAAGTTCTGTGCAGGTGGAGGTGGAGGGAGGGGGGTGGGGGTAGCAAGTGCCGGCCCAGGACGGCGAAGTTGTTTGGGCCGCGCAAAAATTGCCTGTGGATCCGCGATGTTGAGAGGCTGTCCCGTTGAACGTGCGGAGGTCCACAGCAGCTGTTTGAAGAAAATTAGTCTCTGACTCCTCTCGCGGCCATGAAGAAAAAAAGGAGCCGCAAGGCTGCGTAGCGGCTGTGAGAAAAAGGGAGCTGCAGCAGTGAGGGACTTGGCGTGTTGGCTTTAGGTGCGCGCGCGCAGCCCTAAAGCCCTCAGGGACAGCTGACGGCTGAATTCCCTTGTGCGCCGTGGCTGAGACCATTAGAAAATCCTGTGAGCGAGCTGCGTGCGTGCTTCAGGTGTGTGAGCAGCCCTGAAGGTTCTGTGTGCAGCGGCGAAGGACGATGGCGGTCTGTGGAGCCGTTATTGTCCCGTGCGTGGTGCGCTGTCCTCGTAACCCCCCGGTGTGCGTGCGGGGTTCGGTGCATGGCAGGTCCGCTGTAGAGGCGAGTCAGGGTCAGGGAGCTTGCTGGAGATCAGCGTCGTCGGCGCCGATGGTCATCCCTGTAAGCTGTTGCGTCGTTCAGTCATGGTGCGTTCAGGTCCACGCGCTGCGTTCTCCGTCGGCCCTGGAGGTCGCCGTCGTAGAGAGAGGACGAGGTGCATGCGCTCTCGTGTGGAGGAGCTGTGAGAGCGGCCGGTCCCAGCGTGGATGTGCAGATCTCAGGCGTGCAGATCTCACCATGAAGCTTTCTGCAGCTTTTCCGGTCGTGGGTGATCTCCGGAGAGTTTCGCCTGGTGGTGGCTCTGCGTCGAGGTCTCCCTGTAGCAGAAGGGAGGGCAGATCATTTCCGTCAGGCTGCTGCGTTCGCTTGTCGTCGGAGAATCACCACCGGGTGCTGCGTTCGTTGTCGTCGGGTCACCAGTGTAGCTGTCCAGACCAGAAGGTTGCGTTGCACAAAGCGTGTGCTTTCTTGGGGTCACCAATGTGGCGGAATGGAATAATAAGGCAGCGAACTGAGAGTTTTTAAGGGAGTTTATTATCATTCATTCCGCCATCATAGAACTCGCTCCAGCCCTGTGCAGGCGGGCTGGAGCGGGTCCTCAGGCTCTCGTGAGGAGACACAGAATGCGTGTCGTCAGATGAGCAGTGAGAGAGAGAGTGAGTTACAGAGCAATTCGGCTTTTATACCCAACCACTGACAATACATGAAAGGCATGGGACATTTGCATCACAGTAAGAGCAGGAAGCATGAACACAATGCATGAATGGCACATTAACATCACAGTACTGAGCAGGAAGGAGCTAGACGAAGCGAGGCTGCCTGTTGACATTAATACACACATTTCACTGTTATATTAATTGCTCTAGCTGAGCGCTCTGCTTGTCCCAGTCTGTTGTGGGGGTGCCCCACAACACTATATTTCTGTTGACTACAAAGCACAAATTATTTAAAATCTAAATTATGAACCATGTCCTCTTTGCAGTGATAATCCATCCAGCAGCCGAATGTGGTCAGTCACACCAGTCATTACATTCTATGCAAGAGATTTTTAGGGCCCGAGCCACTGACGTCAGTGGGCGAGAGCCCTATTGTATCCGCTGCATTTATTCTTCTTTTTTACCCCAAACGATTACATTTTTGTCCCTCTAAACGTTAACCAAAATGCAATTTTTTTTTCGCACATCCCTCAGACCTGGCGAAAAATTCTATAAACTTAAAAAAATATGTATCCCCCCACCCCAAATTTTTGTGGGCGGGGCCAAACATACAAAGTTTGCCGTACAGACACAAAATTCGGGTGAGGTGTAAAACACCTCAAGACATGCAAAAAACATAATTGTGGCCCTTATCCACGGCCGATAGGAAGTCCGCCATTTTGCCTCAAAGCCGCCCCGCCTCCAGTTTTGCCAAAAACCACCCCTCACATTTGAACGAACTCCTCCTAGGGGCCTACTCAGATTGAGCTCATTTTTGCATGGCAGCATCTATAGGCATGGGCCATTAAAAGTTGTATAAGTCACAATAAAAAGCTCAAAGGTGTGGCCAGGGCGTCATGGCGAAGTTTGACTTCGCCCCCTACAACATCAAACAGCTGTAACTCAAGCAAAATTTGTCCGATGTCCACCAAAAATTCCATGATGGACAATAGAACCGCCCCGAATGCATCTATATGAAAATACCTGACAAAAGATATAGCACCACCTAGTGGTTAAAGGAAGAATTGCTGAAAACTTTTATTTATTACTCACGCGCCGCTTGCCAGAATGATGTGCAATTTTCTGAGGTTTATCAGACCACCTGATGATCATAACTGCAGCTTGTTGGGAGGGTTGGGAACGACCTGGAGTCATGAAATCTGGAACATAGGTTGTGGTGACTCATATGTAGTCCTATATGGGTGGGCAACACATAACTGATAGGGAAATGTCATGATGACATGGCGAAGGTTGACTCCTCGCCATGGAACATCGGAAAGTTGTAACTTTCCGATGTTCTAACCAGGTGGTTAGAACATGGGACACTTGTAACTTAGATAAACTTTATCTGGTTTTCACCAGATTTTCTATGATGGATATTAGTTCCACCCTGCACGTGCCTCTATAAAAATATTTAACAAAAGTTATAGCGCCACCTAGTGGTTAGACCAATGGACACTTGTAACTCGGACAAACTTTGTCCAATTTTCACCAAATTTTCTATGATGGATATTAGTCCCATCCTGCACGCTCCTATGTAAAAATTTACAAAAGTTATAGCGCCACCTTGTGGTTAGAACAACAGACACTTGTAACTTGGACAAACTTTGTATGATTTTCACCAAATTTTCTATGATCGATAGTCCCACCCTGAACACATCTATATAAAAATAATTAACAAAAGTTATAGCACCACCTACTGATTAAAGGAAGAATTGCTGAAAATTGTTTCCTTTATTTTTCACTCACCAGGTGAAAAAATGACATGAAGGAATGATTAGGGCTCATTGAAAGTACATGTACATAGTATAGAACTGTTTCCATGGTGACAGGCATGCTTCATTGGCTTCCCCAACATGCAAAACATGAGTTACAGCTCAGACAATCCTCGTCTGATTTAGACCAAACTTTGCACAAATCATACTAATCCCACTCTGAACACATCTATGTCTGTATATCAGTATTCACAAAATTGTCACAACACCGCCTAGTGCTGACATGAGGTACTGCACAAAATTGTATCAACTTTTGCGCAAAGACCAGTAGTCAGAATGACATGACATTTTCAGTGGTTTCTCAGAGCGCATTGGCTAACCCTCAGTGGAAGTCACTTTTGTCCTGCGATTATCACAGTTGCCATGGAAACCCACTCCTCGCCATTCAATACGTTTTTTTACTTTGGAAGGTTGGGAAAATCCGAGCGTCCCGAAATGTGGAATGTAAGTCAAGGTGACCCTCTTCTGTAGTCCTATATGGGTCTGCAACATGTACCTAACATGTAAACACTGCCACGGCCACATGCCAGAGTTTCCTCCTGGCAATACATCTGACAGCTGTCACTTGGACAAACTTTGTCCAATTTACCCCATAATTGCTATGATGGATCTTAGGCCCGCCCTGCATGCTCCAACATAAAAATCATTGACAAAATTATAGCACCACCTACTGCTCATGGGAAGTACTGCACCAAACGGTTTTCTTTATTATTCACGCAGCGCTTGCCGTGACGACGGGAAATTTTGCAAGCCGGTGGGGTCCGCAGGCATGCGGGGAGCGAGGGCTTGCTTACAGCTGCTTGCAGCTTTAATTAGGGCCTGAGCCACTGACAACGTCAGTTGGCGAAAGCCCTATTGTAACTGCTCCATTTCTTTTTTTTTTTTGCGTTCCGCCTAAATGATCGCATTTTTCACCCTCTGAACGTCAGTTGGTGAAAGCCCTATTGTATCTGCTCCGTTTCTTTATTTTTTTTTCCGCGTTCCGCCTAAGTGATCGCATTTTTCACCCTCTGAACGTTAACCAAAATGCGATTTTTTTTTTTTCACAAACCCCTCAGACCCGGCAAAAAATTCGATAAACTGGAAAACATATGTGCCCCCCCCACCCCTCACTTTTGTGGGTGGGGCTAAACGTACAAGGTCTATGGAGACTGAAGACCATAAACATTGCCGTAGAGACATAAAATGTAGGTGATGTGTGCATCACCTCAAGATATGCAAAAAACATCATTGTGGCCCATACCCACCGCCAGCAGGAAGGCCGCCATCTTGCCTCAAAGTCGCCCCACCTCCAATTCAGAAAAAAGTCACACCTCGCATTTGAACGAACTAGTCCTAGGGACCTGCTCCGATTGAGCTCATTTTTACATGGCGGCATCTATAGGCATTGGCCATTAAAAATTGTATAAATTAAGTCAAAACCTCAAAAGGCGTGGCCAGGGCGCCATGGCGAAATTTGACTCCTCCCCTTACAACTTCAAGCACCTGTAACTCGGGCAAAACCTGTCCGATGTGCACCAAGCTTTCCATGATGGAAAATAGTCCCGCCCCGAATGCAATGACAGCAAAATACCTGAAAACTGATATAGCGCCAAATAGTGGTTGACAAAAGAATTGCTTAAAAGTGTTTTATTTATTACTCTTACTCACGCGCGGCTGGGCAGAATGATGTGAAATTTTCTGAGATTCATCAGACCACAGCCATGATCATAAGTGTTGCCATGGTGCCATGGTTAATTTTGACTCCTCCCCTTACAAATTCAACCAGCTGTAAATCGGGCAAAACTTGTCCGATGTCCACCAAACTTTCCATGATGGAAAATAGTCCCGCCCTGAACGCAGCTACATCAAAATACCTGACAAAAGTTTTAGCGCCACATAGTGGTTAATGAAAGAATTGCTGAAAACTGTTTTATTTATTACTCATGCGCCGCTGGCCAGAATGAAGTGAAATTTTCTGAGATTCATCAGAACACAGCGATGATCATAACTGAATGTCAACGTTAGCATGACATCAAACGTGTTACCATGGACACGCCCTCCTCGCCATTCAATCCGTGAGCTTATGGGGAGGGGTGGGAAGGTCTTGGAGTTATAAAATTTGGAACATATGTTGAGGTCTCTCTCATATATAGTCCAATATGGGTGGACAACACATAACTTACAGGGAAGTGTTGCCATGGCAACATGGCGACAGTTGACTACTCACCATGAAATTTCGGAAAGTTGTATTTTGGACAAACTTTGTCTGATTTTCACCAAATTTTCGACAATGGATAATAGTCCCACCCTGAACACTCCTATATAAGATGAAGTTTTAGCGCCGCCTAGTGGTAACAACATTGAACCCTTTTAAATTGGACAAACTTTGTACGATTGGCACCAAATTTTATACGATCAATATTCTCCCTTCCCTGAACTTGTCTATATACAAATAATAAACAAAAGTCATAGGGCCCCCTAATGATTAAAGGAAGAATTACTGATGACTGTTTTCTTTATTTTTCTCTCACCAGCTTAACAAAATTACATGAAGGAATTACTTGGGCTCATTGATAGTACATGTACATAGTACAGAACTGTTTCCATGGCAACCGGCGTTCTTCAATGGCTTTCTCGCCATGCAAAACATTACAGTTACAGCTCAGACAATCCTCGTCTGATTTTGGCCAAACTTTGCACAAATCATACCGATCCCACTCTGAACATGTCTGCATATCAATATTCAAAAAACTGTAACACCTGCACCTACTGCTGACATTAGGTACTGCAAAAAATTGTTTAAAATTTTGCTCAAACACCAGTACTCACAATGACATGAAATTTTCAGTGGTTTCTCAGAGTGCATTGAACTACCCTCAGTGGACGTCACTTTTGTCCTGCGATAAGCACAGTTGCCATGGAAAACCACTCCTTGCCTTTCAATAACTGACACTTGTACATTGGACAAACTTGGGACAATTTTCACCAAATTTTCTACGATCGAAATTAGTCCTGCACCAAACGTGTCTACATAAAAATAACAAACAAAAGTTTTAGTGCCCCTATTGTTAAAAGGAAGAATTGCTGAAAACTTTTCTTTTTTCTCTCACCTGCAGAAAAAACCCCCCAAAACATGAAGGAATGACTAGGGCTCATTGACAGTACATGTACATAGTACAGAACTGTTTCCATGGCGACCGGCGTGCTTCAATGGCTTTCTTGCCATACAAAACATGACTGTCACCGGAATTGCTATGATGGAGATTAATCCCACTCCGTGCACTCCTACATAAAAATATTTGACAAAAGGGATAGTTCCACTTACTGCTCACAGGAAGATCTGAGCCAAATGGTTTACTTTATTATTCATGCAGCCCTTGCAGTGATGACGGCACATTTTCCGAGCCAGCAAGGGATGACGGGCGCCGGGTTCCGCGGGCGCGTGGGGGGCGAAGGCCCGTTTACACCTGCTTGCAGGTTTAATTTTTTCTTGTAATCTTATTATTTCTTCAAAAATGTTTGCTTTTTCTTCCTAAACTTGCAAGCTTTATTCTAGTCCTAGTTTTTCCTTTTTCCTGCCTTAGACTTATAGCCGCTTTGTGAATTTGAGATTTTTTTCCTCATAAATTTGCAATTACAGTGGTGGGAAAAAATGCTTGCCCCCTTCCCGATTTCTCTTTTTTTTTTGTATGTTTGTCACACTTAAATGTTTCAGATCAAACAAATTTAAATATTATATATATTAAATATATAAATGAAGGTGTTTATTAATGGAAAAAATATCCAAACCTACATGGCCCTATGTGAAAAAGTGATTGCCCCCTAAACCTAATAACTGATGGGGCCACCCTTAGCAGCAACAACTGCAATTAAGTGTTTGCGATAACTGGCAATGAGTCTATCACAGTGCTGTGGAGGAATTTTGGCCGACTCCTCTTTGCAGAATTGTTGTAATTCAGCCGCATTGGAGGGTTTTCAAGCATGAACCGCCTTTTTAAGGTCATGCCACAGTATCTCAATCGGATTCAGGTCACGACTTTGACTAGGCCGCTCCAAAGTCTTCATTTTGTTTTCCTTAAGCAATTTGGAGGTGGATTTGCTAGTGAGTTTTGGATCGTTGTCCTGCTGCAGAACCCAAGTGCACTTCAGCTTGAGGTCACAAACAGATGGCTGGCATTCTCCTTCAGGATTTTTTGGAAGACAGCAGAATTCATAGTTTCATTTACCACAGCAAGTTTTCCAGGTCCTGAAGCAGCAAAACAGCCCCAGACCATCACACTACCACCACCATATTTTACTGTTCAGGTTCCTTTATTTGTACCTGTAGGTAGATTTGTTTTGCAGTCTGGTGACATCCATATTTACAAACCACAATTACATTCAACATAAACACAAACACAGGCACACATGAAGCTGACTATAAACATGATAAAAATACTCAAGGCTCCATCAATCAGGATATAAAGACAAAGAGATGAGAGAAAAACCAGAGATAAGAGAGAAGGGTCATATTAAAAAGTTAAAGACTAGTCAAAGAGGTTAAAAACTCAAAAGGTCTAAAACCCAATAAAAGATTTAGAACCCAAATAAAATCCTACAAAAATAAGTAAATATAAAATGGAGTTAATAAATAGGTACCTAAATTATGTGCAATGTGGAGAATGTGGAAATGATGAGGCTGAGTTTGTCTCAAGAGTCAGGTTTATTCACATTCTCCAACATCATCAAAAACAGAAAGAGAAAGAAACCCCCAGACATTCGTCCTTTTATACCCCAGGACATCAAAGCACACAGTCACATTGTATTTAATCCCAAGTCACAATGCGTCTTCTTCCAGGTCTTATCACCTCCACCTAAAGTCACTGGCAGCCAGGAAATCCCCCAAGGTCATCTCTCTGCATACCAAAGACCACATTTCACACCCTCCTGTTATCTCCTAGGAGGCTCAGTCCTTTGTTCATCTGAGACGTGAAGCATACAGTAAGCATACAGTGATATACATATGAAGCATATGAAACCCACATATGTGTCCCACATGACCCCCCCCAAACGTCTAAGATGTAACAACAGAATAAAAGTCAGCCTGTCATGATAAAATCATTACACATCAGCCCACGTGCTGCTTGGGCCTCAGTCTCCTCCTGTATCTGCTGTAAGCAGGCTTCAACACTTCCGTGGCGCCATCCTGCTGGGGGGCTGCTGTCTGAGGGTGAGAACTGTAAGTCAATCCCTGTGTGTGTTCAGGGGGATGTTTCCTAGGGGGTCTGCCGCGCCGAGGAGCCCTGGCCAACAGCACAGCGTCATCCGCCACCACAAAGGCGGGTTTGAGCCTGTTAATGCCAATCTTCTCCTTCCTGCCCCCCAAATCTAGCAAAAAATGCTTATCCCCTGTTTCCAGCACTCTAAATGGTCCATCATAAGGTGGTCGTAATGGCGGGCGATGGACATCGTGTCTGACAAAAACAAACTCTGCGTTTTTTAAAGCCTTAGGTATAAAAACGCGCGGAAAACTGTGGTGAACGGGGCCAGGCAGCGTGCCGGCTTCCGTGCCACGCTGCAACCGCTGAGCCGGAGAACATTCTGGCGCAGGATTATCTGGGAGAAACTCCCCGGGCAGCCGAAGTGGCTGTGCAAAAACTAGCTCAGCCGGGGAGGCTTCTAAATCCTCTTTAGGTGCCGCACACAACCCCAATAAAACCCACGGTAGCCTGTCCACCCAATTTGCATCCGTAAGCGACGCTCTGAGAGCCGCTTTCAATGACCTGTAAAAACGTTCGCATAACCCGTTAGCCTGTGGATTATACGCGGTTGTGCGGTGGATCGTTACCCCCAGGCTGCAGGCCATTGCTGACCAAAGTTCGGAAACAAATTGAGGGCCTCTGTCGGACGTAATGTCCGACGGGACTCCAAAGCATGCTACCCATGCTGTTAAAAACGCGCGCGCCACCTCCTCGGCTGTGGTTGACGCCAGTGGGACCACTTCCGGCCAGCGCGTGGTGCGGTCTACCATTGTCAGAAGGTGTGTGCACCCCTGTGACGGCGGAAGGGGGCCTACGAGGTCCACGTGAACATGATCAAACCTCTTAGCCGGGATGTGAAACGGCTCCAAAGGAGCTCTCGTGTGCCTGTGTACCTTGGCTCGCTGGCAGGCTGTGCAGGCTGCTGCCCACTCCCTAATTTGTTTGCGCAGGCTCGGCCATACAAATTTCTCTCCCACCATTTTGACCGACGTGCGCACTCCCGGGTGCGCCAGAGAATGGATCGAGTCAAAAACGCGGCGGCGCCACGCAGCCGGTACCACAGGACGCGGTCGCCCAGTGGAGACATCGCAGATTAGGGGGGGCATACCGTCTTGCAGCACCCTGTTCTCCAGCCTTAACCCTGTTGGTCCAGACTGGAGCACGCGCACGTCCGCGTCGCTAACCTGATCCGCGGCCATGGCTGCGTAATCTATCCCTACACGGACTGGGGCCGCACGCACGTCCGCGTCGCTAACCCGATCCGCGACCACGGCTGCAAGATCTACCCCTACGCGGGCTGGAGCCGCCACGGCACGCGAGAGGCAGTCTGCCACTACATTAAGTTTACCCGCCACATGCTGGATATCGGTAGTAAACTCTGAGATCGCGGCCAGCTGTCTCTGCTGCCGGCCCGACCACGGTTCCGAAACCTTGGCCATCGCGAAAGTCAGCGGCTTGTGGTCAACGAACGCGGTGAAACGGCATCCTTCCAGCCAGAACTGGAAGTGGCGAATGGCCAAGTTGAGAGCTAACAACTCCCTGTCGAATGCGCTGTATTTTCGTTCACTATCGCGCAAGGTCCTGCTGAAAAAGGCGAGCGGTTGCCAAGCCCCGGCTACATGCTGCTCCACGACCGCCCCTATAGCCACATCTGACGGGTCAGTAGTGAGCGCTATGCGGGCCATTGGGACTGGATGCGCCAACAACGCAGCGTTTGCCAGGGCTGTTTTGACTTCCGAGAATGCTCGCTCTCGCTCCGGAGACCATTTGATTTTATTTGTGGGTTTTTGTTTTTTTGTGCCACATACAATGGTTGCATGAGCTGCGCTGCGCGGGGGAGGAAACGGTTATAAAAATTCACCATTCCCAAAAACTCCTGTAACACTTTGACCGTTTGTGGCTGGGGAAAATTTGTTACTGCACACACTTTGTCAGGCAGAGGAACCGCTCCTTCTGGAGAGACGTGATGCCCCAAAAAATCAATCTGCGTCACCCCGAACTGACACTTCGCTGGGTTGATTATTAACCCGTGCTCTCCCAACCTCCGGAAAACTGCCGTGAGGTGGTTTTCGTGTTCGTCTTCGGAAGCGCTGGCTACCAATATGTCGTCCAGGTAGACGAACACAAAAGGGAGATCGCGCAACACCGCATCCATCATGCGTTGGAACGTCTGCGCCGCGCCTTTAAGCCCAAACGGCATGCGCAAAAACTCGAATAGCCTGAAAAAGCGGATCCGGAAGTTGATGCTGTGATCGCGAGAGACAATTGCGCAATAATTTGAACGGCGACTGCTCTCACCAAGATTAAAACAAACTTCTCCACAGGTAGTTTTTTTTGTTAATTAATTCATTAATTAATTGTCTGTGTCTTTCTTTTTTTTTTTTTTTTACAGAGCTGGAGGATTTAGAAAGTTATATCGACGCATTTTACGACCGTTTTTGTGTCATGGAGCAGGCGAGTGTGTGTTCTGCTGCTGCTTCTGCCGCTGCTTCTCAGTCTAAGCGACCGAGACCCGCAGATTCACCCAAAATAACGCCCGAGAAATCACGGCAGGGCACCGAGGTTAGCGATATCCTTCTCTCTATTGAGAATAAACTCACCAGCATGGATGGTAGACTGGCGCTGGTTGAACTTCTTCACAAAGAGTTCCAAAATTTGCGGGAGAGCCTTGAGTTTAGTCAGGCGCAGCTCGTCTCTCTCGTGGAGGAAAATAATAGCCTGAAAAAGTCAGTCACCACACTAACTGCACGGCTTGGCGTTGTTGAGGGAGAAAATCGGAAAATGAAGGAGACAGTTCTCAGTTTGCAGTCACGCAGCATGAGAGATAACCTCGTTTTTTCTGGAATTATTGAAAAAAATAATGAAAATCCAGAACAGCTGGTCCGAGAATTTATGTCATCACAACTAAAACAACCCCTCCGAAGTCACAAACTCAATTACTTTCCACCGAGTCCACTGAATAGGGCAAAAAAATTCCCAGAATAAACGTCCCAGACCTATTGTTGCCAAATTTGAACATTTTAAGCAAAAAATTTTGGTACAGAGGCAGGGCAAGCAGCTTAAAAACACCAATTATGGTCTAAATGATCAATTTCCACAAGAAATCTTGGAAAGGAGAAGGAAGCTTTTTCCCATTAGGAAGCAATACATCCAAGAAGGTAAACGAGCTATTGTTTCTGTGGATAGATTGTATATAGATGGCAAGCTGTTTATGGATGAAACTATAACTCCCTGGTTATTCTAGAGCCCATTTTTTTCTTTTTTTTTTAGCTACAGGTGGAAAAGAGAGTGGGATTGTGCGCAGGTCTCTTACTCGATTTCAGTTTAATATGTTAACATTTGTCAAAATGTTTATTTCTTTGTTGTTGAGTTTGTTGTTTGTTTGTTTGTCTGTTGTAGGTTTTTTTTTTGAAGTTTTTAGGTCATTGTTGTATGTTGTCTGCATCTTTCCACCACTTACTAACCTTCATGTCTGTTTTTTCTCATACTTCTGGGGAAATAACTTGAAATACATGTACCCATTTGCTTGCAATTGCAGGCAAATGGCACAGAGACATCATGCGCGCGCACCCAATTATATATGCATATATACACACAACATATATATACATATATATGCATACATTACAGACATATCACATAGGCACATATAGTTTACACATTTAGTTAGTCTTTAGTACACAACCAGTTAGTGAAAACATGTCTTCATTTAAGTTTGTCACATGGAACATACGTGGAATTGGAAATGGGGAGAAGAGGCTAAAAGTTTTTAATCGACTGAACGATCTACAGGCAGACTTTGTTTTATTGCAGGAGACACATGTCTCTAAGTCGTCTGTAGATGCGCTCACCTCACCAGAATTCCCCCATATGTACTCAGCCGGCTTTAATTCTAAGCAAAGGGGGGTAGCTATACTGGTAAATAGAAGAATACACTTTGTTATGAATAACACCATAATAGATCCAGAAGGTAGATTTATAATACTAAAAATTTCAGTCCAAAATTTGGATCTATGTATTGCAAGCGTTTATGGCCCAAATGTTGACGACCCATCCTTTTTTCACACTTTTTTCACTTCTCTTTCTGAGCACTTGGACACCACACTTATAATAGGAGGGGACTTCAACTTGGTATTAAACCCTGCACTCGACAGGCTCAGTACATCGGGGGTTTACCGAAAATGGCTGGCTACTGACACTCTCAAACAGTACATGAATGATTTTGGTCTTTGCGATGAATGGCGATCTCTTCACCCAACTCTTCGTGAATATACCTTTTTTTCATCAGTCCATAGTTCATATTCGCGTCTAGATTTCTTCTTAGCCAGTAACTCTATTGTAAGGGACATCATAGACACTGAAATATGTTCAAATCAAGCTATTAGCGATCATCATCCAGTTTCTCTTACACTAGTAAATAGGGAAGCTACAAGGGAAACTAGGAGCTGGAGATTTAATATATCACTACTGAAAGATGACTTTATTAATTATTTTAATAAAGAGTGGGAATCATATCTGGAATATAATGATGTGCCAGGAATATCCCCAGGTGTTCTTTGGGAAGCAGCAAAAGTGGTCATGCGAGGTAAAATAATCTCTTACTGTTCATACAAGAATAAAAAAGAAAAAGCACTGATACTGGATTTAGAACAGAAGATTAAATCACTGGAGACAACTTGTGCCATTTCCCCACAGGAACAGGCACTTAACGATTTGAGAAAATTAAAGCTGGAATTAAAAGAAATTACAAACAAAAGAGCACAGTTTTTAATACAAAGACTGCGTCTTGAGAATTTTGAACACAGTAATAAATCGGGGCGATATCTTGCGAACCAGCTTAGATTGAATAAAGAAAAAACAACTATCCATTCTATCAAGGATATGACTGGAAATATTACCCATGTGCCTGAAGAAATAAATAACTCCTTCAGAAAGTTTTATGAAAATCTCTACTCATCACAGGTTAACCCATCGGACTCAGAGATAAATACATTTTTGGACAATATTAACCTACCACAATTAAATAATGAACAGATTGCGGCTCTGGATGCACCTCTTCAGGTGTTTGAACTCCAGGAGGCACTTAAGCACATCCCAAACAATAAAGCCCCAGGACCAGATGGTTTTCCAGTAGAATTTTATAAAGAATTTTGGCCCGTGATGGCACCTACTTTTTTTAAAATGGTGAACCAAATCAAAGAAGATAATGTAATTCCTCCGAATATGAATTTGGCTAGTATTATCCTACTCCTTAAACCTGGAAAAGAACCTACGCTTCCATCCAGCTACCGTCCCATCTTGCTTATGAATGTCGATCTCAAAATAATTTGCAAAGCTCTCGCCAAAAGACTGGAAAGGATAATTCCGTTTATTATACACCCAGATCAAACAGGTTTTATCAAGGGTAGGCACTCGGCTGATAATACACGCAGGCTATTTAATTTAATAGACTACTGCAAGATCAATAGTGTAGAAACTACAATCTTGTCCCTGGATGCAGAGAAAGCCTTTGACCGGGTTAACTGGAAATTTCTTTTTATGGTGTTAAACAAGTTTGGGTTTGGTTCATCTTTCATAAACTGGGTTAAAACACTATATAGATGTCCAGTTGCATCTGTCCGAACAAATGATCAGACTTCCCGAAGCTTTAATCTTCAGAGAGGTACTAGGCAGGGGTGTCCACTCTCTCCCTCACTTTTTACCATCTTTATTGAACCATTAGCAGCAGCCATACGACAAAATGTTGATATCAGAGGTATTCAAACTGGAGAAAAGGAACATAAGATAAGTCTTTATGCTGATGATGTATTGATTTTCCTTGAAAACTCAGAAAGATCTCTTCTTCAGACAGTGGCGCTCATTGATAAATTTTCATCATTATCAGACTACTCTATTAACTGGGTAAAATCAATAGCTTTACCCATAAATTGCAATTTCCCAAATACATCTACTATTCCGATACAATCAGGGAATGTTAAATATTTAGGAATAGATATTTCTCCCAGGCTCTCAGTTATTGCGACTAAATCATATCCCCCTTTTAAAAAAGATACAAGACGATCTTACGCGCTGGAGGACACTACCTTTATCATTAATGGGAAGAGTCGCAACCATTAAAATGATGGTCCTTCCTAAAATTAACGATTTGTTCTCAATGATCCCTACCCAACCATCAATGGCCTGGTTTAAGTCTCTAGACTCAAATATAAGTAAATTTTTATGGAAGGATAAACCATCACGGATTAGTTTAAAAACCCTCCAAAAAGCGAAAGAGTGTGGAGGCTTAGATTTACCAAATTTTTTTAATTACTTTTTAGCCAATAGATTGCAGTTCATTTCAAAATGGACAAAATCAACCCCATTAGGGAACCCATGGTTAGATGCTGAACAGGCTCTCTGTGGGTCGCTAAATATCTCTGACTTACCTTTTATAAGTCCTTCTATTAAACGCCATGAGTGTTTTAAAAGTATTAATATTAGTTCCTCTCTGACGGCTTGGTGGAAATTTTTAAAAATAACAGGGTCTTCACTTGTCCCCTGTAAACTCACGCCCATTTGGAATAATCCTGATATCCTGCAACAAAAGAGGACATTAAAATTTCCACTATGGCAAGAGAAGGGAATAAACAACTTAGAACATCTTATTCAAGGTGGAAATTTTATCCAATTTCAGGATCTAGTGTCACAACACGAAATCAGTGATAAAAAGTATTTTGAATACCAACAGCTCAAATCCATAATAAAAGCAAGATTTAATCTTAATCAGACAGATTTAGAAGTACCAGTTAAGGTGGCAGAGTTTCTAAATCTCCGTTCCCCAAAATTGATATCGAAAATATATAGACTATTATCAACGTTGGATGAATCCATATCTCTTCCAATATCAAAATGGGAGACAGACTTATCGATTAATAAGGAGGAAAGTTTCTGGACACAAATATGTTTAAACACTTTTAAGATGACTAAAAACTCTAACTTTCAACTTATACAATATAAAGTTCTACATAGAATTCATTATACAGGACAAAGGATGTTCAAAATGGGCCTGAGTCACACAAATATCTGCCCTCACTGTACTAGCAATGTCCCGGATAGTTATATGCATGCTATGTGGTCTTGTGCACCGGTTCAAAAGTTCTGGCAGAAGACATGTGAAGACCTGTCAGCATGGCTTGGGTATAGTGTCCCACCCTCACCCACACTTTGCATATTAGGTGATTTAAGTGAAATAAATATAGATGCAAGGATGTCACACATGGTTCTCACTGCCTTATGCATCGCAAAGAAAGCTATCCTCATGAAGTGGAAAACAAGAAATAACTTGTGCACGACTTACTATAATAACTTACTATTGGATTATATTAGCCTGGAAAGAATGTCAGCCTCCTCAAATAATCAATTGGCGGAATTCAATTTACTCTGGTCCCCGCTTATTAATTCTATAATCTGAGGGGTGGCGGGCAGTGACTCACTCTCCTTGGCACCTCTGGCGGCTGGCTGCGCCCCAACCGCAGGTGTCCGGGGGGCCTGCTCCGGGGTGGCCGTCTGTCTGGCCCTGGGGGGGGGGGGTTGGTGGGGGGGGGGGCTGTGGGGTGGACCGGGGGGGTTGGGCTGTGGCCCCTGGCCGTCTGGCCTCGCCCCTCGTGGGGGTCTGGGTCTGGCCCTGGGCCCCTGGTGATGAGGGGGCGTCCCCCCGCCCCGGGCCGGGGTCGGGTGTGTGCCAGCGGTGGGGGTTGTCCCTGATGCATCCTTGCGTGGTGGGGTCGTGTGTTTCCTGGGGCCCGGGTGCCACCCAGGGGCTGGTGCCCGCATCCTGGGTTGCTCTCCCCGTTCACGGGGGTCTGCGGGTGGGGGAGGGGGTGTGTGAGTGTAGGCTTGTGTATGAGCGGATGTGGAAGTGGGTGTGGGTTGAGTGGGCAGGTGGGGTTGTGTGTTTGTGTAGGTGGGTATGTGTGATGGTGGGTGGAGTTATGTGTGTGTATGGAAGCGGTTACTTGTGGGTAGATGTCTAGGGGGCGGAGGATGTGTGTATGGGTAGGAGAGCTTTGTTGGGTGGCAGGGGTTGGGCAGTCCATCCAGTGGCATGGGGGCTGGCGTTTCGGGGCTTGCTTGTCCCGGCCGCCCTACTGTTGTGTTGGGGGGTGAGGCACTTTGCTACATCGGCCCTGATGTCATTGGCAGCGGGTGTGCGTTGGTGCTTGGGGGTGGCTGGGGGGGTCATTGGTGCGGGTTGTTGGCTGTGTTTCCATTGGGTTGTTCCGGGGTGGCTGTGGTTGCAGGGCGGCCTGCAGCCGTCGGTGTGTGTCTGGGGTGGGTGGTCGTGGGCCTGCGTGGGCGCTTGGGTGTGTCGCCTGGCGTGTTGGGCGCTGTGTGGGTCCAGCCCATTGTTCACTATTGTGACTGTTGTTGTCCATGTTCGTGTGTGTAAGATGAGTGGTAGTATGTTTGGCTGCCCCGTCATGTTAGTGGTGCTGGAGTGCTGGGACGTGATGCTGGTGGGTCCTGGGTTGTTTCCACTGGTGGCCCTCGCCCTGGGTTGGGATTTGGGGGCAGTGGGTGGCCTCACATGCCAGTCTGCAAGCTGGCTTCTGGGGGGGGGGGGGGCGGCCTTGTTTTTGGACCGCCTACCTCCCAGTCTTATTTCCCACCCTCCTCCTCCCCCTGATCTTTTTTGTTACATTTAGGCCTTTGGGGTGGGTGTGTGCCGCACTGTGTCGGTGAAGGGGATACCTTTGCCGCGTGGTGGGGCTGCACTCACCTCAATTTTAATTGCATTTTAGACACTGAGGGCTTGGGGGGATGGGGGCTCTGCTGCCCATCACAGTGGCTAACAATGCTTCAATTACTATCCCCCCAATTTTAATTGCACTTTAGTAGTCCACACATTTATACACAATTATATCATATAACCGACACACATCCACCATGTTCTGTGCGGGGGGAGGAGGTGGGGGTCTTCCCCCACCCCTGTTGCCCTGTCTTGCTGGGGGCGTGGGGGCCTGGTGGGGAGCCTGGGACCTATCATGTTGTAAAAATCCCTGGATGCCGCTAATGTATAGATATAACCAAGGAAGTGACGGGGGGCTGAATATGAGTTTAAGTGTGAGTGAGAGGGTGATGAATGGAGGTGGTGATGGTGGGTCGGTTTTGTGCGGCGCTTTGCATGCTGGGTGGCATCTTGGGGCGCCTGCGGTGGTCTGCTGATTGTTCGCTCAGATGGGCGCCGGGGGGTGGGGGTCTGCTTCTGTGGCCTGCGCCGGTGGCCTCCCTGGTCACTGCCGGGCACTGGTGCATGTTCAGGCTCACTGCATCTGCCCACTGCACAGCCGGCTTTTGAAATAAAGGTGAATGAGGAATGAGGAGGTGAATAATAAAGGTGAATGAGGAGGTGAATTTAAGTGGGTACTGGAGTGAGAGAGAATGGGTCGGTCTGGCTGAGTGAGAGGGGTGTGCATGGGAACATGTGGGTGTGAAGGTATGGGGAGGGGTGTGCCTGCGAGTCGGGAGGGGCTGGATTAGGGGGGTAGTGCCTCTTGGCAATGTGGGCTCACCTGGGTGAGGGGACTTCTTTGGACGTGGGGGTCCCCGGGGTGTGTGGCCGAGGCGCTGGGGCGGGACCGCTGTGGGGGTACCTGGGGGGGCTCGCGCCGGGGGGCGCTGGCTGGTCTCTGTCCTGGGGGGTGGGGTCGCTGGCCTCCTGGTGCCTGGGGCCCGGGGGCGGATGTTGGCCCCGCTGGGGGGGGGGGGTCGGGCAGGTCCAGGGGTGTGGGCTCACCGCGCCGGCCGCCGGGCAGCCTGCCCTCCCTTGATCGTCTCTCCGGGGGTGGATGCTTGGCTTTCCTGGAGCTTGCTGACCTCGGGGCTGGGGGTTGGTGGCGCTGCCTTGCCTGCTCGGGGTCCTTGGGGGGAGGGCTGCTGCGACCGGCCCTCCGCTCGTATGTTTCCTGACAAACCACTCACATGCACACACTTATTTTGCGCGCGTTCTCATATATAGGCACACAGACATACATGTACAAGTGTCTCTCCTTTAACAGGTGCAGAAACCAGACTCGTGTTGAGACATCTCCGGTGGAAGAAGCAGTTTGTCTTTTGTTTGTTTTAGTTGTCTTTTTTTTTTTTTGTCTGTTCCCCTCCCTTTTCTTTCCCCCCTTCACACACTTCCTTTCCCTCTTCCCCATCCTGTTGGGTCTTCCATGGGTAAAACAATTAAAATAAAGTATTAAAAGTTATTACAGGAGGAGTTACAACAATATACAGTGTAAAGTTAGGCACTGTATAGGCTCCTCTTGGCAAAGTAAATCTGTTTTGGCACAGTAGGGTGACAGATCCCTGTTCTGTTTGCCTAGCTGCCTGACAGGACAGAAGAAAAAAAAAAAAAAAAAAACTCGAATAGCCCTAACGGAGTTATTACCGCTGTTTTTGGTATGTCCTCAGTGTGCACTGGGACCTGGTGGTAACTGCGTACCAAGTCTATCTTAGAAAAAACGCGCGCCCCCGCCAAATGAACTGAAAAATCTTGGATATGCGGGATTGGGTAGCGGTCGTGCGCTGTAGCGTTGTTCAACCTGCGGAAATCTCCGCAAGGTCGCCACGAGCCATCAGCTTTCGGGACCATGTGAAGCGGTGAAGCCCATGGGCTTTTCGAACGCCTGATGATGCCCAACTTTTCGAGGTTGGCGAACTCCTCGCGCGCTATGGTCAGTTTAGCTGAATCCAAGTGCCGTGCCTTTGCAAAAACGGGCGGTCCGGTGGTAGTAAAAAATGTTCCACCCCGTGTTTAGCCACGGCCGCCGAAAATGTTGGGACCGTGAGTGCTGGGAACTGAGTGAGCAGTGTGTGGAACTTACCACTTGCAGCTGTGACGTTGGCTTGTGCTGTTGGCGGGGCCACTCGAGCTGTACAGGGAATAGAATAAAAAGAGAGTGCATTAACCAGGCGCCTGTTAGCAAGATCAACCAACAAACCATGTGAGCACAGAAAATCAGCCCCTAACATATTGAAATTCACTGCAGCTATGACAAAAGTCCACTCAAATGTACGGCCGTGTAGGGACAGAAGCAGAGTCCTCTCACCAAAGGTCTTAATCGCCAAGCCGTTCGCTGCTGACACCACAGGACCACTGGAAGGCGCCAGCCGGTCAGCAGAGGAAGGTGCGATGAAACTCAACTGGGAGCCTGTGTCCACGAGGAAATGCCTCCCTGAGCGCGCATCCTTCAAGTAGAGCAGCTTGTTCTCCTCCCCGAGGGCCGCAGCTGCTACCGACCCCCGGTCTTGGCGTTTCCCAAGCGCTTGAAATGGCACGGTGGTATACATTTGCGTGCCCTCTCTGCGAAGCGGCGATGATAGAAACAAAGGACGTCGTCTGCTCTGTGTTTCTTGGCCCCTGCCGCCGCCGTCGTCGGTGAGTCTGGTACTGCTGCCTCTGGCCCCCTGCCATCTCCGGATGTCGCGCCGAGCTCCGCTGCCGCGGCCGTGGCCACGCAAAGTTTGGTGGCGTTGACGATTCGTTGCGCCTCCTGGCCCAGCTCACGGTAGTCTCGTTGGGCCAACAGTGGCGAACTGGCCAGGGTCGCTCTCACCGCTGACGGTAGTGTCCTGAGGAAGAGGTGGGTGAAGATGAAGCGATCATCGTCAGAGTCTTTCAACCTCAACAGCTTCTCCATCAGGTCCGCGAGTCTGTCGCTTTCAAATTCAGTCAGCGCCAGGAGCCCCTCTGCTCGCTCCTCCGCCGAGGGGGTGAAGTACCGGATGAGTGCAGCCTTCAACGCGTCGTACTTGTCGCTGTCTGGCGGCTGGTTGATCAGGCTCTCCACATGCTGGGCTGTGTGGTTGTCCAGTTTTGCAACCACATGGTAAAACTTTGTGGCGTCTACTGAAATCCTCCGGAGGTTGAACTGCGCTTCAACCGCGTTAAACCAGGAGCGCGGATTGTTCTGCCAGAAGTCCGGTAGCTGGGCTGTGGCTGCATCCGCTTGGCTGGCTCCTGACGAGTCTGGCTCGGAGGAATTTCTTTCACTCATGATACGTCTTAGGGTCACCAGTGTGGAGAATGTGGAAATGACGAGGCTGAGTTTATCTCACGATTCAGGTTTATTCACATTCTCCAACATCATCAATAACAGAAAGAGAAAGAAACCCCCAGACATTCGTCCTTTTATACCCCAGGACATCAAAGCACACAGTCACATTGTATTTAATCCCAAGTCACAATGCGTCTTCTTCCAGGTCTTATCACCTCCACCTAAAGTCACTGGCAGCCAGGAAATCCCCCAAGGCCATCTCTCTGCATACCAAAGACCACATTTCACATCCTCCTGTTATCTCCTTGGAGGCTCAGTCCTTTGTTCATCTGAGACATGAAGCATACAGTAAGCATACAGTGATATACATATGAAGCATATGAAACCCACATATGTGTCCCACAGCAATATATTTTTACAACTTGTTCAACTCTTTGACAGCAGCAGGAACTAAGCTGTTTTTGTAGCGCTGGGTTTTACTTTTTGGGACAGCAAACCTCCGTCTTGAGGGAAGAAGCTGAAAGTTGCAGTGCAAAGGGTGGAAGTCATCATTTAAAATGGAGGTAGCCATCCTCTGTACCTGTCTGGTGTACAAGGATGTCAGGCTCAGCTGTGACTCACCAAGCAAACAACTGGACCATCTAACTACCTGATCCAAGGATTTCCTCTGTTTCAGTTTTATCTGACCAAACCATGACACTAAAGAAAAAGATAAAACAGATTCAATAAAAGCCCGATAAAACATTGTCATTATAGTTCGGTCAATTTGGAAGCGTGCAAGTTTCCTCAAACAATGCAAATGTTGCTGACCCTTTTTGCACACCCTTTCACAGTTCTCTTCAAAGTTTAAATTACTATCAATAATTGTCCCAAGATATTTGTAGGATTGTACACATTCAGTGGTCTGACCTTTTAGTACAGTGACTTTGTGCCTGGGAGTTTTCCTCCTAAAGTCAATAATCATATCTTTAGTTTTTGTCGTATTCAGCTGCAGGTAGGAATCCTCACACCAGTGAACAAAATCATCAACTACTGGGCCGTGGCCACTCTCACCATCCTGGAGGAGACTGACAATAACTGAATCATCAGCATACTTTATAATGTGTACTGTTGGTATGATGTTCTTTTTCTGAAATGTTGTGTTACTTTTACGCCAGATGTAATGGGACACACGCCTTCCAAAAAGTTCAACTTTTGTCTCATCAGTCCACAGAGTATTTTCCCAAAAGTCTTGGGGATCATCAAGATGTTTTCTGGCAAAACTGAGATGAGCCTTTATGTTCCTTTTGCTTAGCAGTGGTTTTCGTCTTTGAACTCTGCCATGCAGACCATTTTTGCCCAGTCTCTTTCTTATGGTGGAGTCATGAACACTAACCTTAACTGAGAAAAGTGAGGCCTGTGGTATATATGACTCTTATATCCCATATCTACATATGTTAGAACAAGTGGAAATGTTTTGTGACAGCATATGTAAGGAACTTCACACCTGGAAAGGACAAAGGATCTCCCCCGCCGGGTTAAAGTCAATGGACCTCCCAAGAAGCGGCGGCGGAGACGGACTTGACACCTTTACCCCCTAAGGCGAGAGGAGGAGTTCCCATCACCTCCCAAGACAAGGAGAGGAGATAGCAGAACAATGGGGGGGTTAAGATAACGGGGGGATGTCAGCTTTTTCAATGTGTGGCTCTGATGTCAGCTTTTTCAATGTGTGGCTCTATGTGTGCTTGTATTTAACCAGCGAGCGGAGCAGAGACCACTCTCTTGCCTTCTGCCAAACTCTACACCTGATGAGACTCGATAGAAGAGCTATTCATTAAAAACCCTGTTTTTAATACAAAAATCGCCTCGTTATTTCAGCTCCTCTACACTGGTGACCTTGACGCGAGAATATGGACTGGAGGCGTTCTTCAAGCTGCTCATCCATGGTGACTCGGGCATACGCCAGCGACGACGCAGACGAGGGAACAAGCAGACAGCTGTTCCCCACAGCAGAGGGCACTGAGAGAGCTCAACCGAGCTCCAGCACCGCCGTGAGTGCCGAGGCAAGGCACTCTCACCCGGCGGGCACAACAGTGATGGTGTGCACGAACGCCGTTGCTGTCAACCTGCCAGACTTCTGGCGAGAAGACCCCGCCTCTTGGTTTCAGCAAGCTGAAGCCCAGTTTATACTGGCGGGCATCACAGCAGACGATATTAAGTTTTACCATATCGTCTCCAAACTCGACTCCGCCACTTCGAAGTGTGTGCGGAGCTTGGTCCGGCGACCACCAACCCGGGACAAATATGAGACACTCAAGGCAACCATCGTGGCGAATTATGTCCCGTCAGCGGAGGAAAGAGCCGAGAGGATCCTGGCGGTCTACGGCCACAGAGGGAGCAATCCGAGGACCCTCATGGAGGATTTGCTACAACTCAAGGAGGAGGATAATGATAATTTCCTTTTCCAATTCATTTTCCTCAGCACGCTACCACCTCATTTGAGAGGGACACTAGCCAGTATGAGGTGCAATAATCATCAGGACTTCCGCACACTGGCCAACGAGGCTTACCGGCTCGTCAACGCCTGCAGAGAACGGGCACCCACAGCGGCATCCGCAGATCTGAAAACTGACACCCCGAGCCTTGGAGAGACTCAACCCACGGTGACAGCGGCGCGGCCCAAGCGCAACGAGCAGAACGACGTCTGCTATTATCACCACCGCTTCACAGAGAAAGCTCGCAAATGCGTTCCCCCCTGCAAGTTTACGATGTCGTGGAAACGCCAAAGCCGAGGGCCATTAACAGCAGCGGTTCTCGGCGAGAAGAATAAGCTGTTATACATGACGGATGGATACACAGGCAAGCAGTTCCTCATCGACATGGGAGCTCAGCTGAGTTTCGTCATGCCCTCCCACGCAGATCGAACCATGGGCACCCGGGGCAACGGAGCAGTGGCAGCCAACGGCTCTGACATCGACACGTTCGGGGAAAAGAGCCTGCACCTCCTCATCCACGGCCGCAGCTACAGATGGACATTTGTTGTAGCAGCGGTGAGCTTTAACTTGTTAGGCGCAGATTTTCTGTGTGCACACGGGTTATTAGTGGATCTTGCAAATAGGTGCCTGGTTAATGCACTATCTTTTGCTTCTATTCCATGTTCAGCTCGAGTTTCCCCACCACCTGTGCAGACCAACGTCACCACAGCGGGAGGTAAGTTTGAACAACTCCTCACCCAATTTCCAGCACTCACAACCCCCAAATTCTCAGCCACTGTAGCCAAACACGGGGTTAAACACTTCATTCCGACAACAGGACCTCCTGTTTTTGCCAAAGCTCGCCGCTTAGACGCGGCCAAGCTCAACATAGCAAAGGATGAATTTGCAGCTCTCAAAAAATTGGGCATTGTTAGACGCTCGAAGAGCCCCTGGGCTTCACCACTTCACATGGTTCCGAAATCTGACGGTTCTTGGAGACCGTGCGGAGATTACCGCAGGCTAAACAACGCTACAGTGCATGACCGCTACCCCATTCCTCACATTCAGGACTTTTCACTGCATTTAGCGGGTGCGCGCATTTTTTCAAAAATAGACTTAGTCCGTGGTTATCACCAAGTCCCAGTCCGAGCTGAAGATATTCCTAAAACAGCGGTAATAACCCCTTTCGGCCTTTTTGAATTCCTACGAATGCCATTCGGCCTCAAAGGCGCTGCTCAAACTTTTCAACGGATGATGGACGCAGTCCTACGCGACCTACCCTTTGTTTTTGTCTACCTCGATGACATGCTGGTAGCCAGCTCATCCGAGGAAGAACACGAGCAGCACCTCACTACCGTTTTTCAGAGGCTGGAAGAACACGGACTTATAATCAATCCAGCCAAATGCAAATTCGGCGTATCGCAAATTGATTTTTTGGGACATAGGGTCTCCCCGACAGGGGCATTTCCGCTTCCAGACAAAGTTCGTGCGATAGAAGGTTTTCCACGGCCTCAAACGGTTAAATCGCTACAGGAATTTTTGGGGATGGTTAATTTTTACAACCGTTTCCTCCCCCACGCAGCTCAGCTCATGCAGCCCCTATATGACTCGCTCAGAAAAAAGAAGGCTTCCAACGCGGTCGAATGGACCCCGGAGCGCGAACGCGCTTTCGCGGAAGTAAAAAACGCCTTAGCTAACGCCACAATGTTAGTCCACCCAGATCCCTCAGCCTGCATTGCTCTGACCACAGATGCTTCTGACCTGGCTATAGGGGCAGTTGTAGAACAACTTGTCAGCGGAGTCTGGCAACCTTTGGCATTCTTTAGCAAATCGCTAAACCCAATGGAACGCGAATACAGCACTTTCGACAGAGAACTGCTAGCGCTTCATTTGTCCATCCGCCACTTCCAGTTTTGGTTAGAAGGGCGGAGTTTCACGGTCTTTGTGGACCATAAGCCGCTCACTTTTGCTATGGCTAAAATTTCAGAACCATGGTCGGGCAGACAACAAAGACAGCTAGCTGCGATTTCAGAGTTCACCACAGACATTCGTCACGTAGCAGGCAAACTTAACGTTGTAGCTGACTGTCTCTCTCGCGCTGTGACACCGCCAGAGCACGAGGAGACAGATTACGCCGCCTCAGCAGCGGAACTCTTCACTAACGCACACACATACGCAGCACCTATCCAGGATGGAATAGATTATGCAGCCATGGCGGAAGAACAAAGCAGTGATGCAGACGTGCGCACGCTCCTGTCCGGACCAACAGGGTTAAGGCTGGAGAAAAAAGGGTTGCGCGACGGCGTGCCCCCCCTAATATGCGACGTTTCAACCGGCCGACCTCGCCCGTTAGTACCAGCTGCTTGGCGCCGCCGTATTTTCGACGCAATTCACTCCCTCGCGCACCCAGGTGTGTGCGCCTCGGTCAAAATGGTTGCTGAAAAGTTTGTGTGGCCAGGCCTGCGCAAAAACGTAAAAGAATGGGCAAAAACTTGCATTCCTTGTCAACGCGTCAAAATACACAGACACACAAAAGCCCCTCTAGAGCCTTTTCCAATTCCTGCTAGAAGATTCGACCACATTCACGTCGACCTCGTGGGGCCGCTACCTTCCTCCCAAGGTTTCACACACCTGTTAACAATGATAGACCGCACCACGCGCTGGCCAGAGGCAGTCCCTCTAGCGTCAACCACAGCGGAGGAAGTCGCTCGCGTTTTTCTAGCAAACTGGGTGGCACGTTTCGGCGTTCCATCAGACATCACGTCAGACAGAGGGCCCCAATTTATCTCAGAGCTCTGGTCAGCCATGTCTAACAGTTTAGGGGCAACAATTCATCGCACCACCGCTTATCACCCTCAGGCTAATGGGTTATGCGAGCGTTTTCACAGGTCCTTAAAGGCTGCCCTCAGGGCCTCACTAATGGACACAAATTGGGTAAATAAACTTCCCTGGGTTTTATTGGGGTTGCGTGCAGCACCTAAAGAGGATTTAGACGCTTCTCCTGCAGAATTAGTTTTTGCCCAGCCTATCAGACTCCCAGGAGAATTTTTACCAGAGAACCCAGAACCAGGACACCTTCCAGTCCCAAGGTTTTTAGGCAGCAGTGGACCGGACTCCCTCCACGGTCCAGCTCATCACTCTTTTCCACGAGTTTTTGTTCCTCAAACTTTAAAAAACGCTGAGTTCGTTTTTGTTAAGCATGAAGCCATTAAGCCAACGTTATGCCCAGTTTACGATGGCCCGTTCAGAGTGCTGGAAAATGGTGACAAACACTTTGTGCTTGATTATGGGGACAGAAAGGAAGTGGTCAGTGTTGACAGACTCAAACCTGCTTTCTTGCTGAGAGACGAACCTGCACAGTTGGCACGAGCACCTCAGCATGGTAGACCCCCCAGAGGAAAAGTCTCAGCCCCCAGGCAGGGAACAAATAATCTCTTTCCTTCCCACAATGCAGATTCACCACGAGAAGGTCCCAACGGGACACCTAAGCCAACCTACAGCAGTTTTGGGAGAAGAATAAAGCCCAGACAGCACAGGGACTGATACCAACCACCCCACAATTATTCACTAATTGTGCTACAACAGTTTAAGGCTACTTATGATTTCACTATGCTGTTATGTTTACCACTGAACTTTCTTAGGAGCATGGCTGCTAGAAAACTTCTCCTGTGGCAACAGTTGTAACAAGTAGTATTTCATAGTTATTATCTTAGACTGTGATTCTTTCTGTGTCCTTTCCTAGTGTTTGGGGGGCCTGTGGTATATATGACTCTTATATCCCATATCTACATATGTTAGAACAAGTGGAAATGTTTTGTGACAGCATATGTAAGGAACTTCACACCTGGAAAGGACAAAGGATCTCCCCCGCCGGGTTAAAGTCAATGGACCTCCCAAGACGCGGCGGCGGAGACGGACTTGACACCTTTACCCCCTAAGGCGAGAGGAGGAGTTCCCATCACCTCCCAAGACAAGGAGAGGAGATAGCAGAACAATGGGGGGGTTAAGATAACGGGGGGATGTCAGCTTTTTCAATGTGTGGCTCTGATGTCAGCTTTTTCAATGTGTGGCTCTATGTGTGCTTGTATTTAACCAGCGAGCGGAGCAGAGACCACTCTCTTGCCTTCTGCCAAGCTCTACACCTGATGAGACTCGATAGAAGAGCTATTCATTAAAAACCCTGTTTTTAATACAAAAATC
The DNA here is from genome assembly GCA_020510985.1 of Pholidichthys leucotaenia. NCBI lineage: Eukaryota > Metazoa > Chordata > Actinopteri > Cichliformes > Pholidichthyidae > Pholidichthys > Pholidichthys leucotaenia. The sequence goes on from CM035839.1 coordinate 48,582,803, forward strand.
GCCTCGTTATTTCAGCTCCTCTACAGGCCTGCAGTTCTTTGGGTGTTGTTGTGGGGTCTTTTGTGACATCTTGGATGAGTCGTCGCTGTGCTCTTGGGGTAATTTTGGTCAGCCGGGCTCTCCTGGGAAGGTTCACCGCTGTTCCATGTTTTTGCCATTTGTGGATAATGGTTCTCACTGTGGTTTGCTGGAGTTCTAAAGCTTTAGAAATGGCTTTATTGTGGAGAATGTGGAAAGGACGAGGCTGAGTTTATCTCACGAGTCAGGTTTATTTCATTCTCCAACATCATCAAAAACAGAAAAGAGAAAGAAACCCCCAACATCTGTCCCTTTTATACCCCAGGACATCAAAGCACACAGTCACATTGTCTTTTAATCCCAAGTCACAATGCGTCTTCTTCCAGGTCTTCTCACCTCCACCTAAAATCACTGGTGGTCAGGAAATCCCTCAAGGTCATCTCTTTGCATACAAAAGGCCACATTTCACATCCTCCTGTTATCTCCTAGGAGGTCCAGTCCTTTTGTTCTTCTGAGATGTGAAGCATACAATAAGCATACAGTAATATACATGTGAAGCATATGAAACCCACATATGTGTCCCACATGACCCCCCCCCCCCCAAACGTCTAAGATGGAACAACGTAATAACAGTTTGCATGTCATAATAAAATCACTACACATCAGTCCACATGCTACTTGGGCCTCAGTCTTCTCCCGTATTTGCTGTAAGCAGGCTTTACCACCTCCGCGGCGCCCTCCTGCTGGGGAGCTGCTGTCTGAGGATGAGAACTGTTAGTCAATCTCTGTGGGTGTTCTGGGGAATGCTCTCTAGGGGGTCAGCCGCGCCGAGGAGCCTTAGCCAACTGCACACCTTCGTCAGCCACCACAAAAGCGGGTTTGAGCCTGTTTATGCCAATCATTTCTTTTCTCCCCCCCAAGTCTAGCAAAAAATGCTTATCCCCTGTTTCCAGCACTCTATATGGTCCATCATAAGGTGGTCGTAACGGCGGGCGATGGGCATCATGTCTGACAAAAACAAACTCCGCATTTTTTAAAGCCTTAGGCACAAAAACGCGTGGAAAACTGTGGTGAACGGGGCCAGGTAGCATGCTTGAGTCCATGCTACTCTGTAACCGCTGAGCTGGGGAGCACTCTGGCGCCGGATTATCTGGGAGAAATTCCCCGGGCAGCCGAAGTGGCTGTGCGAAAACTAGCTCAGCTGGGGAGGCTTCTAAATCCTCTTTAGGTGCAGAACGCAACCCCAATAAAACCCATGGTAGCCTGTCCACCCAATTTGCATCCGTAAGCGACGCTCTGAGGGCCGCCTTCAATGACCTGTGAAAATGTTTGCATAACCCGTTAGCCTGCGGATTGTACGCGGTCGTGCGGTGGATCGTTGCCCCCAGGCTGCGGGCCATCGCTGACCAAAGTTCGGAAACAAATTGAGGGCCTCTGTCGGACATAATGTCCGACGGGACTCCAAAACGCGCTACCCATGCCGTTAAAAACGCGCGCGCCACCTCCTCGGCTGTGGTTGACGACAGTGGGACCACTTCCGGCCAGTGCGTGGTGCGGTCAACCATTGTCAGAAGATCTGTGCACCCCTGTGAGGGCGGGAGGGGGCCTACGAGGTCCACGTGAACATGATCAAACCTCTTAGCCGGAATGTGAAACGGCTCCAAGGGAGCTCTCGTGTGTCTGTGTACCTTGGCTCGTTGACAAGCCATGCAGGCTGCCGCCCACTCTCTAACTTGTTTGCGCAGGCTCGGCCATACAAATTTCTCTCCCACCATTTTGACCGACGCGCGCACTCCCGGGTGCGCCAGAGAATGGATCGAGTCAAAAATGCGGCGGCGCCACGGGGCCGGTACCACAGGACGCGGTCGCCCAGTGGAGACATCGCAGATTAGGGGGGGGCATACCGTCTTGCAGCACCCTGTTCCCCAGCCTTAACCCTGTTGGTCCAGAGTGGAGCGCGCGCACGTCCGTGTCGCTAACCTGATCCGCGGCCATGGCTGCATAATCTATCCCTACGCGGACTGGGGCCGCGCGCACTTCTGCGTCGCTAACCCGATCCGCGGCCATGGCTGCAAAATCTACCCCTACGCAGACTGGAGCCGCCATGGCGCGCGAGAGGCAGTCTGCCACTACATTAAGTTTACCCGCCACATGTTGGATATCGGTAGTAAACTCCGAGATCGCGGCCAGCTGCCTCTGCTGCCAGCCTGACCAAGGTTCTGAAATCTTGGCCATTGCGAAAGTCAGCGGCTTGTGGTGAACGAACGCGGTGAAACGACGTCCCTCCAGCCAGAACTGGAAGTGGCGAATGGCCAAGTGGAGAGCTAACAACTCCCTGTCGAATGCGCTGTATTTTCGTTCACTATCGCGCAAGGTCCTGCTGAAAAAGGTGAGCGGTTGCCAGGCTCCGGCTCCATACTGTTCCACGACCGCCCCTATGGCCACATCTGACGCGTCAGTAGTGAGCGCTATGCGGGCTGTTGGGATTGGATGTGCTAACAACGCAGCGTTTGCCAGGGCTGTTTTGACTTCAGAGAATGCGCGCTCTCGCTCCGGAGACCATTCGATTTTATTTGTGGGTTTTTGTTTTTTTAGTGCAGCATACAATGGTTGCATGAGCTGCACTGCGCAGGGGAGGAAACGGTTATAAAAATTCACCATTCCCAAAAACTCCTGTAACGCTTTGACCGTTTGTGGCTGGGGAAAATTTGTTACTGCACACACTTTGTCAGGCAGAGGAACCGCTCCTTCAATCTGCGTCACCCCGAACTGACACTTCGCTGGGTTGATTATTAGCCCGTGCTCTGCCAACCTCCGGAAAACTGCCGTGAGGTGGTTTTCGTGTTCGCCTTCGGACGCGCTGGCTACCAATATGTCGTCCAGGTAGACGAACACGAAGGGGAGATCACGCAACACCGCGTCCATCATGCGTTGGAACGTCTGCGCCACGCCTTTAAGCCCAAACGGCATGCGCAAAAACTCGAATAGCCTGAACGGAGTTATTACCGCTGTTTTGGGTATGTCCTCAGCGCGCACTGGGACCTGGTGGTAACCGCGTACCAAGTCTATCTTAGAAAAAACGCGCGTCCCCGCCAAATGAACTGAAAAATCTTGGATGTGTGGGATCGGGTAGCGGTCGTGCGCTGTAGCGTTGTTCAACCTGCGGAAATCACTGCAAGGTCGCCACGAGCCATCAGCTTTCGGGACCATGTGAAGCGGTGAAGCCCATGGGCTTTTCAAACGCCTGATGATGCCCAACTTTTCCAGGTTGGCGAACTCCTCGCGTGCTATGGTCAGTTTAGCTGAATCCAAGCACCGAGCTTTTGCAAAAACGGGAGGTCCGGTGGTAGTAATAAAATGTTCCACCCCGTGTTTAGCCACGGTCTCCGAAAATGTTGGAACCGTGAGTGCTGGGAACTGAGTGAGGAGTGTGTGGAACTTACCACTTGCAGCTGTGACGTTGGCTTGTGCTGTTGGCGGGGCCACTCGAGCTGTACAGGGAATAGAATAAAAAGAGAGTGCATTAACCAGGCGTCTGTTAGCAAGATCAACCAACAAACCATGTGAGCACAAAAAATCAGCTCCTAACATGTTGAAATTGACTGCAGCTATGATGAAAGTCCACTCGAATGTACGGCCGTGTAAAGACAGAAGCAGAGTCCTCTCACCGAAGGTCTTAATCGCCGAGCCGTTAGCTGCTGACACCCCGGGACCACTGGAAGGCGCCAGCCGGTCAGCGCAGGAAGGTGTGATGAAACTCAGCTTGGGAGCCTGTGTCCACGAGGAAATGCTTCCCCGAGCATGCATCCCTCAAGTAGAGCAGCTTGTTCTCCTCTCCGAGGGCCGCAGCTGCTACCGACCCCCGGTCTTGGTGTTTCCCGAGCGCTTGAAATGGCACGGTGGTATACATTTGTGTGCCCTCTCTGCGAAGCGGCGATGGTAGAAACAAAGGACGTCGTCTGCTCCGTGTTTCCTGGCCCCTGCCGCCGTCATCGTCGGTGAGTCTGGTACTGCAGCCTCTGGCCCCCTGCCACCTCCGGATGTTGTGCCGAGCTCCGCTGCCGCGGCCATGGCCGCACGCCGTTTATTGGCGTTGACGAGTCGCTGCACCTCCTGGCCCAGCTCGCGGTAGTCTCGTCGGGCCAACAGTGGTGAACTGGCCAGGGTCACTCTCACCGCTGATGGTAGGGTCCTGAGGAAAAGGTGGGTGAAGATGAAGTGATCATCGTCAGAGTCTTTCAACCTCAACAGCTTCTCCATCAGGTCCGCAGGCCTGTCGCTTTCAAATTCAGTCAGCGCCAGGAGTCCCTCTGCTTGCTCCTCCACCGAGGGGGTGAAGTACCAGATGAGTGCAGCCTTCAACGCGCTGTACTTGTCGCTGTCCGGCGGCTGGTTGATCAGGCTCTCCACCTGCTGGGCTGTGTGGTTGTCCAGCTTTGCAACCACATGGTAGAACTTTGTGTCGTCTACCAAAATCCTCCGAAGGTTGAACTGCGCCTCGACTGCGTTAAACCAGGAGCGCGGATACAGACAGACAGACAGACAGAGACTAAAGCTCACTAAACCTGTTGTGAGCACTACGAAGAAATGGACCAGTGAAGGTGAGGAGAAGCTGGAAACGTGCATGGAAATAACTGACTGGGGCATGTTTAAAGGAGCCACGCATGATCTGGATGAGTACACGGACACTGTGAACTCATATATCCACTTTTGTGAGGAGAGCATTCTTCCATCACGCACCAGGGTGAGGTACTCAAATGACAAGCCCTGGTTCACTGCTAAGCTCAGACAGATCAGGAAGGAGAAGGAAGCAGCGTTGAAAAGTGGAGACAGGGACTGCTACAGGGAGGTTAAATATCGGTTTAACAGAGAGCTGAGGAGAGCTAAATCTATGTATTCTGAGAGACTCCAGCAGCAGTTCACGGCTAACGACTCTGCTTCTGTGTGGAGAGGACTGAGGCAAATCACCAACTATCGGCCTCAGGCTCCTAAGGGTCAGGATGACAAAGCCCTTTGTCAAAGACTGTCCCAACACTATGCCCGTTTTGACACCTCGTCAGCTGTGTCCAACTCCCCCCCTCCCTCCAGCTCCACAGCCTCCACGGTCCCTACTTCATCAAAGGCGCCCCCCCCCCTCCTCCCCCCTGCCCTTGTCATCAGTGAGCAGGACGTGCTCAGACAGTTCTCCAGACTGAACCCGCGCAAGGCCCCCGGTCCGGACGGCGTGTCTCCCTCCACCCTGAGACACTGTGCGAAAGAGCTGGCTCCTTCTTCACAGACATTTTTAACACCTCCCTTAAGCTATGCCACGTGCCGACCTGCCTCAAATCCTCCACCATCATCCCTGTCCCCAAGAAGCCACAGATCACTGGACTTAACGACTACAGACCTGTAGCGTTCACCTCTGTAGTAATGAAGTCCTTTGAGCGCCTGGTCCTGCCCCACCTCAAGTCCATCACCACTCCCCTCCTGGACCCGCTGCAGTTTGCCTACCGAGCCAACAGGTCTGTAGACGACGCAGTCAACCTGGCCCTCCACTCCATCCTGCAGCACCTGGACTCCCCGGGAACCTACGCCAGGATCCTGTGTCGTCCGCAAACATGAAACCCACATATATGTCCCACATTATAATCTTTTCCAGACTGATAGATCTCAATTACTTTGTTTCTCATGTGTTCCTGAATGTCTTTGGATCACAGCATTATGTCTAGCTTTTGAGGATCTTTTGGTCTACTTCATTTTGTCAGGCAGGTCCTATTTAACTAAATTCTTGATTGAGAACAGGTGTGGTAGTAATCGGGCCTGGGTATGGCTAGAGAAACTGAACTCAGCTTTCCAAAGATATGATAAATCACAGTTAATGGAATTTCCCCATTGTGGGACTAATAAAGGCTTATCTTATCTTATCTTATCTTATCTTAATTTATGTTTTAACAGGGAATGGAAGGGGTGGGCAATCACTTTTTCACACAGGGCCATGTAGGTTTGGATTATTTTTTTTACTCTTAATAATAAACACCTTCATTTAAAAACTGTATTTTGTGTTTACATGTGTTATCTTTGTCTAATCTATTTAAATTTGTTTGATGATCTGAAACATTTAAGTGTGACAAACATACAAAAAAGAGAAATCAAGAAGGGACAAACTTTTTCACACCACTGTATTTTGCAAATTTGGAACTTTTTTCCTCTTTAAATTGACTACTTTATACTGTATATATACTGTTAACTATTCATTTTTTATGGAATACCAAAGGCAACTGCTACATCTACAAAAAAATGGTTTGGGGTATTCATTTGTAAACGATAGCCACACATTTCTGTTGCCTTTGTGTGTATACATAAAGAAAATGAAAGGGTTTTAGAGGAAATGCAGGAACCTTTGGTGTAAATCTGGAACGACGTTCTGTATTCATGTAATAATTATAAGCTTATCATAATTTTAATATTTAAAATGAGCTATGAGCTGAAATAAAATTATTGGGTTAAATTGATTAAGTTAAACAAATCATATTTTATTTAATTTTGTGTTTTCTTCGCAAAAAACGCCCATTTACACGTGACTATATGCACGCGCAAATAGGTGTTGGTTACGTGCTCGCTCTCGACTGGTGGTCAACGTGGTGACGTCGTCTCCGCCGCCTGTTGGTCTTTCACAGTTGGTGACGAAAATGGCCTCGACCCTACCCGAGAGCTCGAAGAACCGGAGAAGATGACGGCGCTGAGCCCCTTAAGTCAGTCAAACACCGAAGTGTCTTCTCTGAACACGTAGATAAAAGTGACAGGAACAGTAACAACGAGACTCTCGGCGAGGAAAAGACTAAAATAACCCACGGACCACCACATATTTTCTTTGGGCTGAGGAGGAGCCACCATGGAGGATATCAACTCTAATATCAACGCTGACTTGGAGGTGCGGAAGCTCCAGGACTTGGTGAAGAAACTCGAACAGCAAAACGAGCAGCTTCGGAGCAGGTCCACGATGTTGTCTTCGTCCGGGGCCATGTCGGGGAACCACAGACCCCTCAGCGCCGGATACGACCCGTCGTCCCTGTCAGCGGGGATGGCAGCCGGTTTGGCCGGCTTCCCTGGGGTGGGGTTCGCCGGGACGGGCGGCTACGGGGGGGTGCTGGAGAACAACCGCTGCCTGAACCCCAGACTGTCCTACGACGGCATCAGCTTCAGGAGGGCGTATGAGTTTGAGGGGGCATCCGCTGCTACCTCGACGCCCAGCATGAACTCACTTTATTCAGATAGTACGCGGAACCTTACGGATGAAGGGGAAACCTCAGTCTTGGATGAAGTGGAACTGTTAGATCTGGAAGACATGGATTGTCTTAACGAAGACGAGGACAGCTGGTGAGTGACAGCCCAAGTCTTGGGAGGTAACTTGGGCTAGGCGACAGCTTTTAATTGCCCCGGCACAGCTGCTTTAGACACGAGCAGCCTGGTGTAAACAATCATCTGTCTATGTTTCTTTTATTGTGGATCACTGGGTGAAAAAAAAATGTTGCTTGGCCCGTCTCGTGGGCGATGCCAAGCCAGTTGTACGGCTGTCTGACCGCAACAGACACGCTTTGTCATGGAGTCATTGTCTGATTGCTCTGTCATTTCATACCAGGCCTACAGTAGTGTTTGCATCTGTTCCAGAGACGGGCCTCTGAGGCACATACTCTCAGCTGTCAGGATCTTGAACTCTGAGGTCATCTATTGTCACCGGTTTTGGTGATGTGATGTGGCAGATTGCTTGGCTTGTTGTGGCACTGGTGGCAGGAGATCTGTGTGTGTGTGTGTGTGTGTGGGGGGGGGGGGGATCAAAGTTGTTTTCCTGCCCAGCATCCATGTGGGAGAGGTAGTCATGGTTATACCCCCTCCTCTGATTTCCCTTTAGCACAGTTGAAACACAGCTACAAGTGCTCTGCAGCAACGACAATCAGAGGAGAGAGATTTGGAAGAGGACAGCCATCTCATCATGCACAAATGCATACATGGGGTGATCTGATGCGTTACATTTGTAGGGATTACAAACTGTTAATGTAATTAATACATAGTATAATTCATAGGGTTTCTATACATTCCTTAATCCTCTCCCTTTGCATTGTGCTTGTTTCGATTTAATACGTATGGGAAATGCTTGTCCACTGATGCCAGAGGATTTAACTGAAAGCTTTATAGTGTTGTAATGACAGAACAGGATGTAACCATTTGGAAGGCAGCTGACAGACTCACTGGGCTTGAATATAATGATGGACCTTCCTTAGAAGATGGTTATCCATCTTGTTAGAGCGGGTTTGCTTGATTTAAGTCTGCTCTGGTAATGATACTGTTGGAAGTAACAATTGGGCTAAACTCTTCATTGACTTAATGACAGTTGGTAAAATTACTACCATTACTGACGAGTAATATACCTTACACAGACTGACTTTATATAAACAATTGTGAATCAAAGCCCTAAAAATGTATCATCTAGGCTGCAAGGTGGATTGATTCAGATTTTTATAATCATTTTGGATGTTTTGTAGACGTTCGTATCCCTTTGACCAATTTAAAAAAGCTAATTCTTTTTTCCTCTATTGCTTGCAGTTGTATGCCTCTGCCAGCTACTGAGCCCTTAACTTCAGACTACTTTATTCAGACTTTGCTCACTCATGCCCAACAAAGCCAGTCTCATTATGCCCTGGCTGTTTGTGTGCCCTCTGTATCAGATAGATATCTGTGATTACCTCGCAGTGCCGCACTTTTGCGAGCTCCTGCCGCAGACTACTGAAATCCCGTGAATTAGCTTCAGAGTGGATTTTAAAACATTGCCCTGCTCCTGTAGTGTTCAGCCCATCAACAGATGCTTGTCACAGTGCTGTTTCATCATGTATATAGCACATATCATTGATTCAGAGATGTGGGGGTTCACATTTGTAGAAAAAATCCTCACTGTTCCACATGTGAATGGCAGCCATTGTGTTGGTAAACAATGAAAATGTGGAGTCCCATTTCAAAGCTTTCTCTACACTTGGCTTCCTCTGCCTGCAATGTTTCTGCTTTCATCACAAAATGCTTCCTCTATGGCTGCAACAGTGCTGACAGCTGCTGACTCAGATCTACAGTGGATACAAAAAGTCTACACACTCCTGTTTTTGTGATGTAAAAAATGAGACCAAGATAAATCATTTCAAAACTTTTTCTACCATTAATGTGACCTATAACCTGTACAACTCAATTGAAAAACAAACTGAAATCTTTTAAGGGGAAAAAAAAAAAAAAAAAACTTACAATAACCTGTTTGCATAAATATGTACACCCTTAAAGGAATAGTTTGTTGCAGCACCTTTGGCTTTTATTGCAGTACAGTGATCCCTCACTTATCGTGGTTAATGGGTTCCAGAACCGACCGTGAAAAGTGAAAAACCGCGAAGTAGCGTCACCCCTAATGACGTCACCCATAAATAATGCGTACGTTCATTCTCTCACTCTCTCTCTCATATGATACGTGTGTGTGTGTATGTAAGTATACATACATACGTAGATGTAAATAAAGTGTACATAAATATGGTTTTAGAACTCTTTTATTCTTATAACAAGATACGTAACTCAAGATGAAGATGATTTACTGCACAGGTTAATGAGAGCTTTACTGCTCCTCAGGTGACGCCTCATCGTCAGGTGCTAGAGGCGCAGGATCATCGAGGGCAGCTTCCGATAGAGCTGGAGAAGCTGCAGGAGGCGGCGTAGTGGCTCGACGGGAAGACTATTTCGCACAAAAAGGCACAAGAGAACAGCGAACAATGAATGCGGTCTTCCTTCGCTGGGTATGGGCGCTCGGCAGGGAGAGAAGCTGGGTAAAACGTCTCGGCCAATCAGCTTACGAGATTCCCGAGCGGTGAAGAGGTGGGCGGAGAGGAGTGGAGCGGTGGTCAGAGAGGTGGATTTTGAGTTGTGCGGGCTCTCCGTGTTGATACCTGATGTTCTAATGTAGTCTCCCTGCCTTCTGCTAGCGCCCGCCCATTTTTTCTCAATTTTGAATTTTTGATGAATATTTTTGAAAAATCCACGATGCACTGAGGGCGCGAAAGGTGAAGCGCGAAGTAGCGAGGGATCATTGTACTCAGTCTTTTTGGGTAGGAGTCTATCAGTATAGCACATCTTGATGTGGCAATAGTTGCCCACTCTTCTTTGCAAAAATGGCTCCAAATCTGTCAGATTGTGAGGGCATCTCCTGTGCACAGCCCTCTTCAGATCACCCCACAGATGTTCAATCAGATTCAGGTCTGGACTCTGGCTGGGCCATTCCAAAACTTTAATCTTCTTCTGGTGAAGCCATTCTTTTGCTGATTTGGATGTGTGCTTTGGGCCATTGTCGTGCTGAAAGATGAAGTTCCTCTTCGTCTTCAGCTTTCTAGCAGAAGCCTGAAGGTTTTGTGCCAACACTGACTGGTATTTGGAACTGTTCATAATTCCCTCCACCTTGATTAAGGCCCCAGTTCCAGCTGAAGAAAAACGACCCCAAAGCATGATGCTGCCACCACCATGCTTCACTGTAGGTATGGTGTTCTTTTGGTGATGAGCAGTGTTGTGTTTGCGCCAAATATACCTTTTGGAATTATGGCCAAAAAGTGCAACTTTGGTTTCATCAGATCATAACACATTTTCCCACATGCTTTTGGGAGATTTCAAATGTGTTTTTGCAAGATGTAGCTGGACTTGGATATTTTTCTTCATAAGATAAGACTTAGGCGGCGCGGTGGAGGAGTGGTTAGCACTGCGGCAGCACAGCAACTCACCCTTGGCCGGGGGATCCTGGGTTCGATCCCAGCCCCCGACCAACAGTGATCTGTGTGGAGTTTGCATGTTCTCCCCGTGTCTGCGTGGATTTACTCTGGGATTTCTCCGGTTTCCTCCCACATGCCAAAAACATGCAAGTTAGGTTAATTGGCATCAAACTGGGGATTCTAAATTGTCCTTAGGTATGACTGTGAGAGTAAATGGTTGTCTGTCTCTCTGTGTTGGCCCTGCGATGGACTGGCGATCTGTCCAGGGTGTACCCTGCCTCTCGCCCAAAGATGCTGGGATAGGCTCCAGCCCCCCCGCGACCCAAAAAGGATTACGCGGAAGAAGATGAATGAAAAGATAAGACTTCCATCTTGCCACCCAACCCCATAGCCCAGACATATGAAGAAGACGGGCGATTGTTGTCGCATGTACTATACAGCCAATATTTGCCAGAAATTCTTGCAGCTCCTTTAATGTTGCTGTCGGTCGCTTGGCAGCCTCCCTGACCAGTCTTCTTCTCGTCTTTTTATCAATTTTGGGGGGGCATCCAGTTCTTGGTAAAGTCACTGTTGTGCCATATTTTCTCAACTTGATGATGACTCTTTTCACTGTGTTCCCTGGTATATTTAGTGTCTTGGAAATTCTTCTGTACCCTTGTCCTGACTAATACCTTTGAACAATGAGATCCCTCTGATGCTATGGAAGCTCTCTGCGGACCATTCAGTTCAGTTCACCTTTATTTATGTAGCGCCATGTCACAACTAAAGTCATCTCATAGCACTACCAAATGCAGGGAAAACCCCACAGCATGGCTTGTGCTGTAAGATGTGACTACAAAAATGTCAGGAAAAGCCTACTAGAACAGCTGAGCTTTATTTGGGGTTAATCAGAGGCACTTTAAATGGTGGCAGGTGTGTGCTGACTCCCATTTAACATGAGTTTGAATGTGATTGATTAATTCTGAACACAGCCACATCACCAGTTATAAGAGGGTGTGCATATTTATGCAAACAGCTTATTGTAAATTTTTTATTTTTCCCCTTAAAAGATTTAAGTTTGTTTTTCAATTGGGTTGTACAGGTTATAGGTCACATTAATGGTGGAAAAAGTTTTGAAATGATTTATCGTGGTCTCATTTTTTTACATCACAAAAACCTGGCATTTGAACAGGGGTGTGTAGACTTTTTATATCCACTGTAAGTAAAAATTCTCTTCTTCTCTTCTCTTCTCTTCTCTTCTCTTCTCTTCTCTTCTCTTCTCTTCTCTTCTCTTCTAATACAAAGACAGTTTAATTTTGTTGCAGCACTATTTTCAAGCTTGATATGACCCATCACTATAAAGAGGTTCTGGCAGTGTATGAATCCATGTGGCTGACTAAGCACTGAAGTCTGCGGCCTTTTTTTTCCAAAGGATTTAGATGATTTAGTTGTTTGTTCCTGAAGTTTGCTGCAGTGGGAGGTTCACCTAATTACTAATGGAAGCTCCAGAGACTTACGATGCTACATTAGCAAATGTAACAAGGCTGAGGTGGCATCTGTTTTTTATGTTTCTGCAACTTTTTTGCTTTTGTGACATCTCACTGGCATATATGGAGTTTGCTGGTATTTTTGTATTGCTTAAAACCGAAGCAAAAACTAAACACAAGTCGAACTGTAACCAATACAAGTAGCACAGGACAGGGATTAGCACCTTCTGCTATGGAAAGAGCCATTTAGAGTAACTTTTGACCTGGATGGAGTCACAAACCATTATTGAACCTAAAGGCCCTGTCACACCTAGACAGTTGAGCCAAACATATGAAAAATTTGGAGAATACGCTGGCGTACGTCGAATCAGTTATGGGTGAGTTCTGTATAAGTTAAGAGCACGTTGAAGAATGCTGAAGCACACTGGTATACAGCATTGTATGGCGAGCTCCTCTGAAAATTTTCAGTATATCCAGCATATGGCTAAAACGTCCCACATTAGCAGGGCAAAAGTTGTAGGGAAGTTATGTGTTCGTTCACACACGTTACTTGTCAAAATAGTTGAGATAAATATCTAGCGTAGCCCAAACGTATTTCTAACATATGAGTAATCGGGCTGCAACTAACGACTATTTCAAAAGTTGAGTAGTCACCAACTATTGTAACGACTAGTCGACTAGTCATTAAGATCTGCACAAAAAAGGCTCTCATTTCTTTTTATTGCAAAAAATAAAACATTTTCCTTTTAAAAAAATAGAGCATTTGGTGAACAACAAGAATTGCAATCAGCAATAAAATAACATTTTTTTCTTAAAGTGCATTTTGTGACTTCCGGTTATGGCTGCCACGTAGGACGGACGTGTCTCGCTCTGCTCTGCTCCTGGAGAAAAAAAATCGGCAAATAACTCTCTCATTTGGGACAGAACGTATCCCAGCGTTTGGGCGAGGATATGTCGGCGAAGCCTAAGGCTGGAAAACCAGGAAAAGGAAAAAGCGAGCCGCCGAAACAGTCCAAATTAACGGACTTTCAGGTCTGTGACGCAGCAAACAGGGCTCCATATATGGCGGAGGAGGCTGGCAACGCTGCGATTTCTGCGGGGAATGGCGCAGATGCGCTGATGGCTGCCATGAGTTCAATGAGAGCGGACTTTTCCTCTAGATTTGATGGGATTATGACAGCGTTGGAAGGAATAAGAAAGGAATTGGGTGACTGTGTAGAACGAACGGCGCAGATGGAGCTCCGTCTCGCTAGTGCTGAAGATGACGTCACCCGTCTTCAATTAAAGGTGCGCACTTTGGAAAAAAAAAATAAATCTCTGGAAGATAATATTTTGGATTTGGAATCTCGGTCGAGACAGAATAATTTGAGGCTGGTGGGTCTTCCAGAGGAATCAGAAGGTCGGGACGTATGTTCCTTTCTGGAAAAGTGGATTCCGGAGGTGCTGGGCAGCGAGGAGTTGCAATCAGCAGTGGTTCTGGAAAAAGCACATCGTATTGGCCCACGGAGAGATAAGGGACCGCCGAGGACCTTAATTATGAAGTTTCTTAACAACAGAGACAGGATGAAGATCTTCAACGCTGCACGAGCTAAAAAAGGAGAGATTAAACACCAGGACCAGCAGGTGCGGTTCTACCCAGATTTGGCCACAGGAATCCAGCAATTGAGGAAGCAGTTTGATCCCGTACGTAAGGAGCTGCGCAACCTTGGGATTCGTCATGGTGTAATCTATCCTGCGAGACTGCTGACCACGTATGAGGGCAGAACCCACATCTTCAAGACCCCAGAGGAGGCGCAGGAGTTCATCAAGAAGATCAAAGAAGAAGAAGAGACTGGTGGGAGCTAAGCATGAACAAAATATAAGGTAGAATAATTAAGCATTTGCACAGGCATCTGACTGACTTGAAGTAAATAGTAAGTTTACAAAATATAGATTGTATTATATATTAAAAAAAAAACAAAACAAAAACAAAACAAACAAAAAAAAAAAAACTATGATGTACAAAGTTGTTAAAAATTTTGGAGTTAAGTTGGAAAACTACAGAGGAGAGTTAATGTTACGTCATTAAAAGCAGTAGAGTTAGGGTGATTGGGAGGATGAAGAAGGAGTGGCTTAGGCTGTTCCCCGTGGGTGTGGAACGGTCGATGGCTATATCGGGAGACAGAATTTTTCTTTTGATTTTGGGGGGTTTGCCACAAGTGTGGGAAGGGGAAATTTGTTTGTGTGTAGTTTGTAGGATGAATGTTCAACCACTCATGTTTTTGCTTCTCTGTATGAGCATGTTTACACTGCAAGGTAATCCCAAACTCTCTATTGATCATGGACCAAAGTGTTAATCTTAATTTAACTTCATGGAATTGCAGAGGTCTACAAAATTTAAAAAAACTTAAACAAGTTATGAATAAAATAAAGGACATGGGTTCAAGAATTGTGTTTTTACAAGAAACTCATCTGATAGAGGAGGATGTTAAAAGAATTAGGAGTAGATGGCAGGGAAGTGTATTCACCTCTTCATTTTCATCCCGAGCCAGGGGAGTTATGACTCTCATACATAAATCAGTTCCTTTTCAAGTGAAAAATGTAATTGGAGACAAATTTGGAAGATATGTAATCATTCAAGGTTCTTTGCTATTAGAAAATATAAATCTTGTGAACTTATATGGTCCCAATATAGATGATCAGAAGTTCTTTGCTAATTTATTTCTCATCTTATCATCACTTACAGGGCAACATATAATAGCAGGGGATTTTAATTGTACATTGAATCCAGGTGTGGATAGATCAACAGGACTGGATTGTACGCACATTGGATGTAGGATGACTATTAATCATTTTATGAAAGAATTGAGATTGTTAGATATATGGAGAGAAATGAAACCACAAGTTAAAGCCTATTCTTGTTATTC
Organism: Pholidichthys leucotaenia; assembly: GCA_020510985.1. Classification (NCBI taxonomy): domain Eukaryota; kingdom Metazoa; phylum Chordata; class Actinopteri; order Cichliformes; family Pholidichthyidae; genus Pholidichthys; species Pholidichthys leucotaenia. The sequence goes on from CM035839.1 coordinate 48,597,956, forward strand.
CAGTACCTACAAGACATTCTCACGTATTGATTATTTTTTGATTTCCACAGAATTAAGGTCCAAGATTCAAAACTGCTTTTATGATAACATCGTGATCTCTGATCATGCACCCTGTTGTCTAATATATGTAGATAAAAAATTGACAAAGGAATCAGGTAGATGGCAATTTCAGCATAAATGGCTTCAGGATGAGGAATTTGTCAAGTATATAGAAAAACAGATAGACGAGTTCTTTGACATCAATACTACACAAACATCAGCATGTGTAAAGTGGGAGGCTTTCAAAGCTTTTATTAGGGGGCATATTATTAGTTATACAGGATCAAAATCTAAGAAGACTCGAGAGGAGAGAGCTAAATTGGAACATAAAATAAAAAATCTTCAGGAAAAAGTGTATGCAGGAAGTGACCCAAGGTTGGAGAATGAATTACTGATTTTGAGAGCTGAATACGACAAAAAATCAGCGAATAGAGCTGCCTCGAGTCTTCTAAGATTGAAACAATCTTTTTATGAACAAGGTGAAAAATCAGGAAAATTATTAGCATGGCAGATTAAACAATTGGAAATTAAAACACCAATTACCAGTATTATAAGTAACGGACAGGTAGTTATAGATCCTTTAGAAATTAATAGAGCCTTTAGAGATTACTATGAAAAATTATATGATACCAAAAGTGAACCTGATTTAACAAAACTAAATGGGTTTTTGAACGAACTATCTATACCGTGTATTCCAAATGAAAACAGGGAGATATTGGAGTCTAAAATTAGTCAAGAAGAAGTTGGGCTAGCCATTGATAATATGAAATCAGGAAAAAGTGCAGGACCAGATGGTCTTCCAGTTGACCTTTATAAAAAATTTAAGAATAAATTAATAAAACCTTTTTTGGAAATGGTTTTAGAAGCATTTCAAAATAATAATTTACCATCATACATAAATAATGCCTTAATTATACTGCTGCCAAAACCAGGTAAGCCCTCTAATAAATGTGAAAATATGAGACCAATAAGCCTATTAAACGCCGACCTTAAGATAATCTGTAAAATTTTAGCAAGACGAATACAAGAAATTTTACCAAATATTATTAATCGAGATCAGAATGGCTTTATAAAGGGTAGACAAGGCTTCCATAATGTAAGAAGACTATTTAATATTATCTATTTTAATAAAGAAGCACCGGATACAGCTCTCCTATCATTGGACGCCGAAAAGGCCTTTGATAGAGTTGAATGGCCCTTTCTTTTTGAAGTCCTACAAAGGTTTGGACTTGGAAATAATTTCATAAAATGGGTTCAAATAATATACAATAATGCTACAGCAGAAATCCTAACAAATAACAATATTTCAAAACCAATAAAAATCAATAGAGGATGTCGACAAGGCTGTCCACTCTCACCTTTACTGTTTACTATGGCAATTGAACCTTTAGCGATAGCGATACGTTTACATTCACAAATATATGGAATTAAAGTTGGACCAACAGAACATAAAATCTCCCTGTACGCCGATGATATAATTTTGTTTATGTCGAATCTAAAAAAATCAATTCCAACCTTGTTGAATTTAATAAAGAATTTTGGGGAAATATCAGGATATAAAATAAATAAAACTAAATCTTCAATATTAATGCTAAATGAGACCCAGAGAAATTACCCAGCCCCTGAGGTAAATCAATTCAATGTTGTAAATCAGTTTAAATATTTAGGAATCCAAATTATGCCTAAGCTAGAATCAGTCGCCAGTGTCAACTATGAAGCCTTAATGTCAGATATCAGTGAGTTAACTCAGAGATGGATGTCACTACCAATGTCGATGATCGGGAGAATCAATATACTTAAAAGTAATATTTTACCTAAAATACTTTATTTATTTCAATACATTCCCTTATCACCACCTTTAGATCTATTCTCAAGAATAAAAAAAAAGTTAGTGGAATTTATATGGAACAACAGGAGGGCTAGATTACGTCTGTCTTTATTATATTTACCATTTGATCGTGGAGGTCTGAAATGTCCAAATTTTATGTTGTATTATTGGTCGGCACAACTGAGGTCTATGACATATTATTTTTCATCAAATGATCTCCCTCACTGGACTGAAATGGAATCATACAATTTACCTTTACCTCTTCCCATATTCATATACTCAGATTCGGCAAAAAAATTACAAAAACAAGTTAAAAATCCATTTGTAAAGCATATGATCAAAATATGGTGTGAAGCTAAAAACTATTTAAAAGAACCACAGTTATTGTCACAATTTAGTCCAATATGGGGTAATCAATATTTTAAACCAGGGAGAGCGGACGCTGTATTTAAAGTATGGAATTTAAAAGGGATACAAAAGATTCAGGATTTATATTTGCCATGTGCAGACAACATAATGTCTTTTGAAGAGCTGAGGATCAAATTTAATCTCAATAGAACACATTTTTTTAAATATCTTCAACTTAGAAACTTTATTCGATCAAATCAAAATAAAGCTCTCACTCGACCTATTTATTCATCCTTGGAAAAAATGATGATGAAAGATAGTAAAAGAAAGGGTATTATTTCAGAGTTTTATAACTCATTGACACTATCTTCAAGTGAAAATTCACTGAAAAGATTAAACTACTGGAAAGAAGATCTGCAAATTGAAATTTCAGAGGAACAATGGGAATTGGCTTGTACAGAAGCTCAAACCAAATCAATAAATGCACGCCTTAAATTGATACATTTCAAATGGTTAATGCGGATGTATGTTACACCGGAGGAGTTAAATAGATATAACAAAAATATACCAGATACATGCACAAAATGCATGGAAAGTAAAGGAACCCTATTTCATTGTTTATGGGAATGTAGATTAATAAGAATGTTTTGGGAAGAGGTGAGGGTAACAATTGAAAAAATAATCTCAAAACAAATCATATTGAATCCTAAACTGGTTTTGTTGGGTCTGTACCCAGAAAAGCATAATTTCAATAAAAGTGAAAGAACATTCATAGACCTCAGTTTGCTTAATGCTAAAAAATGTATTGCACTATTATGGAAAAAGACTCATAGACCAGATGTGACTCAGTGGTTAAGACAGATGTTAACAAACCTTCCATTAGAAAGAATAACATATATACTGAAATCAAAGGAAATTGTGTTTGAGAATATATGGAGACCTTTTATTGATTATGTAAAAAATTTAAACATAACTCTTGAAGAAGAAGGTGAATGATGTGTGTGGACCTTGTAAATTCCAAACTGGTGAACATAATATGTATACTTATGTATTGGATTGTCTAGACTAAACAGAGGAGCATTGTTGAAGACTTGATTTTGTTGGTGGTTGTTGGTGTTTTTAGTGCATTTTTTTTTTTTTTTTTTGTAGTACTTTAGTGTTAGTGTTTGATTGTTTGTATCATGTTTGTTAAAAAAAAAAAAAGGTTCAATAAAGATATTGTGGAAAAAAAAAAGTGCATTTTGTGCATAATAAACAATGCATAACATTTAACATTTGTTAAATATGTGTCTGTGTGCACGCGAGAGAGAAAATCGCTTACGTTTGTAAGGGTTGTCTCATATTTCTTCTCTATCAAGTGGGTGAAATGGGTTCTGGATGGCAGCATATATTCAGGGTTGAACTGGTGAATCATTTATTGTAATCCTTCCCCTTCAACCATGGAAACATGAGGCCAACTAAAATAAAGTAGCTTGTTGCGGAGTACATGTCTGCTTTTTCTGCAAAAAGCCATCCATGGTCCCTGTTCTCTTCTTTATGCTGCATAAATTTTATAATGAAATTATCAGACAAAATGACGTTACTCTTTAAACTGTCATGATCCTCCATACGAGGATCCACTCTAGCAGGAAATGTTGGAGCCTCATCCGTCGCCTAGGAGCTGCACAGAAGCCCCCTAGCCAAAGCTGAGCATCTGTCACACCCAACCAAGTTGCATCCCACCTACTGACCATCGCCAAAGCACCCCAAGACAAAGACACCAGAAGAGCATTTACAACTGAGCTAAAAAAAAAACACCAAAAAATGCCCGTAGAGGAAACGAACCCTGAACCCTTCGAGGCTGCTGAACTGGAGAAAGTCCTACAGGGCCTGAAATGTGGAAAGGCAGCAGGATACGACAACATCTTCCTAGAATTCATGAAAAATCTTGGCCCCCGAGCCCTAACCTGGTTGACACAACTCTACACAAGGATCATACAAACAAACTCGATCCCAAAGAAATGGTGGACAGCAAAGGTCATTGCCATACCAAAACCTGGCAAAGACCACAAACTACCAGCAAGCTACCGCCCAATCTCCCTACTCAGCGTTCCTTATAAAATCATGGAGCGCCTAATACTGCAACGTATTTCCCCAGGAATAGAGGAAATTCTAAGTGTGGATCAAGCAGGTTTCCGCAAGGACCACAGCACAGGAGAACAAGTACTGGCCCTAACCACCTTCATCGAAAATGGCTTCGAGAGCAGACTGAAGACAGGGGCTGTGTTTCTCGATCTTACAGCCGCCTATGATACGGACTGGCACAAAGGCCTCTTCCTGAAACTTACAAAGGCGATCCCTGCCTGGGCAACAGCAATTATAAAAACCCTGCTGACCAACCGAAGGTTCAGAGTCCACCTCGGTCAGAACACAAGCGCATGAAGAACACAGAAAAACGGATTCCCACAAGGCTCAGTTCTAGCTCCAACCCTGTTCAGCCTCTCCATAAACGACCTGCCCACTACAAAATCCCGCAAATTCATCTATGCAGACGACATCTGTTTGGCACTCCAAGCACCAGACTTTGAGTCACTGGAACGGGTGCTCACTGAAGATCTTGCCAAACTGGACCAGTTCTGCAAAACCTGGCACCTAAAACCAAGCCCAGCAAAAACCGTCTCCAGTGTATTCCATCTCCACAATGTAAAAGCTGCCAGAGAACTAAACATCCACCTGAGTGGACTCCAGCTTAAGCATGCCTCGAATCCAACCTACCTTGGAGTGACCCTTGACAGGACCCTACCCTTCAAGGAACATTTAAAGGGGATGGCTGCTAAGGTGAAGGCACGAAACAACCTGCTCTGCAAGCTCGCTGGTGCAAAATGGGGGACGGCAGCCTCCACCCTGCGCACCTCAGCACTGGCCCTTTCATACTCTGTAGCAGAATATTGTGCCCCTGTCTGGTCCAGGTCATCCTACACACACCACGTAGACACCCAGCTCAACACAACCATGAGAACCATAACTGGGACAATCCGCTCAACACCACTCCCCTGGCTCCCTGTACTGTCAAACATATACCCCCCACACATCCGGCGAGCAGCACTAACTCAAAGGATGCTTCAAAAAGCCAAAGACTCTCCTCACTTACCAATCCATGCAGATGTCTACACCCCACCCACTGCCCGACTTCCATCCAGATGGCCGATTTGGAAAAACCCTCCCCCGGCTGATTTCACCATCCAGACAGCTTGGCAAGAGGAATGGGAGACCAAGGAGGTCCCAAACAAACACCTGGTGACAAACCCCAACCAACAGGTCCCGGGCACCAACCTCCCAAGGAGACAGTGGTCTACACTCAATCGCTTCAGGACTGGACATGGCTCCTGCTTGGCCAGCCTTCACAGATGGGGCAGTATCCCTAGCCCACTGTGCGCATGTGGAGAGGAGCAAACAATGGAACACATCAGAGGCTTGCCCGCTCCAAAGACTGGAAGGAGGATTACACACCCTCCATACAGCAAACCAGGAGGCAACTGCTTGGCTTGAGGACTTTGCATTCGCTAAATAAATAAATAAATCCTCCATACGCACACACCTACAATATAGGCTAGCTACTAGCATGCGAGCTAATTATTTTACTGAGGTGTGTCGGACTCTTCCAAAACGTGCTTCCTCTTCAAATGCTCGTGCATTGCCGTAGTGGCCTCATGGTTCGCAAGGCTCACTTTACAGAGCTTGCATTGAACAGTTTTGTTTGCTGAGTCACTTACAAAATGTTCCCAAACTTTGTAACGTGTGTTTCGCATGAGCTCCACTTCAGCCTCCATCATGGTGCTGCTTCCCCTGCTCTGTTCCCAGTCACTAGTGCACATGCTCTGCCAGCGCACCAAAGAGCTTGGAAAAGTGTGATGTCTCACTCTGAGCTACTTCAGTTGGCTACGGTGAAACATGACTAATTTTGCCGTCGACTAGTCATTGCAGCCCTAATGAGTAACACTCTTTGAACCTGTGTGTAACTAGTAGGGGTGTAATGGTACGCTAAAATCACGGTTCGGTACGTACCTTGGTTTTAAGGCCACGGTTTCGTTCATTTTCGGTACAGCAAGGAAACAAAATGCAAAACATAAAACTGCTCATCTTTTGTATAAGCGGGAACAGCTTTGACAAAAAGTACCCTGCAAACTGCCAGCAGTAAATTCTCCAATAAATAAAATGTATACAATAAACCAAATAAATTCTCTTTTTAGCAAATGAACAATGCAGACAAGTGCAACAATAGAAGTTTGAATAGTCTGAATTATTCTTGTATTTTTAGGAAATTAAAGTTTAACCAGGGTGCCCTGGTATGTTCAGGTCTCTGTGGGAAATGAATTATCTAATTTCACTTGTTAATTGGTCAAAAAAATTGCAAATAATTTGTCATTGTTGTGTATAGGTTCTGAAGGCACTCATGCACAACAACAGCAAATTATTTGCAATTTTTTGGACAAGTAATACATAATGTCCCACAAAAATCTGAACATACCAGGGCACCCTTGAAAACCACTGGCCTAAAGTGCAGCATTAACAGATTTAGCTTTTTCTTAAAAGGATGGTATTATTTTCTGGCTGAAGTGGGCACAACAAGGAACTTCATACTGGGGCTCAGTTACCTTCAGCATGTATTTAAACCCGGTGTTCTTAACAACTGAATATGGCCTTAGATCTGCTGCTATCAAAACACCAGTGGCATTTGTTATTGCTTTGGCTCAATTTGAAAAGCCCTGAGAGGATAGTGCTGCTGGAATCTGCGCTTGTATCACGTTAGGTTTTTTTTTCGTGCTGCATGTTCGTATGGTGCCGATTGAAATGAGTTAACAAGTTCAACATACTGTCAAAAGCATATCTGATACTGTTTTCACCTTATTCACTTGCCTTTGTCCGTTCACATATTTCACCAGAAAGCCGAAGTGTTCCCTGACAGGACACTTGTGAAGAGGGTCTTCAAGCTCTGGCTTCTCCGTACAGCCAGCCATGATGTTCCCTGGGCTGCACTGTTTGTTTACATGTCCGGCATGAGGCAGTTAAACTTCATGTCCGTCACTCAACATGGTCCATGTGGAACCTCGGTACACCTCTGCACCAAACCGAAAAATGCGAATACATGTACCGTTACAACCCTTGTAACTAGGGATGGGCAATACCAGCAATTTTTCCTTTCGATGCGATACCTTTAATTTATGGGACTTTTTTTTTTCGACACAATACTTTTTGCCCAAAATCATATGATTGCAGTTTCATTCACAATTTTATTGCAAGGGCAATATGAATAAAACTCATGAACATAAACACTTGAAAGAAATGCTGATAAAATGATAATAAAATAGAACAATGAGCAAAGTAAATAAAAAAAATAAAATGATTTTTTTTTCAATTATAATAAAAATAATTAAGACTTGAAATGGATGCAAAACTAATTCATTTTCTTAATTTGGTGAAGATTCTCAACTGGATTCAAGTATTTTTTACTTCTGAAATGTTTCACCATTCATCCAAATTCTATGGTAATACCAAGCAGCATATTGAGGGGTTGCACCGACATCACACGGGTCACGTGTCTTTTGTTTACTGCGCCATTTTGGACGGCAACAAACAGTCAAATCACCAACAGCAAGCGTGAGTGAGTGTAATCAATGAGATAAATGGCTACACACAAATCAATACCGTCGTCCAACGACGAGGTGCAGACTTTTCTGTGCTTGGTACCTGATTAAAGAAATCCAGAGGGAGCTGTACGGAACGACCTGAAAAGAATTCACAGCCACGGCGAAGGCAGACGGGAGGCAGAGTGGCGTCGACCCGACTACGGCATCATCATTGTTGAAAACAGTGATAGAGGATGGTGAGTGATGTGATATTATGCATCTTTGCCGTTATTTCTCCCACTGGTGGAAAGCTCACTTTGAACAAACAACGCCATTGTCTCCTGTATGCAGAAAATGAGCTAGGTAGTTAGCCATCAATGCTAATGTGCTCTGCTTGTATTTTGCGCTTGTGTCGACAGCATCTGACGAAATAAGCTAGTGTTAATCTTGGTTAAAAAGTAGTTTTGTTACACTTTCGTGCTGTGCGTGTACTTAAGTTGTGTGTGTATTTTCATTCTAGAGTCCTACCGCAGGCTGAAGATCTGCTGAACTGGGACCAGCAGCACATCCAGTTGCTTCTCAGTGAGGCAAGAGAGCATGAAGTGGGAACAGGTCAAGAGGACCCCTGACCAAGTGAGCACCCCAAGTGGACCCCGGGGTCCAATCTGTACATGTACAAGTACATTTTCAATCCAGTGATTTACAAACTGATTCAGAGCTTTCTAAAGCCTCATTCAGAACATTATAGTCCCATATACCTATTCTGTGGATTTTCATCTGGGGCAGCCAGTGGTGACGAGCAGCAGCGGTGAAGAAAAGTCTTGTGAAAGCAGAAACAGAGCAAAAACCTTCTCCGGGTCAGCTTAGTTGTCATCTTCCATATACAGGTGCATCTCAGTAAATTAGAATGTCATCAAGAAGTTGATTTATTTCAATAATTCAATTCAAAAAGTGAAACTCATATATAATCAAGATTCATTACACGCAGAGTGATATATTTCAAGTGTTTATTTCTTTAAATTTTGATAGTTATGGCTTGCAGCAAATGAAAACCCCAAATTCAGTTTGTCAAAAAAAATTAGAATATTATATAAAATTAATTAAAAAAAGATTTTTAATAGAAATGTTGGCCGACTGAAAAGTATGTCCATTTACACACTCAGTACTTGGTCGGGGCTCCTTTTGCATAATTACTGCATCAATGCAGCATGGCATGGAGGCGATCAGCCTGTGTTACTGCTGAGGTGTTATGGAAGCCCAGGTTGCTTTGATAGCGGCCTTCAGCTCGTCTGCATTATTGGGTCTGGTGTATTTCATCTTCCTCTTGACAATACACCATAGATTCTCTATGGGATTTAGGTCAGGAGAGTTTGCTGGCTAATCAAGCACAGCGATACCATGGTCATTAAACCAGGTATTTGTACTTTTAGCAGTGTGAACAGGTGTCATGTCCTGCTGGAAAATGAAATCAGCATCTCCATAAAGCTTGTCAGCAGAGGGAGGCATGAAGTGCTCTAAAATTTCCTGTTAGGTGGCTGCACTGACATTGGACTTGATTAAACACAGTGGAAAAACACCGGCAGTTGGCATGGCTCCAAATATCATCGACTGTGGAAACTTCACACTGGACCTCAAGCAACCTTTCTGTGTGGAGTTTGCATGTTCTCCCTGTGCTGGGTGGGTTTACCCTGGGGACTCTGGTTTCCTCCCACAATCCAAAGACGTGCATGTTAGGTTAATTGGTTGTTCTAAATTGTCCCTAGATATCTGTCTCCTGTAGGCCCTTAGAATAGAGGGTTAGTACTAGTGAAGCGCTTTGAGTGGTCTTTGAGACTAGAAAAAGTGCTATATAAGTACAGGTCCTTATCCCTATCCTTAACTTGGATTCCGTGCCTGTTCACTCTTCCTCCAGACTCTGGGACCTTGATTTCCAAGTGACAGGACATGGCACCTGATTTGGGGAGCCATGTCATCTGCTGGTGTTAGTCCACTGTGTTTTATCATGTCCAAAGCCAGGCCAAAGTATTGAGTGTGTGCATGGAAATACTTTTAGTCGGCCAACATTTCTATTAAAAAAATCAATTTTTTAAAATTGATCTTATGCAATATTCTAACTTTTTGAGAAACTGGTTTTTGAGTTTTCATGAGCTGCAAGCCATAACCATCAAAATGAAAAGAAATAAACACTTGAAATATATCACTCTGTCTTTAATGAATCTACATAAAATATGAGTTTCATTTTATGAATTGAATTACTGAAATAACTCAACTTTTTGATGATATTCTAATTTGGTGAGATGCAGTTCTATATATTTTTTACACTTCTTGGTGACTGGGGGAAGTCTTTCTAACAGTTTTACACAAATTCTTGTTGTTGTTCTCCTCATGTTTACAAATCACTGGATTGAGAATGTACGTGTACAGATTGGATCCCGTGTCCACTTGGGGTGCTCACTTGGTCAGGGGTCCACTTGACCTGTATCCCATGAAACTACCTTGTGAAGGGAGGAGATGGCTCAGAATGCTGCCTTCAGTCAAGCGTTCCTTGGTGTGCTGGGCCACCTTATGAAGGTGATGAGTCATGTGTGTGGCCGGCGTGTGTGACCCATTCTGAGTTTGTTTTACAGTTTAAAGTTTGAATTTTGCACATTCTAAATAATCTGGATTTTGCAGGTGATTGTAATAAACAATTTAGTGACTTATGTGTTTGCATCATGATTTTCTATTTTTCTGTTAAGACACCGGTGGGAAGAGTCAACAGTACAAACCAAACATTTATCAATGACATTGAAAATAATGGCTCATTTTTAAGAAAAAGTAACCAAAAGCAATTATTTTATTTACTGAAGACTGTATTGTTGGATGTGCCAGTGCAGAAGACACTGCACACTTTAGTGATAGTACCAGTATATGGAGGAATTCTGGGCCATATTAGCATCTGTATTTCTTAATAATGAGTTAGGATTTAATGGGATTTAACATGTTTTAACACAAACTACTTTATGGTTCATAATTCTGTTGACAGGCTTAGACCAAACCAAAAGTGATTTCTCAAACTGCTGAATTATTTAGACAGCTTTTCCAGTCTTTTAGAATTTATGTCACTAAATCTTGGTAACCTTCACAAATAAAACATAAACAAAAGTGGAGACATATCTTCAAAAAGCACAAAAGTTTATTGTAAAAATTCCTTGTGCAATACAAAAGGAGTACATAGTACATTATTCACACATAGAATATACTATATTTATAGTACATGTAAATCCATGTACTGTATTTTCCATATAACCTTGTGACTGCATTATTTTAATTGCTTTTAATCCTAGATAAAGTTTGTTTTGGGTTAAAAATGCATCATAATTGTTAAATATACCTGTTGAAATGTATATTTTACGGCTAATATAACCCCATAACTATAATATGGCACCTGGTGATCAATTTTTGGCAGCTGATCACTTTTTGCCACGACACCCCTGGCTGGAGCAGGTACATCCCATGATGTTTCAAAAGTCTCTCCATGATTTTCACACAGATCAGAGCAATTTGTAGCACAGGAAGCTAAAGGTTTCTACAGACATTCTGAAGCTCTGCAATCACTGCGGTTCGTGAAGCTGGGATGACATCCTACCACTGTAGATTGGTTGAACATCCAGACCGATGATTTGAAGCGATAATTTTGCCATAAGAGCGCCATCTGAAACACACACACACAGAGCGTACATATTTTAGTACCTAATATCGATAACTTGCCGTGATTACAATGTAGTACGGGGGACTTGTTAGTGCTAACTAACATTAGCGATCATTAGCTTACCTTTATATGTGATCAAGTTTGTATCCTCACGTCTTCCGCTTCATACTGCTCCATGGCTTCCTGAACTCTCCAGTGCTTTTCCAGTGTTTCGTCTCACCACCTGTAGCCTTCTCTGGCTCTCCTTTTTTGCCTTTACTCTGACAAAAAGCCAGCGAGCAGCAGGCTCGCCTTCATATCCATCTTGTGTTTTTCTTGTTACATGCAAACGATGTCATGGGAGTGTCGGGCTGTCTTGCTTTAAAGATCTCACTCATTTAAGGTGGTATTCAGTCGTAATGGAAAATGAACAATGCCATCGTGAGTCGGACTGAATCCGTGCTAGTGGAATTATTATTATTATTAACACAGGGTCCAGGCTATTTGCTGTCCACAATGGCAGAAAAACAATGTGACACGTGACCACGATGTCATGTGCAACCCCTCTATATGTATATTTTTTTTTTCACAATGCAACGTTTGTTTGTTTTTTTATTGTTTGTTTTATTTCTACATTATTATTTTACAAACTTAAATAGTGCTTATTTTGTTTATTTTTTAAATTTTATGCTGTTTGGCATCACTATAGAATTTGGATGAATGGTGCTACATTTCAGAAATGCTACTTCTTCTGCTGCCCCTGATGCTGCTGAGCGCACTCTGCACAGGAAGTGAGTGCTTGGCTGCGCAGTGAGTCATCGGCTCTGACATCTGATAGGCTGCCATAATCATGTGACACAGCAGACCGTCTCTAAAATATGCTTGTGCTGGTTTTTCACCAGTTTTCACACATAAATTTAATGCCTAAAACTCTCAGAAATGAAAACAAATTGCACGTTTTGTATTAATATACATATCGTGATATTTTAAAAAGTGTCGACTCCAAAGTATCGACCAGCTGGTGTCGAAGTATTGATACTTGAGTATTGATATACCCATCCCTATGTGTAACTTACATCTACCCTATAATGGTGTATTTGCAGCGTTGGCTTACAGGAAAAACCCGTACAGAGCTCAGCTGCTGCCTGCAGCACATACACACACACACACAGAGCTAAACACATGTACTTTTTCGTATAATGGGACCTGTCGAGGATGTGTTCGAGCACTTTCAGGCTACGGGATCAAAATCTAAATCAATGTTAAGCCCTCCTTGCCATGTTTTTTTTTTTTTTTTTTTTTTTAACTTTTGACTGCAGTCTGTACATCAGCTTTCCAGTGCCGTTCTGATAGATATGCCAAAATGTCAGAACACCGGAGGAGGTGGAGCCTATCAGCTTATCGCCTGAAGCACAGAGCTCAGCTGTTTTCCCTGATAAATCCCACTTTACTGTCCCTTGGCTGTGGCTCCTCTCAAAAGCACACTCCATGCGTTATCTTTTTTTTCCACTTTATTGAAAATAAACTTTTTTTAATCACCATCAGTTCACGTGCCTTTGAGCCAGGTTGTGACAACTGTCATCTGACGTTCATGACGTGTAATGTCAGCTGTTCTAGGCATGACCGACCTGACAAATTTGACAGCTCTGCCAGGTCGGTCATGCTCCCTGCTGTAGTCTTTGGAGAGGAGAATCATTTCGGTTGAACAAAGCTGATCTTTCGCACACCTTGGATTCATGGATCAGGAGGCGATGGCAGATTGGCATCACTGTACGATGCAGAAAGTTAGGATAAGCTATGCATAAGTTAGACAGTTGTTGTGCATAAGTTGTGAACGTCTGCAACACGCTAAGCATTTGTTGGTTTAAGTAATTTGTAAGTTATGGAAATATTCTATATAAGTTCCTAATACATTATGTGTACGTCCAACTCGTTATGGATATGCGATGCATACGGCCAAAAGTGAACATTTCGGCGTATGCCAGTGTTATAGAGCAATTTTTATACATTTTGCAAATGCTGCCTAAATCGTCAAGATGTGACAGGGCCTTTAAAATGAAGGTTCTGTAGTTGAGTTAAACATATAAACAATATGGTGGACTCATATTCTCTGGTTTGACTGTTAAAACACTCTCTGAAGTAGTAATGATGGTTATTTATACAGCATTTTTCAACACCACCATTACACAGCGTGTTAAATATAAATAAATTGAATAACTTACAAGTATAAGATATACAGCAATCAAAAAAAAAGGAATAAAAGCTCATTGAGTAAGGGGTGTGCCAACCTTCTTTTATCCAAAGGTCGAAGACCCCTTTGGTCTTCACCCAAAGGGGGATTATGTTTTGGGACAGTCCATCTGTCCCACTTTTTTGTTACGACTGTTTTGAAACCTGGTACCAGGGTTTGATATACACCGATTATGCGCATAGTGCAGTTTGTCTTCAATTGGATGATTTTTGCAGGAGTTACAGCCCCAGACTTATGATCTCTCATTTCACCTTAGTTAATAAATAGTACCTGTCTTGTGAAGTCAGCAACTCCTACAGTTTTGTTCCAAATGTTTTGAAACATGGTATTAGGGTTTGATATATACTGATAATGCGCATATTGTAATTTGACTCTCCCTAACCCCTTGAGGGCAAGGTCAGAGATCAGTTTTTCCCTAAATCTTGTAAACACAATAACTACTGAAAGAAAGGATCTAGGCTTTTCAAATCCATACCATAGTTGCATCTAAGACAAATCTTGGACGGCTTACCCCCTGACCTGGCTATTGGTTTGGGGTCAAGAGATCAAAGATCAAGGTTAACATTCCATTTGTACTATTACGTTAGAACGAGTAAAGCTAGAGCTACCAAACGTGGTACACATGTTGACCCTATGACCCTGAGCTGTGACGATAGGTTTGGGGTCAAAAGGTCAAGGTTGGTATTATCTATGCCCTATTACTATACAGTGGGGTAAAAAAAGTATTTAGTCAGCCACCAATTGTGCAAGTTCTCCCACTTAAAAGATGAGAGAGGTCTCCAATTTCCATCATAGGTATACCTCAACTATGAGAGACAAAATGAGAAAAAAAAAATCCAGAAAATCACATTGAAGGATTTTTAATGAATTAACTGGTAAATTCCTCAGTAAAATAAGTATTTGGTCAATAACAAAAGTTCATGTCAATACTTTGTGATATACCCTTTGTTGGCAATGACAGAGGTCAAATGTTTTCTGTAAGTCTTCACAAGGTTTTCACACACTGTTGCTGGTATTTTGGCCCATTCCTCCATGCAGATCTCCTCTAGAGCAGTGATGTTTTGGGGCTGTCGCTGGGCAACACGTACTTTCAACTCCCTCCAAAGATTTTCTATGGGGATGAGATCTGGAGACTGGCTAGGCCACTCCAGGACCTTGAAATGCTTCTGACGAAGCCACTCCTTCGTTGCCCGGGCAGTGTGTTTGGGATCATTGTCATGCTGAAAGACCCAGTCACGTTTCATCTTCAATGCCCTTGCTGATGGAAGGAGGTTTTCACTCAAAATCTCACGATACATGGCCCCATTCATTCTTTCCTTTACACGGATCAGTCATCCTGGTCCCTTTGCAGAAAAACAGCCCCAAAGCATGACGTTTCCACCCCCATCCTTCACAGTAGGTATGGTGTTCTTTCTCCTCCAAACACGACAAGTTGAGTTTTTACCAAAAAGTTCTATTTTGGTTTCATCTGACCATATGACATTCTTCCAATCCTCTTCTGGATCATCCAAATGCTCTCTAGCAAACTTCAGACGGGCCTGGACATGTACTGGCTTAAGCAGGGGGACACGTCTGGCACTGCAGGATTTGAGTCCCTAACGGCATAGTGTGTTACTGATGGTAGCCTTTGTTACTTTGGTCCCAGCTCTCTGCAGGTCATTCAATAGGTCCCCCCGTGTGGTTCTGGGATTTTTGCTCACCGTTCTCGTGATCATTTTGACCCCATGGGGTGAGATCTTGCGTGGAGCCCCAGATCGAGGGAGATTATCAGTGGTCCTGTATGTCTTCCATTTTCTAATAATTGCTCCCACAGTCAATTTCTTCACACCAACCTGCTTACCTATTGCAGATTCAGTCTTTCCAGCCTGGTGCAGGTCTACAATTTTGTTTCTGGTGTCCTTTGACAGCTCTTTGGTCTTGGCCATAGTTGAGTTTGGAGTCTGACTGTTTGAGGTTGTGGACAGGTGTCTTTTATACTGATAACGAGTTCAAACAGGTGCCATTAATACAGGTAACGAGTGGAGGACAGAGGAGCCTCTTAAAGAAGTTACAGGTCTGTGAGAGCCAGAAATCTTGCTTGTTTGTAGGTGACCAAATACTTATTTTCCACCATAATTTGCAAATAAATTCATTAAAAATCCTTGAATGTGATTTTCTGGATTTTTTTTCCCCTCATTTTGTCTCTCATAGTTGAGATATACCTATGATGAAAATTGGAGACCTCTCTCATCCTTTAAGTGGTAGAACTTGCACAATTGGTGTCTGACTAAATACTTTTTTGCCCCACTGTACAAGTAAAGCTAGAGTCACCAATAGGGGTGGTATAATAGGGGGAAATATGATATTTCTCTGAATTTTCACAATAATGATATTCTTCACAATATCATAGAATACAGTTTTTCTTTTAAATTTATGAAGGACAGTTGCACAGGCTAGCATTATTTACCTTCAGCATAGTCAGTGAAAACTAAATAAAAACTCTTTTTCTCAAGTTTATAAAGAGCAGTTCAGAATGAGTTTCAAATATTTTTTTATTCTGTATCAAAACGGAGGGAGTATCGCCATCCTCTTTATGTGGCGTATGTCGACCTCAAAGCTGCCTTCTCCTCCCTAGACAGGAACGCCCTCTGGCAACTCCTTCGTGGCATTGAAGTCCAATTGAAGTACATCAGCATTCTCCAGGACCTCTACTCCAACACCACGTGCAGGGTACGCGCTGCGGGTGACGTGTCAGACCCTTTTGTCACCACCTCTGCAGTCCGGCAGGGATACTTCACCACGCCAAACCTCTTTAATGTTGCAGTTGACTACTGGGTCAAGAATGCAACGGAACACTGCCGCAATCTTGGAGTTGACTTCCAGTCCCACTTCACAGACCTGTGCTATGTGAAAGTGGTGCTTTTCACCATGCATATAGACATAATCGCTGAAGCACTGGAGCTGCTTGCAGAGGAAGCATCACCCCTGGGCCTCACCATCAGCTGGGCAAAGACAAAGATCCAGTCACTGTCAGACTTCTTGCCACCACCACCACAAGTCATCACCATCAACAACGAGACGGCTGAGATTGTCAACGACTTTGTCTGCCTCGGCGCTCAGATTGCCAGCTCCTGCTCGTCAGACCCAGAAATTACTCGCCACCTGCAGCTGTCTCACAGTGCTTTCGGTCACCTCCAGAGTCTGGTGGAGCGGGAAGATCCGCACGACCACAAAGTTGCAAATCTTTAATACCTCTGTGATCCCCATCCTACTTTACGGGTGCAAGCCCTGGACCCTCTCCACCACAACCACCCACCATCTGGATACATTCCATCGGACCTGCCTCCGTAACATCCTGTATATCCAATGGTTCCACTAAACCACAAATGATGAGGTCTACAGGAGGGCTGGTTGCCCTACCCCCATCTCCACCGTCATCAGAAGAGGGAGGCTGCAGCTCCTCGGCCACGTGGCCAGGTTGGAAGACGGGACACCGGCCAAGCAGGCCCTCTCCACCAGCTCCTCCCCCCCCCCCCCCGGCCGGCATCACCCCCTAGGTTGGCCCAGACTGCCCTGGACGACCCAGGTTGCAATGATAAGACCTCTGGCCGACCTCATTGCCCTAGCCCAAGATTGCCCTGCCTTCAGACAACTGGCCGCAACGGTCACTTAAGTGGCTAGGTTAGGATTAAGTTAAGTAGGTAGGTATCATATATTTCCAAAAAATATTATAAGCCATCACATTTTAAGTGCACTGAGGGGTGGACTGGGGAAAAAAAAATTCAAGCCGGGAATTTGACTTCATCCTAGGCCACCCTGTTGTTGGAAACCAGAAACCACTGCAATTTTGGTATTTTATTTAAAACTATTATTATTTTATCATTTGTCCATCCATCCATCCATCCATTTTCTACCACTTTTCCAGAGGTCCAGGTCACAGAGGCAGCAGTTGAAGCAGAGAACCCCAGACTTCCCTCTCCCCAGCCACCTGCTCCAGCTCTTCAGAGAGGATACCAAGGCATTCCCAGACCAGCTGGGAGACATAAGGCACTTTTCCATTAGCCCCGCTTAGCCCCGATTTGAAAACACGACTCGTCTCACAACGACTTGTTTCGGCCTCGATTGCGTTTCGACATTACTGCTGACACGCCTGCGGTGGGTGGGATTTCTTGAACAGCAAGGCGGCGCCACACTCTCATGACGTGAAGCGCGCATCCCAAGCAAACATAACATGGCTGCTCTACTAGGCGACTCCTCGGTCTGTGGCTTTTTTCGCCGTAAATGCCAAAAAGGACCGCCAGATAAGGGTACAAGCAGCGAGACGAAACACTCTGGAATAGTTCTGCAGCTTCTGGGAGAGCCGAAGACATGAGGATACAAACTAGGTCATATATGACGGTAAGCTAATGGTTGCTAATGCTAGTTTGCTCTAAGTACGTCGTGCTACACTGTAATGTCTGCAAGTTAGGTACTAAAATATGTATGCTGTGTGTGTGTGTTTCAGATGGCTCTGTTGTTGGGAAATTACCTCTTCAAACGGTCGGTCTGGCGTTCAGCACAGCCTCTCACTGATGTCAACAGCCTGTCACTGATGTCATCAGCCTGTCACTGATGTCAGCACAGCTTCACCAACGATCATTGGTTATAGAGCTTAAGAATGTCTGTAGAAACGTTTATTTCCTGTACAACAAATTGCTCTGCTCTGTGTGAAAATCATGGAGAGACTGTTGAGACATCATGGACGTACCTGCTTCTGCAGCACTGAGTCTGAGGTGGTGTCATAGAAAAAATGATCAGCTCAATTCAATTCAATTCAATTCAACTTTATTTATATAGCGCCATTTCACAACAACAGTCATCTCATAGCACTATCAACTGTGACTTCTACCCTGACACAACTTGATCGCCAGGTTAATAACTATATTAGCCACAAAATATATATTCAAAAAGTAAACAGTACTGAGTTACGTATAATAAGATATATTTGACAGTTATGATGTATTTTAGGCCAAAACAAACTTGATCTAGGATTAAAGGCAATTAAAATAATGCAGTCACAAGGTTGCATGGAAAATAATTGATTTACTAGATACATGTACTGTAGAAATATATATTCTCTGCATCAACAACGTACTATACATGCATTCATGTAGTATTGCACTGGGAATTGCACTGAAAATAAACCTGTGAAGTTTTTGCAGATGTCTCTTTTTTTATATGTGAAGGTTACCACCATGTGGCACAAATTAAATACTGAAAGATTGGAAAAGCTGTCTAAGAACAATCCAGCAGTTTGAGAAATCGCTTTTGGTTTTGTGTAAATCTGTCAACATAATTATGAACCATAAAGCAGTTTGTGTTAAAATGTTAAATCCCATTAAACCTAATCCGGGGGCTTCCAATCATGTGTCATGGGGGGCCAAGACCCTGCAGGTTCTCTCTTCTACCCAGTCTCTTCAGCAGGTGTTGTCACTGATCAGCAGTCAGTGGAAGAAGTTCAGTGGAATCTGCTGTTGAAGACACTGGTTGGAGGTAAAGCCTGCAGGGTCTTGGCCCTCCATGGCACATGATTGGACACCCCTGCCCAAACCCATTATGATGAAGAGCAGATGCTAATATGACCCAGAATTCCTCCATATACATCCAACAATACAGTCTTCAGTTAATAAAATAATTGTTTTGGTTACTTTTTTCTTAAAAATGAGCCATTATTTTCAAGGTCACCGATAAATCCTTTGTACAGTTGACTCTTTTCCCACCGGTGACTCTTTTCCCGTGGGTCACACACGGCTGCCACGCTCCCCCATTGAGAAGCAACTGGATCGGCCCCTCGTACTGGTCCAGCAGATCTTCAGCTTGCATCTCTGTAAATAGTGAGGCAAGGTCCAGTTGGGGTGGACATTTTCCCTCTTGCCTAGACAAAAGACAAATGGGTGGTGGTTAATTAAAGCAAGTGTAAAACATATTTGGGAAATACACTTGTTGCTAAAAGCCAGTGGTGGAATGTGAATTAATGAATGAATCTTTATTTCGGACTGATTAAAGGTAAAGATTAAAAGAAAATAGAATAATATAACAAAGGGGAAAAAATCTAACAAGGTCAAATTAAACAATAACTCCTCTGATTATACAGTTCAACATAGGTTATCTGAAATGGGTGATGATTGAAGCTGCAGCTTATATTGCCCACCATATTCCATCCAAGAATTCAAAAGAAAAACAAAACAGGAGGGATTACAATTTGAATGTGACAATAAAGTACTTCGTTGCTGTATTTAACCACAATTTTCATGTAGCTGTGCTTCACTAGATTTTACAAGGGCTGGGTTACATTTAAAATCATCTGCTTTTACTGTGGCTTCAGCAATCAGAATGAATTAATACATTCACTTGAATGGAATCTAGTACTTTAACTGATGGTGTCAATCACCGAGTATGGAGTCACTCGGTCAAAATATGAAGTTTTTATCAGTAAAAGTTTGTCTTGTCTGTAAAAGTGTCTCTTCTTGCCCTGGCTTCAAGTGTGGGCGGTGTTTTGTACTAGCATTGCTAAAATATAAAAGGAAGCACTACAATGGGTCTCAAATATTTGTAATGTGTCCTGTTACTGCATGAGTTTATTGATGATAGACTATAAACTACACATATAAAGTAAATTATATTGACGACTGAACATTTCACATTCGCCAAAACATACAGTTATGAACATAACTCACAAAGGATCACACAAGTGATCTGACAAAAAAATAAATACATTAACAAGCGGTTTATTTTACAGTTGATGTGCCATATTCACACAATCAAATAAATCTCAGTTCAGTCCCTTTTATATTAAGTGGAAATTGTGCTACTTTGGTTTTGACACTTTACCTATAAAAGCAAAGGATTTCAGTTCTTTCCACAGTGGCGAGGTAGGTTGTGGGGAGGCTGATTTCGTCTTGCCTAGACGAACAACAGAAATGGATGTTGGTTAGTTTCAAGCAAGTTCAATACATATACAGGCACATCTCAAAAATTAGAATACCATGAAAAAATTATAATATTAATTAATATTAATTAAATATTTTTGTCACTCATTTCAGAAAGTGAAACCCATATATAGATTCATTACAGGGACAGTGATATATTGAAAGTGTTTATTTTAATATTGATGATTACGGCTACAGCCCATATTAACCAACACCTCAGCGGCCAACATTTATATTTTAAAACTATTTTTTAAAGTTAATTTTATGTAATATTCCAATTTTTTGCAAAATAGAATTTGGGGTTTTCAGGGGCTGTAAGCCGTAATCAGCAAACTAAAATAAATAAACCCTTCAAATATATCACTGTCTGTGTAATGAATCTATATAATATACGGATTTCTCTTTCTGAAATGAGTGACAAAGTGAGTGGTGGGATGTGACAAAAAATGCTTCGTTTCCCTGACAAGCACTGCAGGATCCACAGAATAGGTGTGTGGGTCTATTCTGACGCTTCAGAAAATTATTTGAATGACTTTATAAATCACTGGTTTGAAAAAGCAATTTTAATATGACGAGATTTTGGTTCCTGTGGTACATTTCACCAGTATCGCAGTATAAACAGGGAGGCTAACCCCTGGCATGTGGAAACACATTCTAGCATTAAATTGCACACAATTTAATGCGCAGCACCAAAGTGCAATACAAAACACAAACCAGGACTTTAACCAGGATTAACATATTTCATCGTTTTGCTCTCACAAGCGAATATTTAGGAGAAAACAAGCGCGAATCAGCAGTTGGTACTAGCTAGCTACTAGCAAAAAATCGTTAGCTAAAACGAGTTAGCCAGCACAGAACAGCACTGTATGGCTCAAAAAAAGTGAGCTTACCACCAACAGAATAAATAAGCAAACAGATGCACATTATTACAAATCACTCACCATCGATGGTTCTCTCACGTTCGTCTTCAGCTTGTCCATAGTCCGGTTTCTATGCTGGGCAGCCATCTGTATGGGTCCGGGTCACTCCTCACTGTGGATCTGCCACCAAGCAGAGAAAACTCCACACCTCTTCGTTGGACCACGGTGTAGAGTTCCGCAAAACCTACAACGCTGTCTGTATTAATATCGTATTTACTCCCTGACCGAGTTAGTCCGTGAAATATTGCAAATGGCGGTCGTGTAGATTCATCAGAAGAGGTTGCTTTCTTGACGTTAAGACCTGACCAATCAGCGGCGACCAGTCTGTTGACGTCACATCACGGCCTGACTCGGCTCGCTTGTACCCTGCCCTCGATCAGGTACGAAAATAGCGCCTGCTAACCGGTGCTGGGGCTAATGGAAAATGCTCAAACGCGGGCTGAGTGGTGCCGTGTTGGGCTAAGCGGGGCTAATGGAAAAGGCCCTATAGTCTCTCCAGTGAGTCCTGGGTCTGCCCTGGGGTCTCCTCCCTGTGGGACGTGCCCAAAACACCTCAAGTGGGAGGCGTCCAGGAGGCATCCTGGTCAGATGCCCATACCACCTCAACTGGCTCCTTTCAATGTGGAGGAGCAGTGGTTCTACTCTGAGCCTCTTCTGGATGACTGAGCTCCTCATCCTATCTTCTGAGGGTGAGTCCAGCAGTCCTACGAAGAAAGCTCATTTCAGCCACTTTTATCCACGATCTTGTTCTTTCGGTCATTACCCAAAGTTCATGACCATAGCTGAGGGTAGGAACTTAGATTGACTGGTAAATCAACAGCTTTGCCTTAGAGCTTAGCTCCCTCTTCACCACAACAGACCAGTACAATGTCCGCATCACTGCAGATGCTGCTCCGATCCGTCTGTCAATCTCTTGCTCCATTCTCCCCTCACTCGTGAATAAGACCCTGAGATACTTAAACTCCTCCACTTGGAGCAGGAGCTTGTCCCCAACCCGGAGAGGACAATCCACCTTTTTCCAGCTGAGGACCATGGACTCAGACTTGGAGGTACTGATTCTCATCCCAGCTGCTTGACACTCAGTGGCAAACCGTCCCAGTAAGACCTGTAGGTCATTGCTGGATGAAGCCAACAGGACATCATCATCTGCAAACAACAGAGATGAGATCCTGTGGTCACCAAGCATGACACCCTCCGTTCCCTGGCTGCACCTAGAAATCCTGTCCATAAAAATTATGAACAGGATCGGTGACAAAGGGCAGCCATGGCGGACTCCAACTCTCACTGGAAATGAGTCCAACCGAGTGTTGGCAATATGAACCAAACTCTTACAATGGTCGTACAGAGACCAAATAGCTCATAACAACAAGCCCGATACCCCATACTCCTGAAGCACCCCCCACAATAAACCATGAGGGACGCAGTCGAATTTCTTCTCAAAGTACACAAAACACATGTACACTGGTTGGGCAAACTACCACGAACCCTCGAGGATTCTCGAGACGGTAAATTGCTGGTCCAGTGTGCCATGCCCAGGACAAAAACCACATTGTTTCTCCTGAATCCGAGGTTTGACCAACGGCCGGACTCTCCTCTCCAGTACCTTGGCATAGACCTTCCCAGGGAGGCTGAGGAGTGTGATCCCTCTAAAGTTGGACCACACTCTCCGGTCCCCTTTTTTGAAGAGAGGAACCACCACCTCAGTTTGCCATGCCAAAGGTGCTGCCCCAACCTCCATGCAGTGTTGCAGAGTCGTGTCAACCATGATAGCCCTACAACATCCAGGGCCTTGAGGTACTTGGGGCGAATCTCGTCCACCCCTGGGGCCCGGCCACCAAAGAGATTTTTAACCACCTTGGCGACCTCGGTCCCTGTGATAGGCGAGTCCTCCCCCTCGTCCACAAGCCCTGCTTCCTCTGTGGAAGGCGTGTCAGTGGGATTGAGGAGCTCCTCGAAGTATTCCTTCCACTGCCCGACGATATCCCCAGTCAAAGTCAGCAGTACCCTATCTGCACCATGTTACAGTGTGGACAGGGAGCTGCTCCCCACTCCTGAGCCGCCGGACAGTTTGCCAGAATCTCTTTGAAGTCGACCGAAAGTCTTGTTACATGGCCTCACCGAACTTCTCCCATATCCGAGTTTTTGCTTCAGCAACCACCCGAGCTGCACTCTGCTTGGCCTGCCGGTACACCTCAGCTGCTTCGGGAGTCCCACAAGCCAACCAAGCTTAATAAGACTCCTTCTTCAGCTTAATGGGCCCCCTCACCACTGGTGTCCACCACTAGGTTCGGGGGTTGCCACCACGAGATGCCCCGATGACCTTGTGGGCGTAGCTCTGGGCAACCGCTTCAACAATGGAGGTGGAGAACATGGCCCATTCAGACTCCATGTCTCCAGACTCCCTCAGAATGTGGTTGAAGTTCTTCCAGAGGTGGGAGTTGAAGACCTCCTGGACAGGGGCCTCAGCCAGACATTTCCAGCACACCCTCACTATACGTTTGGGTCTATCAGGTCTGAATGGCATCCTCCCCTGCCATTGGATCCAACTCACCACCAGGTGGTGATCAGTTGACAGCTCTGCACCTCTCTTTACCTGAGTGTCCAAGACATACAGTCACAGGTCTGATGGCACGATAACAAAATCGATCATCGACCTGCGACCTAGGGTGTCCTGCTGCCAGGTGCACATATGGACACCCTTATACTTGAACATGGTGTTCGTTGTGGAAAAACTGGTTAGCACAGAAGTCCAATAACTGAACACCACTCGGGTTCAGATCGGGCAGGCCGTTCCTCCCAGTTACCCCCCTCCAGGTTTCACTGTCATTGCCCACATGCACATTGAAGTCCCCCAGCAAGACAATGGAGTCTCCAAGAGGAGCACCCTCCAGCACCCCAGTCAGAGACTCCAAAAAGGGTGGG
This sequence comes from Pholidichthys leucotaenia, assembly GCA_020510985.1. NCBI lineage: Eukaryota > Metazoa > Chordata > Actinopteri > Cichliformes > Pholidichthyidae > Pholidichthys > Pholidichthys leucotaenia. The sequence goes on from CM035839.1 coordinate 48,622,487, forward strand.
TACTCTGAACCATCATTTGGTGCATAGGCACAAATGATGGTCGAGACCCGTTTCCCAACCCGAAGGCACAGGGAAACAACCCTTTCGTCCACCAGGGAAAACTCCAATATAGAGGCAGCAAGGTGGGGGGATACAAGAACACCCACCCCTGCTTGTCGCCTCTCACCCGGGGCAACTCCAGAGAGGCGACGAGCAGGGGTGGGTATTCTTGTATCCCCCCACCTTGCCCCCCATGGTGGGAGGTTTGCGTGCCCGAGTGATCCCAGGAGCTATGTTGTCTGGGGCAATTTGCCTCTGTTAGGGTCATCCAAGACAAACTGGTCCTGGGTGAAGGGCCAGACTAAGAACGATCCAACAGACTCTCATGATGAATGCTAGAACAAGGATTCAGTGTACCCCACCCGGTGTGGGGTTACCGGGGCCCCACCTTGGAGCCAGGCCTCGGGGAGGGACTTGATGGCTAGCGTCTGGTGGCCGGGTTTCCGTCCATGGGACCTGGCCCGGCTCAGCCCGAAGGAGTTACATGGGTCCGCCCTCTAGTGGGCTCACCATCTGCAGGAGGGACCATGGAGGTCCGGTGCTATGTGGATCAAGCGGCTGTCAAAGGTGGAGACGTTGGTGGTCTTATCCCAAGCTTCCTAAACTGGCTTTATCATTTGTATCATCTGTAATTTCCTACTTTGGGATCAATAAAATCTATCTGTCATTTTAAAATGTACTGAATATAAGCTGTTTCATCAGTTTCATCATACTGAATATATGCTGGCCTACTTGCCGTTTCCCCCAAACAAGACACTTCTGCAGGTAAACTGATGACCACTGCAGCTCTCTCTCTGTTTGCCAGCCTTAGAAGTCTCTGTTGCACAGATGACTCCTGGGTCTTTTAGGCTCTGAATGGATTTTTTTTTTTTTTCTTTCGGGTGGTTGAAGCAGCTACAGCAGAATGAAAATAAAACTCCAGACACTTGACTTCCGGTTATGGCGGCCACGTGAGGGGGACACGTCTCGCTCTGCTCTGCTCCTGGAGACGAAAAAACGGCAAATAACTCTCTCATTTGGGACAGAACCTATCCCAGCGTTTGGACGAGGATATGTCAGTGAAGCCTAAGGCTGGAAAACCAGGTAGAGGAAAAAGCGAGCCGCCGAAACAGTCTAAATTAACGGACTTTCACGTCTGTGACGCAGCAGATAAAGAAGCTCCATATATGGCGGAGGAAGCGAGCAGCGGTGCGGTGAATGTGGGAAACGGCACAGGTGCGGTGCTTAACGCCATTAGTTCAATGAGAGCGGACTTTTCCGCTAAATTTGATGGGATTATGGCAGCGTTGGAAGGAATGAGAAAAGAATTGGGTGACTGTGTAGAACGAATGGCGCAGGTAGAGCTTCGTGTCGCTAGTGCTGAAGATGACGTCACCTGTCTTCAATTAAAGGTGCGCACTTTGGAAAAAAAAAAAAAAAGTCTGGAAAATAATGTCTTGGACTTGGAATCCCGGTCGAGACGGAACAACTTGAGGCTGGTGGGTCTACCGGAGGAATCCGAAAGTCGGGACACATGTTCCTTTTTGGAAAAGTGGATTCCGGAGGCGCTGGGCAGCGCGGAGCTGCAATCAGCAGTCGTTCTGGAAAGCGCATATCGTATCGGCCCACGGAGAGATAAGGGACCACCGAGGACGATTATTGTGAAGTTTATCAGCAACAGAGACAGGATGAAGATCTTCAACGCTGCGCGAGCTAAAGGCCAGATTAAACACCAGGACCAGCAGGTGCGGTTCTACCCAGATTTGGCCACAGGAATCCAACAATTGAGGAAGCAGTTTGATCCCGTACGTAAAGAGCTGCGCAACCTTGGGATTCATCATGGTGTAATTTATCCTGCGAGACTGTTGACCACGTATGAGGGCAGAACCCACATCTTCAAGACCCCAGAGGAGGCACAGGAGTTCATCAAGAAGATCCAAGAAGAGACTGGTGGGAGCTAAGCATGAACAAAATATAAGGTAGAATATTTAAGCATTTGCACAGGCATCTGACTGACTTGAAGCAAATAGCAAGTTTACAAAATATAGATTGTATTATATATTAAAAAAACAAAACAAAAACAAAACAAACAAAAAAAAACTATGATGTACAAAGCTGCTAAAAATTTTGGAGTTAAGTTGGAAAACTATAGAAGAGAGTTAATGTTATGTCATTAAAAGTAGCAGAGTTAGGGTGATTGGGAGGATGAAGAAGGAGTGGCTTTGGCTGATCCTCGTGGGTGTGGAGCGGTCGATGGCTATATCGGGAGACGGAATTTTTTTTTTGATTTTGGGGGGATTACCACAAATGTGGGAAGGGGGAATTTGTTTGTGTGTAGTTTGTAGGATGAATGTTCAACCACTCATGTTTTTGCTTCTCTGTATGAGCATGTTTATACTGCAAGGTAATCCTAAACTCCCTATTGATCATAAACCAAAGCGTTAATCTTAATTTAACTTCATGGAATTGCAGAGGTCTACAAAAATTAAAAAAACTTAAACAAGTTATGAATAAAGTAAAAGATATGGGTTCAAAAATTGTGTTTTTACAAGAAACTCATCTAATAGAGGAGGATGTAAAAAGAATTAGGAGTAGATGGCAAGGAAGTGTTTTCACCTCATCATTTTCATCCCGAGCCAGGGGAGTTATGACTCTCATACATAAATCAGTCCCATTTCAAGTGAAAAATGTAATTGGAGACAAATTTAGAAGATATTTAATCATTCAAGGATCTTTGTTATTAGAAAATATAAATTTGGTAAACCTATATGGTCCCAATATAGATGATCAAAAGTTCTTTGCTAATTTATTTCTTATCTTATCATCACTTACAGGGCAACATATAATAGCAGGGGATTTTAATTGTACATTGAATCCCGGTATAGATAGATCAACAGGACTGGACTGTACGCATAATGGATGTAGGATGACCATTATTCATTTTATGAAAGAATTGAGATTGCTAGATATATGGAGAGAAATGAATCCACAAGTTAAAGCCTACTCTTGTTATTCCAATACCTACAAGACTTTCTCACGTATTGATTATTTTTTGATCTCCGTAGAATTAAGGTCCAAGATTCAAAACTGCTTTTATGACAACATCGTGATCTCTGATCATGCACCCTGCTGTCTAATATATGTAGATAAGAAATTGACAAAGGAACCAGGTAGATGGCAATTTCAGCATAAATGGCTTCAGGATGAGGAATTTGTTAAGTACATAGAAAAACAGATAGATGAGTTCTTTGATATCAATACTACACAAACATCAGCATGTGTAAAGTGGGAGGCTTTCAAAGCTTTTATTAGGGGACATATTATTAGTTATACAGGTTCAAAATCTAAGAAGACTCGAGAGGAGAGAGTTCAATTGGAACATAAAATAAAAATTCTTCAAGAAAAAGTATATGCAGGAAGTGATCCAAGGTTGGAGAACGAATTACTGATTTTGAGAGCTGAATATGACAAAAAATCAGCGAATAGAGCTGCCTCGAGTCTTCTAAGATTGAAACAATCTTTTTATGAACAAGGTGAAAAATCAGGAAAATTATTGGCATGGCAGATTAAACAATTAGAATTTAAAACACCAATTACCAATATTATAAGTAACGGACAGGTAGTTATAGATCCTTTAGAAATTAATAGAGTCTTTAGAGATTACTATGAAAAATTATATGATACCAAAAATGAATCTGACTTAACAAAACTAAATGGGTTTTTGAACGAACTATCTATACCGTGTATTTCAAATGAAAACAGGGAGATACTGGAGTCTAAAATTAGTCAAGAAGAAGTTGGGCTAGCCATTGATAATATGAAATCAGGAAAAAGTGCAGGACCAGATGGTCTTCCAGTTGACCTTTATAAAAAATTTAAGAATAAATTAATAAAACCTTTTTTGGAAATGGTTTTAGAAGCATTTCAAAATAGTAATTTACCATCATACATGAATAATGCCTTAATTATACTGTTGCCAAAACCAGGTAAACCCTCTAATAAATGTGAAAATATGAGACCAATAAGCCTATTAAATGCCGACCTTAAGATAATCTGTAAAATTTTAGCAAGACGAATACAAGAAATTTTACCAAATATTATTAATCGAGATCAGAATGGCTTTATAAAGGAAAGACAAGGCTTCCATAATGTAAGAAGACTATTTAATATTATTTATTCTAATAAAGAAGCACCGGATACAGCTGTCCTATCACTGGACGCCGAAAAGGCCTTTGATAGAGTCGAATGGCCCTTTCTTTTTGAAGTCTTACAAAGGTTTGGACTTGGAAATAATTTCATAAAATGGGTTCAGATAATATATAATAATGCTATAGCAGAAATCCTAACAAATAACAATATTTCAAAATCAATAAAAATCAATAGAGGATGTCGACAAGGCTGTCCACTTTCACCTTTACTGTTTACTATGGCAATTGAACCTTTAGCGATGGCGATACGTCTACAGTCACAAATATATGGAATTAAAGTTGGACCAACAGAACATAAAATCTCCCTGTATGCCGATGACATAATTTTGTTTATGTCGAATCTTAAAAAATCAATTCCGACCTTGTTGAATTTAATAAAGAATTTTGGGGAAATATCAGGATATAAAATAAATAAAACTAAATCTTCAATATTAATGCTAAATGAGACCCAGAGAAATTACCCAGCCCCTGAGGTAAATCAATTCAATGTTGTAAATCAGTTTAAATATTTAGGAATCCAAATTGTGCCTAAGCTAGAATCAGTCGCCAGTGTCAATTATGAAGCCTTAATGACAGATATTAATGAGTTACTTCAGAGATGGATGTCACTACCAATGTCGATGATCGGGAGAATCAATATACTTAAAAGTAATATCTTACCTAAAATACTTTATTTATTTCAATACATTCCCTTACCACCACCTTTAGATTTATTCTCAAGAATTAAAAAAAAATTAGTGGAATTTATATGGAACAACAGGAGGGCTAGATTACGTTTGTCTTTATTATATTTACCATTTGATCGTGGAGGTCTGAAATGTCCAAATTTTATGTTGTATTATTGGTCGGCACAACTGAGGTCTATGACATATTATTTTTCATCAAATGATCTCCCTCACTGGACTGAAGTGGAATCATACAATTTGCCTTTACCTCTTCCCATATTCATATATTCAGACTCGGCAAAAAAATTACAGAAACAAGTTAAAAACCCATTTGTAAAACATATAATTAAAATATGGTGTGAAACTAAAAAATATTTAAAAGAACCACACTTACTGTCACAATTTAGTCCAATATGGGGTAATCAATATTTTAAACCAGGGAGAGCGGATGCTGTGTTTAAAGTATGGAGTTTAAAAGGGATCCAAAAAATTCAAGATTTATATTTGTCATGTTCAGATAACATAATGTCTTTTGAAGAGCTGAGGATCAAATTTAATCTTAATAGAACACATTTTTTTAAATATCTTCAACTTAGGAACTTTATTCGATCAAACCAAAATAATGCTCTCACTTGACCTATTTATTCATCCTTGGAAAAAATGTTGATGAAAGATAGTAAAAGAAAGGGTATTATTTCAGAGTTTTATAACTCATTGACACTATCCTCAAGTGAAAACTCACAGAAAAGATTAAACTACTGGAAAGAAGATCTGCAAACTGAAATTTCAGAGGAACAATGGGAATTGGCTTGTACAGAAGCTCAAACCAAATCAATAAATGTACGTCTTAAATTGATACATTTTAAATGGTTAATACGGATGTATGTTACACCGGTGGAGTTAAATAGATATAACAAAAACATACCAGATACATGCACAAAATGCATGGAAAGTAAAGGAACCCTATTTCATTGTTTATGGGAATGTAGAATAATTAGAATGTTTTGGGAAGAGGTGAGGGTAACAATTGAAAAAATAATTTCAAAACAAATCATATTGAATCCTAAACTGTTTTTGTTGGGTCTGTACCCAAAAAAGCATAACTTTAATAAAAGTGAAAGAACATTCATAGACCTCAGTTTGCTTAATGCCAAAAAATGTATTGCATTACTGTGGAAAAAGACTCATAGACCAGATGTGACTCAGTGGTTAAGACAGATGTTAACAAACCTTCCATTAGAAAGAATAACATATATACTGAAATCAAAGGAAAGTGTGTTTGAGAATATATGGAGACCTTTTATTGATTATGTAAAAAATTTAAACATAACTCTTGAAGAAGAAGGTGAATGATGTGTGTGGACCTTGTAAATTCCAAACTGGTGAACATAATATGTATACTTATGTAATGGATTGTCTAGACTAAACAGAGGAGCATTGTTGAAGACTTGATTTTGTTGGTGGTTGTAGGTGTTTTTAGTGCATTTTTTTTGTAGTACTTTAGTGTTAGTGTTTGATTGTTTGTGTTATGTTTGTTAAAAAAAAAAAAGGTTCAATAAAGATATTGTGGAAAAAAAAGAAAAAAAAAACTCCAGACACTTTAAATGTCAACACAGATGTGCGGAAAAAATGTGGGCAGATAATCCACTTCACTGCACCATTTTTTTTTTTTTTTTTTAAAGATAGCAGCAGTCAGAAACAGCCTTTAAACTGAATTGCTTCCTCACAACTAGACGCAGATGCTCCAAACACAGACCTTGGCAGCTTCCCGCACCATGTTTGTTTTGCTGTTTCTATGGTAACGCATAACTTCCAGTGGCAGCGTAACAACGTGACTTCATCACGCAGCAGACCCCATATATTGCAATATTCATTTTTACACCGTTATTAAAATTTATACCGGTATTATCGTGAACGATACGATATGGCACACCCCTAGTCACCAAACCTTTTTGATCACCAGCTCAAAGGTCAGTTGGTGTCACTGTCACCACGTCACAGCACAGTGACAGAGTGGATATGAATCAGAAGGTTGTGTGCAATTATTCTGATAGATTTTATTAATTTCAAAGCTGCAACAGACAGCTGTGTGCCACAATTACACAAATATCACAGTGACTGAGAGTGAGAGGTTTCTTTTAAGAGCAGTTAGTCCTAGGGGTGGGAAAAAAGATCAATTCAGTGATGAACTGCGATACTTGGCACTCGCAACAATGCACCGATCCATAAATGCATGGATCAATCTCTTAATTTAAAAAAGCACACCCAAACTGCTGTATATTTAGGTGTCAGGTAATATCATCAATTCAGTTTTCAATCCACTAAATGGTGAAAAGTTATTGCTGCAAAGGTGTCTTGCAAGATTTACCTGCAGCCCAGCCCTGTTACAGTTTTAGATGGCAGAGGGAGCAGCACCGACAAGTAGCTCCGGGGAGAGGAAAAAAAAACTGAGAATTGCAGTGTCAAAGTTTAAATTACAGTGGGGAAAACAAGTATTGAACACGTCAACATTTTTCTCATTAAACATATTTCTGATGGAGCCATTGACCTGAGATTTTCACCAGATATCACTAACAACCCAAGTAATCCATACATGCAAAGACATCAAGGCAATGGTGTTCACAAAACAAGTTATATTTAATAAAGTAGAATGACACAGGGAATAAGTATTGAACACACTTGGTGAAATTTGAAAAACCTTTGTAATAACAGCTTCCAGACGCCTCCTGTATGGAGAAACTAGGTGCAGGCGTTGCTCAGGAGTGATTTTAGCCCATTATTCCATACAAACTGTCTTCAAATCTTGAAGGTTCCGTGGGTGTCTTCTATGAACTCAGATCTTCAAGATTCAAAGGCTTTATTATCATGTGCACAGTTAAGAAATGCTACATTTCCTGAGCAGTGAAATTCTTATTTTGCTCTCCAGACGAATGCCAAAGTGATAGGTACAAAAACAACAATTCTAATAAGGTAATGACACACTAACACAGTAACTCAATCCTAATACTAATGGTGCTAATAACACACACACCAACACACATTTAGGCAATTAGGACTCCTTGAGCACATCTTGATACTAAATACTAAAATGAATGAGTACTAATAACACACACTTGGCAAATTGGACAGTTAAATCAGTTTAAAGCAGTCAGACAAGAGGGATGAAAGTGAAAATTCACTGGATGACTAAAGTGATAGTGGTATATTGATATCAGAGATGATGTGAACCTGAGATGGCATAAACCTATGTACAGTGTGCAAATGAGCGTTGTGCAACCTAATGTGAACCTGAGATGGCATAAACCTATGTACAGTGTACAAATGAGCATTATGCAACGAACAGTGTATAATTATAAATTACAAATTTGCACCCGATGCTAATTTCTCTGTAACGATAGTACCAGTAGACTGTACAGGATAAACAGCAGCAGAGATGATAATTAGCAGCAGAGATGATATGGACATCAGACGGGTGAGACTATATCTACTGTACAGGTGAGCAGTGTGCAAATTTAGCAGCCGGTGTGTGAGTTCCTGTGTGCAAAACTGTGTTGCAGAGTTTTGGGAGTTGTTATTTGTTCAGGAATCTGATGGCAGTGGGAAAGAAGGAGTTTTTCAGTCTGGTTGTCCTGCATTTCACACTTCTTTACCTCCGGCCTGAGGGGAGAAGTGTGAACAGTCTGTGCTGGGGGGGGGGGGGTCCCGGAGGATGGCGTCAGCTTTCCTTTGGACTCTGCGGTGGTAGATGCTCTGCAGAGAGGGGAGTGGAGTCCTGATGATCTTCTCTGCTGTTTTTGACCACTCTCTGCAGGCGTTTACGGCCCAGGGCAGTGGTGCAGCCGTACCATGCAGTGATGTAGTTGGTCAGGATGCTCTCGATGATGCAGCTGTAGAAATTGTTGAGGATCCTGGAGGACATGCCAAACTTCTTCAGCCTCCTCAGAAAGTACAGTCGCTGTTGAGCTCTCTTCAGTTCATTTTATAGATATTCAATTAGATTCAGGTCAGGTGACTGACTGGGCCATTCGAGCAGCTTTACTTTCCTTCTCTGGAGCCAGTTGAGAGTTTCCTTAGCTGTGTGTGTTTGGGATCATTGTCTTGCTGAAATGTCCACCCTCTTTTCAACTTCAGCATCTTGGCAGATGGCGACAGGTTCTTCTCAAGGATGGCTCTGTACATTTGTCCATTCATCTTTCCTACAATTATATGAAGTCTGCCTGTACCATGTACTGAAAAACACCCCCACACCATGATGCTCCCACCTCCAAACTTCACTGTTGGTATGGTGTTTTTGGGCTGATATGCAGTGCCATTTCTCCTCCAAACATGCTGTGTGTTGTGGCTAGGGATGAGCCAATACCACTTTTTCAAGACTGATACTGTGACTTTGAGCATCCGCCGATACTGTACTGATCCAAACCCAATACCGTCTCTCTTATTTAAAACAACAAAAGTACAGAACATACTTTGTTAATGACTAGTTGCATTTTGTAAACATATAAAAACAGAAATCTAAAAGTCAAAGAATATGTTTCAAATTTGACTCAGTTCAGCAATGCTGCTGCTTTTTTTTATTTTAAACTTTACAACATTGGCAGCATTTCACTGGTCAGCACCATGTAAACATGCATTCTGAAGTTTTAAGTGCAAGTTTATACAAAACTTTGAAGCTGAGTATTTAAGTAAATATTCAGATGAAATTCAAAGTCCCACTTTATTCATGAAGTAAAACTGCTATAGATCTGAAAGTAAAGGAACTAACCCTTTAAGTTGTATTTTTGTCATCCCTTATTATTATTATCATAAGTATTCTCTTGGTCCTTGGGCTGCTTAGTAGTGTTTATATTATTCTCTGTCCATTCTTAGTTTTTAGGTTTGCTCTTATTTTGAAGTCATTCCTGTTCCATTTCATGTTTATGTAGCCTTGCACCTTCTGAGATTAATAAAGTACACAAAATACAAACAAAATACAAAACCCCCCCAACAATTTGCCATTTATGTTTCTGTCACCTACCTGTCATCAACTGTAAGACTTCCCCAAAAGGTACGCTCCAGTCTGGTTTTTACTTTCAATTTTGTTCTTTTTAGGTTTCACTTTTAGCATCCAGCCTCCTGAGCTAGAAAAGCAGCACTGCAGCGGCTGCTGCTGCACAACACACATCCTTCTGCTCAGTTCTTGACAGAATTCAGCATACTCCTTTGCCGTGATACTTTTGCAAATGTTTTATCAAGTTGGTGGTGTAATATTGTACATGGTGGTATCACACAGCAACATACTGAGGCGAGTCCCACAGACAGGCTTCAGTGATGTGACTCTCCTTGCTTTTGTTTACAGAAGCCATGCATAGCGTGGCTGAGAATGTGATCGCGCCTTCATTTTAATATTATTAATGTATCGGATCGGTAAATTACTTTTATTCCTTACCAATACCGATCCAGCCATTTTGCCTGGATCGAAATCAATATGACAGATCGAATCAGCTCATCCCTAGTTGTGGCATCCAAAAAGTTCAATTTTGGTCTCATCTGACCACACTATATTCTCCCATTATTTTACGTGCTTGCTCAAATGTTGTGCAACAAACTTTAAACAAGCTTCAACATGATTTTTCTTCAGCAATGGAGTCTTACGAGGTGAGCGGGCATAGAGCCCATGTTGCTTGAGTGCATTACTTATTATTTTATTTGAAACAGCAGTACTTGCTAACTCCAGGTCTTTCTGGAGCTCTCCACAAGTGGTCTTTGGCTCTTGGATAAATTGTCTGGTAATTCTTTTGACTCCTCTGTCAGAAATCTTGCAAGGAGCTTCTGGTTGTGGCTGGTTTATGGTAAAATGATGTTCTTTCCACTTCCGAATGATGGCTCCAACAGTGCTCAATGGAACATTCAGCAGTTTAGAAATGCACCTGTAACTAATGACCTTAATCTGTATTTACATGTTCTGTTTGTTTATGTTTTAGATTGGGTTTTTATAATGGGGTAGTGTGCAATATATAGAATAGAATAGAAAAGAATAGGCTTTATTGTCATTGTACAGTTATACAGTACAACGAAAATGTGGGTGCTTCACCAGGCTACTGCGCAATTAAGTATGAGAGAAGGATTAGATAAAACACGGTTACAGAACACACGATTAAACACACGACTGAAATAAAAATAGCCCAGGATTATGGAAATATACACAGGTATGTAGTGGCTACGTGGGTGGAACTATGTATATAAGAGTGCAGAGTGCAGAACACACAATTGAACACACAATTGAGTAAAATGGCCCAAGGATTATGGAAAATATATGTAGTAGTGGTTTCACGGATGGGTCAATATACATGAAAGTGCAGAGTGCAAAGACAGGTATGTTATTGTGATAATTAAAAAGGTTCTCAGTTCCGTGCATGTGAACATTCGGAGGGATGGGGGTGGGGCCTCTGACTGTTTGCAGATCGGATGGCCCAGGGGAAGAAACTGTTTGTCAGCCTGGAGATATGGGACCTGATTGATCTGAACCGTTGTCCAGAGGGAAGCAGGTCAAACAGGTGGTGGGTGGGATGTGAGGGGTCTCCTGTGATGGCCTTGATCTTTCTGAGACAGAAGGCTCTGGAGAATCTGGAGATGTCTTCCAGGGAGGGCAGAGGGCCACCGATAATTTTTTGGGTGGTGTTGATGACCCTCTGCACAGCCTTCCTGTTCTTGACCGTGGAGCCGGCGTACCACACACCCAGACAGTAGGTGAGCAGGCGCTCCACTGAGCAGTGATAGAAGGCCAGCATCAGCTTCTGGTCCAGGCTGTTCTTCTTTGGGACACGGAGGAAGTGCAGCCGCTGCTGGGCTTTCTTCACTAGGGCCTTGGTGTTGACAGTCAAGGAGAGTTCAGAGGAGATGTGGGTGCCCAGGAACCTGAAGGTGGGGATGTTTTCCACACAGTCGCCATTTGGGGGGGGGGGGCGTCCTGTCTATTCTTCCTGAAGTTCAGTATGAGTTCATTGGATTTTTGGACGTTCAGTTTCAGGTTGTTTGCTTGGTACCACAGCAGCAGGTTCTCTACCTCCGCCCTGTATGCCTTCTCATCATCATTGGTGATGTGCTGGGACACCAGTCACTCAAAACACTTCATTACTACAGACGTGAGTGCTATGGGTCTGTAGTCGTTCAGGCTGCCAATTGCGGACTTTTTGGGGATGGGGATGATAGTGGAGGCCTTGAGGCAGGAGGGGACTGTGGTGTGCGTCAGGGAGAGGTTGAACAGCTTGGTGAGGATCCCTGCCAATTGGTCTGCACGTGTTTTGACCACCGTTTCTGGAATGCCGTCTGGACCAGCAGCTCTGCGGGGGTTCACTGCTCTCAGTTGCCTCCTCATCATGTGCACCTGTGGGGTGGGGAGGGTGGAGGAGGTGTGCTCAAACCAGGCAAAGAAGCTGTTAAGCTCCTCTGCCAGAGTGAGGCTGCCGTCTGATGTTCGGGGGCCCTGTCTCCTGTAGTTGGTGAGGGCCTGGATGCCTCTCCACAACTGTCGAGGGTTGTCTGTGAGGAAGCCCTCCACTTTCCTCCTATAAGCATTCTTAGCAAGTTTTATGCCTCTCCTCAGGCTGGCTCTGGTAGAGCTGTACAGAGAGCTGTCCCTCTGTCTGAAGGCTGAGTTGCGGGCTCTGATCAGAGCTTGGACTTCACTGGTCATCCAGGGTTTGCGATTTGGAAAGACCTGGATGTGTTTGGTGACTGTCACATTTTCTACACAGCATTTAATGTAGAAAAGGACAGACTCTGTGTAGGAGTCCAGGTCCTGCTGTTCAAAGATGCTCCAATCTCTGGAGACAAAGCAGTCTTGTAGCTGGAGGAGAACATTTTCAGGTCAGGTTTTAATTGTTTGGTTGGTTGGGGGGGAACTCTTCCTGAGGGGGGTGTAGGCAGGTATTAGAAGCAGGGAGAGGTGGTCTGATTGTCCAAGGTGAGGGAGAAGATGGGTCTGTAGGTGTGCTTAATGTTGCTGTAAACATGACCCAGTGTTCTTTCCCTTCTTGTGGGACACAACCTGTTGGTGGAATTTGGGGAGTACAGTCTTTAACCATGTTTTGTTAAAATCCCCTGCAATAATGTGGACTGCGTCAGGGTGATCTCTTTGCTGCCTGTTGACACTGTGCTGGAGGTGGTTGAGTGCTAAGCCAACGTTAGCATCTGGAGGAACGTAAACAGCAATTACTGCCATTAGCTCACGGGGAAGATAAAAAGGCCTGCACAAGAAGGACATGGCCGCTAAGTCCGGTGAACAGTAGCTTTGAATTATTCTGCTGTTATTACACCAAATCTGAAGCACATAAACTCAGAGCCCTCCACCCCTTCCCTTACCAGAATCAGCATTGCGGTCAAAGCAGTGAGTAGTTTGGCCAGGTAGATCTACAGCGGCGTCTGGACTACATGGATTTAGCTATGACTCGGTCACAATCAGAATACAACAGTCTTGGACGAAGCGATTGTAGGTGATCTCCAATCACAGCTCATCCATTTTGTTGGCGAGGGATCTGGCGTTGGTGAGAAAAATTGAAGGTAACAGTGGTTTGGTGCATAGTTTGTGCAGCTGGGCACGGAGGCCAGCCCTGGAGCCTCATTTCTGCTTTCTCTCTCATCGTCTACGCCATTTGCGGGGCCCAATAGCTTTCCAAAGATGTGATAAACCACAGTTAATTTATGTTTTAAAAGGGGGGGCAATCACTTTTTCACACAGGGTCATGTAGGTTTGGATTTTTTTTACCCTTAATAACAAACACCTTCATTTAGAAACTGCATTTTGTGTTTACTTGTGTTATTTTTGTCTAATATTTAAATTAGTTTGATGATCTGAAACATTTAAGTGTGACAAACATACAAAAAAAAAAAGAGAAATCAGGAAGGGGCAGTCACTTTTTCACACCACTGTAAGTTGGTGACCAATGCCTAAAAGTTCCTGGCAACTGTAGGTAATTAGTCCGCCACAGAAGAAGCACAGAAAAAGGCAGAAAAAACACAAAAATGAGCACAGTAGTCCGGAGCGTGAGCAGATTTTATGTTGTGATGTGATGCCTTGTGGTTCAATGGGAAGCAGGTTTGTGTCGGCACCCTGAGTCCACGGCAAATTTCCCCAAGGGGACAATAAAGTGTATTCTATTCTATTCTTCTATTCAATGCCATCATTATGTTTTGCAACAATAAGGTTGCAAAGGTCTAGAGAGAGCGCTTTGCTTCAACTCATCATGAGTTCTTGGTGGTGTGACAATCTGATATTCACAGAGCTTTTTAAAGGCTATCAGTCAGGACTTAACCAGCTGAAATTAATTTTAACTGATGGGGAATGGGGTGGCTTCCTAAATTCTGATGGATTTCAGCTGGTTTCTTATTACCATAATAAATATAACTTGTTTTGTGAACACAGTTGCCTTGATTTCTTGTATGTATGGATTACATGGGTTGCTCATTTGTGCGTCCCGGTTCCCTTTTCACCCAGCATTAATATGCACCACTGCTCCTCTTTTTACTGTGATAGCCCCCTCCAAAAAAACCCCCATCCTGCTTTGTGTATCACTGTACTCACATACACTGCGTTTCTTCTTGTAAATATGAAAATATTGCTTTGATAGCGACCTTCGGCTCATCTGCATTGTTGGGTCTGGTGTCTTTCATCTACCTCTTGACAATAACCCGTAGATTCTCTAGGGTTTCAGTCAGGCAAGTTTGCTGGCCAATCGAGCACAGTGATACCATGGTCAATAAACCAGGTATTGGTACCTTTGGCAGTGTGTGCAGGTGCCAAGTCCTGCTGGAAAATGAAATCAGCATCTCCATAATGCTTGTCAGCAGAGGGAAGCATGAGGTGCTCTAAAATTACCTGGTAGACGACTGCTCTGACTTTGGACTTGATAAAACACAGTGGACAAACACCAGCAGATGACATGACTTCCCAAATCCTCACTGACTGTGGAAACGTCACACTGAACCTCAAGCAACTTGGATTCTGCCTCTCCACTCCTCCAGACTCTGGGACCTTGATATACAAATGACAGGATGGGACATGATTTGGGGAACCATGTCATCGCTGATGTGACACGAACATGCTGTGAGCCTTGAAACTGTGGATGCTGGCCACTACTGATTAATTGAGTCACCGGCATTTTTACAAGTCTTTATCCCCTGCTGGTTTAAGACCAAAGGAAGATTATGACATGGGGCAATCCGTCCATCTGTCTTTTGTAAGATCAGCTCCTCCTACAGTTTTGTTCCGATTCATTTGAAAGTTGGTATCAGGGTTTGATATACACTAATGATGTGCATATTGCAGTTTGTGCTCAGATCTGATGATTTTTGTGGGAGTTTTGGGACAAAAGGTTAAAGGTCAAGGTTGGCATTCCCTATGCCGTCTTACTAAAGAATGAGAAAAGCTAAGATCACTAAAAACGCAGGTTCATCCTGAGACCCTGAACTGTGACTATTGGTTTGGGATTGCAAGGTCAAGGTCAAATTGTCATATAGACTACATCCCAACAACAAAGAAAGCTGGGGTCATCAAAGTTGCTACACATGTTCATCTTGGGACCCTGACCTACATGTATGGGTTTGGGGTCAAAAGGTCAGAGGTCAACATTGACATTCCCTTTGCCTTATTACTGTAGAACGAGTAAAGCTAGTGTCACCAAACTTGCTACACAGGTTCACTCTGGAATCCTGACCTACAACTATAGGTTGTATGCAACTATTTTTGTTGTATATTCATGGATGATAGGCTTATCATAATTTGGTTCTGCCCTAATGATTATGTGGAAAAGTTGAAAACCGCTCTCCTTCAGTGACATATTGGGATCTTCAAAGAAAATGGAGGGGGGGTATTGAACTTACCTTAGAGTGCTCTTGTTTTAACTAGTACTCATCATATTACACAGTTCAGGGGTCTCAGCTTCCTGTTTTTCAATAGAAATTTCATTCTGCATGTGTTTTCAAGCACTGTACTACAATATATGGCCTTAAGCTTTGGTTACTGTTACTGTGTATACTATGCTATATGAAGCAAAGCATTAAATAGAAATATAATAACCCAGAAAGAAGGCAGACATTTGTTACTCACCTTTTATGAAATATCTGTCTTCTCTGAATCTCTCCATTTCTGTATTTATATATCAAAGACATGCATGTCATAAAACCACCTGCCCACACATTTGCATTTGCCTGTTGAAACCAGTTTACGAATATCAAGAGGTGATCAGTTAGCTACAGTGGATATAAAAAGTCTACACACCCCTGTTCAAATGCCAGGCTTTTGTGATGTAAAAAAAATGAGACCAAGATAAATCATTTCAAAACTTTTTCCACCATTAATGTGACCTATAATCTGTACAACCCAATTGAAAAACAAACTGAAATCTTTTAAGGGGAAAAATAAATAAAAACTTGCAAAACATGTTGGCATAAATATGCACACCCTTAAGCTAGTAGTCTGTTGCAGCACCTTTGGCTTTTATTACGGCACTCAGTCTTTTTGGGTAAGGAGTCTCTCAGTGTGGCACATCTTGATGTGGCAATATTTGCCCACTCTTCTTTGCAAAAACGTGCCAAATCTGTCAGATTGTGAGGGCATCTCCTGTGCACAGGCCTCTTCAAATCACCCCACAGATGTTCAATCGGATTCAGGTCTGGACTCTGGCTGGGCCATTCCAAAACCTTAATTTTCTTCAGGTGAAGCCATTCTTTTGTTGATTTGTATGTGTGCTTTGGGTCATTGTCATGCTGAAAGATGAAGTTCCTCTTCATCTTTCAGCACGGCAGTGGCTCAGGAGATAGAGCAGGTCGTCCAATAACTGGATGGCTGGCGCTCTCCCCAGATATCCTGCCGTTGTGTCCCTGGGCAAGACGCTTTACCCACCTTGCCTCCAGTGTCCGTAACACTGGGTATGAATGTGTATAAATGTTCGGTAGTGGCCAGAGAGGCCTTTGGCGCAGATTGGCAGCCACGTTTCTGTCAGCCTGCCCCAGGGTAGCTGTGGCTACAGTAGTAGCTTGCCACTACCATTGTCTGTCTGGAGTGAATGAATAATGTATCTATTTGTAAAAGCGTCTTTGAGTGTCTATGATAAAGCGCTATATAAATCTGATGCATTATTACTATTATTGTTATCTCCAGCTTTCTAGCAGAAGCCTGAAGGTTTTGTGCCAACAATGACTGGTATTTGGAACTGTTCATAATTCCCTCCACCTTGACTAAGGCCCCAGTTCCAGATGAAGAAAAACAGCCCCAAAGTATGATGCTGCCACCACCATTCTTCACTGTACGTATGGTGTTCTTTTGGTGATGAGCAGTGTTGCGTTTGTGCCAAATGTACCTTTTGGAATTATGGCCAAAAAGTTCAACCTTGGTTTCATCGGACCATAACACATTTTCCCACGTGTTTGGGAGATTTCAAATGTGTTTTTGCAAAATGTATCCGGGCTTGGATGTTTTTCTTCGTAAGATAAGACTTCTGTCTTCCAACCCTAGATGGGAGATTGCTGTCACATGTACTAAACAGCCAGTACTTGCCAGAAATTCCTGCATCTCCTTCAATGTTGCTGCCGGCCTCTTGGCAGCCTCCCTTACCAGTTTTCTTCTCGTCTTTTCATCAATTTTGGAGGGACGTCCAGTTCTTGGTAATGTCACTGTTGTGCCATATTTTCTCCACTTGATGATGACAGTCTTCACTCTGTTCCATGGTATATTTAATGCCTTGGAAATTATTTTGTACCCTTCTCCTGACTGATACCTTTGAATAATGAGATCCTTCTGATGCTTTGGAAACTCTCTGTGGACCATGGCTTGTGCTGTAAGATGTGACTACAGAAATGTCAGGAAAAGCCTACTAGAACAGCTGAACTTTATTTGGGGTTAATCAGAGGCACTTTAAATGGTGACTCCCATTTAACATGGGATTTAACTTGTGATTGGTTAATTCTGAACACAGCTCAGGGTTTCCTGTGGTAACATTTCTGGGTGGCCAGAAATATTAACCGCCACGCCAATGAGGAGATATGAACTTAAGAAAAGTATATGAAGCAATGACTTTCCGCAAGTGTGCACACAAACAATGCGTGTGGCCATCATCCGTATGGAGTTTAGAAGTGCCCCGCCCACGCAAGCTTTCCAGTCAGTCAGAAAACGAGAATAAAAGCATACATGAATCATACATACATACTTTCTTTCACAGCGGCAGTAGCATCTTCGTGGAAAAGGAGTGAAAACTGGGAAGTCAAACAGCAGAAATGGACTCTATATTTGAAGAGAAACTTTGTGAGGAAGTCCGCCGTTTCTTCGTTGGTGAAAATTCTGGTGCGCCAGCACCTTGGTGCTACCTATCAGGCGGGAGTGAAACTACAAATGATGGTTGTGTGCATGCATCAACCGCTTGGCCTGGGTAGATGAAAAAAGTGAGCACGAACAGCACCGCATGCGTGCCGGGCTCGTCCAAAGCATACACGGACCAAGGCGGACTAGAGGGGAAATGCAGCATGAAGCAGGCTTTACAAGGCAGAGTGTCTCGCTAAGCGTGACTGTGCGACAGAAACATGAGTTTATTAAAGTACTTTAAACGCGGAAAAAAATCAGAAGAGGTGTGTAAGCACTGGAGGCATTTATCATGGTTTTAACCCGCTGGAAACGGGAGCAATAACGGAAGAGTCGCTTAGCTAAGAGATGTGGTTAGAATTCATATGCACCAGCTTCATATGAAAGGAAAGGCAATGGAGACTGATGAATTGCTGAGGATATATTTCACCAGCCACTACAATATTACATTCCCTATTATGTAACTGGCAAGTTAAGATGACCGAAATTCACGAAGTCAATGACTTTAATCCGTCAGCAGCCTTCAGACAAACTAAACGTGCCAACATTTGGATTTCAAAATGAGAGAGGTTTTTCTTGCCGTCTTGGTGGTGAGCTTTCTAAAAAAAAAAACCTATAAATATATAGAAATATTCTAACAGAAATAATATCATCCTTGGTCATTTAAGTTAATTTGAATCTAACTAACTAACTAACTAACTAACTAACCTGCACTTATATAGCGCTTTTCTAGTCACAAAGACCACTCAAAGCGCTTTCACTAATACTAACCCTCTATTCTAAGGGCCTATAGGAAACAGATATCTAGGGACAATTTAGGACAGCCAATTAACCTAACAAGCATGTCTTTGGATTGTGGGAGGAAACCGGAGCCCCCGGAGTAAACCCACACAGCACAGGGAGAACATGCAAACTCCACACAGAAAGGTTCCAACCCCTGCCAACCTGGGGATTCGAACCAGGAACCTTCTAGCTGTAAGGCAACAGTGCTAACCACTGCACCACCGTGCTGCCCATCATTCATTAAATCATTAAATACAATTATTTTTTTTTCATTGTAATGAGAGTTAAATTATTGTTCTGTTCTGACTGCAAAGTTATGGTCAAAAATATAAATGTTATAAGGAAAAAGTAAATAAAAAATACCACAGTCTGTTTAAAATTGATTTAAAAAACAGTAATTTTATTTTAAAAAACACAAAAATAAACCATAAAATAATCCACACATTTATAATAAAGTTTCAAATGTACAAGAAAAGTCAATTTTACAAGAGGAAATTACAAATTTGAGAGGAAAATGGTTTCAAATTTAGATAAATTTACAGAGAAAAGTAGAAAACTATAAGAAAATTGTTATAGATTTTGGAGAAAAACCTCAAACCTTCAAGACTGAAGTCATTACTCAAGTTTTTCAGTGGGTGCTCTTTGTATGCTTAACTAGAAATTTTTGGTTGTCTGCTTTTAGTTATTAATTTCAAAGCACTGCTTTTACATGAGTAGAATTTCTGGCTACTATTCCCACCTCTGAACATATAAAGTATGCATGAGTAAATTACTATTAAGAATGTTTTTCCTTCTCTTTCCTACTTTTTCGCAATGGAAAAAACACCAGAATAAAAATACCAAAAAAAAAAAAAACCCAAAACAAAACATATTTTTGTCACTTATGTAAACCATGGCAAAAAAAATCCTGCAGGACAAAACGTGACACTTGATATTTTCTAACCTGTTTGTATACCACCATAGACAGAGAGAGAACCTGAAGCAGACAGAGCTCAGAGAGGGAAAGATGAGAAAGAAGAGAAGAGCCAAGGAGAGGAAAGTGTTCAGGCAGAGGGTCCAGGAGAGGTGAGAGCAGAGGAAGGAGAGAAGGATGACACCAGTAAAAAGTCCAAACACAGGACATCTGGGTGGGATCCCAACTGGCCCAATATTCCAATATTCAAGCCTTGGTTGTACAATACTTCAAATGGTAAGTTCCATTATGCAATATTACTGTGCAAAATTTAAAAAATAAAAATTAATAGTGTAAAATTAACATATTCTGGTTACAAGCGTGTCATGTGTTTTCTGCCCCCCCCCCCTCAAAAATATGTTGCCACCGCACCAAGGTCTTTAAGTCAGAGGAAACACTGCAGCTACATCCCCAATTATAAAAGGGTGTGCATATTTATGCAGACAGCTTATTGTAAGTTTTTTTGTTTTTTTTTCCTTAAAAGATTTCAGTTTGTTTTTCAATTGGGTTGTACAGGTTATAGGTCACATTAATGGTGGGAAAAGTTTTGAAATGATCTATCTTGGTCTCATTTTTTTTACATCACAAAAACATAGCATTTGAACAGGGTTGTGTAGACTTTTTATATCCACTGTATATTAGAAATTATACCACTGGAATTTTTTAATTACCTTAGTTATTGACTTAACCCTGTTTGCAACATGCAGAGAAACTGCCAAGATTTTCAGTATTTATGTGTGGAATATATGCAATTAAACACTACACAAGTTTACAGCTTTCCTGCCAGTCTGCTTCATCCACACCAGTGTCCTATTTTGTGATTAACTTGGGTCCGAACATTTGTTATCTCTTCAATCAAATTTCCTCTCAGAGCTGCAAAATCACATCACATATGAGTTGTAAAAAGTGTGTGAACTGTCACTCATCACAAGGACAAGGAAGGTAATGACCGTTGTTCCTCTTTTGTTCCAGGTTATATGAGGCAAAGCTACACAGTCCCCTGCATAAAGCCCAGAGTCCTATTGTGTGGTGTCGCCAAGCTCTAGACAACCCCAGTCCAGAGATGGAATCTGCCAAACGCTCCCTCATTCACAGACTGGACCTCACTATGTCAGGTAAACAGAAATCTGTGTCAGCTTTACTAGCGGGAGCAACATCAGTCTTGGGAGGTGTGGAAACCCTAACGCCAGTTACCATGGTTCCATCTAATTATATTATTGCACAAAGTTTGGGTAGCATGGTGGTACAGTGGTTAGCACTGTTGCCTAACAGCTAGAAGGTTCCAGGTTTGAATTCCCAGGCTGGCAGGGGTGGGAACCTTTCTGTGTGGAGTTCGCATGTTCTCCCTGTGCTGCATGGGTTTACTCCGGGAGCTCCGGTTTCCTCCCACAATCCAAAGACATGCATGTTAGGTTAATTGGTGATTCTAAATTGTCCCTAGGTATCCATCTCTTATAGGCCCTTAGAGTACAGGGTTAGTACTAGTGAAGTGCTTTCATTGGTCTTTGAAACTAGAAAAGTGCTATATAAGTACAGGTCCTTGTCCCCCCAACCCTTATTAAAGGGGTCATTGACTGAAAAATGGTGTGTTTTTAGGTTTAAACTGTCTGAAATGAGTCTACTGGTCACCTAATTATCCCCAAATTTTCAAAACAGTCAATTTTCTTAAAAAAACGCACAGCCTTTATCTAATTTTGTTTGTAAATTTGTGACTTTTTTGTTGAAATCGTTAACGTCACGTTTTGAAAAAGTCAACCCACCACCGTCCTTGAGACCAACCCACTGCTCTGTCATTGGCCCACCTAGCTGTCTGTCATATATATGGAAGTGGTACTAAAGGTAGCCTATCAGCCCCTGAGCTATTAGCCCCCAAGCTAACACTGATAAGGGGAAGCTCACACCGAGCACGGCTTATGTTATTTTCTTCAGATCTTAGTCACCCTAATAACCATCCCTGTTACCACCTGGTTCACTGGTCCGTGGTCCACAATGTGCCTCGCATCGCTCCGGCCCATCCCCCGGTAGTTTTGTGGCGGGTCGCCGGCATGCCAGTTACAGGGAGCTGAGAGCCAGCAGCCCCAGGCAGCATCCTCAGGTCACTGCAACTGCCTGCCCCGGAACCAGAGGCATGGTGCAGGCATTTGCCGCGACCTGGGGATGCTGCCTGGGGCTGCTGGCTCAACTCCCTCACCATCCTCCAGGCATATACTCACAGGTAGTGTGGGGGAGCCACTTTGTGACGGTCACTCTGTCAGAGCTCCACCATTCTTCTGTGGAGAGAGGAGAACCTTCCAGAAGGACAACCATCTGTGCAGCAATCCACCAATCAGGCCTTTATGGTAGAGTGGCCAGACGGAAGCCACTACTTAGTGAAAGGCACATGGCAGCCCGCCTGGAGTTTGCCAAAAGGCACCTGAAGGACTCTGACTATGAAAAACAAAATTCTCTGGTCTGATGAGACAAAGATTGAACTCTTTAGCATGAATGCCAGGTGTTATGTTTGGAGGAAACCAGGCACCGCTCATCACCAGACCAATACCATCCCTACAGTCAAATATGGTGGTGGCAGCATCATTCTGTGGAGATGTTTTTCAGTGGCAGGAACTGGGAGACTAGTCAGGATAGAGGGAAAGATGAATGCAGCAATGTACAGAGACATCCTGGATGAAAACCTGCTGCGGAGCGCTCTTAGCCTCAGACTGGGGTGACGGTTCATCTTTCAGCAGGACAACGACCCTAAGCACACAGCCAAGATATCAAAGGAGTGGCTTCAGGACAACTCTGAATGTCCTTGAGTGGCCCAACCAGAGCCCAGACTTGAATCCAATTGAACATCTCTGGAGAGATCTGAAAATTGCTGTGCACCGATGCTTCCCATCCAACCTGATGGAGCTTTTGAGAGGTGCTGCAAAGAGGAATGAGCGAAACTGCCTAGAGATAGGTATGCCAAGCTTGTGGCATCATATTCAAATAAACTTGAGGCTGTAATTGCTGCCAAATGCTGTGAATACTTATGTACATGTGATTTCTTAGTTTTTTTTAATAAATTTGCAAAAATCTCAAAAAAAACTTTTTTCACGTTGTCATTATGGGGTATTGTATGTAGAATTTTGAGTAAAAAAAATGAATTTATTCCATTTTGGAATAACGCTGTAACTAAAATGTGGAAAAAGTGAAGTGCTGTGAATACTTTTTGGATGCACTGTAATACAGGCATTAAAATTCTCAGTCTTAAAAGTAGTTGTAGTTCATCTTGGACCCATCAGTTTTTAAAAGTAAAAAAAATTATGAGTGAATGTGCACATAAAAGGTGCTTTAACCATCCACAACCTTCTCCAACAGACTTAACTCTAGCTGATGAATCAGTACATGTTAGGTTGGATTTTTTCCTGAGTGGTTGTCACTGTGCTTGTCTAGTTTAAAAAAATATGTGCCTGTCATTGATCGGTCTGTTTTGTGGCATAGTAGCTGGATACAGTGGTGTGACAAAGTGTTTGCCCCTTCCTGATTTCTCATTTTTTTTGTATGTTTGTCACTCTTAAATGTTTCAAATTATAAAACAAATTTAAATATTAGATAAAGATAACACAAGTAAACACAAAATGCAGTTTTTAAATAAAGGTGTTTATTATTAAGGGTAAAAAAAAAAGGCCCTGTGTGAAAAAATGACCCCCCCCCCCCCCCGTTAAAACATAAATTAACTGAGGTTTATCACATCTTTGGAAAGCTGAGTTTAATTTCTCTAGCCACACCCAGGCCTGATTACTGCCACACCTGTTCTCAATCAAGAAGTCACTTAAATAGGACCTGCCTGACAAAGTGAAGTAGAACAAAAGAACCACAAAAGGTAGACATCATGCTGCCATCCAAAGAAATTCAGGAGCAAATGAGAAACAAAGCAACTGAGATCTATCAGTCTGGAAAAGGTTATAAAGCCATTTCTACAGCTTTGGGACTCCAGCGAACCATTATCCACAAATGGCGAAAACATGGAACAGTGGTGAACCTTCCCAGGAGTGGCCAGCTGGCCAAAATTACCCCAACAGTGCAGCGACGACTCATCCAAGAGGTCACAAAAGACCCCACAACAACATCCAAAGAACTGCAGGCCTTACTTGCCTCAGTTAAGGTCAGTGTTCATGACTCCACCATAAGAAAGAGGCTGCGCAAAAATGGCCTGCATGGCAGAGTTCCAAGATGAAAACCACTGCTAAGCAAAAAGAACATAAAGGCTCGTCTCAGTTTTGCTAGAAAACGTCTTGATGATCCTCAAGACTTTTGGGAAAATACTCTGTGGACTGACGAGACAAAAGTTGAATTTTTTGGAAGGTGTGTGTCTCATTACATCCGGCATAAAAGTAACACACCATTTCAGAAAAGAAACATCATACCAGTGGTAAAATATGGTGGTGGTAGTGTGATGGTCTGGGTCTGTTTTGCTGCTTCAGGACCTGGAAGACTTGCTGTGGTAAATGGAGGCATGAATTCTGCTGTCGACCAAAAAATCCTGAAGGAGAATGTCCGGCCATCTGTTTGTGACCTCAAGCTGACGTGCACTTGGGTTCTGCAGCAGGACAATGATTGAAAACAAACCAGCAAGTCCACCTCTGAATGGCTTAAGAAAAACAAAATGAAGACTTTGGAGTGGCCTCGTCAAAGTCCTGACCTGAATCCGATTGGGATGCTGTGGCATGACCTTCAAAAGGCAGTTCATGCTTGAAAACCCTCCAGTGTGGCTGAATTACAATTCTGCAAAGATGAGTGGGTCAAAATTCCTCCGCAGTGCTGTAAAAGACTCATTGCCAGTTACTGCGAACGCTTGATTGCAGTTGTTGCTGCTAAGGGTGATCCAACCAGTTATTACATTTAGGGGGCAATCACTTTTTCACACAGGGATTGTGTGATGTAGGTTTGAATTTTTTTCCCCTTAATGATAAACATCTTCATTTAAAAACTGCATTTTGTGTTTACTTGTGTTGTCTTTGTTTAATATTTAAATTTGTTTGATCTGAAACATTTATGTGTGGCAAACATACAAAAAAAAGAGAAATCAGGAAGGGGGCAAACACTTTTTCACACCACTATATGTGTAACTTCCCTTTTTGGTTGTTGCGTGTTTGTGTGCATAACTTATATTGTGCTCTGGGTGATGCAAAAAATATTTAGAGTAATTTGATGTGTTGCAGCACCTGGGCACTGTGGGTATGTGAGGTATTTTTGTTTATTCATCGTTACATCTGTGACTTCTTTTTTTATCTTTCATGATATGCTTCACTTTCTCTTTTACTAAGAGGACCAAAACTCACCAAAAATCATTTAATATAATACTGGAAGACTGTTATGCTGTGATAGGCCAGCGCGTGGTTGAGTTGGTTGCCATTTTCGGCCTAAAAGCATAGAACATACACGGGTGACAATTTGTCCCGTATGCATGCAGAACATTGACATCCACTAATTATAGTCGGTCTGTCAGTAAGGTGGACTTGCCCCATATCCTTCCAGCTAAACTGAGACAGGGAATTTCCATTTTGACAGCGGCATGTCCATGTGACAGTTGGATCATGTTGAGCAACAGGCTGCAGGAGGTTGGTCGCTGCAGGCCGTGTGATCCTCTCTGGTCTGTTGTGCAAGAATTAATGCAGCACCTGGAAACATGGGATGCCTCCCCATCCATTGATAGATGAATGATGAGCCTTGAAATACTAAAAATATTAGTTGGGGGTTTTTTTGATTATCACTTTTGTATTGGAAGTTACACAGAGCAGGTACGTATGTTGTAAAACGAAAGAGAAAGGATTAGCTTAATATTAATTTAGTCAGAAGCTAAGGCAATGCAGTCTAACCAGTAAGACAAACAGGTTATCTAAAAAACAAATCTCCAGGAGAACACAAATCTCCACCAAGAAAGCTAATCTTCTCCTTCATATTTTCTCGTAACGGCTTGTTAGCCGCCAATAGACTGCACCCTCTCCTGGTGCCTATGATAACATCCAACAAGCATTGATTCCCTATTTAGGGATCTTTAAGGGTAGAATCTCACGGAGCGGCAAATGCTGACGAACATGGCGATTTGTGGATTCACCAACGTTTCTGATTAATGATGGCAAAAATCAAGCTAGTATCTCACTGAGCAGTGAATGCTGAGAAACATTCAGAAACATTGCACTTTTTGTTTTGTAAAAGCTTGCAAAACAGTTCGCCAACAGTTTTAAATGTTGCAAACAGTTTTGTTGTAAAGGGTCTTAAATAGTCGCTCGTGTTCAGTACTTGGTGAACCCTAAAGAACTGTAGCGACAAGTTTACAATCCCTGACAAAACTTTAAAAAAAAACAAAAAAACACCACATTTACCAGCATTCGCCACTCCATGAAATACAGGGGTAAAAGGCTGATAGAGATTTACATCTAAAAATTGAATTTATTGATCTCTGCATCATTTCCAACCTTTCCTGAAAAATGTAATCAAAATCAATCAGTAGCTTTTTGAGTTATGCCATTAACACAAACAAACAAGAACATATATTGTACCTATTTGGCAATTAATCAATTAGTTGATCGACAGAAAACTAATCAACAACTAATTTGATAATCAACTAATTGCCTATGCCCTTTGTCCTGCAAAAGTTATAAAAATACGATTATTATTCAGGTTCTTAAATGTGAAAATCTGCCACTTGTTTTTATATTACATGAAAGTTCAGTGAGGTCAACTGGATTCAAGCTTTTTTTTTTTTTAAATATAATTTATATTTTTTTAACTTGAATCTCAGTTGACTTGACTGAGCTTTTATACAGTATACTTACCTGCCTGGATGACTGAGAATCTTCATCAAAATTTTCTTGTTTTTGCATCACAAGTTGAGTAATTTTTGGTTTGATGAGCTCTGGGATAATGTGATGGACCTTTTTGACTTATTTTGGTCTAATATTTTATAGACCAAATGATTAATTGGTTTTGCAGATTAATTGGTAACAAAAATAATCATTACATGCAGTCCTAATTGATAAATGTATCAATAATAATATTATATTAATAATAAACATAAAGATTAAGTAGTTCTTAAAACTAGTTAATAGTGATAATAAACAGTTTAAATTTAAGAAAAACAAAGGCATTTTAAGGTGAAAGTTGATAATAAAAATGATTGAAAATATTTTCAAAGTGTAGGTAATGTGTAAAAGAATATGATGATAACCTACTGAAGGTAGAGTTGCTACTTACTATGCCTTTAAAGTATTACATATCTAATTTTTTAAAATAATATTTTGTCTAAGAGAGATGATTATAAATATAAAGAAAATCTTGAAATCAGTGATTGAATTCCTTATTATATTAACGTTGATTTAACCCCTTGCACTCCGGGCAATTTTCCTAAAAATGCCAAAAAATAACGTGCCCAAAGTAAATCGAAAGCTGTTCTTCAACCCTTTGCAGCATCTTCATGGGGTTGGTCTCATTTAAAAGAAAGCACTTTGAATTTTTTGGCAAAAAAAACATAATCTCTCTACGTGCTCTGGCCACGGAGTTACAGTCATCTAAACATACTGAACTTGAAGAAAATAAATTTGGCCACGGTGTTTTTTTGGATACAAATGCTTGCAAATAACACACAGCTGTCCGATCTGGCTGGAAAATGCAACAGAAATGTAGAACCAAGTGTTATCAAGCTGAGATCCACATTAGGTAACAATACCACAGAAAATGAATATTTTACACAGCTTTGTTCTCAGGCTGTTCCCAGGCGTTTTGGAACTGTGCCAAATTGTGCCAAATGGCACAGTTTGGAAAAACATCTCTAACTTTTGAATAATTCAATGTAGAATCTTCATTTTGGGCTCAAATGAAAGGTCACATTCAGGTCTGTGTGTGTGTGTGTGTGGGGGGGGGCCCTCGCTACAAAGGACGGAGTTCGGCCCTCGCTACATGACGGATTACACTCGTTGCATGTTTCCACAGCAACGCTGTCACAGCGGCTCCCCCCCCCCCCCGCTACTGTGTGTGTGTGTGGGGGGGGTTGTCCCCCCCTCGCTACAGAGGACGGCCATCGCTACATGACGGAATAGACTCGTATGCTTCCCCCCGTGGACCGGGTGGCATTCGGACCGTGAATGCCCCCCCCCCCCCCACTCCTCTTCTGCAGTGGGGGAGGGGGGGCGTTCACGGTCCGAACACGGCAAATGAACCGTTTATCGCGGCGCACGCACTTCGTACTTCGTGCGTCGTACAGTTGTAATTTACCACTCGGTCAAAAGTCATTTTTTGATTACAATTTTCAGGGAGAAATAATAATTTAGCTTATAACACCTTACCTCTTCACAGCAGCAGAGTCCTGGTGAACTTCTCTTCCCCATTGTCAGATGAACGCGACGCTGGTCCGCTCGTGGATCCCGGTCAAAACATAATTCCATTATTGCCGTTTTGGCGAATGATTTACGACTTTTGTCGTCGGCCTCCGTCGGTCTGTGATGACGGAAGAGAATCCTAAACGTCTATTCTGCTGGAATGAGTGCAGGTCCCACTTGTGGGTGTTCTCCATGCTGCTGGATCTGTAGCAGGTTCGTCCAGCGTCCTTTTTTTTTCATCAGCTGCAACAGTAAATCTCTCTTCACCCAGCCCGAACTTCAGTGCTTCAATTGGCTCCTGCATTCACAGTAGGCGGGTCCTCCTTCCTAGGTTTTCATTCATTGGTTCTTCAAGGTTTCAGAAACCCAATTCAAGGCTCTTATTAGTTGAATGAGAGGTCAATCAGATGAACTAATCTGTTCGCGGCTGTGTCTGCAGCTTTTTTTTTTCAGTGGCGCTTGGAGGCCACACCACCTACATCACCACCATCAGTATCTCTATCATGCGTCATGCGTCCGAGCGCGCACGAGTGCGCTCTCGTGCGCCCTCGTGCGCCCTAGGACGCAGAGACTTGCCCGCCCGCGGAACAACGGAGCGCAAGTGGTTAAGAAGTGCAAGATAATGAAATGTTTGACAGAAGACTAAATTTCAAAATCTTATGAAAGCTGGATCTAAGATTTTGGAAAAAAATTATGGATCAGTTAAAGTAATTGAAAAGGGAAACTGGCAGTAACTGACGTAAACACTGACCCTTCAACTGTATTCAAACAAACAAAATCAGAAGAGTTCATATTAATCAATTTTATTTATTTAGCGAATGCAAAGTCCTTAAGCCAAGCAGTTGCCTCCTGGTTTGCTGTATGGAGGGTGTGTAATCCTCCTTTCAGTCTTTGGAGCGGGCAAACCTCTATGATGTGTTCCATTGTTTGCTCCTCTCCACATGCGCACAGTGGGCTAGGGCTACTGCCCCATCTGTGAAGGCTGGCCAAGCAGGGGCCATGTCCAGTCCTGAAGCGATTGAGTGTAGACCACTGTCTCCTTGGGAGGTTGGTGCCCGGGACGTGTTGGTTGGGGTTTATCACCAGCTGTTTGTTTGGGACCTCTTTGGTCTCCCATTCCTCTTGCCAAGCTGTCTGGATGGTAAAGTCAGCTGGGGGAGGGTTTTTCCAAATCGGCCGTCTGGATGAAAGTCGGGCAGTGGGTGGGGTGTAGATATCTGCATGGATTGGCAAGTGAGGAAAATCTTTAACTTTTTGGAGCATCCTTTGAGTTAATGCTGCTCGCCGGATGTGTGGAGGGGCTATGTTTGACAGTACAGAGAGCCAGGGGAGTGGTGTTGAGCGGATTGTTCCAGTTATAGTTCTCATGGTTGAGTTGAGCTGGGTGTCTACATGGTGTGTGTAAGATGACCTGGACCAGACAGGGGCACAATATTCTGCTACAGAGTATGAAAGGGCCAGTGCTGAGGTGCGCAGGGTGGAGACTGCCGCCCCCCATTTTGCACCAGCGAGCTTGCAGAGCAGGTTGTTTTGTACCTTCACCTTAGCAGCCGTCCCCTTTAGATGTTCCTTGAAGGATAAGGTCCTATCAAGGGTCACTCCAAGATAAGTTGGATTTGGGGCATGCTTAAGCTTGAGTCCGCTCAGGTGGATGTTTAGTTCTCTGGCAGCTTTTGCATTGTGGAGATGGAATACACTGGAGACGGTTTTTGCTGGGCTTGGTTTTAGGCGCCAGATTTTGCAGAACTGGTCCAGTTTGGCAAGATCTTCCGTGAGCACCCGTTCCAGTGGTTCAAATTAAATTAATTAATTATTAATCAATTAAGCAACATTACACGAGAGTAAGTTACAGTATTGCGAATATACAAACTCCGGGTGTGAGGGCACCAGAGTGTCACACCCAGAGTTAGTATATTCATGATACTGTAATGAACTTGAGTGTAATATTGCTTTTATACAACAGTTCCGCAGGGACAAATTATTAACTGACAGTAATACTGGACAAGATGTTATGATTTGTTTGTTTAACCAGCTATTTTGCGCAGCTGAGAAAAAATAGTCCCTTCTGAATGTAGCCAGTAACTGCTGCTAAACATTTCAATTAGGGATGCAAAATGTCAATTAATTCATTAATTGATAAATGATTCACCTTATCAATCGATCAATTAATGATAAATTGATAAGCAGTGTTTTTCCTGAGAATCTGAATTTCCCTCTGTACAATACAGTCTATCTTTAACACATAAAAAGTTGCTGTTTTTTCATATACTGAATAAAACATGAACATCATATTCCTCAATGATTTATTGTACCATTTACATTTTTTTTTTTTTTTTACTACAGACAATGGCATTTTTTGTAGTTTAATAAATTTTGCACTGTATAGTGTGTACTACATCTTGGTAAATTACAAGTCTCATGATTTTTTTATTTACTTTAAAAAACTATTACCAATAACATCAAATTTCTTCTGTAGTTATATTAAAAAAAACCTTTCACATTCTAATTTACTGAGATGCGCTTGTAGACTGTGTTAACAGGAAAATAAATTGTGAGCTGCTTCATCTGTTGGATGTTAAGCATAATCACAGCACTTCGACAAGCCGGACAAACCCAGTACGATCTGAGCTCCCTCTATTGTCTGTTACCTCAGTGGGAACTTGAGTCCGGTCTGCTGGCAGCGGGGATAGAATTTTGCGCTCGTGTAGTCATTTTCCTCACTGCAGTCTGTTTGTCCGCCCTGTTGATTTGAAGTATGCGCGTGGACATTGGAACGTACCATTGGAACTTGTTGTAATTCTCCGACATATCCCAGAAGGGTGAGTTTTTGTTTTTTTTTTTGCTCTGTAGCGCACATATGCACTCTGGGGGCTTAGCATCTTCTTCTGCCTTTTCAGTTGAAATGCAGCAGTGGGTGACCACGTGCACCCCCACCTGGACATTTCATAGAATAAGCTCCCATTGAAAAGGACTGCTGAGTTATCAATTAACTGACAACTAGTTTCATTTAGTTGACTAAATTGTTACAGTTAATCAAAAGTCAATTAATCATTAACATCCTTAATCTCAATAAGTATGAAGATGTCTATTATCATTTCACACACATGTAAACAAATTAAATATTGTCAAGCGCAAAAGTAATGTGTTTATAAAGCATATACCTGTTGAGTCGGTAGTCGCCAGAACCATCAGTAGTTAGCTGGTAGCTAGTAGTTAGCATGCTAGTGATTTAGCACAAGCAATTTAGGACATTTTGCTCATTTTTCTTCACATTTTCAGATGAAACAAAAAGTCCATCACCACAAAGGTATTGTGGTTTGTTAATCGAGACAATAAAGAAACCTGAGCACTGCCTGTTTTTTAAACAGACGTGAAATTGCTTAATGAGCTTAAAATAACAGCAGGGGCGGGGTATACAGAGGCAGACCTCTTCAAAAGGGTGGGACTACCAGGTCAAGGATGTATAATTTCTTGTCAAACAGTGCCTCACTGTGGAAATTAAGGTATCCAAAACAGTACTGCAATTGTCAGAGTTGATAGAAAAATACTGTTAGTAATTAACATTACTAGAACACCTTTGAAGCGGAGTGATACATATCCAGTGGAAATGGAGTGCAGTTATTGCAGATTATAGTAACTCCTGGAATCCCTATTGTCCAATGAAATTGCTTGGTCAGAACTAACTGTTGTATAAATTAAAATAACATGTTTTGTTGATAAAGAGGCACTTAACATTATCTGATAGACCTGTGTGGATGTCTCATTTGACAAAACAGATTGGGAATCAGTGGAGTATTTCTGATTGATGAACAAAGCTCATACATATAGTCTGATATAACCCAATGTTAACAAAGCCCATTGTGTACTGCTGACTAATATGTGATGTGATAACTATGTATGTGGTGATGTCATCGTTGCTGATATGGGACAAGAGTAACCTCATCATACTTTGGCCTAAAGCTCTGATAGTAGCAGTCACACCCTTCACTGCTCACATGGCACTAATGGAAACAAAAATAATATTTTTCAAGTCTGGTGATTAAAGGTTATGAGGCTGAAATTTTGAAAATAAATAAAGGAAACCCTATGGAGGACCAAACCTGCCACTTTGAAATACATAAAATTTTGTTGAGCTTTTGTTATGCAAAATGATTCAGCTGGATTAGTTAAGTGCCGTACCACCTGTTAGGAAAAAAAACAGCACATTTAAGCAGTTAGTAAACTAATACTAAGAAAACTGAATTGATGCTTATTTTTCATATATTTATCAATTTATTTGTGTTGTAAATCTGTGATTTTGGCTCTATAAAATGCCAAGGTCAGAGATTTTAGTAAGGAAGATACATTTTTTTTATTCTCTATATCCTGAGAGCATTTGTACAGTTACGTGAAAAAATTTGGACACCCCTTTAAATATTCATTTCTTTATTAAGAAATGTTCATGTATCTATGTCTAACCTTGTTTTTGTTTTTATTTGCATTTTTTAAAATGTATTTTAGCCATTGTAAATGGAAATGAATGTGGGGGTGTCCTAAAAAAGATGGGGGTGTCCTAATTTATTCCTCACTATTTGTTTAGAATTACATTTTACAGAAAATTTGAAAAAAGTCTTTAATTTATTTTTAATTGTTTAGTTGTATTACGTGAATCTATTTTTAATATTGATATTAAATATCCATATGTCCAAATATGCTAAAAAACACACGCAGGCTTATACAGGGTGTCCTAATTTTTTCACATGACTATCTCTGAGTCAGCAGAGGTGCCCTCATAGCTTCGGGCTAAGCTCTCTTTCACAACCGGTCTCTTAACAAGAGCATGGTAACCCTGTTGCCATGGCGTTGGTTGAGTTTGGCTCCTAAAAAGAAGGCCAAAACCTCCTCACTTCACTTATGGCAGATTGTTAGCAAAGCAAAAATGTTTAAGTCTTAAAACTGTGTGAGCCGTTTGGTTTTGTGTCTCGCCATGCACTTATTCCACATGCATGCACGGCATTTACACGATTTAAACATGAACTTGTGAGCGAGTTGTGACCAAGCCTTTTGTATGTGCACACCCTTTTAAAAGCTCATCCCCAGTTGACGTGTCTGTTATATAACCAACAAGGAGGAAACGCCTGGGAGATCATTCCTCAAGTTGACCAAACAAGTCAGACAATATAACTTTATTAATGCCGGTACACAGTAAAAGTTCTTTTTTTGCTAAAGCTGAAGAATTGGTCAGTTTCCCCCCCCCCTTTTCCAGCTCTGGTTTAACAGCTGTTCTATAGATCCAGTCCCAAGAGGTTCTAACCACAGTCTCATGGCTGACCTGCCCTGTTGTTTTTGGTTACTTCTCAGGCTTCATACTGCTTTGTTAGTTCACCTCCTTTGCGTGCCTCTGCCAGTTTTATCCTTTTCTCCGCTTTGTGGTATTTTCTGTCAATATTCTCTACAAAAGCTTCTCTGTTTGCTCTTTTCTTGTGACATGCTTTCAGTCCTCTGCAGCTGTTTTTAACTCATTCATTTTTTTATTTTTAAATCAAGTCGACCTCAAGGCCATGCCTAGCCTTCATTTCTACCCAAACATTAAAGATCTATGTAATATTTTTAGTTAATCTAATCAGATTCTTCACACTCGTGCCGAAAATGCATTTGCTAATGTGAACAAGAATCAGTTACTTATTTTCCTCTGTGGCCTCTGTTACCCTCTATAGTGATTTTATGTAGAGAACCTCATGCCAGTTTTTCCATGAATATGACCTACCTGGTGCACTTCTAACAATGTGTCCTGATTGGCTCTCCATTCCCTGGGACTGACACAAAGGTCACAGTATACTTCAAGATCTAACCTAACACAAGCACGCTCCAACCCAAATGTAACAAAAGCGTAAATACAGAAAAACATTGTTGTGTCACACTAATGCAATATGAAAATGAAGTGTGGCTATGAGGATAATCTGCGTGTGATTTTTTTTTTTTTCTTAATTTACTCTTGTCTGATACCAAATTTTAGTGTCGCCTCGGCTTTCGGGCAGTATTTTTGGTTGACAGGAAAGCAGTTTAGGCTTTTTAACCCCAGGCGTATTTACTTTCTAACCCAAACAGTGTTACAAAGTGTTACTACAGTGCTTGGTTACTTGTTCTTTGCATTAGCATAGACATACAGTTCATGGGTTGCTGCTGAACTGTGCTCATTTAAAAATGGTTTCTTTGACATTTGTGCATCCAGTCATAATCTTCCATGCATGGCAAAGTAATGTATTTAAAAAGACTCATTTCCGCCACTACCAGTTTTAAGTTGCCTGTGAACATCAGATATGATGCTATATGCTAGCCGTTGTGGTTAAAGATGATAGAGACAATATTCTGACCTCCTGACCAGTAGGTGTCGCACTTACTCTTGCATGTGGCATCAACTCATTCATGCTATTGGCTATGACAGGCTGTGACATCTTTATCAGCCATAGATCCATTCTTGGTCCTTTACTTTTCAGCATTTTTATTAATGACTTGCCGTTTCACTGCTCAGCTGCAACATGCCAACTTTATGCAGATGATGCAGTTATTTACACAGCTGCCAAGACTCCAGCACAGGCTGCAGATGTACTGTCTACAAGTATGGTTGATGTCCAAGAGTGGCTCCTCAAGAACCATCTATTGCTGAACCTTCAGAAAACAGTCTCAATGTGCTTTTCAATCAAAAAATGTAACCTGCAACATTTTAAAGTTAATATACATGATCATGACATCAGTTTAGTTACAGAATTCAAATACCTTGGCATTGTACTAGATCCTCAACTCAAATTTAATCTTCATATAAAGAAAATTTCAAAAACAGTAAAAAAAAATCTGAACTGCTTTAAATTAATTAGATATTACATACCTTACGAAGCAGCTGCACTGTATATGCATTCTATGGTTTTTTCTCATATATCATACTGTTTGACAGTCTGGGCTCAAGCAGCCCCTTCCACAATAAGACATATAGGTTCATTATATAATCAAACCCTAAAAATCTTGGACAAAAAGCCCATTAGGTGGCATCACTGTAATGTTTTAAAAAAATACAACCTATTGAGTTTTGAGAGCTTCATTGACCTCTGTCTTCTGAAATTAACGTTCAAATGTTTTCATAAATCAGCACCCGAGCCACTTGCTGGTTTTGTCCAAAGACAGGACAGCAGCAGAGCCACCAGGAGTTCTGTTAACAATAACTGTAAAATATTCCACCGCAGAACCACATTTGGACAAACAGCTTTCTCTATAAAGGGCAGTCACATCTGGAACACAATGCCAAATGAAATTAAAATAATAACGGACTTTAAAACATTCACTAAAAATGTTAAAAACTGGCTGAAAAATAAACAAGAATGTACTCATGTATGAATTAATTGTCTGCAAAGTGAGAGTGAATGAAGGGAAGGAATAAATGTGTTTGTT
Organism: Pholidichthys leucotaenia; assembly: GCA_020510985.1. Classification (NCBI taxonomy): domain Eukaryota; kingdom Metazoa; phylum Chordata; class Actinopteri; order Cichliformes; family Pholidichthyidae; genus Pholidichthys; species Pholidichthys leucotaenia. The sequence continues at coordinate 48,658,207 of CM035839.1, forward strand.
TATAGTGAGTGACGAAGGGAGGAAGGCCTGAAATAGGCAAATGTGAGTTATGTTATATGTGTTAAATGTGAGTCAGGCTGTTATATTTGTGTATTTATAATATTTATAATATTTATGTTAAATGTGAGTCAGGCTGTTATATTTGTGTATTTATAATATTTATAATTGTGTATTTATAATTTTTCTGCATTGATGTATGTGGTTATTGTGTATATTTTTTATCTTGATTCTTTTTTCTAAAGCCCATCCAGGGACAAGAGTTGCAAATTAGCTAATAGCTATACACTCTATGTGCAACACATCAGATTGATTGTCTTTGATTAATTGTCTATGTTTATTGCACTGTCCCTGTCAAATAAACTAATCTACTACTACTAGATATGTAAACATTTGAAATAACATGGCTAGCTGCCAGACTAGTCATGTTCCATATACATAGCTTACTGATATGATTACAATAACTACAACGAAAAATTGTTTGTGTATCCTGTTATCACAACGTTGAAGGTGCTGTCAAGTTGTCAACCATTAAAATTACCTACAGAATATGGCACCTCCATTTGCCATGAAAATGTTAGCCATGTCCAATTGAGGGTATCATACATCTGTGTTACCGGCCACTGTAGTTTTGTCATCCAACGGACCTCTTGCACAAGGTAGAGCAGGGAAGGGCAACTTTGGTGGTAGTGAGAGCCACAAAATTTTTTCCTGACTTCCCGAGGGCCAGATTTACATGTAAACCTACTGTGGGATTTTTTTTTAATTTTAATTAATTTTTTTTTTTTTGGGGGGGGGGTATTATTTCCTGCAAAGTTAAACGTGTCACAATTAAAATTGAAAATGCAAATGAAAATAAAAGCTGCTCAGTGTTTCATCGTGTTGGAATTAAAATTACTGATAAAATTGTATCTGCCCTGCAATGGACTGGCGATCTGTGCAGCGTGTACCCTGCCTCTCGCCCAAATATGCTGGGATAAGCTCCAGCCCCCAGCCACGACCCAAAAAGGATTGAGCAGTAGAAGATGCATGGATGGATGGCTAAAATTATATCATGACCTAATTTTTAAAACTCTCCATCAAAATGATAAGCAAAGAGAAATTCCAGACAATAATTAACAAAAAAAAAGAAGCCAAGAAGAAAAGGAAATATAACGAGGCTCAGCTTGCTCTTTGATTCATTGTAGGTGTGGAGGGGCAGAGAAATACAGTGGTGTGAAAAAGTGTTTGCCCCCTTCCTGATTTCTCTTTTTTTTTTTGTATGTTTGTCACATTTAAATGTTTCAGATCATCAAACAAATTTAAATATTAGACAAAGATAACACAAACACAAAATGCAGTTTTTAAATGAAGGTGTTTATTATTCAGGGGGAAAAAAATCCAAACCTACATGGCCCTGTGTGAAAAAGTGATTGCCCCCTAAACCTAATAACTGGTTGGGCCACCCTTAGCAGCAACAACTGCAATCAGGCGTTTGCAATAACTGGCAGTGAGTCTTTTACAGCACTGTGGAGGAATTTTGGCCCTCTCATCTTTGCAGAATTGTTGTAATTCAGCCACATTGGAGGGCGTTTGAGCATGAACCGCTTTTTGAAGGTCATGCCACAGCTTCTCAATCAGATGCAGGTCAGGACTTTGACGAGGCCACTCCAAAGTCTTCATTTTATTTTTCTTAAGCCATTCAGAGGTAGAGTTGCTGGTGTGTTTTGGATCATTGTCCTGCTGCAGAATCCAAGTGTGCGTCAGCTTGAGGTCACAAACAGATGGCCGGACATTCTCCTTCAGGATTTTTTGGTAGACAGCAGAATTCATGGTTCCATTTACCACAGCAAGTCTTCCAGGTCCTGAAGCAGCTAAACAGCCCCAGGCCATCATACGACCACCACCATATTTTGCCGTTGGTATGATGTTCATTTTCTGAAATGCTGTTACTTTTATGCCGGATGTAATGGGACACACACCTTCCAAAAAATTCAGCTTTTGTCTCGTCGGTCCACAGAGTATTTTCCCAAAAGTCTTGAGGATCATCAAGACGTTTTCTGGCAAAACTGAGACAAGCCTTTATGTTCTTTTTGCTCAGCAGTGGTTTTCATCTTGGAACTCTGCCATGCAGGCCATTTTTGCCCAGTCTCTTTCTTATGGTGGAGTCATGAACACGGACCTTAACTGAGGCAAATGAGGCCTGCAGTTCTTTGGATGTTGTTGTGGGGTCTTTTGTGACCTCTTGGATGAGTCGCCGCTGTGCTCTTGGGGTAATTTTTGTCAGCCGGCCACTCCTGGGAAGGTTCACCACTGTTCCATGTTTTCGCCATTTGTGGATAATGGCTCTCACTGTGGTTTGCTGGAGTCCCAAAGCTGTAGAAATGGCTTTATTGTGGAGTGTGTGAATAAAGAGGCAGATTCATGGACAGACGATTTATTACACACTCACATCTCACAAGCACAGAAAAGACTGAATCATTACAGCAACCTCTCCTCTTTAACCCAACTCACTCTTCACACGTTTCCTGGCATTTTTCATCACACAGCATGACATTTACATTACACTGCATTCAACCCCCTATGTCCTTGACTCCTTCCTGCTATCTCGCCAGGAACCCCCTGAGCATTGTTTCCCATGCTTATTCACTGTCTCTGTCTGAGATGCTAAATAATTTGACTTCCCCAAGGTCCTACACCCCCCCCCCCCCAGCATCTTAGATAGAACATCAGTCCACACGCTGTTTTGGCTTCCGTCTCCTCCCATATCGGCTGTAACTGGGGTTTACTGCCTCCGTGGTGCTGCTGTGCCGGTGGGGGGCTGCTGGGAGTGTGTCTGACTGCGGGCGGGCCGTGGCGAGGGGGGGGAAACTTCACTCTGTCCGTGTGGCTGCTCTGGTGAATCATTTCCCTGGGGAGCTCTCCATGGGGGTCTTCCATGCCGAGGGGCCCTAGCCAACAGCACTTACTCGTCCGCCACTACAAAAGCGGGTTTGAGTCTGTCTATGCCAATTTTCTCCCGCCTACCCCACCAAGTCTAGCAAAAAATGCTTATCCCCTGTTTCCAACACTCTGAACGGTCCATCATAGGGTGGGCGCAATGGAGGGCAGTGGGCGTTGTGTCTGACGAACACGAACTCCGCGTTCTTCAAAGTTTTAGGCACGAACGCACGTGGAAAACAGTGGTGGGCCGGGCCCGGTAGCGTGCCTGTGTTTGCGCTATGCTGCAAAAGCTGAGACGGGCAGCTGTCCGGCGCGGGGGGGGGCGCAGCCGTAGGGGCTGCTCAAAAACAAGCTCTGCCGGGGAAGCTTCCAAATCCTCTTTTGGCACGGAGCGCAACCCCAATAAAACCCACGGCAACCTGTCCACCCAATTTGCATCCATCAGTGAAGCCCTGAGTGCTGCTTTCAGTGATCTATGAAAACGCTCGCATAACCCATTGGCCTGTGGGTTGTACGCAGTTGTGCGATGAATTGCAACACCCAGGCTGCGGGCCATCGCGGACCAGAGGTCGGAAACAAATTGAGGGCCCCTGTCGGACAGTCCGACGGGATTCCAAAACGCGCCACCCATGCTGTTAAAAAAGCACGTGCTACATCCGCGGACGTGGTTGCTGCCACCCGGACTGCTTCTGGCCAGCGCGTGGTGTGGTGCACCACTGTCAGGAGGTGCGTGCACCCCGTGATAGCGGGAGTGGGCCCACGAGGTCCACATGAACATGGTCGAACCTCTTAGCCGGTACCCAAAACAGCTCCAAGGGAGCTTTCTTGTGTCTGTGTACCTTGGCTCGTTGGCACGCCACGCAGGCCGCAGCCCACTCTTTTACTTGTTTGCGTAGGCTTGGCCACACGAACTTCTCTCCCACCATTTTGACTGACGCGCGCACTCCTGGGTGCGCCAGAGTGTGAACCGACTCAAACACGCGGCGGCGCCATGCGACCGGGACCACCGGACGCGGGCGTCCCGTGGAGACATCGCAGATTAGGGGGGACATGCCGTCTTGCAGTACCCTGCTCTCCAGCCTTAACCCTGTTGGTCCAGACTGGAGCACGCGCACGTCTGCATCGCTAATCTGCTCCGCGGCCATGGCTGCGTAATCTATCCCCACGTAGACTGGGGCCACCATGGCGGCCGAGAGGCAGTCCGCCACCATATTCAGTTTACCCGACACATGCTGAATATCGGTAGTAAACTCTGAGATCGCGGCCAGCTGTCTCTGCTGCCGGCCCGACCACGGTTCTGAAACCTTGGCCATCGTGAACGTTAGCGGCTTGTGGTCCACGAACGCGGTGAAGCTGCGCCCTTCCAGCCAGAACTGGAAGTGGCATATGGCCAGGTGGAGGGCCAGCAACTCCCTGTTGAACGCACTGTATTTACGTTCACTGTCGCTCAAAGTTCTGCTGAAAAAGGCGAGCGGCTGCCAAGCCCCGGCGACGCGCTGCTCCAAGACGGCCCCTATGGCCACGTCTGAAGCGTCGGTGGTGAGCGCTATCCGGGCCGCCGGGTCTGGATGCGCCAGCAGTGCGGTGTTTGCCAGGGCTGCTTTAACCTCCGAGAAGGCCCGCTCTCGCTCCGGGGTCCATTTGACCCCATCCGCGGGTTTCTGTCTCTTGAGCGCGGCGTACAATGGTTGCATGAGCCGCGCCGCGCGGGGAAGGAAACGGTTATAAAAATTCACCATCCCCAAAAATTCCTGCAGTGCCCTGACCGTCTGAGGCCGGGGAAAATCCGCCACAGCGTGCACTTTGTCGGGCAACTGGATCGCTCCTTCTGGAGAGACGCGGTGCCCCCAAAAAATCAATCTCCATCACGCCGAACTGGCATTTTAAGATAAGATAAGATAAGATAAGCCTTTATTAGTCCCACAACGGGGAAATTCCAGGATTGCAACAGCACAGGGATAGCAACACTCAGAGCAACAATCAGAAGGCAAGAAAAAAAAAAAAAAAAAAAAAAAAAAAAAAAAAAAAAGCAAGCAAGAGCAGCTAATAAACATATGTACGTATTACTATAAAATATATATATATACACACACACACAGACACACAGTGCAGAGCATTGTAGCTGGATGGAATAAATATATGAATATATGAACACACAGTGCAGAGCATTGTAGCTAGATGGAATAAATATGTAAATATATAAACACCCACAGTACGGAGCATTGCAGCTAGGTGGAATAAATATGCAAGTATATAAACACACACAGTGCGGAGCAATGTAGCTAGATGGAATAATATGTAGATATATAAATATATAAACACCCACAGTACGGAGCATTGTAGCTAGATGGAATAAATATGCAAATATATAAACACACACAGTGCAGAGCATTGTTGCTAGATGGAATGAAACAGCATAACCGTCTACTTAGTTATCCTACATGGTATGATTATGTGCCCATACATATTCTCACCCTCCATAGCGACCGGTATGTTCCTAGTTGTATGCCGGAGAGGACCATTGTGTAAGTCTATTGCATCTTTTGCATTCAAAAAACTATTAGTTTGTTACGTCTTTTTGCTATCTCTGCGAGCAGCCCTGCTTAGGTTGTACAGTCTGACAGCCGTTGGTAGGAAGGACCTACGAAACCTCTCGGTTGTGCACCTGGGATGATGTAGTCTGCTGCTAAATGAGCTCCTCAGTGCATTCAGTATGTCCTGCATAGGGTGGAACTCGGACTCCAGCAGAGATGACAGTTTAGCCACCGTCCTTCTCTCTCCTATCTCCTCCATCGGATCAAGGCGCTGCCCCAGGACAGAGCTAGCTTTCTTAATCAGTTTGTTCAGTCTCTTCCTATCGGCTGCAGTAATGCCACTGCCCCAGCAGACCACTCCAAAAGTGATGGCTGATGCCACCACCGTGTCATAGAATGACTTCAGCAGCGCCCCTTGTACACCAAAAGACCTGAGTCTCCTCAGCAGGAACAGCCTGCGCTGTCCCTTCTTGTAGAGTGCATCAGTATTGTGTGACCAGTCTAGTTTATTGTTCAGATGAATACCCAGGTACTTATAGGATGTCACCATCTCGATGTCTGTTCCCTGTATATTTACTGGTACTGTGAGGGGCTGCCCATGCCTGCGGCAGTCCACCACCAGCTCCTTAGTTTTCCTCGCGTTGATCTGGAGGCAGTTCCGATGGCACCAGTCCACGAAGTCCTGGATAAGCCCTCTGTACTCAGCTTCATCTCCATTGGAGATGAGGCCAACGATCGCAGAGTCATCAGAGAACTTCTGTAGATGGCAGTGTGTTGTGTTGTGTGAGAAGTCCGCAGTATAAAGAGTGAACAGGAAGGGAGCCAGCACCGTTCCCTGGGGGGCCCCCGTGCTACTGATGATCGTGTCGGACACACAGTCCCGGGTTCTCACAAACTGAGGCCGGTTCGTGAGGTAGTCCAGGATCCATGATGACAGGTGCTGGTCCACCCCTGCGCGCAGCAGCTTGTCCTTCAGGATCATCGGTTGGATGGTGTTGAAAGCACTGGAGAAGTCAAAGAACATGATCCTCACCATATTCCCGGGCTTCTCCAGGTGGGACAGAGAACGGTGAAGGAGGAAGATCACCGCATCCTCCACCCCAATGCCATGCTGGTAGGCGAACTGGAGTGGATCCATCGCTGGTTCCACCAGGGGGCGGAGGTGAGCAAGGAGCAGTCTCTCCAGGGTCTTCATCAAGTGGGACGTCAAGGCCACCGGTCTGTAGCTGTTCAGGTCTTTGGGGTGGGAAGTTTTTGGTACAGGTACCACACAAGATGTTTTCCACAGCTGTGGTACCCTCCCCAGTTTCAGGCTCATGTTGAAGATATACGTCACAATCCCACACAGCTGGTCTGCACAGGACTTGAGGAGCTTTGCGCTGATGCCGTCCGGTCCCGGCGCCTTCCTCGCCTTGATCTTCCTCAGCTCCGTCCTCACCTGGGTCCTGGTCAGGGTCAGGATGGGGGGCTGTGTGTTGGGAGTGGGGGGGTGTTGGTAGAGTGGGGAGTGGGCAGCAGGACTTGATTTCTTTAGAGGCAGCAGTGGTTGTTGTGCAGTCAGGGGGGAGGGCGGTTGGTCAAATCTATTGAAAAACAGATTCAGGTTGTTCGCCCACTCCCTGCCCCCTGTGGCCTGGGGGGAGGTATTCTGGAGCCCCGAGATGGTTTTGAGGTTTCTCCAGACCCCGCTGATGTCGCTCTGTTGCAGCTTGTCCTCCATCTTCTTCCTGAAGCTGTCCTTGCCTTCTCTGATCTTTCTCCTCAGCTCCCTCTGTACGGACTTCAGCATCTCCCTGTTCCCCGACCTGAAGATCCTCTTCTTCTCTCTCAGAAGTGTTTTTATCTCAGGGTTGATCCAGGGTTTGTTGTTTGAGTGACGTCGTATGGTCTTGGTGGGAACGGATTTGTCCACACAGAAGCTGAGGTAGCCCGTGAAGGTGTGAATGAGGCCATCGATGTCCTCACCATGTGGATCGCAGAGCTGCTTCCAGGCGGTGGCTTCAAAACAGCCCTTTAGGGTGTCCATTGTCTCCTCAGACCATAACTCCACAGTGTGCATGGCCGGAGGTTGTCTGTGCACTAGGGGTTTGTACACCGGCCGGAGATGAACCAAGTTGTGATCCGATCTCCCGAGTGGGGGTAGTTGTGATGAGGTGTACGCCTCCTTAGTGTTTGCGTAGAATAAATCCAGTGTTTTATTGTCTCTAGTGTGGCATGTGACATACTGGGTGAACGTGGGTAGAATGGGAGACAGTGAAACATGGTTGAAATCGCCTGAGATGAGGAGAAGAGCATCTGGGTGTTCTGTCTGCAGCCTGCTGGTTACTGAATGGATGACGTCACGTGCTGTCCCAGCGTTCGCCGTCGGATTTGCATAAACAACAATGCAGATCACGTGTGAGTGTTCTCTCGGGAGATATGTAGGCCTCATGCTAACAGCTAGCAACTCAATGTCTTTGCTGCAGTGTCGTTGTTTAACAGTGATATGTCCCGGTCTGCACCAGTTGTTGTTAACATACATGATCACTCCACCGCCCCTAGTTTTGCCACTCTCTGGTGTTCGGTCAGCTCGTATCATGTGAAAACCCTCCAGCTCAATGTTAGCATCTGCTGCTAGTTCAGTTAGCCACGTCTCAGTAAACAAAAGGAGAGAGCACTCCCGGTATGTGCTATCATAACGGGAGATAGCCGCTAGCTCATCTAACTTTCCCAGTATCGACCGTACATTTCCCATGACAACAGATGGAAGGGAGGGTCTGTACCTTATATTTTTTGTCCTCCGCCTTACTCCAGCCCGGCAGCCGCGGCGTTTTCGCCTCAGTTCACTCGGTATGTCGAGTTTTTCCAATGGGACCGGGTGGCGGTTGAATGCTAGCAGCTGTTCTCTGCTGTATCGTATCCTGCTATAGACAGTGGCTCCGTCCACCGGCTCAGGAGACATTTAGGACGATCTGTGTGTCCGTGATATAAGTGGGGTGAAAAAAAAAGACGGATCAAAAGAGAGAGGAAGGGAAAAAGACTCGGAATCGAGCCGCTGTTGCAAAAGGCAGCCTACTCGTGTGGCGCCGAGAGAAAAGAAAAAAAAAAAAAACAAAAAAAAAAAAAAAAAAAAAAAACCACTGCGCCACCGTGCAGCCCATTTTGCCGGGTTGATTATTAACCCGTGCTCCTCCAACCTCCGGAAAATCGTCCTGAGGTGGGTTTCGTGTTCGTCTTCGGACGCACTGGCTACCAGGATATCGTCCAGGTAGACGAACACGAACGGGAGATCGTGCGGCACTGCATCCATCATGCGCTGGAACATCTGTGCCGCGCCTTTTAACCCGAATGGCATGCGCAGGAACTCGAATAAACTGAACGGAGTTATTACTGCTGTTTTGGGTACGTCCTCCGCACGCACTGGGACCTGGTGGTAACCGCGGACCAGGTCTATTTTGGAAAAAGTGCGTGCTCCGGCGAGGTGAATGGAAAAGTCCTGTATGTGGGGAATCGGGTAGCGGTCGTGTGCTGTGGCGTTGTTCAACCTGCGGAAATCACCGCACGGTCGCCACGATCCCTCAGCCTTAGGGACCATGTGTAGCGGGGATGCCCATGGGCTGTTCGAACGCCTGATGATGCCCAACCTTTCTAGGTTGGTGAACTCCTCGTGCGCTATGGCCAGTTTAGCTGCATCCAAGGGCCGAGGTCTTGCAAAAACGGGCGGCCCGGTGGTGGGGATAAAGTGCTCCACCCCGTGTTTAGCGATGGCCGCCGAAAACGTCGGGACCGTGAGTGCTGGGAACTGAGTGAGCAGTGCGTGGAACTTACCGCCTGGAGCTGTGACGTTGGCTTGTGCTGTTGGCTGAGTCCCTCGAGCTATACAGGGGAGAGATTCAAAGGACAGTGCATTAACCAGGTGCCTGTTAGCAACATCCACAAGTAAACCGTGCGCACACAGAAAATCAGCGCCCAGGATCGGGCAACACAGTGCTGCTATGATTAAAGTCCACTCGTACGAGCGGCCATGTAGAGTTAAGGCCAGTGTTCTCTCACCGAACGTCTTAATCTCCGAGCCGTTTACTTGCCACAAGTCCGGGGCCGCTAGGTCCTGCCAGCCGGTCAGCGTAGGATGGCAGGATAACGCTCTTCTGGGCTCCGGTGTTGACGAGGAAGCGTCTCCCCGAGCGCGAGTCCGTCATGTAGAGCAGCTTGTTCTCTTCACCGGCGGTCGCAGCTGCTACCGACTGCCGGCCTTGGTGTTTCCCGAGCGCTTGAACTGGCACGGTGGCGCACATCTCAGGGATGGCAATTTTCCGCCAATCCGCGGATTTCCGCCGATTTATTTTCAAATTGATCATTTCTGTGAATCGTCTAAATCCATTGAGAAAATTTTAGGGGGGGGTAAGGTACCTTATTGTTACCGATTTTAGCGAAAATCAACACGATTACATAAGCGCTCGGCGCTTCCCCGGGTCAAGTCTCCTGCGATAACCCGGATGTGTTGTGTTCAAGCTACTGCTGTATTGTAAACAGCCCTGCGATTGGATAGTTGCAAACGATTGGACCAGTCAAATGGCTCGTTGTATGCTTTGTCAAAAATTCATGGCGGCGTGTTCTCAGGGATGTGATTTTCTGCTAATTCGCCGAATTCCGCTTTATTTTATCTTCCAGGAAGATGAAGTACATTAAGTACGTTAGCGGCTTGTGGTCCACGAACGCAGTGAAGGTGCGCCCTTTCAGGCAGAACTGGAAGTGGCGTATGGCCAGGTGGAGAGCCATTAACTCTCTGTCGAACACGCTGTATTTACGCTCACTGTCGTGCAAAGACCTGCTAAAAAAGGTGAGCGGCTGCCAAGAACGGCAACGCATTGCTCCACGACGGCCGCTATGCCCATGTCCGAGGCAGCGTTTGCCAGAGCTGTTTTAACCTCAGAACGCCTGCTCCCGTTCAGGAGTCCAGTTGACTCTGTCCGCCGGTTTCTGTTTCTAGAGTGCGGCGTACAACGGCTGTATGAGCTGGGCTGCGCGGGGGAGGAAATGGTAATAAAAGTTAACCATCCCCAAAAACTCCTGCAGCGCCCTGACATTGATGTTGAGGAGAAAAAAATAGCAAAACAATTTAGTTAGATTACTTTATGATTCCAAACAGTTTGAAATTGACAGTGCACAGTGGACATTGACTCATAACTTTTTAATATTTCTAAGACTTGGCTACATCAGTGATTGTGCAAAATGAACTGCTCAAGACTCAATGGAGGTTGAAACTGGTGATCTGAAATGAATGCTGAAATTATAAAAAGTAATGGTATGTTGGAATTTTATTTCTATTATGGAATAGATAAAATTAACTGATTTTGATTTGATCAAGTTTTAAAGCATGTGATGGATAATGCTTGTTGGAATATTTTAGGAATGCTATCTTCTTGGAACATAAGTCAATATTATGCAGTAATAAGTGGCATTCACCTGTTTGTTTTATGTCATTTAAGCACAGTTCTGAGACTTAAAAATCATAAAAACCCAGGAGCTTCGGGGGGCTTTGCCCCCCTTGTCCCCCCAAGGGGGATCTGCCCCGGACCCCGCTGGGGGACTATGTCCCCCAGACCCCCTGCTGAATTTTCAGATAATTTCCCCAACCCCAAATCACATCCCTGGTTCGTGTTGGAATTCTGAGCTTTCGGTATTGTTTTCAGCGGAATTATGAGATTTTTATCGAAGGATCAGGAGTCATCAGTGCTAGAAATAGACAAGTGTCAAAAATAATTCCCGATGGAATTGGCTTGAGAGAAAAATGACGGTAAAGGTGAAAATTGGCTCAAAGTTTGACGAGGTAACAGAAACACTCGGACAGTTTCTGAAGAAACCAGAAAAGGAGATGAAGTTCAAAGTTCAGAGACTGGCACAGCTTACTGCCAAAAGGAAGAAAGTTTCACATTAGAAGTGACTTGGTGACCAGTGTAAATAGTGTAATAAACTCTTATAGAACTGTTAAATATGTTGGACTAAAGGCAGTGAGACAACACTGAAGAAAAAGTAAGTTAACTTTTCATTAAATTTAATGATTTATCTAAGTCTAGTATTTCATTTTTTTTATCATTTTTTTTCAGTCTAAATTACTTCTTTTTTTACTGAAAACCTCCCAGCTACAGGGGGGCTGTGCCCCCCCGGCTCCCCCATAAGTCAATCGACCAAATTAGATTTCAGCTGAAATCAGAATTTCCTGTTGCCATTCCTGACATCTGCGCACGTTCTCTCCGAAGCGGCGGTGGTAGAAGCAGAGCGTGTCTCTCTGGCGCTCCTTGGCCCCCGCTGCCGCTACCGTCGGTGGCTCCTCGCCTCCTCTGGTCGTCTTGCTGGGCTCCGCCGCCGCCGCGTTGACTGTGATCGCCCTGGTGGTGAGGATGATCCGACCAGCTTCCTGGGCTAGCGCACGGTAGTCATGCGCGGCCAGCAACGGCGAATTGGCCAGAACCGCTCTCACCTCTGTTGGAAGGTTCCGGAGGAAAAGGTGGGCAAACAGAAAGTGCCCGTCGTCCTTGCCCATTAACGCCAGCATCTTCTCCATCAGGTCGACGGCCGAACCATCTCCTAACTCGGTCCGCCCCAGGAGCCTCTCCGCTCTCTCACATTCCGAGAGCGTGTAGCGCTGGGTCAGCGCAGCCTTGAGCGCCTTGTATTTGTCGCGGGCTGGAGGCTGATCGAGCAGGCTCGCTGCCTGCTGGGCTGTGCGAGCGTCCAGCGCTGCTACCACATGGTAGAATTTGGTGTCGTCTGCCGTTACTCCCCGGAGGGCGAACTGGGCCTCGGTGTGGAGGAACCAAGAGCGTGGGTTGTGCTGCCAAAAGTCCGGTAGCTTGACTGAAACCGCACACGCGTTGCTGGGGGTTCCAGTCCGGGCTGTCTGTGGGATGGCTGCTGCGTCGCTGGGGCTTCCCGACCGGGCCGGCTCCGGGGTTCTTGCCTCGCTTTCCATAATTCATCTAGGGTCACCAGTGTGGAGTGTGTGAATAAAGAGGCAGATTCATGGACAGACAATTTATTACACACTCACATCTCACAAGCACAGAAAAGACTGAATCATTACAGCAACCTCTCCTCTTTAACCCAACTCACTCTTCACACGTTTCCTGGCATTTCTCATCACACAGCATGACATTTACATTACACTGCATTCAACCCCCTATGTCCTTGACTCCTTCCTGCTATCTCGCCAGGAACCCCCTGAGCATTGTTCTCCCATGCTTATTCACTGTCTCTGTCTGAGATGCTAAATAATCTGACTTCCCCAAGGTCCTACATTATAACCTTTTCCAGACTGATAGATCTCAATTACTTTGTTTCTCATTTGTTCTTGAATTTCTTTGGATGGCAGCATGATGCCTAGCTTTTGAGGATCTTTTGGTCTATTTCACTTTGTCAGGCAGGTCCTATTTAAGTGATTTCTTGATTGAGAACAGGTGTGGCTGTAATCAGGCCTGGGTGTGGCTAGAGAAATTGGACTCAGCTTTCCAAAGATGTGATAAACCACAGTTAATTTATGTTTTAACGGGGGTGGGGGGGAAATCACTTTTTCACACAGGGCCATGTAGGTTTGGATTTGTTTTTACCCTTAATAATAAACACCATTTAAAAACTGCATTTTGTGTTTACTTGTGTTATCTTTGTCTAATATTTAAATTTGTTTGATGATCTGAAACATTTAAGTATGACAAACACACACAAAAAAAAGAGAAATCAGGAAGGGACAAACACTTTTCACACCACTGTAGCTGTGTAAGCTTGGCAATGTCTGGCTCACCAGTATGGGGAATTAAAAAAAAGTTTGAACCACTGGTATAAATGAACAAAAAAAAAAAAAAAAATCAGCAGATTACAATGACCAGTCTCTGAACTTTTATTGCTGACATAGGATTTTAACAGTGTGCCTCAGTCGCACTCTCTAGAAAGAAACCTCAAAGCTTGGAATATTTTTCTGCTCAGTTAAGGAAAGCCTCTAAGCTCCATGCTTCACCTGCCAAATAAGAATAAATGCTACAGCTCCTCAGCTGTACAGTTTATTCATGTTTAAAAGCAGCCTACTTTGTGCATTTATTGCTGTTTACAGCCTATTAATGTGATCTTACCATGCAAACTATACCTTACAACACTCTGGTGCACACTGCTGCTCCCGCTAGTGGCTCCCTCACTCTCACTGTCACTTGTAGAGAGTGGCACTTAGGTTTTGATTAGAGCTCCCTCTGCTGGCAGACTCTATATATGCATTTAAGAATGCAGTTCTACATGTAATATAAATAAATAGTTGATTTTTGGAAATGGACTGGTGGGCCACAGTGGATGAAGGGGTAGGCACATGCCCATCCCTGATGTAGAGTGATGTTCACATTCTGGACTTTTTGCAGCTCCATTTCCTGTTCCATTATGTTTGCTGATTCCTGGGTGCTTTCTCATCAATAAGTCATTTTTATCACTTTCACTTATTATTGTACATACTGGAAATAGTGTACAGGCAGATAGTTTTTCTTTATAAAGGTATGCACTGTATAAAATTGTTTTTGTCACCATACTGGGCCGTTTAATAGTTCGCCCAGTTAACTTAGCATAGCACAGCTATCATATTGTTTATGTCTCTGCCATTCCAAATATCACTGCATGGGCTGTAATAGACATGTGAAACTCACCAAAACATATGTCTGACTCCCAGTTGTTACCTGACTTGTTTTAATATTACATTTGTGTATGCAGAATCCCTCAGTTATTGATGTTACCAATACGGTTAATGATATTAGCCTATTTAGCTTCCAGTTGCTAGTGTGTTGTTTATTCTGAAACTTGGTACCATGGTTTGATACACTCTGATGATGTGCATATTGCAATTTCACTCTCATCGGATGACCTTGAGGTCAAAGGTCAGAGGTTAGATTTTTCCCTAAATCTTCTAAACACAATAACTACTGAAAGAAATGATGTAGGCTTTTCAAATCGATACAGTAGTTATCTGTAATACACATCTTGGACGACTTACACCCTGACCTAACTATGGGTTTGGGGTCAAGGGGTCAAAGCTCAAAGTTAACATTCGGGCTGAAATGATTAGTTGATGTTGTTGATGACGTTGATCATAAAAATTTGTTGATGCAGATTGTTATTGTCGACAAATTGTTTAATTTTAAAGTTTATTTGCATGCCACGGAAATGTTCAGATTAACTGTTCCAGCGAAGAAGAAGAAGAGGAACGCATCATGGCGACACAAAGAGAAAATCACAGAGCAGGCCAAAAGTTTCCATAGTATGGAAGGATTTTACAGAAAATTAATAAGTGAAACAAGTTAAATGTAAACTGTAAAGCAGTTTGTCATATCACAGCTGCACTACAGCTCTGCATCCATTACCTCCTCCTCTCCGTTCCTTCATTTCCAGCCACCTGTCAGCGGACTGCACCGGTAAGGTGAGCACTTCTTATTTTCAATGAAGTCAGTGTGGTCACTATTAGTTTACCTGTTGTCGGATAGTCAACAGGTAAACTATTTAAACAGCACGCACTAATATGCACCCCAGGGCCTCAGGATGGAAAAGACCACGGGGCAAGCCACGCACCAGATAGTTTGATGTGGTGGAGAGAGACCGCCGACAGCTTTGTGTCACTGTTGACGGCGCAGAGAAGCTGGCCCAAAACCGGTAATATTGGCTGGCTGGTTAACCTGATTGACTCTACGCATGGTGCTGGCCACCCAGCCCTCACCCCACAGGGCGAGGGCGGGTGGGAACCATCACTTACGATGGTTGCTGACAGCTGAGCTGCTTCCGTTATGCTGGCTAATATGTTAACTGCAATAAATAGGTGAATTACATGAGCAACTTCCTCTTTGTCGTATTCTCTATTATTGTCACCGTAATATCAGCCTTCATTCTGAATATTAGTGCATCTCGGTAAATTAAAATATCATGACTTGTAATTTAATTTAAAAAAGATAACCATAATCATCACAGATAAATTTAAAATTTCTTAAATATTTCACTGTATGTGTGGTGAATGTTATGTTTGCCCCTTCGGGGCAAAGAGAGACAAACCAAATATAGACAAACCCAAGCACTGGATGAGTTTGTGCATTTATTAATTAAAGAAACATAACAGTCCCAAAATAGTGCAAAAACCAAAATGCAGAAACAAGAATAACTTACAGGTAAAGCGCTCCTGAGCCATTCATCTCAGGAGGAGATGAGGAAACAGTATTATAGGAGAACTGCCCTGAGGAGTGCTCAGGGAAGGAACACACAATGTAATGGCGAGGACTATGTGAACAGCCTGAGCTTAAGTAATAGGTGAAATAACAACATGAGTGATAACAGGTTTGGGCAGACCTGAGCAGGAGAAGGGAACAATAATTGGAGTCAGCTGGTAGTAGTAATGAGAGGTGAGGGAGGGGCGGCTGACAGCTTGACAGGCACCCACACAAACCCAGAAACGACACCTGACAGCCGTCAACCCACAGAATAAATATAAACAAAACCAAATACCGACTAGAAAATAATTACAAATGAAGCAAAACATGGCCAACACAGACTGAAACATAAACGGGCAAATAAAAGGCAGTGATGACTCAAAGAAGGAACCAAAAAATACAGCAGATAAATATATATGAATATAACAAAAGAGCCACGAGACTGAGTCTGGCAGAACATCGGACCCAGCTCGTGACAGTGAAAGCTCACATTCCTGCACTGATATTTAAAGTGTTTTTTTTTTAATTATTTATTTTGGACCGGAAGAAGTTCTTTTAATTTTCATCTGAAGCCTAATTAAACTTTTAAACTTCTAGACCCAGCAAGGTTTCAAACTGGATGGACTAGCTTGTTGTTTTCTTTTTTTACATTAATCGAGTTGAATATTACTCTAGTTTGTTTTTAACCCGCAGTTACAGCAGCCTTTATGGAGCAGCAGAGCTGCTATTTAAGTTTTTACACTTAACATCTATTATTTAATTGTGTTGCTACAAACACTTATGATTAATCTGTCAAGTTCAAGTCTTCAACTCATGTTTGATGGGTCATTATTTTATTTAGCTATGGTGTGGCGGCATGAAATAATAAGGAGCGAACTGAGAGTTTTTGAGGGAGTTTATTGATCATACCGCCATCACAACACCCACTCCAGCGCCGTGCAGGCGCGCCGGAGCGGGCCCGGAGGCTCTCGTCAGGAGACACGGAATGTGTCTAGTCAGAAGCGGTGGTCAGAGAGAGAGGAAGAGTTACAGAGCGATATGCAGTTTAAATACCCCACTACAGACAATACATGAAAGGCACATTTGCATCACAGTACAGAACAGGAAGCATGAACACCTGCATTTGAGTCACACATATCAACAGGATACTGGCGCCTGAACTAGACAAAGAGAGGCTGCCTATTGATCTCAATACACACATCTCATTGTTCTGCTAATCGCCCCAGCTGAGCGCTCTGCTTGTCCCAGTCTGTTGTGGGGGTCACCCACAGTACCCCCCCCCCCCCCCCCCAGAGGGCTCAGCAGGAAGCTGAGGCCTCGATAGTCAGGCTTTGGTAGCGAGCAGGGAAAGCTCTGAGCAAGCGGCGGAGGGGGAGGGAGGAGGGTGGGGGTAGCAAGTGCCGGCCCGGGAACGAAGTTGTCTGGGCCGCGCAAAAATTGCATGTGGATCCACGATGTTGAGGGGCTGTCCTGTTGAACGTGGCGGAGGTCCACAGCGGTTGTGCGAAGAAAAATTTGTCTCTGACTCCTCTCGCGGCTATGAAGAAAAACAGGAGCTGCAAGGCTGCGTAGCGGCTGTGAGAGAAAAGGAGCTGCAGCTGTGTGAGGGACTTGGCGTGTTGGCTTTAGGTGCGCGCGCGCAGCCCTAAAGCCCTCAGGGACAGCTGACGGCTGAATTCCCTTGTGCGCCGTGGCTGAGATCCATACAAAATCCTGTGAGCGAGCTGCGTGTGTGCTTCAGGTGTGTGAGCAGCCCTGAAGGTTCTGTGTGCAGCGGCGAAGGACGATGGCAGTCTGTGGAGCCGTTATTGTCCCGTGCGTGGTGCGCCGTCCTCGTAACCCCCCGGTGTGCGTGCGGGGTTCGGTGCTTGGCAGGTCTGCTGTAGAGGCGAGTCAGGGTCAGGGAGCTTGCTGGAGATCAGCGTAGTTGGCGCCGATGGTCATCCCTGTTCAGGTTGTTGCTGTAGTTCGGTCATGGTGCGTTCAGGTCCATGCGCTGCGTTCTCCGTCGGCCCTGGAGGTCGCCGTCGTGGAGAGAGGACGAGGTGCGTGCACTCTCGTGTGGAGGAGCTGTGAGAGCGGCCGGTCCCAGCGTGGATGTGCAGATCTCAGGCGTGCAGATCTCACCATGAAGCTTTCTGCAGCTTTCCCGGTAGTGGGTGATCTCCAGAGAGTTTCGCCTGGTGGTGGCTCTGCGTCGAGGTCTCCCTGTAGCAGAAGGGAGGGCAGATCATTTGCCTCAGGCTGCTGCGTTCGCTTGTCGTTGGAGAGTCACCGCCGGGGGCTGCCAGTGTGTTCTTTTCTTGGGTCGGACCACCAGTGTGGCTGTCCAGACCAGAAGGTTGCGTTGCACAAAGCGTGTGCTTTCTTGGGGTCACCAGTGTGGCAGCATGAAATAATAAGGAGTGAACTGAGAGTTTTTGAGGGAGTTTATTAATCATACCGCCATCACAACACCCACTCCAGCGCCGTGCAGGCGCGCCGGAGTGGGCCCGGAGGCTCTCGTCAGGAGACACGGAATGTGTCTAGTCAGAAGCGGTGGTCAGAGAGAGAGGAAGAGTTACAGAGCGATATGCAGTTTAAATACCCCACTACAGACAATACATGAAAGTCACATTTGCATCACAGTACAGAACAGGAAGCATGAACACCTGCATTTGAGTCACACATATCAACAGGATACTGGCGCCTGAACTAGACAAAGAGAGGCTGCCTATTGATCTCAATACACACATCTCATTGTTCTGCTAATTGCCCCAGCTGAGCGCTCTGCTTGTCCCAGTCTGTTGTGGGGGTCACCCACAATGGGAACTTTTTATAATAGGCTACATTATATTAAGGCAGAGACTGACAACAAAGTGATTTTCACAGGTGTGCAGGCTTAAACAGGTGAGTTAAAACATGACCTAGAGCCCCAAACAGGATCTGTGCCAGCAGGAAGCTGAGCTGGCAGACATGACAGAAATAATCGCGATTAGTCGACTTATCGAAACAGTCATTAGATTAGTTGACTACCAAAATAATTGTTAGTTGCAGCCCTAGTTAACATTCCAGTTACGCTGTGGTAAATGCTAAATTTGCTATTGCTGTAAAACGAGTGAAACTCAGATTGCGTTAAAACAATCTGAGGCTAACGGGCACGCGTGAGGCTTTTGGGCCAATCACCCACTAGTGATTGCATTTGATTACAAAACCTTCAGAATGACCGTCAACTCCAGCTCAAGAGCAGTCTTGCCGAAGGGCCCTAGGATCACTAGACGACGACGACAGGAAACAGCCTATGACATTGGAAAGGCCAAAGTTTCTGTCCCCTACTACCCCAAAAGGATTGCGACTTGGAACCTTAGAACACTGTACCAGCAGGGGAAGCTCAAGCAAGCCACTGCTGAAATGAAATGCATGAACACTGCCATCATGGGAGTCAGTGAAACAAGATGGCTTGGCACAGGGAAGATAACACTACAAGGAGGAGAAATCGTTATCTACTCGGGTCTACCAGAAGAACGCAAGGATCACAGCCGAGGTAAAGGAATGGTCATTACCAAGGAGACTGCAAAGAGCCTAACTGAGTGGGAGCCCGTCTGAGAGAATCATCACCACCAGATTCAAGTCTAAGTGTCAGAATGCAACTATCATCCAGGCGTATGTCCCCACAAACGAGGTCACGGATGAGGAAAAGGATGACTTCTACCAGCTACTTCATGCAACCATGAACAAGAGGAAGAGAAGAGACATCACAACTGTGATGGGAGACCTCAGCGCCAAAGTGGGTGAGTCAAATCAAGGTTACGAGGACATCATGGGAAGGCATGGAGTTGGGCTCATGAATGAGAATGGAGAACGGCTGGCAGACTTCTGTGCAGTGGAGGGGTTGATGATTGGTGGGACACTCTTCCCTCACAAGTTAGCACACAAGCTCACTTGGCAGACACCAATGTTGAAAATCAGATCGACCACATCAAGATCACAAAGAGATGGCGCAGAACCATGCAGACTGCTGGGTGAGGAGAAATGCAGATATTGGATCTGATCATCATATGGTAATGTGTACCCCAAGGATAAGGCTAGCTGCCCAGAGGAAGAGAACACAGATGACCACCAAGTGGAGAAGCTCAAGAAGAAAGAAGTGAAAGAAGGGTTCAAACTGGAGCTAGCAAACAGCTTTGACTGCCTGTACATGGGCTCGGATGAAGAGGAAGAAAAGGATGACAATGATGGCATTGAGACTGACTGGAAGAAGATCAAGAAAGCCTACATAGGAGCATGTGAAGAAGTACTTGGGAAGAGGAGAAGGGAACAAAGATTGGATGAGCAAAGACACTTGGAAAGGGAGAGAGGAGAAACGCAAGTTAAAAGCAAAGGTGGACAATGCATAGACTTGTGGGCAGAAGACAAATGCCCAGAGACAGTACGATGAGGCCGCTAAAAGGGTGAAAAGATGCTGTAGGAAGGATAAGAGGGAGTGGGTCAAAGGACTAGCTAAAGATGCCGAAGAAGCAGCAGCCAAACACGACTCAAAGACATTATACCAACTTACAAGAACTCTTAGTGGTAAAGCAACCAAGCAGTGCAAACTGGTATACTGCAGAGAAGGCAAACTAATTGGGGTAACACAGGAACAACTCAAGAAATGGCATGGACACTTCAAGGAAGTCTTAAATAGACCTTCTCCAGAGAACCCCCCACAGCTAGAACCAGCAATAGAACCACTCCCCATAAAGACAAGCATCATCACCAAGATGGAGATAAGGAAGGCACTGAAGTCCCCCAAGAATGGAAAAGCAGCGGGTTGTGATGGCATTCCGCAGAAGCGTGGAAAGAAGGGGACGAGCAATCCGTGAAAGCCCTACAACTGCCACTTAATAAGATCTGGATGCAGGAATGTATTCCCTAGGACTGGAAAAGAGGACAGATAATTAAACTGCCCAAGAAAGGTGACTTGACCCACTGCAAGAACTGGAGAGGGATTATGCTCCTTTCCACAGCCAGCAAGATATTGTGCCGTGTCATCCTCAATCGCATAGCCAATGCCCTGGAAAGCAAACTTCGCGACAATCAAGCTGAGTTCAGGCTGAACCGCTCTTGTTGTGACCAGATAGCCACCCTTCGAATTATCAGAGCAGTCCATCGAGTTCAATTCCCAACTGTACCTCCTCTTCATTGATTTCAAAAAAGCCTTTGACTCTGTAGACAGAAATACTCTTTGGAGCGTACTTCGACACTACGGAGTTCCTGGCAAAATTGTCAACATGATACAAATCTTCTACAAAGGATGCCCAGCACAAGTTGTACATGATGGCCAGCTTACTGAACCCTTCTCCATGACCACGGGCGTAAGGCAAAGGTGCTTTCTCAGCCCCATGCTCTTTCTAGTTGTGCTGGATTGGGTGATGAGAGAGACCACAGAAGGGCAGGCAACAGGAATCCAGTGGACACTCACAGAGAAGCTCGATGATCTAGATTTTGCGGATGATATCGTCTTGTTGAACCAAAGCATTCGACATATGAGCAAGAAGAGCATAAACCTTGAGGCCAACGCCAAGCATGTAGGATTGAAGATTAACACCGAAAAAAAACAAAGAAATGAGGATACACCTAACGGGAAGAGCTAACCCTATATAGTGCTCTGGAGACATTTTCAAGCAAGTGGAAGAGTTCACATATCTGGGCAGTGTAGTAGATGTAGAAGGAGGCACAACAAAGGATGTCAGCGCCTGCATCAACAAGGCTCAGACTGCATTCTCAATATTCTGTCCAGTCTGGAAGCTAAAGAATTTATCCACGAGAACCAAGCTGCAAGTCTTTAACTCGAATGTTAAATCAATCCTCCTTTATGGATGCAAAACAAGAAGCTTGACAAAGGAACACCTTGGGAAACTACAGACCTTCATCAACAAGCGTCTCCGTCACATTCTGAGGATATGGTGGCCCATCAAAATCACAAATGAAGAGCCGCTCCAATGTGCACAGCAAGAACCAGTAGAAATCTCCATCCATAGAAGATGGCGCTGGCTGGGTCATACTCTCCAGAAACTGCAAAACTCCATCACTAGACTAGCAGTGCAGTGGAACCCACAGGGGAAGTGTAAAAGAGGCAGACCAAGGTTTTTGGGAGAAGAACTGTGGAAAAGACATAAAGTCTGTGAATGTGACCTGGACAGAAGGTAAGACTAAGGCAACTAGAAAAGACCACTGGCATTTGTTCGTTGAGGCCCTATGCTCCGAATGTGTGGGCAAAGAGGACTGATGATGATAAAACGAGTAAAGCTAGGGCCACCAAACCTGGTATACAGGTTCACCTTGGGATCCTGACTTCTGACTATGGGTTTGGGGTCAAAAGGTCAAAGTTCTACATTGACATTCCCTATGCCTTATTTCTGTACGAGTAAACTAGGGTCACCAAACTTGGTACACAGGTTCACCCTGTGACCCTAAAGTGTGACTATGGTTTGGAAATTGCAAGGTCAAAGGTCAACATCAAAATGGCTTAGAAACTATATCTCAACAACAAAGAAAGCTAGGGTCACCAAACCTGGTACACGGGTTCACTCTGAGAACATGACCTTTGACTACAGGATTGGTGTCAGAAGGCCAAAGGTTGGCACTCCCTATGCTCTCTTACTATAGAACGTGTAAAGCTCTCTAGGGTCACCATACTTGCTACACAGGTTCACCTCAGGATCCTGCTCTGGAACTATGTGTTGTTTATGGGATTATCATAATTTGGTTTTGCCACAGTAATTATACTGAAAAGCTGAAAACTGTGCTGTCAGTAAGTATTTAGACCTTCAAAGAAAATGGAGGCGGGGGATATTGCACTCGCCTCAGAGTGCTCCATTAAATAGATTTCCTTTAAAGCCTTTTCTTTGCCTGTGAAAACTGCTCTGAAAAGCCAAGACATGAAATCCTCTAGTCCACTTTCATATCACAGTAAATGGAAATTACATAAGTCACATTTGCTAGAAATGGGACTAATTTTCCCTTCCCTCCTTGTTTCAGGATATCAGGATGCTCTATTTTTGTAGTTCCCACTGCTACAGATCCCTTTAGACTGTTCTGTGTCTCTTTCTGGTGACAGTGCAGGTCAGCTAACCACCACCACATGACCTAAAACTGAACTTTTAGCTGGGTTCAAATATAGTGCAGTTTGTGCCATGTAGACCCTATACTAACTGAACTCTTTTCTTTGATGGCATATGAGTGTGTCAACTTCATGTATGAATTGCATGGCTTTGTCACTTTTCCATTAGCAGTCCCAAAAGCAGTTTTTAATGTATCAGTTTCAATGGAACACAGCAAGTCCAAATGTGTTTATTCATGTGCAACTGATATTTCTGCACAATGTGTGTGCATTTTTAAATGTCAAAATTTTCAACTGTTTTGCAGAATGTCTCTACATACTAATAGCCGGGGAAAAAGATGGTAGATGGTTGTTTTTCTTTGAAGTGTCCCACTCTGCCTAAAATTATCTGACGGAAGCATTTTTTTCCACAAAAGATTCAGTAAAAAAAATTAATGACTTATATACAGAAGTGGGTAGAGTAGCCAGAAATTGTTCAAGTAAAAGTAATGTCACTTTACTACTTATTATTATACAATATTGTTTACTTAATTATAAGAAATGGTAGTCACCTAAAAGTACTTAAGAATAGAAAAGTATCTACTAATTTTTTTAATTAATTTTTTTCCCATCATTCTTTTTTCTCTTTCATCCAATAAATTGGCTGCTTTTTTCATATAAACTTTTAACACTTTGTGCTTTTTTGTTGTTGTTTTTAGTTCATTCCGGCAAAGCCAAAAGGAGCTAATGCAATGACGTGACATCTGTCCGTCCATCCACATTTCACAGGAATCACTATTCCTCCTAGGCATTTGCTCTGATGCTCACCAAACTCACTCACAATGATCCTCACGTGGGTCTGCATCCAGGTTGTGCTCAAGGTCAAAGGTCAGAAGATCTAGGCATTTATCATTTCACGAAAAACGATGCTCCTCCTAGGCCATTGACCTTGACTTTAAGAACATCCTAGATGGTTCTGCATCTAGGTTGTGCTTAAGGTCAAGATCAGTGGTCAAGAGATCTGAGCACTGCCGGGGTGATTTTGTCAAGCTGGAATCAGCTGCTTCTTCACTGATATCTGTTGGGTTTTTTTACATTTTGTGATAAATTTCATACTTTTGAAACTTGCTATGTTTTTCTGGTAACCACTCTCTTTTGTAAATATGTGACATTTTTCTGAACAAATTAAAATATAAACTATCTGCATGTTCTCTCGAACATAATTCAAATAATATTTTGCAAATGAAAAGGAAACATTAATAAAATAAATATTTCCTGAGCCAGAATAGAAAAACAATGACGTAAGTGAATAAAAAAAAAAAAAAAAAAAAAGTCAGGCTTAAAATGAGCAAAATACTACACACAAACGTAAATGAGAATGTGTCAGGAAAAAATGTGATTGGTGAGATTATCTCCTAAAATGGACAGGATCTGCAAATGGCCACAGTGTGCTTCACGTAACTTTTTAAGCTCCAGTTTTTAAGCTCCAGTTGAATTGTTTGTCATTGATTCGTTTTCATCTTCTTTGCATGGATTTGACCTAATTATCAGCCTATCTAGCAAAATATTGCTGCTAAATTAATTAAAATGTAACCTCAGGCACTGTCACTTCATGTACTGTCAAATTTTCAGAGAATCAATGCTTTACCAAGCCATAGCATTGATAAATACACCTGTCCCATGACTTATACACATGCCACATATATTCCACATTAAATTTTCTGCTTTTTTCTCCTATTTTTTTTTATTTTTATGTCCATTTTGCAGTTTTTTTTCCTAATGAATTTGACTTTTTTCTGTATAAATTGGCAACCTTTTTCACAGAAGGTTTGGTGTTTTGTCCCATAAATTTTCAACTTTTGCCACATAAATTTGTGACTTTTAGTTTTTAGCTCATTCTGGCGAAGCTGAAAGGAGCTATAGCAATGACACAGCATCCACTGTCCGTCTGTCCATCTGCATTTCAAAAGAAACGTTATTCCTGCTCTTACTCCTCCAAACTCCCACACAGTGATCCTGGGGGGGGCATCCAGGTTGTATTCAAGTTCAGGAGATCTGAGCACTGTTGCAGTCATTTCATCAGGCCAGAATGAGCTGCTACTCTGACATTCACAGTGTGGTTTCCATATAAATTAGATTTTTTTCTTTTGTTTCACATCACTTTGTGACTTTTTCATGTACATTTTGCAGTTTTTTTTGTCATAAATCTGTGTGAGGGTTTTCCACATAAATGCAACTTTTCACATAAAATTTGCTACTTTTCTCACATAAATTTGTGACCATTTTCATTCAAAAATCAGACTTTTTTTTCATGTCAGTTTTTGAATTTTTCATGCAAATTTTGTAACTGTCAAATTTGTGACTTTTTTCTGCATAAATAGGCAACTTTTTCAAATACAATTTGCTGCTTTTTCCTCTCATAAATTTATGGCTTCTTCATGTAAATGTGTAATGGTGTATAAAATTTGTAGATTTTTCCAATGAATTTCTGACTTCATTAATATATATTTATGGGTTTTTGTCTCCTTTGAGTGTAATAAAATGGAGGTCTTATGCTCCAAAATCATGGAGTGTGAATATATAAGCACATGAAAAATATACTGTTATTGCTATTCATGCTATCTTTTGCAATATGCATACTGCGCACATATTTTGATAAATTCCGCAGCCCTACTTCCCGACTGATTTTCCTGGAGAGTTTCACCAGGTGAACTGTTTTGATCTGCTGACCTGAAATTGAAATTGTTTGGTTAAATGGTTGCAGTGATACAGATCAAGCACGCTGCAGAGTTGTTGACGTTCCAGAGAATCTCATCCATGTGGATGGCAGGAGAGTGGACATGATGTTATTTCCTAAATAATGCAGGAGGACAGAGTGCAGAGCGGGAGGAGGAGGAGGAGGAGGAGGAGGAGGAGGAAGTGAATGAAGTGATGTGGAAAGAGAAAGATGATCTTAAAAGGCTGCTCTCACCAACAACCTGCGTAAAGATGATTAGTCTTAGGAAAAAGTAAACAGACGATGAGTGAACAGTGATTCTTCCCCAAGTGTCCCTGTGACCGGCAGCATGTCCAGACCAAGGACTCTATAAACTGAGGCCTTGGTTTGCAACTTGCTCTGTTAGACAGGATTGCATTGTGTTGCTTTGTGCATCTGTATTGAATGGTATGTATTGTTAAGTGTTTCTCCCAGCTAATGATGTAGGAACTCGCCGTCAGCATATGGTATAAGAGACTCAGCCAGACTGCCGGCACAGTGCAGAGCTTTCACAGCTGCAGACACTACTGACATTTGTACTGAAATACTGGAAAGGCCGACGAGCATTGTCAGGGTCATTAAAGCATTACAGTGGCAGTATGTTAACCTATTGAATGGCCAAGGGAATCAATGCCACATTTTGGGTCTACAGCCTGGGCCTGTTTTTTGTCAGTTACTGTATGTTGGGCAAAATGGTCTTAGCTGTTTGCATTTTATGTAACTGTTATCCGTTTAGAAGGAACTTCAGATAATGTTATTGCTGTTATCTAATATTCACAAAGAAATTGTTCATTTGAATAGATAAATGCTCATGAATACACGATGACAAATTTGTTCACTCCTTGACAAATAGCAAATTTTGGTGATTAAAAAAACTGGTGTGTTTAATTGTGAAGTAGGGAAGCACAGTATTGAGGACAACATGGGATAATTTCCCAGTTTGGGATTAATAAGTACATCCATCCATCTATCTCAATATGACTTATGATATCTAAACAAATACTTAAGTATTCCATGTTAACGTGTCTCGACTTGAGCCACAAGTTCTTCTTCATTTATATATTCCTCCCCTGTCACCATCCCTTCAGCCATCATGATGCTTACCACACTTCATGTACTATACCTTCTTCCTTCTTCTGCATTTGGCATCGGCCCTGCCTCTTCTGCCTTAAGGTGGATTACTGCCACCTACTGTGTTGGAGTGTAATAACACTGAGGCAGTATAAATGCTGCTCCAAAATGGCGGAGTGTGAATTCATAAGCACATGAAAAATGCACTATTATTGCTGTTTAAGCAGTCTTTTGTGATACACATATTGTACACATTGATATCACGAAAACGTAATATTTTGATGTATTGTGCAACCTTAGTGTGTAGGTCACAGACTGTTGAACACGCCACAACTGTGTATTTATTTGTTAATTTTGTTACATTTATGATATGGGTAACTATGCATTGTTTGATATTATGTTTTTTCCCCTTATTCTACAGACTGTTATTCATATTTGCATTGAAAAAAATAGAAGTGGGACAGAAAATCAATATGGTGTAGTATTTGTGTCCATGATGAGACCTAGCTGGGAGTTGAACTAGACAGAGATTGGAATGGGAAATTGCTATGTATGATATTGCAATATTCAGCGTATTGCAGCCCAAGTATCACGATAGTACTGTATCGTGGTGCCTCTGGTGATTCACATCCCTAAAAAAAAAAAAAAAGTGGTCAAATTTTTGCTTACCAAACATAATGATAATTTATGATTTTGACTGTATTTGTTTTTACTTTTTTTTAATTATGTGGACAACAAGAGTAGTTTAAGAACTTGTTTTATTTCTACAGTTTTAAATTTATTTCTGCAATTTTTTTTTTTTTTTTTTTAATTGTGCAGCCAATAAGCGAAGGAGCCTGTATGGAAGTCCCTACAACCAGCAAGGTTATGGAAGCCCTTATAGCACAAATGCAGCCAACAGCCCTTACAGCAGTGGTTTCAACTCCCCATCTTCAACCCCCAGCAGAGTGCCCATCGTCAGACAACAGCTCATGCCCAGTAACGCAGGTATGGATCTGTCTCTATGCATCCATGGATCTTATAGTGACCCAGATCCACATATTTGCCCATATGCTTTTTTATAAGAAGTCTGACGATCTCAAAAAGACATGAAATCTGACTTTTTCAAATCTTTAAAATCAGATACAGATCCCATATTTAATATACAGAAACTAAAGAGCAGAAGTAATGTAAAAAATTAAATACATAAATTGCATCCATTGGCCACATGCATAGCATTAAAGTATTAAAGCGCTCACTTCACAGAGAGACACATGCTGTTTTGTTTAGTTAAAACTCTTAAAGTAACGAAAGGATTGCACTTCCTGTATATTATAACGTCACAAACCTGACTGCCTCCTAACTTTTGATTGACCCATACAAAAACCCTTTTTCCAATCAGATTTGGGCCTCATTACCTAATGGCAATGAGCAAGCAGAAACTGTTCATGACATAACTTTACAGACCACTATAAGAGAGTTGTTTTTTTTTTTAACTTCAAAACTACATATACACTACTCACAAAAAGTTAGGGATATTCAGCTTTCGGGTGAAATTTCAGGATGAACCTAAAATGCACTATAACCTTTACAGGTGAACTTAATTTGAGCTTCTCTAACCTTTTGAATGCACATGTCCAGCTGTTCAGTGTTTCAGTACTTTTTGCATAGCTTGCTGTTCTCTAACAAGGTACTTAACAGTAAAATTCACAACAGGTCCTTGATCCATGAATTGAGTAACAAATTTTCTGGTTCATTTAAAATGGGTATTTAAACAGTCCTCTTCATCATGCTGTTCACATTTTGACATCATGAGACCAAGATGACACCTAACAATTGATCAACAGTACCTCACCATTGTGAGGCTTCAAACATGATGTTCTCAGAGGGAAGTGGCGACTGAGCTTAGAGTGTCACAGAGTGTCATCAGCAGACTGCAAGAGAGATACAGAGACTGGAGGAGTCACAGAAAGGCATAGAAGTAGATGTCATTTGGCCACATCCCACGCTGATGACTGTTTCATTGTGAAGAGTGCCCTGCGGAATCGGATGATGAATGCCACTCAGCTCCAGGCACATTTAAGGGAGGTGAGAGGCACCCAAGTGTCACGTCAGACCATTCGAAACCGTTTACATCAGCGTGGTCTGTGTGCTAGATCACCTGCAAGGGCACCTGACCACACCACCTGGCAAAAGCGTCATTGTCTTGCATGGGCCAGGGAGCTTTTATGCTGGACAAGGGGCCAGTTGGCCTCAGTGCTGTTCTCTGATGTTCTTGATTCACTTTGAGCAGAAATGATGGTCGCCAACGATGTTGGAGGCATCAAGGAGAGCGCTATACATCAGCCACTGTTGTTACCAGACGAGCCTTTGGTGGTGGTGTTACAGTCTGGGTAGGTGTTTATAGTCAATACAAAACTTCCCTACACCTTGTGAATGGTACAGTGACAAACCAATACTACCTCAATAACGTCATTAATCCAGTCATTGTGCCCTTGCATGAACAACACAGGCCTAATTTCATCGTCATGGACGACAATGCTCCAGCTCATCAATGTCGCATCATTAGGGAACGGCTTCTGGAGGCTGGGGTACCTCAAATGGAGTGGCATGCACTTTCTCCAGACCTGAATCCCATAGAAAACCTAAGGGATCAGCCAAGTCACCGTGTAGAGGCTCGTAACCCTGCACCCCAGAACCTCAATGACCTGAGGGCCACTCTTCAAGAAGAGTGGAATGCCATACCTCAGCAGACAATAAGTGGACTTGTGAACAGCATGAGACATCGTTGTCAAGCTGTAACGGATGCTCAAGGGCACATGACAAGTTATTGAGACATTGACATTTTTTGTTGTGGTATACCCTCCACTGTTGTTGGCTTTTGTTTCAATAAATTGTTTGAGATGAGGAAATCCTCATTGCATGCTTCTACTTAAATGCCCTACTTTCATGATATTCTATCACTGTAGCGTGACCTTTTAACATTTCACATAAATTTCACCCGAAAGCCAAATATCCCTTACTTTTTGTGAGTAGTGTATGTATATCTCTGAGGATGTCATAACTTAAAATTAACCTCTGGAAAATGCACAATATATGAGACCTTTAACATTTCTCTTGAAAGACAATTTAGATTTGTGATTTATTTTACTTGTACAGTAAATGTAATCTCTAAAAGTTATGACACATTGCTGACAGATTTAATCTAACAAAAATGTGTTTTTATTTTTAATTTGCAAGGTTTTTTTTGTATTTTATTTGAATATTACTTCCCTCCCCTCCCCTTGCTCTTTTTTTAACTTCCAATGTGATTAATAAGTTTGTGGTTAAGTGTATTATAGCATATTAACAGATGATTTCCTCATCAGTACACCAGCGAAACTCAACGGCAGAGAGAAATCCTCCAGCTGTTAGTCCACAGTCATCAGTGGACAGTGAGCTGAGCACCTCAGAGATGGATGAAGACTCGGTGGGCTCATCGACTACCTACAAACTCAACGATGTCACTGATGTCCAGATACTCGCACGCATGCAGGAAGAGAGTATGTACTCAACATCTCCCACAGTATTCTGCTTTCTCTATCCAGCTGTGTTCTGTAAAGTGTGACTGTTTATCCCACAGGTTTACGGCAGGAATATGCTGCCACTGCATCCAGACGGAGCTCAGGTTCATCCTGCCACTCGTTGCGGCGCAGCACATTCAGTGACCAGGAGTTAGACGCACACAGTCTGGAGGACGAGGAGGAGGCGGTGCACCCAGCCTTCCACTTGCCCTCCAACCGCTTCAGTCCTTCCCCACGCCACTCTCCCCGCGTCTCCCCCAGGAATTCTCCCCGATCACGCTCCCCGGCTCGTTCTATCGACTATAGCCACGGCCGCGGCTCGCCTCAACCCATCATCAGCCGACTGCAGCAGCCACGCCACTCACTGCAGGGCCATGGGCATGACCTGCAGACCAACGTGGTGAAGAATGAAGGTGAATGACACAAACATAAATGCTAGGTGTTTTCACAAAATTTTTTTCTCAAAATATAGACCTTAATTGTCATTACAAATGGCAATTAATCATAAATGCCTCTTTTTTTTACTGGGAGTATTTGTTTTCTGTTAATTTTTTATGTAGTCGAAAAGTGTTCAACACCCTCAGCGTAAAAACACTCTGGGCTGTAAACTTTTTTTTTTTTAACTATGCTGAGAGTTGCAACACCACATTGCTTGTCAGCAGAACATGTCTAGCCAGCCAGTCAGACTTGGGCTAAAAAAATAACATGATGAATATTTAAAAATAAAAGCTTTGAGGGATGTCTATTTTCTTAATTGTTTGTTCTGGTATGGTTAGTAAACGGCAGCTGAAGGAGTGAGAGGTCAAGCTGTTGCTGGGATACAGGCACAAACCTTTTTCTTTAAAAAAAAAACGTCCATAGTGCTTGTAGCATAAAAATACTGTCTGTGGACACGTGGCGTAAATCGGTATTTTAAAGTCAAATTTAAGGAATTGTGTGTGTGTGTGAGAGAGAGAGACAGAGAGAGAACTAACTGTCAGGAACCGAGCCAATTTGGTTTTCCCCGGCTCGGTCCTGATCTCTCTGTGGGTCATGGGGCCGTTGTGCATGCATGCTTAGTATGCATTTCCAGTTTGTACCGTGCCCATAGCCACTGCTCTGGGGCCGGCAGTTGTGTGTCTGCTTACAGCCTGCCGGTCTGACCACGTCCCCCTCACTGATCACCATCAGCTGTTCCCAGCCCCGTTAATCATCTTTCCCGGGCCTCGCCCAGGTGCCTCCAATTTACCATCCCCAGCAATGCATGTACTTTAGGAGCCTTTTTCCAGTCACACATTGCTGGGTCATTGCGCTAGACATACAGTCGTCAATCGCTGTATGGTAGCCTAAGTCGCTGAAGGACTATGCTCTTTCTGTGGTTTTTTTTTATTAACTCGGGTAGCTCCTGTTCTGTGAGTATTCACTGTGTGTGTGTGTTTGTTCCCCGGTCATTCTCACCTAAAACTGTAGAGCGTCCTTGAGGACTCCTTAAACTTCTGAGGGAGCCATAACTGTAACTACTGTATGTGTCAGTATTTGTATTAATAAATGTGTGTGGTGCATTACCCTGCGTTTAGATCCTCATCCTTTCACCCCTCCTCTGTGTGCTGAAAAAAGCGCATGGGGAGTTTATGACAGAATGACTCAGCCAGTGAAAAGGATTTAGTGGGTTACACCCACACATCCTTCTTTCTTTCAAATATTATTGACTCACCAGTCTGAGAGTGATGTTGAACTTGACGGGGATGCGCAGCTGTCCTCTGCGTCAGGGGTGGGAGTGCTGCCGTGTGCTCATGGAGATAGACGGGCTCTCCTCGGCTAGCACATATTCCACCCCGGAGGATGTGCTGTGGTACGTGGACCTGGCTGATGCAGCAGCTCGGCGGTGCCCTCAGCTCGCGGATCATCCAGAAGGAGCTGAGAGGTTGGCCCATTTGGCAGCGCTACGGCGAGAATACGGCGGAGGGGGGAGAAGTCCCCCAAGAAGATCAGGCTCACGCCGAAGGGAGGGTGCTCCTGGGTTTCCGTTGATTCTGCTCCATGCCAGAGTTCGGCGCCAGTTCCTGCTCCAAGCCAACCAGCTCCAGCCCCCCGCAGACGACGTCATCCAATGTCGAAACGCCGGGAGAAGCCCTCCTCGTTGTCAGCTGCCATCACCCTCCCAGCTGCTGCAAGGCGAGACGGGGCCGCCTCGGGAACGCCCACCTTGATTGCCACGGAGACGGCTCCTCCTCCATCCATTGAAGAGGGCCACATCACCGTGGACACAGAGAGGGATTATCACCTGCCAGCTGCAGCAGAAAACATCAGAGACCGGGAGGACAGGTAAGTGTCTTTCTACTCGTTTTGAGAATAACAAACCTTGTCTGTCTCCCAGAAGAGGGACCCAGTTTCAGCAGTGTGCTGGGTTCCTTCCAACAGCTGCAGCTAGTGACTCTTGCTCTACCCTCCCTGTGTCTCCCCCATCTACTGGTGAGCATCTGTTGATCCTGGATCAGAGCCGTTGGACGGCGGAGGAGCCAGTGGCCTTGGAGGATCCTCCTCTGGAGCCAGCACCAAGATGTTTCCTGGCGGCCACGCCGGTGGAATCCCCTGCTTCTTCTTCTGGGCCGGCACCTGCTCCATCCCTGGGTGTGCCGACGGACGAGGAGTGGTCAGCCCTGCTAGCCGCGCTCAACCGCCGGGTCAAAGAGGAGCGCCGCGAGAGGGAGGTACAAGGATGCGCTTCCCCGGCTGCAAAGGTTCCACCCCCTGCGCCGGCTCAACCCCCAGGCTTACCATCGGACGAGGAGTGGTCAAACCTGCTCGCCGTGGTCAACAGCCGGGTCGAGGAGGAGCATCGGGAGAGGTAGGAGCGCCGCGAGAGGGAGGCCCAAGGACGCGCTTCCCCGGCTGCGAGGGTTCCACCCCCTGCGCCTGCTCAATCTCCAGAGAAGACGGAGCTTCTGAGCACGACGGACTTGCTGCCCAGGGCGGCGCTTCGCATCCCGGACTATCTGGTCCCCGAGCCAGCCAGGAGGAAGAGGAGAAGGAGCTCCCACTGGAGGAGGTCTCTGGTCTCGTTGCCGCAGTACAAGGAGGGGGGGAGACGCCTCGGAGGCCGCTGAGAACATCTTATGTCAGGAGGACAGGCAAGTTATTTCTCATTTAACTTTTATGCTTGATGAACAAGTTTGCCTGCCTCCTGGCGAGGAGACTTGGGGTGAGCAACCCCCTGAGTGCTCCGCCCCAGCGGCATGTAGTGTCCCCATACCCGACCTCACCCAACCCTTTCTATGTACCCCCACGAGCTCGCCAGCACCAGATCTAGGTCGCTGGAGGGGAGAGGAACCAGAGTCCCAGGAGGATCCAGCTCATGACGATGCGGGCCCAGTGGTCCCGGAGGAGGTCAACGGAGGTGTAGCACCCGACGGACCGGAGGAACCTGCGGACCCTAAATCGCCGAAGTCCTGGATGGCGGTGGAGCCCGAGTTCAGGCAAGTGCGTTCCATTATGTCAGTAGTATCTATGTCGACGTCACACTGCCCGACATTGTGAGGAGTACCCAGGGCAGCTCCCAGTAGCCCTCGGGAGCACCTCGCCGGGCTCTGCCGGCAACCCTAACCCGGTCTCTCTTTCTCCCTCTCCAGGTTCGGAGCCCCCTGACAGGGTCGCTGGAGAGCAGCTGATCCCACTGGAGGCCTCCGAGGATCGGGGGTCAGCGCCAGGGATGAAGGGGAGCACGACCTCCCCCATTGGGGAGATCACCATGGGTGCAACCCAGCTCCAGCTGGAGGTCAGGTGCAGCGGAGCCGGCCCAGTTGGGGTCCACCACAGGTGCAGCAGAGCCGGCCCGGTCGGGGTCCATCACAGAAGCAGCCTTGGCCCAAGCCGGGACTACTGAGGGTGCTGTGGTTCTGCCCGAGGACACCGTGGCTCCCTTCTTCTCTCCATCCAAGGCCGTGGGGGTTCCCTTGCTATGGTCCGGTCACCCCCCTGTGAGTCTTCCGGTGGGCAGACCGCCTCCTGCTTCATCCTGCCAGTCCTGGTGGCTTTACAGCGCTGGCCGAACGCCTGAGAGACTGGAGTTCTGGGCCAGATGGCCCGTGCAGTCCGGCAGGCCACCAGACTCTGTCCGCCGGACTAACCGCTGGGTCTGGGACTCGGGGCAGCCTCCCGAGCCTCCATGCCTTTGGACTTAGAGGGGCTATTGTGGACCCTGGGCGGGGTGATGTGTTCCCACCTTTCCTGTTCCCCCTACCTCCCACCCAGTTTCGTGTTGTTTGTTCCTGTTGGGGAAGGGGGGTTCTGGGATGTTACCTTGGGTTGTCTGGGAATCCACTCCTTAAAGGGGGGGGCTCTGTCAGGAACTGAGCCGGCTTGGTTTTCCCCGTCTCGGTCCTGATCTCTCTGTGGGTCATGGGGCCGTTGTGCATGCATGCTTAGTATGTATTTCCAGTTTGTACCGTGCCCATAGCCACTGCTCTGGGGCCGGCAGTTGTGTGTCTGCTGACAGCCTGCCAGTTTGGCCACGCCCCCCTCACTGATCACCATCAGCTGTTCCCAGCCCCGTTGATCATCTTTC
This sequence comes from Pholidichthys leucotaenia, assembly GCA_020510985.1. Taxonomy (NCBI): domain Eukaryota; kingdom Metazoa; phylum Chordata; class Actinopteri; order Cichliformes; family Pholidichthyidae; genus Pholidichthys; species Pholidichthys leucotaenia. The sequence continues at coordinate 48,692,830 of CM035839.1, forward strand.
CCGGGCCTCGCCCAAGTGCCTCCAATTTACCATCCCCAGCAATGCATGCACTTTAGGAGCCTTTTTCCAGTCACGCATTGCTGGGTCATTGCGCTAGACATACAGTCGTCAATCGCTGTATGGTAGACTAAGTTGCTGAAGGACTATGCTCTCTCTGTGCTTTTTTGGACTAACTCAGACAGCTCCTGTTCTGTGAGTATTCACTGTGTGTGTTTGTTCCCCGGTCATTCTCACCTGAAACTGCAGAGCGTCCTTGAGAACTCCTTAAACTTCTGAGGGAGCCATAACTGTAACTATGTGTCAGTATTTGTATTAATTAATTTGTATTGTGCGCTCGCTGCTCACAGCCAGAGCTGCAGCCTTTAGAGCGGAGGACAGGATTGCCCTCCGCTCAGCCAGGTCTGTGCTCTCAAAGGGAATTAAGACGGCGAAACGCGCCTATGCAGAGAAAATCCAGGGACATTTCTGTTACACAGGGAACACCAAACGGATGTGGCAGGGAGTTCGGGCGCTGACGCATTATACAGTGGGGCAAAAAAGTATTTAGTCAGCCACCAATTGTGCAAGTTCTCCCACTTAAAAGATGAGAGAGGTCTCCAATTTTCATCATAGGTATACCTCAACTATGAGAGACAAAATGAGAAAAAAAAATCCAGAAATCACATTGAAGGATTTTTAATGAATTAATTGGTAAATTCCTCGGTAAAATAAGTATTTGGTCAATAACAAAAGTTCATCTCAATACTTTGTTATATATCCTTTGTTGGCAATGACAGAGGTCAAACGTTTTCTGTAAGTCTTCACAAGGTTTTCACACACTGTTGCTGGTATTTTGGCCCATTCCTCCATGCAGATCTCCTCTAGAGCAGTGATGTTTTGGGGCTGTCGCTGGGTAATACGGACTTTCAACTCCCTCCAAAGATTTTCTATGGGGTTGAGATCTGGAGACTGGCTAGGCCACTCCAGGATCTTGAAATGCTTCTTACGAAGCCACACCTTCGTTGCCCGGGTGGTGTGTTTGGGATCATTGTCATGCTGAAAGACCCAGCCACGTTTCATCTTCAGTGCCCTTGCTGATGGAAGGAGGTTTTCACTCAAAATCTCACGATACATGGTCCCATTCATTCTTTCCTTTACACGGATCAGTCGTCCTGGTCCCTTTGCAGAAAAACAGCCCCAAAGTAGGATGTTTCCACCCCCATGCTTCACAGTAGGTATGGTGTTCTTTCTCCTCCAAACACGACAAGTTGAGTTTTTACAATAAAGTTCTATTTTGGTTTCATCTGACCATATGACATTCTCCCAATCCTCTTCTGGATCATCCAAATGCTCTCTAGCAAACTTCAGACGGGCCTGGACATGTACTGGCTTAAGCAGGGGGACACGTCTGGCACTGCGGGATTTGAGTCCCTGGTGGCGTAGTGTGTTACTGATGGTAGCCTTTGTTACTTTGGTCCCAGCTCTCTGCAGGTCATTCACTAGGTCCCCCCGTATGGTTCTGGGATTTTTGCTCACCGTTCTCGTGATCATTTTGACCCCGTGGGGTGAGATCTTGTGTGGAGCCCCAGATCGAGGGAGATTATCAGTGGTCTTGTATGTCTTCCATTTTCTAATAATTGCTCCCACAGTTGATTTCTTCACACCAAGCTGCTTACCTATTGCAGATTCAGTCTTCCCAGCCTGTTGCAGGTCTACAATTTTGTTTCTTGTGTCCTTTGACAGCTCTTTGGTCTTGCCCATAGTGGAGTTTGGAGTCTGACTGTTTGAGGTTGTGGACAGGTGTCTTTTATACTGATAACGAGTTCAAACAGGTGCCATTAATACAGGTAACGAGTGGAGGACAGAGGAGCCTCTTAAAGAAGTTGTTACAGGTCTGTGAGAGCCAGAAATCTTGCTTGTTTGTAGGTGACCAAATACTTATTTTCCACTATAATTTGCAAATAAATTCTTTAAAAATCAGATAATGTGATTTTCTGGATTTTTTTTTTCCTCATTTTGTCTCTCATAGTTGAGGTATACCTATGATGAAAATTGAAGACCTCTCTCATCTTTTAAGTGGGAGAACCTGCACAATTGGTGGCTGACTAAATACTTTTTTGCCCTACTGTAAGTCTAGGCACGGGGTTGATGATGATGACGCTTCACTTCAAGACAGGCTCAACAACTTCTTTCCACATTTTGAAGCATCAAACCCGACAATCAGAGGGAGGGGCTGGCCCATCTCCACCATCTGTTGGGCCAGCTATCACCATCAATGCAGCGGACACAAGGAGGACCCTAATCAGGGTCAACCCACGTAAAGCTGCAGGTCCGAACAGCATCCCGGGATGTGTGCTCCGAGTCTGCGCGAGCGAGTTGGCGGATGTCCTGACTGACGTTTATAACATCTCCCTGAGTTAGGCCATCACTCCTAGATGCTTTAAGACCTCTATCATAGTACCGGTGGCAAAGAAACCAGTTGTGTCCTGTCTGAATGACTATCGTCCTGTCGCACTGACACCAATTGTGATGAAGTGTTTTGAATGGCTTGTCAAACCACACATCACAGCCTGCCTCCCTGCATCACATGACCTGCTCCAGCTTGTGTATCGTTCAAATCGCTCCACAGAGGATGCTATAGTCACCACCCTGCACTCTGTCATTACCCACCTGGATCAGAGAGACACCTATGCCAGACTCCTGTACATTGATTTCAGTTCAATTCAATTCAACTTTATTTATGTAGCGCCATTTCACAACAACAGTCATCTCATAGCACTATCAACTGTAGGGGGAACCCCCACAGTTGCAGAAAGCAACTTAACATCATTATTCCATCAGCACTTAACATCATTATTCCCCAGAGACTGATGGAGAAATTACTCCTTCTCGGTCTGAACACGTCTCTGGATCCTGGATTTCCTGACCGAGAGACCTCAGTCTGTCCGTGTTGGAAACAATATCTCCCAACTCCATCACGCTGAGCACTGGATCCCCTCAAGGCTGTGTACTCAGTCCACTGTTGTTTACACATGACTGTGTGTCCAGACACAAGGGGAACCAGATTATTAAGTTTGCGGACGACACCACAGTGGTGGGACTTATTCAGAGGGATGAGGAATCAATGTACAGGGAAGAAGTGAGAGAGCTGGAGGGCTGGTGCAGGGAGAACAATCTGGTGCTTAACATGGACAAAACGAAGGGGATGATTATCGCCTTCCGGCGGTCACGGCCTGAGCACGTCCCTCTCTGCATCAGCGGCCGTTCGGTGGAGAGAGTGGAGAACATCAAGTTTCTCGGAGTGCAGATCTTGCAGGATCTGACCTGGAGCAAGAATTCCTTGGGGATCAGGAAGTGGGCCCAGCAGAGACTGCACTTCTTGAGGAAACTCAAACAGGCCTCTCTCCCCATCTGCATCCTCAGGACCTTCTACAGAGGTGTGGTGGAGAGTGTTCTGACGTACTGCATTGCAACATGGTACTCCAGTTGCAGTATGTCAGACAAAAATGCCCTGCAGAGGATAGACAAGGGAGCTGAGAGGGTAATTGGAGTTTCCCTCCCTCTGTCCAAGAACTTTTTCAGAACCGTTGTAGGAGCAGGGCACTGAATATTGTTAAGGACCACTCTCATCCTCTGCATAAACACTTGGACTGCTGCCATCTGGCAAACGATTCCGGAGCTTCGGAGGCAGAACCACCAGACTGATTAACGGCTTCCTTCCACAAGCTGTTAGGATGCTGAACAGTTGATCCAGAATCTTTTTTTTACATATTACTGCACCTTATGGACATTATGTATATGTATATTATAGTTCTAGTTAATTTTAAGTATTTATTTCACTTAGCTATTTTGATTCACTTAGCCATTTTAATTGGTATTTTATACATACGCAGCTATGTGTCTCAGGGATGTGTGAATGGTTGTTGGGGTGGGGGGGGGGGGTGAGTGTGTTTTAAATTATGTTCTTTTTACTTATATGGATTTCTAGAGAAACGCAATTTCATCTTGCTTGCACTACAGCTGTATGTATAGCATCATGACAATAAAGGTTGATTGATTGATTAATAAATGTGTGTGGTGCATTACCCTGCATTTAAATCCTCGTCCTTTCACCCCTCCTTCGTGTGCTGGGAAAAGCGCACGGGGAGTTTATGACACTAGTGAACAATTTTGTGAATTTGTAGGTTCTGTTTTTGGATTTTAACATAACGGAAAGTGAAATGAGTGGCACAGACAGCAATTTGTCATCACTTGTGACTTTTTTCTTGTAATTTTGTGGCTTTTCCCCCCTAAAATTTACAACTTTTTGCCTGGTAAATTTGGGACTTTCATCACATAAATATGTAGATTTTTTCATGTAAATGTGTCTTTTTTTCTCCTCAGAAATTTGGCGTCTTTTTTTTCCTTGTAAATAAGTGAGTTTTTTTTCCCATTACATTGCAGCTTTTGGTTGCGGGTGTAGGGGCAGTTTTAAATGTTTTACTAATTGAATTTTGTGTTGATATCCTGGCTGAGCTTGACTGATTACCCAAAATTTGCACTATTTCCATTCAAGTCCTTTAAGGGTTAAGGCTAACTATAATTTGATCAAGTGGCTTTGAAATAATAATAATAATAATAATAATGAGAGTCTTACAGTAAAGATACAAGGAGTAGAAGTAGAGGAGTTTAAATACCTGGGGTCAACCATCCAAAGCAATGGAAAATGCACATGAAGAAGAGAGTGGAGGCAGGGTGGAGTGGGTGGAGACGAGTGTCAGGGGCAATTTGTGATAGAAGGATAGCAGCTAGAGTGAAATGGAAGATTGACAAGATGGGAGTGAGACCTGCCATGATGTATGGTTTGCAGACAGTGGCGCTGACAGAAAGGTAGGAGGCAGAGCTGGATGTGGCAGAGTTGAAGATGCCAAGATTCTCATTGGGAGTGACAAGAAAGGACAGGATTAGAAATGAGTATATAGGAGGGACAGCTCAGCTTGAGCAGTTTGGAAACAAAATAAGGCAAGGCTGAGATGGTTTGGACATGTGCAGAGGAGGGATAGTGGATATGTTGGACAAAAGATGTTGAAGATGGAGCTGCCAGGTAGGAGGAAAAGAGGAAGACCATAGAAGATTCATGGATGTAGTGAACGAGGACATGGAGAGGGATAGGGTGAGATGGAGGCAGATGATCCGCTGTAGCAACCCCTAAAGGGAGCAGCCAAAAGGAGGAGAAGAAGAATCTTTAAAAGTCTTGCATTTAGCCTCCATTTAACTACAGGTACCTTTGAATGGGAAGATATTTTAGTTTGTACATTAACAGTTCATCACATGATTCTGAGTCCTGCTGTCATCATGCTGTTCCAGAAAAGCTGCGTCGTAGTCTTCCCAACCTCACACGCTCCTCTGCAGTGGCAGCTCAGACACCAGAGCCCGTCAAGAACAGTCGCAGCTGTGAGTCCAACCTGCAAGTGCCAAATGGCGGCTCTCCTCGCCACCAGAGCCAGTCTGCCAGTGAGTATGGTGACACACACCCACAGCTGTGAGCTTCCAGAGGCACAATGTCAAATTCATAACTGAAATTACTTTTGCTGTCTGCTGACTTTTTATCACTGTTTGTTTTGCTCCTTGAGTTAACCAACATGACACGTTAGTCCTAGTGTGACAATTGTGTTGATCCCTTTGGCTGCACTTACCGTGTAGAGACTGCGCTGCTTTGTAGTGACAGCTTTGTTGTGTGGGGATCCTCTGTCTTTGATGCTGTTGTTTTTTAATATTTCTTATTCACACTTATCCTTCTCTGTTCTTATTGTCTCTGCGTAACTTTCACTTCAAATAAAAGCACTCATCCTGCCGTGTGTAAAAGCATGATGCCCACAGCTCAGAGAACACAGAGTCTAATGGCATCTGAGATGTTAATATCATGTCACAATGGATTTATCTTCCTCTTAGAGATTCACAATCCAACTTCTCCAGTTAAGATTATCCACTTTACATAATCCACTAATGGTAGTTAAAGGTAATAGCAGTGTGCTTAATCCAGGAACAGTAATCCCTCTCTGTTACAAGACAGCTGGATAGGGTCAAAGGTCAGGTTTTAGTTGGTTAAATGTGTATCGAGTGCCTTAATCCAGTTTAACAGCAGGGTGCCGTGTTCATGTGGTAAATTTCTAGATCCACCTGCATTCATGTCTGCACAAAATACCACCAGTTTTTTTTACTGGATATGTTATCATTATATGTTTATTTAATGTTTATTTGAAAGGGACATTACATACTAATGAACATTAATACAGATGTAAGTATGCCAGATTTAGCAGTACTGCTAATTTGCATCTGTAGTCCCCTGGTGGGTCACAAAAACACACCAACAATCATACACGAGAAGAACACCTGCAATTAACTGTACAAAGTGGATATGCTAAAGTGCAAGAGTTAAGGTGCTACAAAACAAAACATTCAAATGTCACACAAGTGAAGTGCTGTGTATGTGTACACACACATGCACCCTCATGCACCTCACAGCAAAAACAAACAACAGTGAGAGACAAGAGGCGGGGCATATGTGTGTGATGCATGGGCATATACAGTATATATATATATGCGTATGCTGCCGAGCAACCACTAGATATGGGTACAGTTTTGGTTGTTTAAAAGCCAATTTTTATATTGTCTTAAAAGTGTTTAGTGTGGCAAGTTCTCTGATTGCAGGTGGTATATTATTCCAGATCTTGGTGCCCCTCACTGATGGCACAGATTGAGCAAATGTGGTGCATCTGTGGGGGACCTCACAGTCTCCTCTAGTGATTGCTCTGGTGGTTGTACCGGTGACAGTCCTCAGTTTAATATATTCTCCCGGGGTGGGAGAATATATTAAATGGCTATATTATAGCCATTTAATATTTTATAAATTGGACAGGCAAATTTGAGCGTTTTATAATTTTCAAAAGACAGAAAATTGTATTTCTTGTAGATGTGACAACAATGATATGTGGGATCTTTCTTATCAAAGATTTTTATGGCTTTTTTGTATAAAGATTCAATGGGTTTGATTATGGTTATACTAGTGAGTGACCAGTTGGTAAAACAGTAATCGATGTGTGAGAATATCATTGCGTGCAGGAACGTTGTGGCTGCACTAACTGTCAGCAATGATCGGATTTGTTTAAAATTTCTCAGATTTTATTTGATTATGTTTGAGGTTTTTTAAATGTGTTTTTTAAAGGTTAATGAGGAATCTAAAAATCACACAGAGGTACTTAAATTCCTCGACTGATTGCAGCTCCTCCCATATCATTTTCCTTTTAATTAATCCAACATGAGAACACTTTATAGATCTGATGAAGTCCTACTTTTGGTAGGCCTTTTAATTATATTTATACAAACTCTGTAGTGTGCCTTTGGCAATTTTTGAAGGGAATGTTTTGTTTTTGTTTTTTTTAAATAAGTACAAGCTGTTTTTTACTTAAAAGTGGAGGGTTGGTTTCAGATATTTCACCTGAATAACATTAAATATTTATTCTGGGGAAGTCCAAATTTAACATGAGCTTAGCTGACACAAAATTTGCTGTAATTTCAGTTCCATTAAATAAATGCACAAGGGTAAGTTTAAAGGGGTCATTGACTGCACTCGTTTCACATTTTAATAGTTCACGCATGTCTTAATGAAGTGTTTGACATATTTTGTTCACATTTTCTTTAATTTTTTCATTACTGAAGCAGATTTTTTTTTTTTTAATTTTTCCTGGCTTTCTTGAAACACTGATTTAAAGCCTGTCACTTTAAGAAACATCCTTCAGCTGTTAACTCCGCCCTCCCACTTACGTCAGTTAGCCATTAGTTGAGCAGCTTTTAGCCTCCTCCTAGCTTGGATGAGCAGCGCTGGTTCACTGATCCACGGTTGATTGTATATCTGGCGTCACTCCGGCTCATCTCTCAACAACCTCGCTAGGATGCCACAACAAATCACCAGCACCGCACACCGGGCGACCCACCGATCGCTGCAACCCGAGGCTGCTGGCCAAGCTGAGCTGCCAAGCCACGGGATCTCAAAGGGTAGTGTCTGCTCCACGGAACTCCGCTCCGCTCCCACAGCCAGGTGGGGGATGCGCCGTTACGAAGCGTCTTCCCTACGTTGCTTGCAAGAGTACAGTGGAGTCGCGTGGAGCCCCGGAGGATGGTGGGATAGCACGGGGGGGGGGGGGGCAGCCTGGGGTTGCGGCGTAGGCAGTTGCTGCAGCCGGCATGCCGGCACCGGCTGTGAAATCACGGCAAACCCACTGAAAGATGGGCCGGAGCAACGCAAGGTATATTGTGGACTGTGGACTAGTGAACCAGGTGGTAACAGGGAGGGTTATTAGGGTGACTAAGATCTGAAGAAAATAACAACATATGCCACACTTGGTTCAAGCTTCCTGCTACCAGTGTTAGCTTGGGGGCTAATAATTTACCTTTAGCACCCCTCCCATCTATGACTACAGACCCATAGCACTGACGTCTGTAGTCATGAAATGTTTTGAGCGACTGGTGTCCTAGCACATCAGGGACTGTCTTCCCCCCCTCTTTCGACCCCCATCAGTTCGCCTACAGGGAGAACCGGTCTATGGAAGATGCCATCGCTTCTACTCTCCACAGAGTGCTGAACCACCTGGAGAACCCAAGGAGCTACGTGAGGATGCTGTTCGTGGACTGCAGGTCAGCTTTTAACACCATCATCCCAGACATCCTGATCAACAAACTGCACTTCCGCCAGATGTCCTTCCCCCCACCTGCTCCTGGATAAAGAACTTTCTCACCAATCGCCCACAGCCAGTCAGACTTGGCCCCCACCACTCCTCTACACTGTCCTTCGGCACCAGCTCCCTCCAAGGGTGCGTGCTAAGCCCTCTACTGTACTCCCTGTACACCTTTGACTGTATTCCAACCCACCCAACCACCGTCATCGTGAAATATGCGGACGACACCACCTTGGTTGGGCTCATCACCGACAACGATGAGAAGGCATACAGGGCAGAGGTAGAGAATCTGCTGCTGTGGTGCTAAGCAAACAACCTGGAACTGAATGTCCAAAAAACCAAAGAACTCATTCTGTACTTGAGGAAGAACAGACAGGACCCCCCCCCCCCCCCCCCATAAATGGTGACCACGTGGAAAACATCGCCGCCTTCAGGTTCCTGGGCACCCACATCTCCTCTGACTTCTCCTGGACTGTCAACACCAAGGCCCTGGTGAAAAAATGCCCAGCAGCGGCTGCACTTCCATGTGCTGAGGAAGCACAACCTGGACCAGAAGCTGCTGCTGGCTTTCTAGCACTGCTCACTGGAGAGCGTGCTCACCTACTGTCTGGGTGTGTGGTACGCCGGCTCCACGGCCAAGAACAGGAAGGCTGTGCAGAGGGTCATCAACACCGCCCAAAAAATTATCGTCAGCCCCTTCCTGGAAGACATCTCCAGAGCCTCCTGTCTCAGAAGGATCAAGGCCATCACAGGAGACCCCTCACATCCCGCCCACCACCTGTTTGACCTGCTTCCCTCTGGACGACGGTTCAGATCGATCAGGTCCCACACCTCCAGACTGACAGTTTCTTCCCCTGGGCCAGCCGAACTACAAACAGTTAGAGCCCCCCCCCCCCCCCCGAACACTCACATGCACAGAACTGAGGACCTTTTAATTATCACTATAACTCACCTGTTGTTGCACTCCTCACTTTCACATATATTGACCCATCAGTGAAATCACTACTGTATATTGTCCATATAATCCATGGACCATTTTACTCTGTTCTGCACTCCTATGTACATAGTTCCACCTGCAAAGCCTCTACCGTACCTGTGTATATATACCTATGGACTACTTGTTATTTTTACTTTTACCTCAGTCATATGGTTAACCGTGTGTTCTGTTACTGTTTTATTTCAAATTCTTCTCACTTACTTTATTGCGCAGTAGCCTGGTGGAGCACCCACAATTTCATTGTGCTGTACAATGACAATAAACCCTATTCTGTTCTATCTACATGACAAACAGCTAGGTGGGCCAAAAGTAGAGCAGTAGGCGGGTCTCAAGGATGGCAGTGGGTTGGCTTTTTTTAATCCTGATGTTAATGATTTAGACAGAAGAATCAAAAATGTTTTTGGGAGAGAAAAATGAGATAAAGGCTCTGTGTGTGTGTGTGTGCCCGCGCGCGCTTTTAAGAGAATTGACTTAAATTTTTTGATAATTAGGTGACCAGTAGACTCATTTCAGACAGTTAAAACCTACAAACACACCATACTTCAGTCAATGACCCCTTTAATGTAGTTGGATACTTTGACATTGTGCAAGTATAAGATTTTAAATATGATACACTGGTCTTTAAAAGGACCTTAAAAAGTCTTAATTTTAACCTTGTTATAGCTGCAGATACCCTGTGGATCTAGTGCTTTTCTGTTGTCAAATGGGTGTAGAAATAATTAAATTTTTAAGACAAATGCTTTGAATTTTTTAGGGTATACAATTTGCTTCTGTGCAGGTATTGAGTTTGTACAAAGTACTGACACAAAAGCTTTTGTGCAGTTGCATGTTCCCACAGCACAACCAGACTTTCTTTATGGGACAAAGAAAAACCACTGCATCAAAGCAAATATGTCTTTTATTTTTTAACCCAGCTCCTCTTCTTCTTTTTTTTTTTTTTACTGAACTCTACTGACCTGATGGGTTGTGGTTTTCTGTCTGAGCATTTGCTGTTCTGGGCACATGAAATAACTACCTTTACCACTGATTTCCTCCACTGTGAAGCATGTTCAACCCAAACCAGAATGCTCTTCTCTGCTTGTGTTGTGGCTGATAGATTGGCTATCAAATCTTATAATGGCACTGGGGTCTTTTTTTGGCCTGCTGATCCTTCACTACCAGGGTGCGCTGGTCTGTGGAGCCCTCTAGTGGCTGTAAACCTTCACCTCAGGCTTGAATGGCCTTTTTCTTTGTCAGCACCATGAAACTCAGCCGGAATGAAGTCCCATGCTGATGTTTCCCTGTTTTCCAGCAGCAGCTCAGCCCCGGAGAAACTCCACCCCTACCCGCTCTTCCCCGAAAACCAAACAGCGCCTCCAAAGGCCAACTGCCCTACGAGGTAATGCCCTGCTTCTAAACTGGCTGGAGGCTGTGTGGTTGATCTCACATACAGAGATATTTTCACAGTTTATAACACAATAAAATCAGTTGTCTGCAAATAGAAGCAAAACAAAGTAGTTATATTTATAAGATGAAGTAAATGCAGTAGGAGGATTATACACTTGGGTGCCATGTCAGGCTCTGAGGAAATGCTGTAATTTCTTTGAAAGAAGTTCCACAGGTTTTTGGAATACAATTGTGATTTACCATTGACAGTATGAAGAGAGTGGGGATTCATCTGAGGATTGTTTGGTTCAAAATGAGCTTATGACAGAGCATTGTGTCTGTCATCCATCTCTCCATCCGTCCATTTGTCTACAGTTTGCAACAATTTCTACTCCTCCTAGGCAATTTACCGGATGCTCTTCAGACTCGTACACAATTGTCGTTGGGTGGCTTATGGGCTAATTTTCCCAGAAATATTGGTCAGTTCTGACATTTCACATTCCTTGACTTTTATGTGGGTCAGGCTGGATGCATCTGACCTTCAAAACAAGGATTCACTCATCATCGACGTCAATAAAGACATCATATTTGTGCGACCACTCGTTCTCTTTTAAAAGAGAAAATAGACACATTTTTAGTAAAGACAAGGTTGGGATTTTCTCTGGAGGACTGCAGAAGTTGGTTGCTTGTATATGTTAAGATTCAGAAGAAGGGAGGAAGCCAGATGGCGGCACAGAATAGTGGCAGTGACTGCTAGCACAGATGCTAACAAAGGAGCTAAGTGGACACGTGGAGAGGTAAAAATGTTGGATGAATGTGGATATATATCAGATCTAGTTTTGTGCAGTTGACCAACCTTAAAAAATCTGATCTGTGTCACATTATGGTAAAAAGCATCTGATTTGAGTCACTTCAGAGTATTGTGAACTAGGGCTGTGCGATATGGCAAAAAATTCATATCACAATATAAGACATCTTATATCACGATAACGATATCAGAATCAGAATCAGAATCAGCTTTATTGGCCAAGTATGCACAACACATACAAGGAATTTGACTTTGGCTAAAAACTTGCTCTCGTTGTTCAGGTGAAGGATTTAAATAAGGATTCAATGACAACCAGAGTATGTACAGTAAATTACAGTCTGTCCACGTTTCTATAAAAGGATGCAAATATATACAGGAATATATACAGTTATTTACTCGGACTAACCACACTTTGCAGAAATATAGGAAAAAATATACAATCACACAGTATTTCAATGTGGACTCAGATTCAGTGATATAATGTGAATGAAGTAAAAAGCAGTGTGAGAGTTATGTGCAATGTAATAATGGATGAAAAGTCATGAGTACAGCAACAGGTAGGACTAGGTGAATGTTAGGAGTTCATCAGAGTGATGGCTTGAGGAAAGAAACTGTTCCTGTGACGGGTGGTTTTGACCTTCAGTGATCTGTAACGACGACCAGAAGATAGAAGTTCAAACAGTTTGTGGCCGGGGTGTGATGGGTCAGCACAGATGTTTCCCGCCCGTTTCCTGGTTATGGACCGATATAAGTTCTCAATGGAGGGTAGGTCGGTACCAATGATCCTCTCCGCAGACTTAATGATCCGCTGCAGTCTGGTCTTGTCCTGTTTAGTGGCAGATCCAAACCAGACAGTGATGGAAAAGCAGAGGACAGATTGGATGATGGCGGTGTAGAAGACAACCAGCAGCTCCTGAGGCAAATCAAACTTCTTGAGCTGACGCAGAAAAAACAACCTCTGCTGGGCCTTTTTCCGGACAGTGTCAATATGGGAGGACCACTTCAGGTTCCGGGAGATTGTGGTACCCAGAAACTTGAAGGAGTCCACAGTGGACACTGTGCTGTTGAGGATGGTGAGTGGGGGGAATGAAGGGGGGTGTCGCCTGAAATCCACAGTCATCTCCACCATTTTGGCTGGGTTAAGTTCAAGATGGTTCTGGCTGCACCAGAGGATCAGCTGCTCCACCTCCCGCCTGTATGCAGACTCATCATCATCCCGGATCAAACCGATGACTGTGGTGTCGTCCGCAAACTTCAGGAGCTTCACCGAAGGGTCCTCTGAGGTGCAGTCGTTGGAGTAGAGGGAGAAGAGCAGTGGGGAAAGGACACATCCTTGGGGGGCGCCAGTACTAATTTTTCGGGAGCTGGATGTAAATCTCCCTAGCTTCACCTGTTGCCACCTGTCAGTCAGAAAGCTGGAGATCCACTGGCAGGTGGAGGGGGGCGCCTTGAGCTGGAGGAGTTTCTGATGAAGAATGCCTGGGATGATGGTGTTGAACGCTGAGCTGAAGTCGACAAACAGGATCCTGGCGTACGTCCCTGGGGAGTCGAGGTGTTGCAGGATGTAATGTAGTCCCATATTCACTGCATCATCCACTGACCTGTTTGACCGGTAGGCAAACTGCAGTGGGTCCATCAGGGGGCCTGTGATGACCTTCAGGTGGTTCAGCACCAATCTCTCCAAGGATTTCATGACCACAGAGGTCAGGGCAACAGGTCTGTAGTCGTTTAATCCTGTAATAGAGGGTTTCTTGGGAACTGGAATGATGATGGAGCGTTTGAAGCAGGAAGGCACTTCACGCAGCTCCAGTGATCTGTTAAAGATCCGGGTGAAGATGGGGGCCAACTCGTTGGAGCAGACTCTCAGGCAGGACGGAGACACACCATCAGGTCCTGCAGCCTTCTTGATCTTTTGTCTCTGAAAGACCCGGCGCACCTCCTCTTCACAGATCATTAGTGCTGGTGGGAGGTCAGAGTGGAGGAGGGATGGAGTTCCTGGGGCTGCAGATAATCCTTTTGTGTGGGTGGGAGGTGAGAACTGTAGGTTCTTTTCAAACCTGCAGTAAAAGCTGTTTAGGTCATTAGCCAGCTGAAGGTTTTCCGCAGGGTGGGGGGATGGTCTCCTGTAGTTGGTGATATTCCGTAGGCCTCTCCAGACAGAAGCAGAGTTGTTAGCTGAGAAGTTTTTTTGTAACTTCACACTGTAGCTCCTCTTAGCAAGCCTGGTCTCCTTCGTCAGCATGTTTCTGGCCCGCTTGTACAGAGTCCAGTCACCAGTCCAGTAGGCCTCCTCCTTGGTCTGACGTAGCTGCTTCAGTTTAGGAATGAACCAGGGTTTATTGTTGTTGTATATGCAGAAGGTCTTGGTCTGCACACACATGTCCTCGCAGAAACAGGTGTATGATGTCACAGTGTCAGTGAGTTCATTTAAGTTAATGGCTGCAGCTTCAAAAACACTCCAATCTGTGCAGTCAAAGCAGGCTTGTAACTTCAGCTTTGATTCCTCAGTCCATTTCTTCACAGTCCTTACAACAGGCTTGGAAGTTTTTAGTTTCTGTCTGTATGTTGGAATAAGATGGAGCAGGCAGTGGTCAGAAAAACCCAGAGCTGCACGGGGGACGGCATGATAGGCATTTCTTAAAACTGTGTAACAGTGGTCAAGTGTATTTGTGTCCCTGGTGGGACATTTAATATGCTGTCTGTATTTAGGAAGCTCATTTGTGAGATTAGCTCTATTGAAATCACCCAGAATGATAAGCAGAGAGTCTGGATGTTTTTCCTCCACCTCTGCTATCTGGTCAGCGAGGAGCTGCAGTGCCTCCGTTGTACAAGCAGCAGGCGAGATATAAATTCCGACCAGAATAAATGAGGAGAACTCTCGCGGTGAATAAAAGGGTTTACAGTTTATGAACAGTGACTCTAGGTTAGGGCTACAAAACTTCTTCAACACTGTGACATCAGTACACCAACCTTCGTTTATGTAGAAGCAGATTCCACCACCCTTAGTCTTTCCAGAAAATTCTCGGCTGCGATCAGCGCGAAACAGTTGAAATCCGTCCAGGCGGACCGCGCTGTCCGGGATGTGTTCACTCAGCCAGGACTCCGTGAAACAAAGGGCGCCAGATCTGCTAAAATCCCGGTTTTTGTGAGTCAGGAGCAGCAGTTCATCCATTTTGTTCGCCAAACTGCGGATATTTGCCAGATGGATCGATGGGAGCGGCGTGCGAAATCCTCGTTTCTTCAGCCTGACTAACGCACCAGCACGTTTACCACGCCGCCTTCGTTTCCGGCCAGCGCCAATAGCCGCTGCTCCCACAGCTAAGATGGACTGAAAAAACTTCAGATCAGCAGCAGTAACTGGCGGAGAAGTTGCATTGGGAGGTAGTCTGAGTGAAAGTAGTTCCTCCCTTGAATAGGTGATTCGGACAGAAGAGCAGAAGTCCAAAAAAACACACAAAATTATCAAAAACATCAGAGAGCAGAAGCCAGTGGCTGCCATCCGCGGCGCCATCTTGGATTTTTTTTTTTTTTATATATCTATATATACTGTATATATATCACGATATACATTTACTGTAAGTTCTACAATTTAGAAAATCCTATAAAAAGGACCATCTCTTTTTTTACATGTACCATTTTCCCCTCATAATTTTGCAGTTATAAAATACAGTGTGAAAAAGTGTTTGCCTCCTTCCTGATTTCTCATTTTTTTGTATTGTCACATTTAAATGTTTCAGATCAGCAAACAGACTTAAATATTAGACAAAGATAACACAAGTAAACACAAAATGCAGTTTTTAAATGAAGTTGTTTATTATTAAGGGGAAAAAACATCCAAACCTACATGGCCGTGTGTGGAAAAAGCAACCCCCCCCCATTAAAACATAAATTAACTGGTTTATCACATCTTTGGAAAGCTGAGTTCAATTTCTCTAGCCACACCCAGGCCTGATTACTGCCACACCTGTTCTCAATAAAGAAATCACTTAAATAGGACCTGCCTGACAAAGTGAAGTAGACCAAAAGATCCTCAAAAGCTAGACATCATGCTGCGATCCAAAGAAATTCAGGAACAAATGAGAAACAAAGTAATTCAGATCTATCAGTCTGGAAAAGGTTACAAAGCCATTTCTAAAGCTTTGGGACTCCAGCGAACCACAATGAGAGCAGTTATCCACAAATGGTGAAAACATGGAACAGTGGTGAACCTTCCCAGAAGTGGCTGGATGACCAAAATTACCCCAAGAGCGCAGCAACGACTCATCCAAGAGGTCACAAAAGACCCCACAACAACATCCAAGGAACTACAGGCCTCACTTGCCAAAGTTAAGGTCAGTGTTCATGACTCCACCATAAGAAAGAGACTGGGCAAAAATGGCCTGCATGGCAGCGTTCCAAGATGAAAATCACTGCTGAGCAAAAAGAACATAAAGGCCCATCTCAGTTTTGCCAGAAAACGTCTTGATGATCCCCAAGCCTTTTGGGAAAATACTCTGTGGACTGTAGAGACAAAAGTTGAACTTTTTGGAAGTTGTGTGTCCAATTACATCCGGCATAAAGGTAATGCAGCATTTCAGAAAAGGAACATCATACCAGCAGTAAAATATGGTGGTGGTAGTGTGATGGTCTGGGACGGTTTTCTGCTTCAGGACCTGGAAGACTTCCTGTGGTAAATGGAGGCATGAATTCTGTTGTCTACCAAAAAATCCTGAAGGAGAATGTCTGGCCATCTGTTCGTGACCACAAGCTGAAGCGCACTTGGGGTCTGCAGCAGGACAATGATTGAAAACAAACCAGCAAGTCCACCTCTGAATGGCTTAAGAAAAACAAAATGAAGACATTGGAGTGGCCTAGTCAAAGTCCTGACCTGCATCCGATTGAGAAGCTGTGGCATGACCTTCAAAAGGCGGTTCATGCTTGAAAACCATCCAATGTGGCTGAATTACAACAATTCTGCAAAGATGAGTGGGCCAGAAGTCCTCCACAGCGATGTAAAAGACTCTACCAGTTATCTCAAACACTTGACTGCAGTTGTTGCTAAGGGTGGCCCAACCAGTTGTTAGGTTTAGGGGGCAATCACTTTTTCACACAGGGACATGTAGGCTTGGATTTTTTTCCTCCTTCATAATAAACACCTTCATTTAAAAACTGCATTTTGTGTTTACTTGTGTTACCTTTGTCTAATATTTAAATTTATTTGATGATCTGAAACATTTAGTGTGACAAACATACAAAAAAATGAGAAATCAAGAAGGGGGCAAACACTTTTTCCACACCACTGTAGTTTTGTAATATGCATTTGAGACTTGATTCTCATAAATTTCAGGTTTTTCTTCTAAATCATATATGAACTAGAAAAACACTCGGAGAGTGCAGACCTCCGCCAAGGCAGCTCAGTCCCCTATGCTGTGATCTACTCAAAAATGTAATTGCTTAACTTTGAAAACCTGTTGGGAACTTATTCTGTATATTTTTTCCAGTCATTCTGACTAGTTATTGTGGAGCTACATGTGCATGTGCTCAAATAGCTTTTTCTCCCAATGATAAAGAATCCTTTATAAAATTCCTGGATCCAGACGGTGATCTGGGTCACTTCCAAAATCTAATCATTTCTTCCTTGTCCCAGTTCGGACATTTCCTGAAAATTTCATCAAAATCTGTCCATAACTTTTTGAGTTATGTTGGTCACAAACAGACAGACAAACAAACAAACCCCAGCAAAATCATAACTTCCTTGGCGGCAGTAATAAAAAGTAAACATCAATAAGTTAAATATTTCCTGAGCCAGAGGAGAATGGCGAAAAAGAAAAAAAAACACAACATAAAAAAAAATGTCTGAAAATGAGAAAATTACCCATGGCTGCTATCTGCAGATATAAATTAGTTTTTAGTTTAAATCAGTGAAAATTAAATGTAGACCTGCAGCCTAAAGACTGCCATTCTGGCCTGATTTAACCTGTTTGCTTCTTAATAATATTTCAGATTTGTCATGATCTGAAAATCAAAGACATAAAAGGTAATGTAATAAAATACATCTAATGACTGTCTTTTTTCATTATCAGTACTTGACTAATTAAAATAATTAGAAATCAAATAAATTATATTAAGAGCCATCTTGCTCCTCCGGCCCATTTTAATGTATTTATTTATTTTGCATGTATGTGCCACCATCATACAGTTTTGCAGCTTTAATAACATTTTTTCAAACAAAACTAAAACTTGGCAGCAATTTTAAAAAACAAACGATTGTCTGCTACATGTTTCCAGTTAGCACAACTTAGCATCGTCATTTAGCATTTTATAATTAGACATGGTGTTAACGTTACTTACCTCCTATTAAAACAAGGTTAGCGAACTATCCTCTGTGATGCAGCACGATGAAAAACGGTCCCACATCCCTGACAAACAGGAGTAGCAGCTATCTGAACCAGTAGTTTGGAGTTAGCGTTAGCAACCACCGGACTGAAGCCTAGCCGCCCACCACACCTATTCCGCTGCGCGCAGTTGCACACTGCGAGGAAGAGACGGGGCGTTGACAAGTAGTGGTGAGGTAGGAGCTTTACTGGGGGGCATGTGCATTTTAAATAAGATATAAACGATAGAGTATTCTATGAATATGACAATGACGATGTATATCATCATCTGATATACATCGTCATATCGCACAGCTCTATTGTGAACATAGCCTTGATGATCTTGAGGTGTTTTCATCAGGCTGGAATAAGCTACTCCATTATTGAGGGTCTGGTTTATGTTTGTCTCAAATTCATCATAAGCTGAATCTCATTGAACTACCTCCTAAAATACCAAAATAAAATGAAAGCACCATAGGTACTGATGCCTCGGTGCTTGTGGCCTGGTAGCTTGGGTTAGCCAAGTATTGTGTCGGTTCATGTATGCAAGGTTTTGAAATGCTTAATATTGGTTTACACATGTATGACGCTAATGTCACCGTTATGACACACACGAGGGGCACCTCATTGGTCGACGCATCCCCCAGAAGACAGTCTGTTGAAGTCTGTTTGGTTTATCGTCATCCAAAATGGCACCGGGATATGAAAGAGGGTGTATTGAAGTGTGTTTATCTCCATCCATGATGGTGCCAGGACATTCAAAACTTTGTCTGATAGCTTCAAAACTAAACAGCAAAATATGTTAAATAGGTTTTTTTTTAGACAGTCAGTGCAAGAAATAAATGGTGTAATTGCTGAAGATGTGTTCATTTTTCTGTAACAACTGCTATTCTAAAAGAAAAAAGTTGCACTGCCACCTACTGGCCTGGCATAGTTATTACAACAACTTTTTTTTTTTTAACAGCTTCAGTTAGTATGAATGTGTGTCGTTTATCTTGACAATGAAGCATTATCTCAAAATTCATGCAAATTAAAAGTCGAGAAGGCAATACATTGATACAAGCCTTTAGTTCCACTTGATTTTGACTGGGCGAGGTGAAAAGCTGGTAACAGACAGACACACTACCATATGCCGAGGTTGTGCTTTGCACACGGAGGCATTACAAGCCCAATGTATGGAGATGTAACCCAGCTTCAAACAGAATTAGGAACCAGATGGTAAGATGCTGGTTATAATGTTGTAGCTGAATGGTGGAAGGCTGGAACTCACTACTTAACAATGTTCATCAGCACATGGCTGATTCCTTGATTGTCCACTTCCTGCACAGAAAACATAAAAGTGCAGCAGTTGCAGGCTTGTTGAGTTTTTTTTTAAAGGGTTGTGCTTATTGGATTGTTGCTCCTGTGAGTTCAGAGTCATGTTGGTGTTCTAAGAAATGGGCTTCAAACCCTCCATCACACCGTCCTCCCTACCTGCCCTGAATTAAGGCCTGTCTCTGTTGTCTTCGTTCTTGTCTAGTCCCACTCTCCTGTTGCTTTGGAGAAGAAGGTGATTTCAGTGAGTATTCACTGAGGGCTTCCAGCTTTTAAACATTGTGATTGTGGTTCCCCGCCGTGGTCGTATCGATGTTGTGATGCTAGTTTTTCCTAGTGTAGTATGCTCCGTGTGTGTCTCACCTCATTCTGTCAACACTTAAATCATAGTAGGCAGCTGTTAGTTTAACCATTTGTCTTCATTTATTTTATACTTGGCGTCAAATTTAATATAATTTGCGTCAAATTGGTTTTTTTTTTGTGAATTTGGAATGGATGTATTTAGTGAAAAGACTTCAGATAGACTTTTGTACTTGCATCATATCTGTATCTATCATTGTGTGCTTGATCATTATCCCATTGTTAAACTAAAAGACTTCAGCAGGGGTCTGCAAACTGTGGCTCCAGGCCATATGCAGCTATTTTGCCACTAACTCCCTGGCTTCCTTGGACTATGACCCACCACAACATATAATAATTACTAATATAATTTAATGAGGGAAAAGGGAACAAATGAATGGGAAAGAAGACTCACATTCACCATTAAAATGCTGCAAAAAAGTTACAAATGTACCATTAAAAACACTGATAAGAAAGACTAGAAAATTCCCAATGGAAATTTTGAGTGTGTGCCAGTGCGACTGCCCTGTGGTCAGTTGAATTTGCATGAAAAGCAAAAACTTTGACCTTTTGACCTCAGGCCCAACCTGTATACCAAGTTTGGTGTCCGTAGTTTTCTTTGATTTGCACACTGTAAAAAGCTTCAAATTTACAAGTAAAAAGGAGGCAAATTTGCACAAAATAAATTAGACTTTTGAGGGGGAAAAGGCAAATCTGAGAAAAAAAAATCACAAATTTTCAAGAAAGACACAAATTCACCATAAGGATGTAGATTTATGAGAAAAAAACTGTAGATGTTATGTGAAAAAATGTGGACTTTTGCAAGTAAGAATTTGCAAATTTATGTGAGAAATCTTGCATATTTGCAAGTCTTAAATTTGAGGAAAGTTTCATATTTAAAGGCAATCAATGAATTGTGTATTTGAACCTATAAAGTTGTTCAAACATATTTTATTTATTTTGTACAATATAAAAATTGGTATTTATAATCTTCTCACACTCCAGCCAGAAGCAAACCGATGTCTTGCGATAGACAGTGACATCCTCGCAAGAACAGTGCAAGAATGTCAGCATTTACGTAGATGAGTAATGAATTGATAAGAACAGTCTAATTTGCCAAATTGGAGGAAACAGGAGCTGCTCTGTCAATCATACGAGTGAGAAGAAGACACTCGTTTAGCCCTTAATCTCAATAGTTGGCAGTCCTTGTTGGTACTGTTTGCATTCTGTCAGTGTTAAACTAGCATTGATGAAAACAATTGTTTGTACTTCAGAACCTTTAAAAATGCTAGAGGTGCAGCTACATTGAATGTTGTCTTGATTGCTTTAAAGAAGAAAAACCTCACCCCTCTCCCTGATGTCAACAGGCCAATTTATACTTATAAGTCAGCTGTTTTAGTTTCATTTTAAACCTCAAGTATGTTTTGAGACTCAGTCCATATTTTATTTGGCCAAAAATTGCTGACCACGGCTCTTTCCATACCACAGGTTGCAGACCCCTGAACTAAAATGTATAAGCGTAAACTGAGACATTTTAGCTTGATTTTTCTCCTAATCTGACAGCTTTGCCTCTTCTTCTTCAGTCCCCTCTCCCAGTAAGCTGCGGACTCCCGTCACCCCATCCCCACTGGCATTGAGGCAGCCGGTAAAAGCCACATCCACCCCTAACTCTGCCACCTCCACACCGACACGCTCACTAGCTGCTCCTCGGAGTGGCCTGCCCCGGCCCAGCGCTTCTGCAGGAGGAGGAGGAGGGGGAGGAGGAATCCCTCTACCCCGCAGCAAATTGGCCCAGCCTGTGCGCAGGTATGCTTGCTTTATTGTATGTTATCCATTCAGAGCATCCGGAAAGTATTCACAGCGCTTCACTTTTTCCACATTTTGTTATGTTAAAGCCTTATTCCAAAATTGATTAAATTAATTTTTTCCTCAAAATTCTACACACAATACCCCATAATGACAATGTGAAAAAAGTTTTGAGATTTTTGCAAATTTATTAAATTAAAAAAAAAAAACTAAGAAATCACAGGTACGTAAGTATACACAGCCTTTGCTCAATACTTTGTTGATGCACCTTTGGCAGCAATTACAGCCTCAAGTCTTTCTGAATATGATGCCACAAGCTTGGCACACCTATCTTTGGGCAGTTTCGCCCATTCTTTTTTGCAGCACCTCTCAAGCTCCATCAGGTTGGACGGGAAGCGTTGGTGCACAACCATTTTCAGATGTCTCCAGAGATGTTCAGTTGGATTCAAGTCTGGGCTCTGGCTGGGCCACTCAAGGACATTCACAGAGTTGTCCTGAAGCCACTCCTTTGATATCTTGGCCGTGTGCTTAGGGTCGTTGTCCTGCTGAAAGATGAACTGTCGCCCCAGTCTGAGGTCAAGAGCGCTCCGGAGCAGGTTTTCATCCAGGATGTCTCTGTACGTTGCTGCATTCATCTTTCCCTCGATCCTGACTAGTCTTCCAGTTCCTGCTGCTGAAAAACATCCCCACAGCATGATGCTGCCACAACCATGCTTCACTGTAGGGATGGTATTGGCCTGGTGATGAACGTTGCCTGGTTTCCTCCAAACATGACACCTGGCATTCATGACAAAGTTCAATCTTTGTCTCATCAGACCAGAGAATTTTATTTCTCATGGTGTGAGAATCCTTCAGGTGCCTTTTGGCAAACTCCAGGTGCGCTGCCATGTGCCTTTTACGAAGGAGTGGCTTCCATCTGGCCACTCTACCATACAGGCCTGATGGTTGATTTGCTGCAGAGATGGTTGTCCTTCTGGAAGGCTCTTCTGTCTCCACAGAGGAATGCTGGAGCTCTGACAAAGTGACCATCGGGTTCTTGGTCACCTCCCTGACTAAGGCCCTTCTCCCCCCAATCGCTCAGTTTAGACAGCCGGCCAGCTCTAGGAAGAGTCCTGGTGGTTCCAAAGTTCTTCCATTTATGGATGATGGAGGCCACTGTGCTCATTGGGACCTTTTAAGCAGCAGAAATTTTTCTGTACCCTTCCCCAGATTTGTGCCTCGAGACAATCTTGTCTCGGAGGTCTACAGACAATTCCTTTGACTTCCTGCTTGGTTTGTGCTCTGACATGCACTGTCGACTGTGGGACCTTATATAGACAGGTGTGTGCCTTTCCAAATCATGTCCAATCAACTGAATTTACCACAAGTGGACTCCAATTAAGCTGTAGAAACATCTCAAGGATGATCAGTGGAAACAGGATGCACCTGAGCTCAATCTTGAGCTTCATGGCAAAGGCTGTGAGTACTTATGTACATGTGATTTCTTTGCTTTTTATTTTTAATAAATTTGCAAAAATTTCAAAAAAAGGTTTGTCACATTGTCATTATGGGGTATTGTGTGTAGAATTTTGAGGGAAAAAATGAATTTAATCCATTTTGCAATAAGGTTGTAACATAAAATGTGGGGAAAGTGAAGCACTGAATACTTTACAGATGCACTGTATGTTTATTGTTAGACATTCAGAGAGCCCATCCATCCATCCATCTTCTTCCGCTTAATCCTTTTCGGGTCGCGGGGGGGCTGGAGCCTATCCCAGCATCTTTGGGCGAGAGGCAGGGTACACCCTGGACAGATCGCCAGTCCATCGCAGGGCCAACACAGAGAGACAGACAACCATTCACTCTGAATTTACCACAATTTACCACATTCAGAGAGCCTTTTATAGTTATTTAGGGTGTCTGCCAGTCCCTAAAGGTCATACTGACAGCATTTTCACAAATGCGCCAATATTCAGATGGTAGGGTCATAATTTGGTGTAATGTCCCTTAAGCAATATTACACAAGAGTGTGGCATCGTATCACTATGGTGTGGTAGTAAATGAGCATAATATAGTAAAGAACAGCCCTGTTGTCATTTCACACACAAATTAAACATTGTCCGGCCCAGAAGTCCATGTTTGTTTACATACTTCATAAGGGTTTGTGGGTCACGTGACTCACCATGGTAGCTAATTAGCTTGTTAGCTGCGTTATGAGGAGTCCTTTATGCAGCCTTAGCTTGTCCATTTTGCTGTGAATTCCCGCTGAAAATTGGTTGAAATAATACAGATAGCTGTCAGTAGCTAACAGCAACTTAGCTTCAGGCATCTACATGTTAGTTTCAGGGCACTCCACTAGCTTTTTCTTGGCATTTTCAGATGAAATAAAGATTCAGTCATCACATAGTACGTGGACGGAGCCCACATTTCTTTTCATTACAAGCAGTTTGGCTTTTCCTGCAGTGTTCTGCTGCTTTCAGACATTGCCAACTGTGCTGCTTCTGGGGTGCAGAGTTACGTGCCCACACACGTAACTATGCGGGCATGTCTTAAAGAGGAAGTACATGAAAACACACACACACACACACACACCAGGGAGTCGGGGGGAGGAAAAACATGAGCAAGATTACATCGGTTTTACACCCCAAACATTGGTTTAGTTTTTATTTCGGTTAATCATTCCACCGTAGCTTTAACACAGAAATTAAATGGAATATGTAACACATAAGGATGGTGAGTCCAAGAGCATCCTTGCATTTTTGGACCAACAAGGAGATTTAGTTATTAATGTGTCAGATGAAATATTTTAAAAGGAACTCCGATTATATTGGCATGTTAGCTCTATATGCTTTATTTTGATGTTAGTAACATAACTATATTTTAATTTTTTTGAAAATAATTCCCAGTTTTATATATTTTTAAAAAACTTTATTTCAATTTTTGTTTACGTCGCAATGCATTCTGGGTAGTGACGTAGAATGGTTGCAGCCGTTTTTTCTGTCTTATACAAGCCAAGAAGCGAAGCTCCTAACTACTGCCATTTGTCAGTGAAAATGCCACATTGTGCAGCTTTTGGATGTAATTTCCAATCAAAGGGAAATAAAGAGAGCGGGGTGAGCCTCCATAGCTTTCCTAAAGAGGGAAAATGGAGGAAAAAGTGGAGCGGCAGCGGCTCAGCAGGTAGAGCAGGTCGTCTAATAACCCGATGGTTGGCGGTTCGCATCACGCTCTCCCCAGATATCCTGCCGTTGTGTCCCTGGGCAAGACACTTCACCCGCATTGCCTCCAGTGCCCATAACACTGGGTATGAATGTGTAAAAATGTTTAAATGCTCGGTGGTGGCCGGAGAGGCTGTTGGCGTGGATTGGCAGCCACATTTCCGTCACTCTGAGTGTCTGTGATCATGCACTATAGCGCACGCCTGATAAAGCTGACATATGTATTAATCACGCTATGATAAAGCACAATATCGCTCAAAGCGCGCGCATGAGACATGTCTGTGATCGCACGCTTGTGTTGACCGTTCCTGCCTTTCGTCTCCTAACCGTGGTTTTGGGATGCAGGGGAGATCTATCTTCCTCCACGGTCAACTCCCGAGTGGTACACAGAAGCACAGGCCGTTTTGCTGAAGCGTTGGGGCTTTATTTATATACCGCACTGTTGTCAGCAACAAATTGTACCTGCTCCGGTCGCCTCGCCCTTTCTACTTATCCGCACCAAATCACACACCGTTCGCTCTCCAGGTCATTCCACACACACCGGGGGGGGGGGGGGGGGGGGGGGCGCCTCGGCTGCGCAAACGCTCCCACTCACTCACATCCACGCACCGAGCTGCCCCATCCAAACACACGCACCAGACACATCCCACAACACTTGATAGAGCTGACATATGTATTAATCACGCTATGATATCGCTCAAAGCGCGCGCTTGGCTTGACATGTCGAAGATCTGGCTGGCAACAGTCAGAAAAAAAAAAAAAAAAAAAAAGTGGATCGACTGTGGAGCGCTGCTTATGGACGTTCAACCCACAGTCTGAGAAAGCAACAGTGAAATTGCTTTATGTTGCTCAGAGTCCATGTTTATCAGTTCAGTGCCCATCATGCTTGTAGACAATTTTTTGTGTTTGAGCATTCTATTGTAAGTAAATCAACAATATATAAGGTTCACTCCGCTCCGCGAGTGTCTCTCCACTCCGCGAGTGTCTCAAGCGTGCGCTTGAGGAAGCATTATTTTAAGGTGAAATAAAATGGCCTGTGCTTCTGTGTACCACTCGGGAGTTGACCGCGGAGGAAGATAGATCTCCCCTGCGTCCCAAAACCACAGTTAGGAGACGAAAGGCAGGAACGGTCAACACAAGCGTGTGATCACAGACATGTCTCATGCGTGCGCTTTGAGCGATATTGAGCTTTATCATAGCATGATTAATACATATGTCAGCTTTATCAGGCATGCGCTATAGCGCGTGATCACAGACACTCAGAGTGACGGAAATGTGGCTGCCAATCCACACCAACAGCCTCTCCGGCCACCACCGAACATTTAAACATTTTTACACATTCATACCCAGTGTTATGGGCACTGGAGGCAATGCGGGTGAAGTGTCTTGCCCAGGGACACAACGGCAGGATATCTGGGGAGAGCGTGATGCGAACCGCCAACCATCGGGTTATTAGACGACCTGCTCTACCTGCTGAGCCGCTGCCGCCCCACTTTTTCCTCAACTTTCCCTCTTTAGGAAAGCTATGGAGGCTCACCCCGCTCTCTTTATTTCCCTTTGATTGGAAATTACATCCAAAAGCCGCGCAATGTGGCATTTTCACTGACAAATGGCAGTAGTTAGGAGCTTCGCTTCTTGGCTTGTATAAGACAGAAAAAACGGCTGCAACCATCCTACGTCACTACCCAGAATGCATTGCGACGTAAACAAAAATGGCGATTTACATCGTAATAAAGTTTTTTAAAAATATATAAAACTGGGAATTATTTTCAAAAAAATTATATTATAGTTATGTTACTAACATCAAAATAAAGCATATAGAGCTAACATGCCAATATAATCGGAGTTTCTTTTAAAGATTATCGGTACTACTGGGTTGCTAGCTAACTTGCTGACAAGATGAAGGGGGGTACATCAGTAGTTATAGTCGCAGTCAGACATGCTTTGGTCAGTAAACTGATTCCCCTGCCATGCCTGTAGTATTAGTGCTGCAATTAATCAATTAGTTGATAACAGAAACAGCAATTAATTGACAATTAATTGCCAGTTTTCCACCCATTTCCAACTTACGAGGAAAACCCCCCCCCACAACTTTCTTAGAAAAAAGTTGCAGATTTACAAGGAAAATTTCACAACATTTCCTAGGAAAAAGCTGCAAATTTTTCAGCAGAACATTACAAAATTACATGAAAAAAGTCAAAAACTTCTCAAGAGAATTTAAAAAAAAAATCACAAATCCCTGAGGAAAAAAATATACAGACGTCTTAAGAAGGCAGTTGCAAATTTACTAGACAAGAAAAAGTAGCAAATTTCTAAGGAGAAAGTTATAAATTTACAAGAAAAATATAAGAGTCAAAAATAGCTTATGAAAAGATTGTAGATTTGATTTAAAAAAAAAAAAAAGTCACAAACTTGCAAGTAAAAAGAATTCTGAGCAAAAACACAAATTTCCGAAGGAAAAGGTGCAAATTTACAACAAAAACTTAGATACATACAGGGTTTCCTCTGGTAACATTTCTGGGTGGCGGCCCACTACGCCAGAAAAATTACTGCCACGCCAATAAGGAGATATGAATTTAAGAAAAATATATGAAGCAATGACTTTCCGCAAGCGCACACATGAACAACACGCGTGGCCATCATCCGCGCAGAGTTTAGAAGCGCCCCGCCCACGCAAGCTTTCCAGCCAGTCAGAAAACGAAAATAAAAACATACATGAATCATACATACATACTTTCTTTCACAGCGGAGCAGCGTCTTTGTGGAAAAGGAGTGAAAACCTGGAAGTCAAACAGCAGAAATGGACTCTATATTTGAAGAGAAACTTTGTGAAGAAGTCCGCCGTTTCTTTGTTGGTGAAAATCCTGGCGCGTCAGCGCCTTGGCGCTACCTATCGGGCGGGAGTGAAACTACAAATGATGGTTGTGCACATGCGTCAACCACTTGGCCTGGGTAGATGGAAAAAAGTGAGCATGAACAGCACCGCATGCTTACCGTACTCGTCCACATCGTACGTGGACCAAGGCGGATTAGAGGGAAAATGCAGCATGAAGCAGGCTTTACAAGGCAGAGTGTCTCGCTAAGCATGACTGTTCGACAAAAACATGAGTTTATTGAAGTACTTTAAACGCAGAAAAAAATCAGAAGAGGAATGTAAGCACTGGAGGCATTTATCATGTTTTAACCCACTGGAAACGGGAGCAATAACGGAAGAGTCACTTAGAATCAGAATCAGATTTATTGCCATTGTTCATGTAGTACACAAACTAGGAATTTGTCTCGGTGCAATGCTGCAACATTAAACATGATAAAATAAAAGAAATAAAAAACTATACATGCAATAAAGTGTAGAATAAGAATGAGTAATACTAGTCAAAGCAGTTTTTAAATATATTAGCGAGCAGCAGATATTGTGGAGTACCACATAGTGCAGTCGGTAATGCAAAAAGAAAACAGTGATGATTGACATGAGTCTGGTTGAGCTGCTGTACATGGTGCACAAGAGTCAATAAGTCACTTAGTGTTCAGCAGTCTGATGGCAGAGGGGAAGAAGCTGTTCATGTGACGGGAGGTTTTAGTCTGAATGGACCGAAGTCTTCTACCTGAGGGGAGGGGGGCAAACAGTACGTGACCAGGGTGTGAAGGATCGGCTATGATCCGGCCTGCACGCCTCCGGGTCCTGGAGATGTACAGGTCCTGGAGAGATGGGAGCTTGCAGCCGATCACCTTCTCAGCAGCGCGCACGACGCGCTGCAGCCTTAGTCTGTCCCTGGCAGTGGCTCCTGCGTACCACATGGTTATGGAGGTGGTGAGGATGGACTCGATGATGGCCGTGTAGAACTGCACTAACATCTTGGTGGGTAGCTTGAGCTTCCTCAGTTGCTGCAGGAAGAACATCCTCTGCTGGGCCTTTTTGATGAGGGAGCTGATGGTCGGCTCCCACTTGCGGTCCCGGGTGATGGTGGTGCCCAGGAAGCGGAAGGAATCTGCAGTGGTGATGGGAGAGCCTGTGAGGGTGAGGGGGGGCAGAGGGGTTGTGACTTTCCTGAAGTCCACAATCATCTCCACTGTCTTCAGAGCGTTCAGCTGCAGGTTGTTGTGGCTGCACCAGGACGCCAGCTGGGCCACCTCTCTCCTGTAGACGGACTCGTCGCCGTTGGAGATGAGCCCGATGAGGGTGGTGTCGTCCGCAAACTTGATCAGCTTGACAGACTGGTGGCTGGAGGTGCAGGAGTTGGTATAAAGGGAGAAGAGTAGGGGGGAAAGTACACAGCCCTGGGGTGATCCGGTGCTGATGCTAACAGAGTCTGAGACAGTCTTTCCCAGCCGCACATGCTGCCTCCGGTCCGTCAGGAAGTCGGTGATCCACCTGCAGAGGGAGTCAGGCTCGTTGAGCAGGGACAGCTTGTCCCGGAGCAGAGCGGGGTGGACGGTGTTGAATGCAGAGCTGAAGTCCACAAACAGGATCCTGGCGTAGGTTCCCGGGGAGTCCAGGTGCTGCAGGATGGAGTGGAGGGCCAGGTTGACTGCGTCATCCACAGACCTGTTGGCTCGGTAGGCAAACTGCAGCGGGTCCAGGAGGGAAGTGGTGATGGACTTGAGGTGGGGCAGGACCAGGCGCTCAAAGGACTTCATGACTACAGAGGTGAGCGCTACAGGTCTGTAGTCGTTAAGTCCAGTGATCCGTGGCTTCTTGGGGACAGGGATGATGGTGGAGGATTTGAGGCAGGTCGGCACGTGGCATAGCTTAAGGGAGGTGTTAAAAATGTCTGAAGACAGGAGTCAGCTCTTTCGCACAGTGTCTCAGGGTGGAGGGAGACACGCCGTCCGGACCGGGGGCCTTGCGCGGGTTCAGTCTGGAGAACTGTCTGTGCACGTCCTGCTCACTGATGACAAGGGCAAGGGGGGAGGAGGTGGGGGGCCGCCTTTGATGAAGTAGGGACCGTGGAGGCAGTGGAGCTGGGGGGAGAGGGGGAGATGGACACAGCTGACGAGGTGTCAAAACGGGCATAATGTTGGGACAGTCTTTGACAAAGGGCTTTGTCATCCTGACCTTTAGAAGCCTGAGGCCGATAGTTGGTGATTTGCCTCAGTCCTCTCCACACAGAAGCCGAGTCGTTGGCAGTGAACTGCTGCTGGAGTCTCTCAGAATACACAGATTTAGCTCTCCTCAGCTCTCTCCTAAACCGGTATTTAACCTCCCTGTAGCAGTCCCTGTCTCCACTTTTCAACGCTGCTTCCTTCTCCTTCCTGATCTGTCTGAGCTTAGCAGTGAACCAGGGCTTATCATTAGAGTACCTCACCCTGGTGCGCGATGGAAGAATGCTCTCCTCACAAAAGTGGATATATGAGTTCACAGTGTCCGTGTACTCATCCAGATCATGCGTGGCTCCTTTAAACATGCCCCAGTCAGTTATTTCCATGCACGTGCTCAGCTTCTCCCCAGCTTCACTGGTCCATTTCTTCGTAGTGCTCACAACAGGTTTAGTGAGCTTCAGTCTCTGTCTGTATGTGGGAATGAGGTGGACCATCACGTGATCAGATAGTCCGAGCGCAGCGCGGGGAACAGCGCGATACGCGTCCTTCACTGTGGTGTAACAGTGATCCAGCGTGTTCTTTCCTCTGGTTGGGCATTTAATAAACTGTTTGTATCGGGGGAGATCGTGGCTTAGGTTGCTCTGGTTAAAGTCGCCAACCACAATAACCAGAGAGTCTGGAAAAGTCCGCTCCGTATGTTGAATGTGATCTGCGAGCGCGCACTGAGCCTCGTGCGCGTCCGCGTCGGGTGGGACGTAAACAGCGGCCAGGATGAATGAAGCGAACTCCCGCGGGGAATAAAATAATAATAAGTTTATTTATAGAGCACCTTTCACAGACAGAGTCACAAAGTGCTTAACATGGTAAAAAACAAAATAAAAACACAGGCACATAAAACAGTAAAACAAAGTAGACAATAAAAGCACATAAAAATACAATCGGCACATAGTTAAAAAGCCAGGCTAAAAAGGTGGGTCTTTAGTTGCTTCTTAAAAACACCAATGGAAGGTGCAGATCTAAGTTCAAAAAGCAAGGAGTTCCACAGTCTGGGAGCAACAGCAGCAAAGGCTCTATCGCCTTTGGTTTTGAGCCTAGTACTAGGAACTACCAGTAGATTCTGATGAGAAGACCTGAGAGACCTGCTGGGCTGGGCTGGTGTAGAGAGAGCAGGTCACTAATATAAAAAGGTGCCTCTTCATGAATGGCTTTGTAAGTAAGAACAAGAACTTTAAAATCAATTCTATAATTTACAGGAAGCCAATGCAAGGAGGCCAAAACAGGAGTGATATGACAGAATCTACTGGACCTAGTTAGTAATCTTGCAGCAGCGTTCTGGACTAACTGTAGGCGGTGTAAAGAGGATTTACTAAGACATGTAAAAAGAGCATTACAATAGTCCAAACGTGAAGAAACAAAGGCATGAATAATGATTTCTAATTGAGTGTAGGAAACCAATGACCTAATTTTGGATATATTCCTAAGGTGGAAAAAACAACTCTGGGTCAGAGATTTGACATGCTGATCAAAACTCATCGATTGATCAAAAATGACACCAAGATTTTTTAGATTAGACCATACGTTAGAGCTTAATGAACCAATGCTATTAACCAACTTAAGAATTAGATTATCAGGTGCTACAATAAGGACTTCAGTTTTATCAGCATTAAGTTGCAAAAAGTTACTAGACATCCAGTCCTTGATTGCAGACAGACAATCATGAATAATTTTTAAATTGTCAACATGGTCAGGCTTAAAAGAGAAAAGTAGCTGTAAATCATCAGCGTAGCAGTGATAAGACACACCTTTAAATTTGCTGATAATAGAACCAAGTGGCAGCATATATAGGGCAAATAAAAGTGGACCCAGAATAGAACCCTGAGGCACCCCACAGGTTAAAGGAGCAGAGTCAGATGAATAAGAGCCAACAGCCACGGAAAAGCTCCTACCAGAAAGGTAGGAGAAAAACCAATCCAGAGCTTTTCCAGAAATACCTACCCAATCTCTAAGCCTTTGTAACAAAATAAAATGATCAATGGTATCAAATGCTGCAGTAAGATCTAATAACACTAAAACAGAGCGTTTGCCAGAGTCTGATGACATTAAAATATCATTTGACACCCGCAGAAGAGCGGTCTCTGTCGAGTGTTTCTGACGAAAGCCTGACTGAAATTTGTCAAAAATATTATGTTCAATCAGAAAGTCAGTGAGCTGCTTGGCAACAACTTTTTCTAAAAGCTTAGAAATAAAAGGAAGCTTAGAAATTGGCCTGAAGTTTTTAAAAACAGATGGATCAAGGTTAGGTTTTTTTTAAAAGTGGCTGCACAACTGCATGTTTAAAATACGAGGGTACACAACCAGATTCAAGTGAACTATTAATGATATTAACCAAAGATGTACCCACTGAGCCAATTACTTCTTTTAACATTGAGGAAGGCAAAATATCTAAAACGCAGGAGGAGGATTTCATGGAGCTCACCAACACTAACAAATCCTCAAAAGAAATTGGGGTAAAATCACTTAAAAAGGCCTGTCTGTTAGGACAATCAAGGATTAGGGGAAAGGAATGAGTAAAACCAGCCCTAACAGCAGTGACCTTGTCAACAAAAAAGGAAAGAAACTTGTTACAGTCCTTACATGAATAGACAGGGGAAGCAGAACTGACAGGATTAACTATACTGTCTATTGTACTAAAGATGATCTTTGAATTGTTACTGTTGGAGGAGATGATGTTGGAAAAATAAGAAGTTCTTGCCATTTTTATCATATTGTTAAATTCAATTAACAGCTCCTTAAGATACAATCGATGCATCTCAAGTTTAGTGGACTTCCACAGTCTTTCCACCCTCCGACATTTACGTCTAAAACAACAGAGATCTTCATTTAACCAGGGGGATGAATTAACAGCACGGACAGTCCTGGTTTTAAAGGGAGCAACTACATCCAAGATGCTTGAACAGTGTGAGTTAAAAGAGCAGACCAAGCTCTCAGTGTCGTCATCAGAGGATAAAACCACACTGCTGTCAAAGGCAGCAGAAAATTTCACAGCTGAAAACTGGTCAATGACACGAGAGCATTTTACCCGCTTGCCAGTGTAACAGACTGATTTAACTGATAAATTAAAAAGAACACAAAAATGGTCTGACACATGAAGCTCCTTAGTCTGAACATTATTCACATTAAGACCAAGTGTAAAAACAAGATCAAGTGTATTTCCTTTTATATGCGTAGGACCAGATAGACACAAAACAAAATTAAAAGATTCAATAATACCCAAGAAATTCACTGCAAAACTGTCATTGGGATCATTAATATGCAAATTTAAATCTCCAAGTAATAAAATCCGCTCAAATTTAATAATAGAAGTTAAAAAAAAATCGCTAAACTCAGATAAAAAAGAGGCATTAACTCCTGGAAAGCGGTAAATTAAAACACAATAAAATGGGTTTGAGGAGCCAATTTTTAAAATCATCAGTTCAAATGATGAAAAAGTTCCACGGCTCACCGTCCATGTAACAAAGCGGCGCCGGTTCACGATGGCCAGACCACCGCTGCGGCCTGTCAATCTCGGAGCACAGGAGAAGGTACAATCCGGTGGATAAAGTTCAACTAAGGAGGTAAATTCCTCACTTTTCTGCCAAGTCTCAACAAGAAATAAAAAGTCCAGCCCTGTAGTAATAAATAAATCGTTCAAAAAGGATGATTTATTTGCGATGGAACATGCGTGAAACAACGCCAGCTGGATGGGCTCAGTCACAGCAGCAGTCTCGCCAGGAATGGGGGCCAGTGAAAGTTGACGTAGGCACCCGCTACCTGCAGAGGATTTGCTGGCTCGGAGCAGGGAGAAGGCCGGTTGGCACAGTAGAGCAGGAAAAACAGGCCGGAGAAATGATGGCCTCACTCCGGGCACACCTGAGGGCCAGGATCCAGGAAAGAGGCCAGCTGCAGAATTAGGAGAAGATGAGGCGGAGCGAGCGAGACGGCGAAGCCGAGCAAGCCTTCTGGCTTTCACCGCGGCACCTGCACGTCTTCCCCGAGGTTTGGATCGCTTTCTGCCGGTATAACCACAGCGGGGATCCCAGGTACCAATGGGAAGTTGCAGACGCAGAGACCGATGGAAGAATCTTCCCTCCTGATGACGACAGCCAAACCCCACCATGGAAGATCGAATATCCAGCAGCACTTGGCGATCACAAACAATGGCTGATTGCACATGATCCAGACACAATAACACAATCAAAAACAGGAAAAACAAGCGGAGACAACCAGCAGCCAGAAACACAGGTGGCGCGGCCATCTTGGCTTGCAGTTAATGAATAGATATTCCAGGGCGGGAGAACAGTGTTGGGAGAGCACGTTACATCAGAGCACCAGCTGCTGTTAATGTAAAAGCAGACTCCTCCTCCTGAGGACTTACCGGAGAGCTCTGTGTCACAATCGGCACGAAACAGCTGAAATCCCTCGAGGAGGAGCGCGCTGTCCGGTGTATTTTCCCTGAGCCAGGTCTCAGTAAAACAGAGGGCAGACGAGGAAGAGAGGTCCTTAAATCGCATCAGCAGTCTCAGTTCATCTACCTTGTTAGAGAGAGAATTGGCATTGGAAGAGAATTGGCATTGGAGAGAAATATGCCAGGCAAAGCCGTGCACGTGCCTCTCCTGCGAAGCTGCACGAGAGCGCCCGCTCTCCTTCCTCTCTTTCGCCGTCTCACTTTTTGAGCTAAACAGTGAACCAGATTGGCGGCAGGAGCTAAAAAAACTGGGAGTAGGTCCGTGGGAGTGAAAGTCCTGATATTTAGTAGCTCTTCACGGGTGTAAGAGCAGGCAGACACACAATTGACAAACAAAAACATACAAAGAAGGGCGCAGCGAAACACCATGGCAGCCACTGTGGGCGCCATCTTGGATCAAAAAAAAAAAAAAAACTTAGCTAAGAGATGTGGTTTATTCATATGCAGCCGGCTTCATATGAAGGGAAAGGCAAGGGGGACTGATGAATTGCTGAGGATATATATCACCAGCCACTACAATATTATGTTCCCCATTATGTACCTGGCAAGTTAAGATGACCGAAATTCACCAAGTCAATGACTTTAATCTGTCAGCAGCCTTCAGACAAACTAAACTGCAAACATTTGGATTTCAAAATAAGGGAGGTTTTTCTTGCCGTCTTGGCGGTCAGGAGATTTCTAAAAAAATACCCAAAGCACTATAAATATATAGAAATATTCTAACAGAAATAACAGCATCCTTGGCCATTTAAGTTAATTTAAATCATTAAATACAATTTTATTAATATTTTTTTCTTTGTAATGACAGTTAAATTATTGTTCTGTTCTGACTGCAAAGTTATGGTCAAAAATATAAATTGTTTGAAGGAAAAAGTAAAAAAAAACAAAAAAACAGTCGGTTTCAAATTTATTTAAAAACAGTAATTTTATTTTTTTTAAAAAGACAAAAATAAGCCATAAAATAATCCACAAATTTATAATAAAGTTTCAAATGTACAAGAAAAGTCAATTTTACAAGAGGAAATTACAAATTTGAGAGGAAAATGGTTTCAAATTTAGATAAATTTACAGAGAAAAGTAGAAAACTATAACAAAATTGTTATAAATTTTGGAGAAAAACCTCAAACCTTCAAGACTGAAGTCATTACTCAAGTTTTTCAGTGGGTGCTCTTTGTACCCTTAACTCAACTAGAAAGTTTTGGTTGTCTACCTTTAATTAATTTCATAGCACTGCTTTTACATGAGTAGAATTTCTGGCTACTATACCCACCTCTGAACATATAATTAAAGTATGCATGAGTACATTACTATTATGAATGTTTTTTCCCTTCTCCTTCCTACTTTTTCTCAATGGAAAAAACACCAGAATAAAAATACCCCACAAAAAATACATATTTTTGTCATTTATGTCAACCATGGCAAAAATAATCCTGCGGGACAAAACGTGACACTTGGTATTTTCTAACCTGTTTGTATACCACCATAGACAGAGAGAGAACCTGAATTAGACAGGGCTCAGAGAGGGAAAGATGAGACAGAAGAGAGGAGTCAAGGAGAGGAAAGTGTTCAGGCAGAGGGTCCAGGAGAGGTGAGAGCAGAGGAAGGAGAGAAGGATGACACCAGTAAAGAGTCCAAACACAGGACGTCTGGGTGGGACCCCAACTGGCCCAATATTCCAATATTCAAGCCTTGGTTGTACAATACTTCAAATGGCAAGTTCCATTATGCAATATTCATTCATCTTCTTCCGCTTAATCCTTTTCGGGTCGCGGGGGGGCTGGAGCCTATCCCAGCATCTTTGGGCGAGAGGGAGGGTACACCCTGGACAGATCACCAGTCCATCGCAGGGCCAACACAGAGAGACAGACAACCAGGGACAATTTAGAATCCCCAGTTTGATGCCAATTAGCCTAACTTGCATGTTTTTGGCATGTGGGAGGAAACTGGAGAAATCCCGGAGTAAACCCACACAGACACGGGGAAAACATGCAAACTCCACACAGATCACTGTTGGTCGGGGGCTGGGATTGAACCCAGGATCCCCCGGCCAAGGGTGAGTTGCTGTGCTGCCGCAGTGCTAACCACTCCTCCACCGCGCCGCCCTTATGCAATATTACTTTGCAAAATTTAAAAAAGTGTAAAATTAACATTCTGGTTACAAGCGTGTCATGTGTTTTCTGCCCCCCCCCCCGAAGAATATGTTGCCACCGTACCAAGATCTTTAAGCCATAGGAAACACAGATAGGTACAGTAGATGTACTTTATTGATCTCAAACTGGGAAATTATAGACTTACTAAAACTTAAAAATTACAAGGGAAAACACAAATTTCTTCACAAAAAAAAAAATTGCAATTTTTTTGAGAAAAATCATAATCTTACACAAAAAAACTTAAGAAAATTAAAAATCATAAATATTTGAGGAGAAGCAAAAATAAAAAACACATCCAAAGGATTAGTCGACTAATTGAAAAATAGTTGGCACATTGATCGGTAACAAACAATTGTTAGTTGCAGCCTTAGCTTGTATACCAAGACAAGTAATACAGTGAAATTGCCCAGTTTAGTTAATAAGTGCATTTCTACTGAACTGTGCATGAAAATGTACAGACAAAAAGGAAAAGCATGTTATGTCTTCTTAAAGAAACCTTAAAATATCCTTTTTACATTCACCACTGTCATAAAGCAGAATGTAAATGTGTTTTCCTAAAATAATAACAATGATAATAAAGTTTATTATTATTCTCAGATCTCTCCCTGCTCCTCGGACCTTTGGCGGCTCGGGTGAGAACTGGAGAGAAGGTTGTTACTGAAGTGTTCCAGCGGGGGGCGCTCCAGTCCAACTTTCAGCACCAGGAGGAAGAACTGACAACATGGCACTTTATCTACATAGATAACTTTTACAGTAAAGGAAGAGACTAAGTCCCAAAACATTTACAGTTCAGAATTTAAAGGAGAGGACAGACGGAGTCCAACATTGTGTCAAAGAGGACCTCCCATCGTGTCTCTCTGTAGGGAACTGGTTCTGGAGTGTAGACGGGCCGGAAAACGCCAAAGAAACCAGCCAGACTCCAGCTCCACCGACTGAGGACACGACGTCATCTGCCTTGGTTCGATCATCCTGACCTCCACACCCCCCCGCCATCCTCCCCCCATTCTTCTGTCACCTCCCTCAGGTTGAAATGTGTCCACACGTTTCTGTCCCTCTGCTCCGTGCTGAACAGATGTGGGTGTGCCGTTCACCATATGGTGATGACGAAGTGTCCTGTAACGTCAAAGACCCGTTGGTGTCTCGCAGCAGTGAAAGCACTTATGTTAACAAGCTTTCCTCCTTGTAAAATCAGCCAGAATGTATGCACGAGTTTGCTTTTGGAAATTATTTATTCAAAATTTATTTAAAGATGCCTATGTCCAAACATCCATATCAGTATTTTATTTTGAAATTTCACTTGTTTAAAATGTATGTTTTGAACCTCAGCTGCAAGCTAACTCTCCAAAGCCTTTATATATATATATTTTTTTTTTGTATTTTTGATTTGTTTGTTTTCAAAGTGTCAAATCAGGACTCCGGGGTGTTTAAACACGCCTCGGCCAAAGCCTCAGTCCTGACTTGTACTACAGTTTGCCAAAATTACACTTTTCCATTGAAGTGCTTCGGGTGGTCTGTTTAAGAGCAGGGAGCAGTTTCACAAAACCAGACTTCCAATATGGATGAGATTTAAATAATTAAAATATTTTATTGGCAAGCTTGTTTTTTTAAGCCTCAATGCTGACATTTTGCCACTATTACATATTTGTTAACTGGAATTGCATTAAAAATTAATAAAGAGGCGTCAGCTAAATATGCCAAAGTAGTTTAAATGGGAGAGTCACCCACGGCAGTTTCTTTTAAAAGAATATCACTAAGTAATTTTTGTTCACAAATGTTATTGAATAGCTGAAGTTTGATTTTTAACATGGGGGTGTTTGAGAATTGACTGACTTTTGTCACTTGCCTCTAGTGGCCATATGAGGTAACTGCAGTTTTGACACTTGTTTTCCTGCTGTTGCAGATTATCCCATGATTATACAAAGCACTATACAAGTCTTTGATTATTTTAAGTAGGACTAATATAATAAGACACCCATGAACACCATCATGCAAATTTATGTGTTTAACAGCGTTTTAAGCAGGAAACATTTCTGCAAAGCTGATACTGATAAACTAAATGTTTCCCTAAGATTATGTAAGTCCCTTTTTTTTCCCCACCTTTTTATCAACATATGTCACTGAGTTTGAGAGTGGAAAAATGTTTAAAAGGAAATTTGATGGTTCACTAATAGTCAAACTTAAGACTTTAAGATGTGTTTGTATTGCAGTTGAGTTTTCTAATTCTAATAAATTAAAAAAAAATGGTTAAATTAGCTATTGTAGTGCCTAATTATTTAGGTTTCTTGTAAGGAAAAGCTCTAATTTAGAATTGGGTTTATATGGCTAGTAGGTTTTTATTTACGCCATCTGTAAATGACTTCTATTCACCCTTAAATTATTAATATGATAAGGTGAATTAATATCCTAAGCAGCTATATGATAAATTTGGTCTTCAGGAATCACACCCCTTCCTGTATTTTAAATTAAAAGCTTAACTGGCTTTTATTATTTAACTCCTGACAATTATCATTAACTGTTAGTACAGGGGTGTGCAACCTACGGCCCTGGGGACACGTGTGACTCTTGCGCTCCTAACCGGTGACTTTGACCAAGAAAGTAGAAAAGAAATTTGCACCTTTGAGAGAATTTTAGTTTTCAAGAGGACAAAACTCACCTGCTGCTAATGTAGTCATACTCTAGTTTCCACTTAGGTGTAACTCGGCTGTTTTACTCTTTATTCTCTTTTCTAAAGCTCAGAAGTTTTTACAGATTTTTGTTGGAAAATGAGGCTGCTGATTCGTGGTTTAAATGTTTTTGTGAAACTGGTCCCAGGTCTGACTTCGGTTTTACCTGATTGAAAAGAAACCTGCTGAAAGTGCTGTTTATAGCCCCTTTCACCCATTCAGACAACAAAACTAAGAACTATTTGATGTTGTTCATGAAATCCCTGTGACAAATTTCTGTGTGTATCATTCATTACAAGGAGAAAAAAAATAATAATATTGGAAATGACTGACTGGCTCTTACCTCGTCTGCTATGAGAATAAATAAAAAGGCATGCCAGTGTCGGGGAAGCTGTCGTGGTGATCGTGTGGTGGGTGTTCTTAAACTAGTGCCTATAATTTAAAGTTTGATTGTCATGTTTTATTTGTATCTTTATCATTCTTGTGCCAATTTCTCTTGTTTTGGCTGATATCATTTGCATCTCTTTGCTTGATTGATTTGCTTGTTGCCCGATTGTTTAACTGAATCAGCACATTTATAATTGCTTTAACAACGTTTATTATGCGCCTTCGTATTTATAAGTACTCGATCTGTAAATGAAGCTATTTATTGAAGAGAGAGGTGCCTCAGTTGATGCTCTGATTCAGCAGGAAGTGAAAGGACGAATGTTGCAAACGGACATACCACACCTTTTGTGTGACACTTTTGTTATTGTTTTTTTTAAATATTCACAATCATGACATTCAGTTTCTCTGTGTAAAATCACATTTCAAATAAAAGTTTAAAAGGTGTCTCTGATTTGAAGGGGTTTTTTTTGAGGCACAGTTTTAGTCACTGCACAATTGTAGACTTTTTTGCAAAACATTTAAAAAAAAAAAAAATCAGCTGAGTGAACCAGCTCAACACTTTAAAATTGACATGTTTGTTTTTTAACAAAACTGTCAGGCACATTAAAATTACAGTTCAAAGTACAAATCTACAAAAAACATTGCACACTTGACAAATTTTTCAAATTTACAAAGTCACAAATTTATGAGAAAATGGCAATTTTACATGACAAATATGACAAAGTTGCAAGTTTGAGAAATAATGTACAAATTTACAAAAATATTACAAGAAAAAAGTCTCAAATTTGAGGAAAAAGGCAACAAATTTACAAGAAAACAGAAGCAAGTTAATGAGACAAATAGTGGAAAAATATATTGCAAATTTATAAGAAAATACTGCAGATTTGCAAAACAAGAAAAGCTGTGTATTTACCAAAAATAAGCAACTTATTTAGAAAAGAAGTTGCAAATTTACAAGAAAAAGTAGTGAATTTATGAGGTAAAAAAATCACGTATTTGAGAAACAAATTTGCAAATTTATGACAAAAATCACAATTTTGGACTTCCGGTTATGGCTGCCACGTAGGACGGACGTGTCTCGCTCTGCTCTGCTCCTGGAAAAAAAAAATCGGCAAATAACTCTCTCATTTGGGACAGAACGTATCCCAGCATTTGGGCGAGGATATGTCGGCGAAGCCTAAGGCTGGAAAACCAGGAAAAGGAAAAAGCGAGCCGCCGAAACAGTCCAAATTAACGGACTTTCAGGTCTGTGACGCAGCAAACAAAACTCCATATATGGCGGAGGAGGCTGGCAACGCTGCGATTTCTGTGGGGAATGGCGCAGATGCGCTGATGGCAGCCATGAGTTCAATGAGAGCGGACTTTTCCTCTAGATTTGATGGGATTATGACAGCGTTGGAAGGAATAAGAAAGGAATTGGGTGACTGTGTAGAACGAACGGCGCAGATGGAGCTCCGTCTCGCTAGTGCTGAAGATGACGTCACCCGTCTTCAATTAAAGGTGCGCACTTTGGAAAAAAAAAATAAATCTCTGGAAGATAATATTTTGGATTTGGAATCTCGGTCGAGACAGAATAATTTGAGGCTGGTGGGTCTTCCAGAGGAATCAGAAGGTCGGGACGTATGTTCCTTTCTGGAAAAGTGGATTCCGGAGGTGCTGGGCAGCGAGGAGTTGCAATCAGCAGTGGTTCTGGAAAAAGCACATCGTATTGGCCCACGGAGAGATAAGGGACCGCCGAGGACCTTAATTATGAAGTTTCTTAGCAACAGAGACAGGATGAAGATCTTCAACGCTGCACGTGCTAAAGGAGAGATTAAACACCAGGACCAGCAGGTGCGGTTCTACCCAGATTTGGCCACAGGAATCCAGCAATTGAGGAAGCAGTTTGATCCCGTACGTAAGGAGCTGCGCAACCTTGGGATTCGTCATGGTGTAATCTATCCTGCGAGACTGCTGACCACGTATGAGGGCAGAACCCACATTTTCAAGACCCCAGAGGAGGCGCAGGAGTTCATCAAGAAGATCAAAGAAGAAGAAGAGACTGGTGGGAGCTAAGCATGAACAAAATATAAGGTAGAATAATTAAGCATTTGCACAGGCATCTGACTGACTTGAAGTAAATAGTAAGTTTACAAAATATAGATTGTATTATATATTAAAAAAACAAAACAAAAACAAAACAAACAAACAAAAAAAAAAAAACTATGATGTACAAAGTTGTTAAAAATTTTGGAGTTAAGTTGGAAAACTACAGAGGAGAGTTAATGTTACGTCATTAAAAGCAGTAGAGTTAGGGTGATTGGGAGGATGAAGAAGGAGTGGCTTAGGCTGTTCCCCGTGGGTGTGGAACGGTCGATGGCTATATCGGGAGACAGAATTTTTCTTTTGATTTTGGGGGGTTTGCCACAAGTGTGGGAAGGGGAAATTTGTTTGTGTGTAGTTTGTAGGATGAATGTTCAACCACTCATGTTTTTGCTTCTCTGTATGAGCATGTTTACACTGCAAGGTAATCCCAAACTCTCTATTGATCATGGACCAAAGTGTTAATCTTAATTTAACTTCATGGAATTGCAGAGGTCTACAAAATTTTAAAAAACTTAAACAAGTTATGAATAAAATAAAGGACATGGGTTCAAGAATTGTGTTTTTACAAGAAACTCATCTGATAGAGGAGGATGTTAAAAGAATTAGGAGTAGATGGCAGGGAAGTGTATTCACCTCTTCATTTTCATCCCGAGCCAGGGGAGTTATGACTCTCATACATAAATCAGTTCCTTTTCAAGTGAAAAATGTAATTGGAGACAAATTTGGAAGATATGTAATCATTCAAGGTTCTTTGCTATTAGAAAATATAAATCTTGTGAACTTATATGGTCCCAATATAGATGATCAGAAGTTCTTTGCTAATTTATTTCTCATCTTATCATCACTTACAGGGCAACATATAATAGCAGGGGATTTTAATTGTACATTGAATCCAGGTGTGGATAGATCAACAGGACTGGATTGTACGCACATTGGATGTAGGATGACTATTAATCATTTTATGAAAGAATTGAGATTGTTAGATATATGGAGAGAAATGAAACCACAAGTTAAAGCCTATTCTTGTTATTCCAGCACCTACAAGACATTCTCACGTATTGATTATTTTTTGATTTCCACAGAATTAAGGTCCAAGATTCAAAACTGCTTTTATGATAACATCGTGATCTCTGATCATGCACCCTGTTGTCTAATATATGTAGATAAAAAATTGACAAAGGAATCAGGTAGATGGCAATTTCAGCATAAATGGCTTCAGGATGAGGAATTTGTCAAGTATATAGAAAAACAGATAGACGAGTTCTTTGACATCAATACTACACAAACATCAGCAGGTGTAAAGTGGGAGGCTTTCAAAGCTTTTATTAGGGGACATATTATTAGTTATACAGGATCAAAATCTAAGAAGACTGGAGAGGAGAGAGCTAAATTGGAACATAAAATAAAAAATCTTCAGGAAAAAGTGTATGCAGGAAGTGACCCAAGGTTGGAGAATGAATTACTGATTTTGAGAGCTGAATACGACAAAAAATCAGCGAATAGAGCTGCCTCGAGTCTTCTAAGATTGAAACAATCTTTTTATGAACAAGGTGAAAAATCAGGAAAATTATTAGCATGGCAGATTAAACAATTGGAAATTAAAACACCAATTACCAGTATTATAAGTAATGGACAGGTAGTTATAGATCCTTTAGAAATTAATAGAGCCTTTAGAGATTACTATGAAAAATTATATGATACCAAAAATGAACCTGATTTAACAAAACTAAATGGGTTTTTGAACGAACTATCTATACCGTGTATTCCAAATGAAAACAGGGAGATATTGGAGTCTAAAATTAGTCAAGAAGAAGTTGGGCTAGCCATTGATAATATGAAATCAGGAAAAAGTGCAGGACCAGATGGTCTTCCAGTTGACCTTTATAAAAAATTTAAGAATAAATTAATAAAACCTTTTTTGGAAATGGTTTTAGAAGCATTTCAAAATAATAATTTACCATCATACATAAATAATGCCTTAATTATACTGCTGCCAAAACCAGGTAAGCCCTCTAATAAATGTGAAAATATGAGACCAATAAGCCTATTAAACGCCGACCTTAAGATAATCTGTAAAATTTTAGCAAGACGAATACAAGAAATTTTACCAAATATTATTAATCGAGATCAGAATGGCTTTATAAAGGGTAGACAAGGCTTCCATAATGTAAGAAGACTATTTAATATTATTTATTTTAATAAAGAAGCACCGGATACAGCTCTCCTATCATTGGACGCCGAAAAGGCCTTTGATAGAGTTGAATGGCCCTTTCTTTTTGAAGTCCTACAAAGGTTTGGACTTGGAAATAATTTCATAAAATGGGTTCAAATAATATACAATAATGCTACAGCAGAAATCCTAACAAATAACAATATTTCAAAACCAATAAAAATCAATAGAGGATGTCGACAAGGCTGTCCACTTTCACC
This sequence comes from Pholidichthys leucotaenia, assembly GCA_020510985.1. Lineage (NCBI taxonomy): Eukaryota > Metazoa > Chordata > Actinopteri > Cichliformes > Pholidichthyidae > Pholidichthys > Pholidichthys leucotaenia. The sequence continues at coordinate 48,736,958 of CM035839.1, forward strand.
TTTACTGTTTACTATGGCAATTGAACCTTTAGCGATAGCGATACGTTTACATTCACAAATATATGGAATTAAAGTTGGACCAACAGAACATAAAATCTCCCTGTACGCCGATGATATAATTTTGTTTATGTCGAATCTAAAAAAATCAATTCCAACCTTGTTGAATTTAATAATGAATTTTGGGGAAATATCAGGATATAAAATAAATAAAACTAAATCTTCAATATTAATGCTAAATGAGACCCAGAGAAATTACCCAGCCCCTGAGGTAAATCAATTCAATGTTGTAAATCAGTTTAAATATTTAGGAATCCAAATTATGCCTAAGCTAGAATCAGTCGCCAGTGTCAACTATGAAGCCTTAATGTCAGATATCAATGAGTTAACTCAGAGATGGATGTCACTACCAATGTCGATGATCGGGAGAATCAATATACTTAAAAGTAATATTTTACCTAAAATACTTTATTTATTTCAATACATTCCCTTATCACCACCTTTAGATCTATTCTCAAGAATAAAAAAAAAGTTAGTGGAATTTATATGGAACAACAGGAGGGCTAGATTACGTTTGTCTTTATTATATTTACCATTTGATCGTGGAGGTCTGAAATGTCCAAATTTTATGTTGTATTATTGGTCGGCACAACTGAGGTCTATGACATATTATTTTTCATCAAATGATCTCCCTCACTGGACTGAAATGGAATCATACAATTTACCTTTACCTCTTCCCATATTCATATACTCAGATTCGGCAAAAAAATTACAAAAGCAAGTTAAAAATCCATTTGTAAAGCATATGATCAAAATATGGTGTGAAGCTAAAAACTATTTAAAAGAACCACAGTTATTGTCACAATTTAGTCCAATATGGGGTAATCAATATTTTAAACCAGGGAGAGCGGACGCTGTATTTAAAGTATGGAATTTAAAAGGGATACAAAAGATTCAGGATTTATATTTGCCATGTGCAGACAACATAATGTCTTTTGAAGAGCTGAGGATCAAATTTAATCTCAATAGAACACATTTTTTTAAATATCTTCAACTTAGAAACTTTATTCGATCAAATCAAAATAAAGCTCTCACTCGACCTATTTATTCATCCTTGGAAAAAATGATGATGAAAGATAGTAAAAGAAAGGGTATTATTTCAGAGTTTTATAACTCATTGACACTATCTTCAAGTGAAAATTCACTGAAAAGATTAAACTACTGGAAAGAAGATCTGCAAATTGAAATTTCAGAGGAACAATGGGAATTGGCTTGTACAGAAGCTCAAACCAAATCAATAAATGCACGCCTTAAATTGATACATTTCAAATGGTTAATGCGGATGTATGTTACACCGGAGGAGTTAAATAGATATAACAAAAATATACCAGATACATGCACAAAATGCATGGAAAGTAAAGGAACCCTATTTCATTGTTTATGGGAATGTAGATTAATAAGAATGTTTTGGGAAGAGGTGAGGGTAACAATTGAAAAAATAATCTCAAAACAAATCATATTGAATCCTAAACTGTTTTTGTTGGGTCTGTACCCAGAAAAGCATAATTTTAATAAAAGTGAAAGAACATTCATAGACCTCAGTTTGCTTAATGCCAAAAAATGTATTGCACTATTATGGAAAAAGACTCATAGACCAGATGTGACTCAGTGGTTAAGACAGATGTTAACAAACCTTCCATTAGAAAGAATAACATATATACTAAAATCAAAGGAAATTGTGTTTGAGAATATATGGAGACCTTTTATTGATTATGTAAAAAATTTAAACATAACTCTTGAAGAAGAAGGTGAATGATGTGTGTGGACCTTGTAAATTCCAAACTGGTGAACATAATATGTATACTTATGTATTGGATTGTCTAGACTAAACAGAGGAGCATTGTTGAAGATTTGATTTTGTTGGTGGTTGTTGGTGTTTTTAGTGCATTTTTTTTTTTTTTGTAGTACTTTAGTGTTAGTGTTTGATTGTTTGTATCATGTTTGTTAAAAAAAAAAAAAAAAGGTTCAATAAAGATATTGTGGAAAAAAAAAAAATCACAATTTTGGAAGAAAGTCTCAAATTTACCAGAAAGTCATTTATAAGAAAACTGATGCAACTTTAATAAAAAGTCAAAAATTTACAAGAAAAAAAATCAGATTTATAACAAAAAGTGGAAAGTTTAAGACAAAAAGTGCAAAAAACATTGCAAATTTTTGTAAGAAAATCCCCCCAATTTTTTTTTTTTACGAGAAATAAGTTTGAGAAAAAAGTTGCAAATTTTTAAATAAAAAGTTGTAAATTTACAAAAAAAGGAACAAAATTCTGAGAAAAAATATGTTCAGCATTAGTACTTCAAATGCATTTTATGATACAGTAAGGTTTACATATAGGATGTCATAATATCCCAAACAATTATTTAAGCAATATTACATGAGAGGGAGTACAGTATCAATGACTATAGTAACTGCTGTGATATGGAGGACATTAGAGTATCACACCTGTAGTTAGTATATTCATGATACCATAACGACCTCGAGTGTAATATTGCTTTTATACAACAAGCACAATTTATTAAATAACAGTAATACTAGACAAATGTTATGATTCGTTTAGCCACTTATTTTGCACAGCTGAGAAAAAAAAAATACTCTTCTAAATGTAGCCAGTAACTGCTGGTAAACATCTCAATCAGCATGAAGACATTACTGTCACTTCACACACATGTAAACAAATTAAATATTGTCATGTGCAAAAGTAATGTTTATAAAGCATATACCTGTTGAGTCAGTACTGCAGAAGTCCCGAGATCAAAACATTGCCAATGCCAGTAACTAGCCAGTTGCTAGTAGTTAGCATGCTAGTGATTTCGCACACTTCACTCGCTTTTCTTTGCATTTTCAGATCAAACAAAGAGTCCATCACCATAGAAGTATTGTGGTTTGTTAATTGAGGCAATAAATCTAACTCTAGCACTGCCTATTTTTTTAAACTGATGTGAAACTGTGAAATAGCTTCACGATGTTTATAGCTGAATAAGGCTTTTTTCAAAACAGTGGGACTTCAGGTAAGAAATCTTTTCAAACAGCGCCTTGTGGCATATTGTTGGACCATCATGCATGGCACAGACGTGGTGATGCAGGCATGGATGACATCACCACGCCATGCTTATATTAAGGAACTGACGGTGGGAGCTGAGGTCTTTGGCGCTGCACCTCTAGCCAGCTACACTAGCCTGTACCCCTGCATTACTAGCTTATTTGTAGTGTTCCACGTGTTGCTAGCCACTGTTCAGCACACAGTCATCGTGTCCGCTAGTCCTATTTACAGACATAACACGCCTCACTGTGGAAATTAAGGTATTCAACACAGTATTGCAATACAGAGTTAGTTAACAGTAAATTAGTGTTAGTAATTAGTGGTTACATGAACACCTTTGAAGCAGAGTGATGCATATCCACTGAAACATTGGAATGCAATTATCATGGATTTTAGTAATTCTTGGAATCCCTTTGTCCAATCAAATTGCTCGTCGGAACTAACTGTTGTATAATATTGTTTGCTGTGTTCTTCTGTCTCGGTGTCCAGTGATAAACTGAACACAGACCTGAAGTCAGTGGTCAGTAGGGGGGGGTTTCCTCCAGAGGGGAGGAGACTGAAAGTCTGAGTCACTGACTGCTGCAAACTGTCTCATTGTGCTTTAGCCTCGGTGACATCATTGAACTTATTTTTCATCTCGGTGTCTGCGTCTGCTGGAGATTCACTCAGGATCATTTCCTGTGAGCTGCAGACACACAAAGCATAGAGCGCCCGCACGGCTGATCCTGAATATGATAAACTGTTATTGTTGTGAGAGCACCGTCTCTTCAAGAGAACGTGGCATTTCATCATCAATCCTCATGTTGACCTGATAGTGAGGTGGTGTTATTGCAGAATTTTACCACTAAAATTACAGACAGCAACAGCATGTCCAGGTTTTACTTTCCCATTCAGACGATTCTATCAAGAATCACACATGATATCACAGATTTTGTAGGTTTTCCTGACTGTGCCACACTATGAAGATATGGGAAAGAGTTGTTGAAGCCAGGTTAAGAGGAGAGGTGACAATCAGTGAGCAGCAGTACAGTTTCATGCCAAGAAAGAATACTGCAGATACAATGTTTGCTCTTAAGAGTGCTGATGGAGAAGTATAGAGAAGGTCAGAAGGAGTTGCACTGTGTCTTTGTGGATCTAGAGAAAGCATATGATAGGGTGCCAAGAGAGGAAGTGTGATATGGTATGAGAAAGTCAAGAGTGGCAGAGAAGTATGTGAGGGTGGTGCAGCATATGTATGAGGACAGCGAGATGGTGGTGAGGTGTGCTGTAGGAGTGACAGATGGATTCAAGGTGGGAGTGGGGTTACATCAGGGATTGACTCTGAGCCCCTTCTTGTTTACCATGGTGATGGACAGGCTGACAGATGAGGTCAGGCAGGAGTCTCCGTGGACCGTGATGTTTGCAGATGACACTGATCTGTAATGAGAGTAGGGAGCAGGTGGAAGAGAACCTGGAGAGGTGGAGGTTTGCTCTGGAGAGAAGAGGAATGAAAGTCAGTAGAAGCAAGACAGAAAACATGAGTGTGAATGAGAGAGAGGCAGGTGCAATGGTGAAGATGGACAGAGTAGAGTTAGTGAAAGTAAATGAGTTTCAGTACCTGAGGTCAACCATCCAAAGCAATGGAAAATGCACAAGAGAGGTGAAGAAGAGAATGCAGGCAGGGTGGAGTGGGTGGAGACTAGTGTCAGGGGTGATTTGTGACAGAAGCGTAGCAGCAAGAATGAAAGGGAAGATTTACAAGATGGTAGTGAGACCTGCAAGGATTTACTGTATGATTTGGAGATGGTTGCACTGACAAAAAGACACCAAGATTTTCATTGGGAGTGACTAGAAGGGACAAGATTAGAAATGAGTATATCAGAGGGACAGCTCAGGTTGACAGGTTTGGAGACAAAGTAAGAGGCAAGGCTGAGATGGTTTGGACATGTGCAGAGGAGGGATAGTGGAGATATTGGACAATGGATGTTGAAGATGGAACTGCCAGGCAGGAGGAAAAGAACAAGATCACAGAGGAGATTCATGGATGTAGTGAAGGAGGACATGGAGAGGGTTGGTGTTACAGAGGGAGATGCAAGGGATCTCCACTGTGGCGAACCCTAAAGGGAGCAGCCGAAAGAGGGAGAAGAAGAAGCAGCTCCTGACTGGTTATGTGTAGCCCAACCAAGCCATCATTCCTGCGGGTAAACACACTTTATATGGTTGTTTTATCTTTCAGGACAGGCTCCAGTCGTCAGCAGTCTGCCTGCTCTGGTTTTAGAGAAAAAGGATGCATGGCTGACCAAGGACTCATGGCTGCAGTGGAGTGTAAATGATTCATTTTTAAGCCAGTCTTCACCACCTAAAAATACTGAGCCTCAAAAACTTCACATCGATTCAAGAGAACTCTATCTCAAATGTGTTTATTCTGCTTTATATCAACTTAACACTATATTTTCAACCAAAAAACATCTGTGTTGCCGCGGACTAATACACTGGTCAACACCAAATTTATTGTCTAAGTTTTTTTTAGCTGATTTAGGACAATTTTGATGTGCTGAATCCAAAAATCACATTGGTTTTGCTCAGTTAGGTCAACGTTTTGAATTATGGCCACATGTTTTATACATTTTTGTTTACATGTATGGTATTTTCGCTTTATATGATGCAAAATTCTTTAATGTCTTGAAATTCTCTGAATTTTGAACAGTGATGATGTAACATTCAATTTACATGTACTTAACTTTATATAAAGGTAAGTGCATGCACAGTACTAAGTAAGTACTAAGCAAGTACAGATTTTACGTAGCACCTGATCAAGAGAAACTGATGTCATTTTTGGATTCAGCGGTGCAAAATTGTCTTAAATCAGTTGAAAAAACCAGACAACTTCAAAAAAAAATATTTTTGTAACCCTGTGTTATTATTTGCAACTAAAAACAGTAAAAAATTGAATAAATAAAATGAGTGACTAAATATAATATTGTGGAGATGTGAGAATGACGAGGCAGAGTTCTCTCTCAAGTCAGCTTTATTCACATCACCATCATCTCAAAGCAGAAAGCAGAAAAAAGAGCCACACAGGAAACTCTCGTCCTTAAATATCAGGACTCTTACAGTTCACAGGTCACATGTATCACAGACTACGTTGCATTATAATGACAGTAACAATGCATCCTCACTCCTTGATATCACTTCCACTGTCTCCCCTGCATCCCTTCTTTAATCCTTTAATTATACCCCCCACAGTCTCCAGCCTTGCATACCAAAGCTAAGATTCTTGCAGCTTCCTGTAATCACCAAGGAAGCTCTGCTTTTGTTCTGATCTAAAATGTGAGTCCAAAACAGGTCACGTCTGTGTGTCCACCACACAAAGCCCCCCCAACATTTTAGAACAAACAAGAGAATAACCACATGCATGCCGTGATAGTATCAATACACATCAGTCCACATGCTGTCTAGGCTTCAGTCTCCTGCCGAATCTGCTGTAGCTGGGATTCAACGTCTCTGCGGCGCTGTCACGCTGGGGGGTTGCCGTCTGGGGGTGGAAACCTTTTGTCAGCACCTGTGGGTGTTCTGGGGAAACATTACTCTGTGAAGCCCCCCGCGGTGGTCTACCTTGCCGCGGGGCCCTCGCCAACAGCACTTGCTCATCTGCCACCACAAAAGCGGGTTTGAGTCTGTTTATGCCAACTTTCTCTTTCCTACCCCCCAAATCTAGCAAAAACTGCTTGTCTCCTGTTTCTAGCACTCTGAACGGTCTGTCATAAGGCGGTCGCAGCGGGGTTCGATGCGCATCGTGTCTGACAAAAACAAACTCTGCGTTCTTCAAGGTTTTAGGCACAAAAACGCGTGGAAAACTGTGGTGCGCAGGGCCGGGCAGCGTGCTTGATTCTATGTTACTCCGCAACAGCTGAGACGGGGAGGCGTCTGGCGCAGGGTTATCTGGGAGAAACTCCCCAGGCAGCCGGAGTGGCTGCGCAAACATGAGCTCCGCTGGGGAGGCTTCTAAGTCCTCTTTAGGCACAGAACGCAACCCCAATAACACCCACGGTAACTTGTCTACCCAATTTGCACCCGTCAGTGACGCTCTGAGAGCCGCTTTCAATGACCTATGAAAACGTTCGCATAACCCGTTAGCCTGCGGATTGTACGCGGTTGTGCGGTGAATTGTGACCCCCAGGCTGCGGGCCATTGTCGACCAAAGCTCGGACACAAATTGAGGGCCTCTGTCGGACGTAATGTCCGACGGAACGCCGAAGCGCGCCACCCAAGCTGTTAAAAACGCACGCGCCACCTCCTCGGCCGTGGTTGATGCCAGCGGGACCACTTCAGGCCAGCGCGTGGTGCAGTCCACCATTGTCAGAAGGTGTGTGCACCCTTGTGACGGCGGGAGGGGGCCCACAAGGTCCACATGAACGTGATCGAACCTCTTGGCCGGAATGTGAAACGGCTCCAAAGGAGCCCTCGTGTGCCTGTGTACTTTGACTCGTTGACACGCCGTGCAGGCTGCTGCCCACTCTTTAACTTGTTTGCGGAGGCTTGGCCACACAAATTTCTCTCCTACCATTTTGACCGACGCGCACACTCCAGGGTGCGCCAAAGAATGAACCGAGTCAAAAACGCGGCGGCGCCACGAGGCCAGTACTACTGGACGCGGCCGTCCAGTGGAGACATCGCAGATTAAGGGGGGCATACCGTCTTGCAGCACCCTGCTCTCCAGCCTTAACCCTGTTGGTCCAGACTGAAGCACGCGCACATCCGCGTCACCAACCTGCTCCGCGGCCATGGCTGCGTAATCTACTCCTACGCTGACTGGGGCCGCCACGGCGCGCGAGAGGCAATCTGCCACTACATTGAGTTTGTCCACCACATGCAGAATATCAGTGGTAAACTCTGATATCACGGCCAGCTGTCTCTGCTGCCGGCCTGACCACGGTTCAGAAACCTTGGCCATCGCGAATGTTAGCGGTTTGTGGTCAACGAACGCGGTGAAAGAGCGTCCTTCTAGCCAGAACTGAAAGTGACGGATGGCCAAATGGAGAGCAAGCAGCTCCTTGTCGAACGCGGTGTATTTACGTTCGCTATCGCGCAAGGTCCTGCTGCAAAATGCGAGGGGCTGCCAAACCCCGGCTACATGTTGCTCCACGACCGCCCCTATGGCCACATCTGACGCGTCAGTGGTGAGCGCTATGCGGGCCGTTGGGTCTGGGTGTGCCAACAACGCAGCCTTTACCAAGGCTGCTTTCACCTCCGAGAACGCTTGGTCCCGCTCCGAGGACCACTCAACCTTATCCGCGGGTTTCTTTTTTTTGAGCGCAGCATACAGCGGCTGCATGAGTTGCGCCGCGCTGGGGAGAAAACAGTTATAAATTCACCATTCCCAAAAACTCCTGCAATGCCCAACGGATTTTCCCCGTCTGCGGCCGGGGAAAATCTGCCACCGCACGCACTTTGTCAGGAAGCGGAACTGCTCCTTCGGGGGAGACGCGGTGTCCTAAAAAAATCGATCTGCGCCACCCCGAACTGACACTTCGCTGGGTTGATTATTAACCCGTGATCTCCCAACCTTCGGAAGACTGTGGCCTGGTGTTTTTCGTGTTCATCTTCGGACACGCTGGCTACTAAAATATCGTCCAAGTAGACGAACACGAAAGGGAGATCGCGAAGCACCGCGTCCATCATGTGTTGGAACGTCTGAGCAGCCCCTTTAAGTCCGAATGGCATGCGTAAAAACTCGAATAGGCCAAACGGAGTTATTACCGCTGTTTTGGGTATGTCCTCAGCGCGCACTGGGACTTGGTGGTAACCGCGGACCAAGTCTATTTTAGAAAAAATGCGCGCCCCTGCCAAATGAACGGAAAAATCCTGGATATGCAGGATTGGGTAGCGGTCGTGCGCTGTAGCATTGTTTAACCTGCGGAAATCCCCGCAAGGTTGCCATGATCCGTCAGCTTTCGGGACCATGTGCAGTGGGGAAGCCCACGGGCTGTTTGAGCGCCTGATAATGTCCAACCTCTCCAGGTTGGCGAACTCCTCGCGCGCTATGGCCAGCTTAACTGCGTCCAAGCGCCGAGCTTTTGCAAAAACGGGCGGTCCGGTAGTGGTAATAAAATGCTCCACCCCTTGTTTAGCGACTGTTGCCGAAAATGTGGGGACCGTGAGTGCTGGGAACTGGGTGAGCAGTGTGTGGAACTTACCGCTTGCAGCTGTGACGTTGGCTTGTGCTGTTGGTGGGGCCACTCACGCTGTACAGGGGATAGAATCAAAAGAAAATGCATTAACCAGGCCCCTGTTAGCAAGGTCAACCAACAAACCATGTGAGCACAAAAAATCAGCCCCCAACATATTGAAATTTAGTGCTGCTACAACAAAAGTCCACGCAAATGTATGGCCGTGTAGAGACAGAAGCAGAGTCTTCTCACCAAATGTCTTAATCTCCGAGCCGTTCGCTGCTGTCACCCGGGGACCTCCGGAACCAGCTAATCTGTCCGCGTAGGAAGGTGTGATGAAACTCAACTGGGAGCCTGTGTCGATGAGGAACTGCTTCCCCGAGTGTGCGTCCGACAAGTAGAGCAGCTTGTTCTCCTCCCCGAGGGCCGCGGCTGCTATGACCCCCGGTCTTGGCGTTTCCCAAACGCCTGAACTGGCACGGTGGTACACATTTGCGTGCCCTCTCTGCGAAACGGCGATGGTAGAAACAAAGGACGTCCGATCCGCGTTCCCTGGCCCCTGCCGCTGCCGTCGTCGGTGAGTCTGGTACCGCTGCCTCTGGCCCCCTGCCGTCTCCGGTCGTCTCGCTGAGTTCTGCTGCAGCGGCCGTGGCTGCGCGCCGCTTGGTGGCGTTGACAATCCGCTGCGCCTCTCGGCCCAGCGCGCGGTAGTCCCGTTGGGCCAACAGTGGCGAACTGGCCAGGGTTGCTCTCGCTGCTGACGGTAGAGTCCTGAGGAAAAGGTGGGTGAAAATGAAGTGATCGTCGTCAGAGTCTTTCAACCTCAACAACTTCTCCATCAGGTTCGCGGGCATGTCATTTTCCAACTCCGTCAGCGCCAGGAGCCTCTCTGCACGCTCCTCCGCCGAGGGGGTGAATTGCTGGATGAGTGCAGCCTTCAACGTGCCGTATTTGTTGCTGTCCGGCGGCTGGTCGATCAGGCTCTCCACATGCTGGGCCGTGTTGTTGTCCAGCTTTGCGACTACGTGGTAGAATTTTGTGGCGTCTACCGATATCCCCCGGAGGTTGAACTGCGCCTCAACCACGTTGAACCAGGAGCGCGGATTGTTCTGCCAGAAGTCCGGTAGCTGGACTGTGGCGGCATTCGCTTGGCTGGGGGCTCCTGACGAGGCTGGCCCGGGGGAATTCTCCTCTTGCATGATACGTCTCGGGTCACCAGTGTGGAGATGTGAGAATGACGAGGCAGAGTTCTCTCTCAAGTCAGCTTTATTCACATCACCATCATCTCAAAGCAGAAAGCAGAAAAAAGAGAGCCACACAGGAAACTCTCGTCCTTAAATATCAGGACTCTTACAGTTCACAGGTCACATATATCACAGACTACGTTGCATTATAATGACAGTAACAATGCATCCTCACTCCTTGATATCACATCCACTGTCTCCCCTGCATCCCTTCTTTAATCCTTTAATTATACCCCCAGTCTCCAGCCTTGCATACCAAAGCTAAGATTCTTGCAGCTTCCTGTAATCACCAAGGAAGCTCTGCTTTTGTTCTGATCTAAAATGTGAGTCCAAAACAGGTCACGTCTGTGTGTCCACCACAATATATACAGTGGGGCAAACAAGTATTTAGTCAGAATCAGAATCAGAATCAGAATCAGAATCAGGTTTATTGCCATTGTTCATGTAGTACACAAACTAGGAATTTGTCTCGGTACAATGCTGCAACATTAAACATGATAAGATAAGAGAAATAAACTATACATGTAATAAAGTGTAGGATAAGATTAAGTGATACTGGTCAACAGTTAAAATATATATTAGCCAGCAGCAGATACTGTGGAGAACTATATAGTGCAGTCGGTAATGCAGGAAGAAAACAGTGATGATTGACATGAGTCTGGTTGAGCTGCTGTACATGGTGCACGAGAGTCACTTAGTGTTCAGCAGTCTAATGGCAGAGGGGAAGAAGCTGTTCATGTGACGGGAGGTTTTAGTCTGGATGGACCGAAGTCTTCTACCAGAGGGGAGGGGGGCAAACAGTACGTGACCAGGGTGTGAGGGATCGGCTATGATCCGGCCAGCACGCCTCCGGGTCCTGGAGATGTACAGATCCTGGAGAGATGGGAGCTTGCAGCCGATCACCTTCTCAGCAGTGCGCACGACGCGCTGCAGCCTTAGTCTGTCCCTGGCAGTGGCTCCTGCGTACCACACGGTTATGGAGGTGGTGAGGATGGACTCGATGATGGCTGTGTAGAACTGCACTAACATCTTGGTGGGTAGCTTGAGCTTCCTCAGCTGCCGCAGGAAGAACATCCTCTGCTGGGCTTTTTTGATGAGTGAGCTGATGGTCAGCTCCCATTTGAGGTCCCTGGTGATGGTAGTGCCTAGGAAGCGGAAGGAATCAGCAGTGGTGATGGGAGAGCCTGAGAGGGTGAGGGGGGGCAGAGGAGTAGTGACTTTCCTGAAGTCTACAATCATCTCCACTGTCTTCAGAGCGTTCAGCTGCAGGTTGTTATTGCTGCACCAGGACGCCAGCTGGGCCACCTCTCTCCTGTAGGCGGACTCGTCGCCGTTGGAGATGAGCCCGATGAGGGTGGTGTCGTCCGCAAACTTGATCAACTTGACAGACTGGTGGCTGGAGGTGCAGGAGTTGGTGTAAAGGGAGAAGAGTAGGGGGGAAAGTACACAGCCCTGGGGTGATCCGGTGCTGATGCTAGTATAGCCACCAATTGTGCAAGTTCTCCCACTTAAAAGATGAGAGAGGTCTCCAATTTTCATCATAGGTATACCTCAACTATGAGAGACAAAATGAGAAAAAAAAAATCCAGAAAATCACACTGAAGGATTTTTAATGAATTAATTGGTAAATTCCTCAGTAAAATAAGCATTTGGTCACCTACAAACAAGCAAGATTTCTGGCTCTCACAGACCTGTAACTTCTTCTTTAAGAGGCTCCTCTGTCCTCCACTCGTTACCTGTATTAATGGCACCTGTTTGAACTCGTTATCAGTATAAAAGCCACCTGTCCACAACCTCAAACAGTCAGACTCCAAACTCCACTATGGCCAAGACCAAAGAGCTGTCAAAGGACACCAGAAACAAAATTGTAGACCTGCACCAGACTGGGAAGACTGAATCTGCAATAGGTAAGCAGCTTGGTGTGAAGAAATCAACTGTGGGAGCAATTATTAGAAAATGGAAGACATACAAGACCACTGATAATCTCCCTCCATCTGGGGCTCCACGCAAGATGTCACCCCGTGGGGTCAAAATTATCACGAGAACGGTGAGCAAAAATCCCAGAACCACATGGGGGGACCTAGTGAATTACCTGCAGAGAGCTGGGACCAAAGTAACAAGGCTACATCAGAAACACACTATGCCGCCAGGGACTCAAATCCTGCAGTGCCAGATGTGTCCCCCTGCTTAAGCCAGTACATGTCCAGGCCCATCTGAAGTTTGCTAGAGAGCACTTGGATGATCCAGAAGAGGATTGGGAGAATGTCATATGGTCAGATGAAACCAAAATAGAACTTTTTGGTAAAAACTCAACTTGTCGTGTTTGGAGGAGAAAGAACACCATACCTACTGTGAAGCATGGGGGTGGAAACATCATACTTTGGGGCTGTTTTTCTGCAAAGGGACCAGGACAACTGATCCGTGTAAAGGAAAGAATGAATGGGGCCATGTATCATGAGATTTTGAGTGAAAACCTCCTTCCACCAGCAAGGGCATTGAAGATGAAACGTGGCTGGGTCTTTCAGCATGACAATGATCCCAAACACACCGCCCGGGCAACGAAGGAGTGGCTTCGTAAGAAGTATTTCAAGGTCCTGGAGTGGCCTAGCCAGTCTCCAGATCTCAACCCCATAGAAAATCTTTGGAGGGTGTTGAAAGTCTGTGTTGCCCAGCGACAGCCCCAAAACATCACTGCTCTAGAGGAGATCTGCATGGAGGAATGGGCCAAAATACCAGCAACAGTGTGTGAAAACCTTGTGAAAACTTACAGAAAACGTTTGACCTCTGTCATTGCCAACAAAGGGTATATAACAAAGTATTGAGATGAACTTTTGTTATTGACCAAATACTTATCTTACCGAGGAATTTATCAATTAATTCATTAAAAATCCTTCAATGTGATTTTCTGGATTTTTTTCTTATTTTGTCTCTCATAGTTGAGGTATACCTATGATGAAAATTGGAGACCTCTCTCATCTTTTAAGTGGGAGAACTTGCACAATTGGTGGCTGACTAAATACTTTTTTACCCCACTGTATATCAAAATAATAGTAAATAAATTAGTGAGGGAATAGGCCTCGTCCATGCTGCAGTGCTCTCCCTCCATCGTCATAATGCATGTAGTTAATTTTTCGTCCACTAGAGGGCTTCATTTTTCCAAAGACATAACTATCTAATTCTTCTTGATAAAATGCTCTGTATGGTCATTTTCTACACTCCTTCACCTTTCAAAATAAACTATAAGCAATAGTGAAGAGCATGAGGGTGAATGATGGAAACCCAGTGAAGAGTGTGATGAACATCAAAATTGAAGGAAGAAGGCCAAGAGGAAGACCAAAGAAGAGATGAATAGAAAATGTTTTGGAAAGATATGGACCACTTCCAAGTGACACCAAAGGAAGTCATGAACAGACAGCTCTGGAAGATCAAAATAAGGGCAGCCAACCCTGCAGGTCTGCGGAACTACAGTAACCTACAAAAGTGAGTACACCCCTCACATTTTTGTAAATATTTTATTATATCTTTTCATGGGAAAACACTGACGATATGACACTTTGATACAATGTAAAGTAGTCAGTGTACAGCTTGTATAACAGTGTAAATTTGCTGTCCCCTCAAAATAACTCACATAGCCATTAATGTCTAAACCACTGGCAACAAAAGTGAGTACACCCCCAAGTGAAAATGTCCAAATTGTGCCCAAAGTGTCAATATTTTGTGTGGCCACCATTATTTTCCATGCACTGCCTCAACTCTCTTCAGCATGGAGTTCACGAGAGCTTCACAGGTTGCCACTGGAATCCTCTTCCACTCCTCCATGACAACATCATGGAGCTGGTGGATGTTAGAGAGCTTGCGCTCCTCCACCTTCCGTTTGAGGATGCCCCACAGATGCTCAATAGGGTTTATGTCTGGAGACATGCTTGGCCAGTCCATCACCTTTACCCTCAGTTTCTTTAGCAAGGCAGTGGTTGTCTTGGAGGTGTGTTTGGGGTGGTTATGTTGGAATACTGCCCTGCGGCCCAGTTTCTGAAGGGAGGGGATCATGCTCTGCTTCAATATGTCACAGTACATGTTGGCATTCATGGTTCCCTCAATGAACTGTAGCTCTCCAGTGCCGGCAGCACTCATGCAGTCCCAAACCATGACGCTCCCACGACTATGCTTGACTGCAGTTAAGACACACTTGTCCTTGTACTTCTCACCTGGTTGCCACCACACACGGTTGACACCATCTGAATCAAATAAGTTTATCTTGGTCTCATCAGACCACAGGACATGGTTTCAGTAATCCATGTCCTTAGTCTGCTTGTCTTCAGCAAACTGTTTGAGGGCTTTCTTGTGCATCATCTTTAAAAGGGGCTTCCTTCTGGGACAACAGCCATACAGACCAATTTGATGCAGTTTGTGGCATATGGTCTGAGCACTGACAAGCTGATCCCCCACTCCTTCAACCTCTGCAGCAATGCTGGCAGCACTCGTATGTCTATTTTCAAAAAACAACCTCTGGATGTGATGCTGAGTATATGCACTCAACTTCTTTGGTCGACCATGGCGAGGCCTGTTCTGAGTGGAACCTATGTTGTTAAACCGCTGTATGGTCTTGGCCACCGTGTTGCTGCTCAGTTTAAGGGTGTTGGCAATCTTCTAATAGCCTAGGTCGTCTTTATGCAGAGCAGCAATTCTTTTTTTCAGATCCTCAGAGAATTCTTTGGATGAGGTGCCATGTTGAACTTCCAGTGATCAGTATGAGAGAGTGTGAGAGTGATAACACCAAATTTAACACACCTGCTCCCCATTCACACCTGAGACCTTGTAACATTAATGAGTCACATGACACCAGGGAGGGAAAATGGCTAATTGGGCATAATTTGGACATTTTCAGTTAGGGGTGTACTCACTTTTGTTGCCAGCAGTTTAGGCATTAACGGCTGTGTGTTGAGTTGTTTTGAGAGGACAGCAAATTTACACTGTTATACAAGCTGTACACTGACTACTTTACATTGTATCAAAGTGTCATATCTTCAGTGTTGTCCCATGAAAAGATATAATAAAATATTTCCAAAAATGTGAGGGGTGTACTCACTTTTGTGAGATACTGTATGTGGTTTAGGAGCGAGAGAGTAGTCACCAGCAAAGCTACTTAAATAAAAGTAAGTAAGGGGCAGTGGCCCCCTAATGGTTAGGGATGTGGACCGGTGACCAGAGGGTCGCCAGTTTAATCCCTGCACCGGCAGGATCAGATCTGGGTGGAACAGATGACATAGTGTTTGCCCCACCCTCCTTAACCCCACTGTAGTGCCCTTGAGCAAGGCCCTTTACCCCAACTGCTCCAGTGGAGCTGCTCAGTGGTCACAGGTCAGTCTGTGGTTGTACTGGACAGCTTCCAGGTGTGAATGTGTATCTGTGTGAGTGAACAGGGTGTCCTTGAAAAAGAGAGGTTGCCTCTCACTGGACTTTCCCTGTATAAACAAAGGTTAAATAAAACACATCTGCTAAGAAAGTGAGTGAATAAGAACTTTACTCGCCCCAATTTGGGAGATTTCTGTCTTAAATTTGGGATAGGTTATTTTTTCTAAATGTGTCATTTTTTTTCCAGCCGTTTTTATTTAAATATGTATTTTTTTCTGTAAATATTTACTTTTTTGTACATTTGAGATTTCATTTTACAAAGTTGTGAAGTTTTTCTTGTACATTTACAACTTATTTTTTTAGAAATCTGCATCTCGTGAGAAATTTGTAATTATTTCACATAAATTTGCAATTTTAGTTTTGCAATTTGGGGAGGGTTTTCGTCTTAAAGACTTGAGAAAATAAAATATAAACTAATCAGGTTTTACTTATGAGTAATAGAAGAATTCCAAATCTGATCTCAATAATATAATGTGGTAAATTAATTTCTATTAATAACAATTTATGACAAAAATGAGCACATTCTATTTTTATTTAAACTTTATTTATACAGGATGGTTCTATGGAGAGGCAACCTCTCGTTTTCAAGGACGCCCTGTTCACACACAGTTACATATTCACACCAGAAAGCTGCCCAATACAACCACAGACTGACCTGTGGCCACTTTATAATCACTTTTTAAGTCAGTCAAGAGGAGGACCTGGAGAGAGTTGGTGTTACAGAGGAAGATGCAAGGGATAGGGTGAGATGGAGGTACATGATCCACTGTGGTGACCCCTAAAGGGAGCAGCCAAAAGAAGAAATCAGTCAAAAGTAACTCAGACTAAGACCAGTGGTTTTTTCATAAATGTGTTCAAATAAGAGTAAAAATCTCCATTAAAACTTGGTAGGGTAAAAATTTGTAGAAAAAGTTGCTTAAGTACAAGCAATTGCCAAAATGGGGCGGCAGTGGCTCAGGAGGTGGGGGGGGGGGGTCGAATCCCGCTCTCCCCTGCCGTTGTGTTCCTGGGCAAGACACTTTACCCACCTTACCTCCAGCGTCCATGACACTAGGTATAAATGTTCGGTAGTGGTCAGAGAGGCCGTTGGCGTGGATTGGCAGCCATGTTTCTGTCAGTCTGCCTCGGAATAGCTGTGGCTACGGAGGTAGCTTATCAATGTCTGTGGAGTGAATGAATAATGTATCCATTGTAAAGTGTCTTTGAGTGTCCATGAAAAAGCGCTTTGTCTGATGCGTCCATCTATAAATGCACGAAATCTCTGTCTGTTCCACGTACATCTCTTGAACCGTTCATCAGTGTGACCTAAGGTTTTATTCGTGTTTTGCTGAGGTTACAAGGGTGTGCATCCCTCAATATGGAGTTGCCCAGTCAAAATATGAAATTTTTATCAATAAAAGTTTAGCCACCGCTCTGTCACTGCTCTGTGTCTCTTCAAGCCCTGGCTTCAAGAAGTGTGGGTGGGGTTTTGGATTGACTCCATGCTGATTGGATAATACGCAGCATCACGGCCATGCTGATTGGATAATACATGGCACCACGGCCTGTCAGTCACCACAGTGTTCCCTGGCCAAAACAAGGAAGTGGAAAAACATAATACTGAAGATTTAATGCTTAACAAATTATACCATAAAGTTGCACTGATTGCAGAGGGCTAAAGGATAATTCGGCAAATGTGCAGAACATGAGGTACGCAAACAGACTGGACGGAGCGTCAGTGGACCGGGTCTGACAAATCAACAAAGAACATGCCGGGAGAAGCAGCGGCCAGACACAACTTGGTTCAAAGGCATGCTAACTGATGCCGATTAAAAAAAAAAAAAAAAAAAAAAAGTTATTTTCAGTAAAGTGAAAAAAAGAATGCATGGAATGTGCTTTTGCCCTAAGGCTGATTTATCATGGAAAACAGCTGAGCTATGTGGTTCCAGCGATCAGCTGATTGGATTCACTGGTGTTCTGACATTTTGGCATATCTATCAGAACAGCTGATATACGTACAGGACATACAGGAGAATTGAAATGGCGTTTTTCTCTCTCTCTCTTCAGTGTTGTGCGCAATATAGGCCTATATAAAAAAAAAAAAAAAAAAAACATAAGGCTGGAAAAAACAACAACAGCAGTCCATGTACAGTAAGACTACCTGTAGTGCAAATAGCGACAAAAGATAGACTTAAGGTTTAATGCTTAAAAAAAATTATACCATAAAGTTGCCGTGATCGCATAGGTCTAATGGATAATTTGGCATAAAGAACACGAGGTGTGCCGGGGGGGCTGGCAGGGAAGCAGCAGCTGAACCGCTGGATCACAGTCCTTTGCAGGCGCATGGGTAAAGCAGTAGCCAATGGGTCTCAAATATTTATAAACGTGTCCTGTTATAGTACTGCATGAGTTTATTGACGATACACAGAAGAAATTCAATACTACATTTAACTCCATCACTGAACAGTGATATAAACTAAACTAAAATAATGGTGACTGAACAACTCCCATTCCCCAAAGTGCAAGATACACTATTATTTTGAATGTAAGTGATAAAAGATCACACAAATAAGTGATCTGGCAAACAAATAAACAAGGAATCTGAAACAGTCACTGATACTGGATGTCCCATTCATTTTCAATATTTAGGTATTCTGTAATTAATATTGACACAATCAAATAAATCTTAGTGCCATTTACTCCCCTTTATATTTGTTCAAGTCTAACATGTGATTACCTACATATAGGCTACACCTCTTTGTATTCCACTTTCAAACACAGCCTACATTTGGGCCTGTAAAGCCTGATTGGGATACCTGTTTCAGAGAAGGAATACTTGGTTCTACGGGGAATGCACTAGTTATTAATCTAACTTGTTAGGTGTTTGTAGTTGTACTGAATGATTTGTCATCTGCTGCACGCATGCTGGCCAACTTAGAACATCACATTGTTATATGTAAGAATTCAAAATATGTACCATATTAAATGCACAGTGAATATAAAAAGTCTACACCCCCCGTTCAAATGTCAGGTTTTTTTGATGTAAAAAAATGAGACCAAGATAAATCATTTCAAAACTTTTTCCACCATTAATGTGACTGATAACCCGTACAACCCAATTGAAAAACAAACTGAAATCTTTTAAGGAGAAAAATAAAGAAAACTTACAATAATCTGGTTGCATAAATATGCACACCCTTAAACTAATAATTTGTTGCAGCACCTTTGGCTTTTATTACAGCACTCAGTCTTTTTGGGTAGGAGTCAATCAGTGTGGCACATCTTGATGTGGCAATAGTTGCCCACTCTTTGCAAAAACGTTCCAAATCTGTCACACTGTGAGAGCATCTCCTGTGCACAGCCTACTTCAGATCACCCCACAGATGTTTGATCAGATTCAGGTCTGGACTCTGGCTAGGGCATTCCAAAACCTTTTTTCCCTCTCCCCTGGTGAAGCCAGTCTTTTGTTGATTTGGATGTTCCTCTTCATCTTCAGCTTTCTAGCAGAAGCCTGAAGGTTTTGTACCAACACTGACTGGTATTTGGAACTGTTCATAATTCCCCGCACCTTGACTAAGGCCCCAGTTCCAGCTGAAGAAAAATGGCCCTAAAGCATGATGCTGCCACCACCATGCTTCACTGTAAGTATGGTGTTCTTTTGGTGATGAGCAGTGTTGTGTTTGTGCCAAATATACCTTTTGGAATTATGGCCAAAAAGTGCAACCTTGGTTTCATCGGACCATAACACATTTTCCCACATGCGTTTGGGAGATTTCAAATGTGTTTCTGCAAAATGGAGCCGGACTTGAATGTTTTTCTTCATATGATAAGGCTTCCGTCTTGCCACCCTAGATGGGAGATTGTTGTCACATGTACTAAATAGCCAGTACTTGCCAGAAATTCCTGCAGCTCCTTCAATGTTGCTGGCAGCCTCTTGGCAGCCTCCCTGACCAGTTTTCTTCTTGTCTTTTCAATTTTGGAGGGACGTCCAGTTCTTGTTAATGTCACAGTTGTGCCATATTTTCTCCACTTGATGATAACTGTCTTCATTCTGTTCCATGGTATATTCAAACGCTTGGAAATTCTGTTATACCCTTCTCCTGACTGATACCTTTGAACAATGAGATCCAATTCAACTTTATTTATATAGCGCCATTTCACAACAACAGTCATATCATAGCACTATCAACTGTAGGGGAAACCCCCACAGTTGCAGAAAGACCCCAGCAATCAGGCGATCCCCTGTGAGCAAGCGCTTGGCAATGGTGGAGAGGAAAAACTCCCTTTTAACAGGAAGAAACTTCCAGAACCAGGCTCAGGGAGGGGCAGTCATCTGCTGCGACCGGCTGGGGGGTGAGGGGATAGAGAAGATGAAAAGAACAGACATGTAGTGAGCAAACAGCACAATGGGGATTCAATCTATGGGAGAGAGCAAACCGATGTTAATGACCAGCAAAAAAAAAAAAAAAAAAAAATTTCATTGAGAGTGAAGAAAGGAGTGAGGCCCAGTGCATTATTGGAGGTCCCCCGGCTGACTAAACCTATTAGCAGAATAACTAAGGGAGGGTTCAGAAACACATGATCCCTCCCTAATTGTAGGCTATATCAAAGAGGAAGGTTTTAACCCTATTCTTAAAAACAGATCGAGTCTGACTCCCAAATCCAGATTGGCAGCTGGTTCCACAGGAGAGGAGCTTGATAACTGAAGGCTCTGCCTCCCATTGTACTTTTGGAGATTCTAGGTATTACAAGTAATCCTGCATTTTGGAAGCGTAGTGCTCTGTTAGCATAATACGGTAGTATCAGATCTTTTAAATAAAAAGGGGCTTGATTGTTTAGAGCTTTGTAAGTAAGAAGAAGGATTTTAAACTTAATTCTAAACTCTATGGGAAGCCAATGAAGGGAGACCAGAACCGGAGAGATGTGATCCCTCTTTCTAGTACCTGTTAAAACTCTTGCTACAGCATTTTGGATCAGCTGAAGACTTTTTAAAGATGTTTTAGGACAACCTGATAAAAAGTTACAGTAATCTAGAGCTAACAAAACCGTGGATCAGTTTCTCAGCATCACTCTGAGACAAGATGCTCCTCATCTTGGCAATATTACGCAAATGATGGAAGGCAGTCTTAGAAACAAATTTAATATGTGAATTGAAAAACAGATCTTGATCAAAAATAATTCCAAGGTTCCTCACAGAGCTATAAAGAGAAAGAGTAACCACATCCAAACTGAACGTTTGATTTGGAAAGGTATTTCTAAGTTTTTTTTGGACCAACAAGAATGACTTCAGTCTTATCTGAATTTAATAGCAGGAAATTACAAGTCATCCAAGCTTTGATTTCCTTAAGACAGGCTTCCAACTTGGCTAATTGATTACTATCATCTGGCTTCATTGACAGGTATAATTGTGTGTCATTTGCATAACAATGAAAATGTATACAGTGCTTTCTAATAATGTTGCCTAACGGAAGCATATATAAACTAAAAAGAGTAGGGCCTAGCACAGATCCCTGTGGAACTCCATGACTGAGGTTTGAGTTGAAAGAAAACTCATTGACATGAACAAACTGGAACCTATCAGATAAATAAGATCTAAACCACTGCAATGAAGTTCTATTAAGTCCAACATAGTGTTCTAATCTATCAAGTAGAATATTATGATCAATAGTATCAAAAGCTGCACTAAGGTCTAAAAGGACAAGTACAGAAACAAGTCCATTATCAGATGCGAAGAGGAGGTCATTAGTGACCTTCACTAAGGCTGTTTCAGTACCATGATGGATTCTAAACCCAGATTGAAACTCTTCAAGTAAACTATTTCCCTGCAGGTGGCCAAATAATTGCATAGCCACAACTTTTTCTAAGATTTTTGAAATGAAAGGGAGATTAGAGATTGGTCTATAGTTAGCTAAAGCTCCTGGATCCAGCATTGGCTTTTTGAGTAAGGGTTTAATTACAGCCGTTTTAAAAGCCTGCGGTACATGGCCTAAAGTTAATGAAGAATTGATTATATGAAGAATAAAGCTACCAATAAGTGGGAAGACTTCTTTAAATAACCTGGTAGGAATAGGGTCTAAAAGACAAGTTGAAGGCTTGGATGAGGAAACTATTTTGTCTAACTCTAAAAGGTCAATTGGAGTAAACTCATCAAGACAGATATCAATTGAAGGAGTTGTAGAAGTTACTGTATTTAAGTTAACAGTGGGAAGAATCTGATTGATTTTATCTCTGATGGATGAAATTTTATTATTGAAAAAGTTCATGAAGTCCTGACTAGTAAGCTCTAAGGGAATGCTAGGATTGACAGAGTCCTGACTCTTTGTCAACCTGGCTACAGTACTGAAAAGAAACCTGGGAGTATTCTTGTTCTCTTCTATTAATGCAGAATAATAACGCGTTCTAGCTTTTCTAAGAGATTTTTTATAAATTAAAAGATGATTTCTCCAAGCTAAATAGATTTCATCTAAATTAGTGGAGCGCCATTTTCTTTCTAATTGACAAGTCTTCTGTTTTAAGCTACGAGTTTCTGTGTTGAACCAAGGAGTTAGAAATCTCTGATTAGACTCTTTTTTAAGGGAGCCACCAAGTCTAGAGTCTGATGCAGAGAAGCTGTAACACCATCTACCATGCTATCAATTACAGAAGGAGCAAGCTCTCCATAGCTTATTTCTGTTGTGTTGACACATGGCATAGAGGAAACAATCTGCATAAACTTGGTAACATCATCTGAGAGGCATCTACTGTAGTAATATTTTTCTTTAGGAGCCAAATAGTCAGAAATAGTAAAATCAAAGGTTAACAGACAATGGTCTGACAGTACAGGGTTATGAGGAGACACTACCAGATTTTCTATTTCTATGCCATATGTTAGAACAAGGTCCAGCATATGGTGGAGATAATGAGTAGAATTTCCTACTCTGAGAAAACCCCATCAAGTCTAATATTGAATTAAATGCAACATTAAGGCAGTCACTATCTACATGTATATTAAAGTCCCCTACTATAATTATTCTGATTTCAGCACTAAATCAGCTAAGAATTCAGCAAATTCGGATAAAAATTCTGAGTAGGTTGATGGAGGATGATAAACTATGGCAAATAAAATTGGGTTTAGCCTAAAATTGCTAAAGGGGCCAATACTGAGGACCAGGCCCTCAAAGGAATTATAATGTGTTTTTTGCTTTACATTAATTAGTAATGGTAAATTGTTGCTACTCCTCCACGACCACAACGTCTGGGATTTTGACAGTTTAAATAACCAGAGAGAGTTGATTCATTTAAACCAACATAATCCTCTTGTCCTAATCAAGTCTCTGTAAGGGATATTATATCAATCTGATGATCAATTAATAGATCATGGACTAACAGAGACTGGGGAGTTAGAGACCTAATATTTAATAAACCGCATTTAATTTTTAAATTATGATGAGGAAGAGAGGCCAAATCATTCAATTTAGAGGCTTCATGTTTAAATTTGAGTTTTACCAACTTTTTGTTTAATCACTTTGGGATGCTTATACATGATATTTTTATTTGCTTTGGAGGGAGCAGACAATGATTCTCTGATGGGGAAGACAGGGTCCAAGTTGAGGGGTGGCGGATGAAGAGGAGCTGCAGAGAGGCGTGTAAGACTGCAACTCTGCTTCATGGTCCCAACTCTGAGTTGTCAAGATCCCTCTTGATCCCTCTGATGCTTTGGAAGCTCTCTGCAGACCATGACTTGTGCTGTAAGATGTGACTACAAAAATGTCAGGAAAAACCTACTAGAACAGTTGACCTTTATTTGGGGTTAATCAGAGGCACTTTAAATGGTGGCAGGTGTGTGCTGACTTCCATTTAACATGAGTTTGAATGTGACTGGTTAATTCTGAATGTAGCCACATTCCCAGTTATAACAGGGCGTGCATATTTATGCAAACAGGTTATTTTAAAGTTTTTTTATTTTTCTCCTTAAAAGATTTCAGTTTGTTTTTCAATTGGGTTGTACAGGTTATAGGTCACATTAATGGTGGAAAAAGTTTTGAAATGATTTATCTTGGACTCATTTTTTTTAACATCACAAAAACCTGGCATTTGAACAGGGGTGTTTAGACTTTATACATATACAATATGTACCACCTTTTATTATGGACAGGAGAGTCCGGCCGTTGGTCAGTCCTCAGATTCAGGAGGAGCAATGTGGTTTTCATCCTGGCTGTGGCACATCGGACCAGCTCTTCACCTTCTCGAGAATCCTCGAGGGTTCGTGGGAGTTTGCCCAGCCAGTCCACATGTGTTTTGTGGACTTGGAGAAAGCATTCAACCATGTCCCCCATGGCCTCTTGTGGGGGGTGCTTCGGGAGTATGGGGTATTGGGCTTGTTGCTACGATCATCTCTACGACTGTTGCAAGAGTTTGGTTCATATTGTCAACACCCAGTCAAACTCATTTCCAATGAGAGTTGGGCTCTGCCAGGGCTGCCCTTTGTCACTGATCCTCTTCATATTTTTTATGGACAGAATTTCTAGGCATGTTTGGCGACCACAGGATCTCATCTCTGCTGTTTGCAGATGATATTGTCCTGTTGGCTTCATTGAGCAATGACCTATAAGTCTTACTAGGACGGTTTGCTACTGAGTGTGAAGCGGCTAGGATGTGGAAGGTCCTCTTCCGGTTGGGGATGAGCTCCTGCCCCAAGTGGAGGAGTTTAAGTATCTCAGGGTCTTATTCACAAGTGAAGGGAGAATGGAGCGGGAGATTGACAGATGGATTGGAGCAGCCTCTACAGTGATGCAGACATTGTACCGGTCTGTTGTGGTGAAGAGGGAGCTGAGCTCTAAAGCAAAGCTGTCGATTTACTGGTCAATTTACGTTCTTACCCTCACCTATGGTCATGAACTTTGGGTAATGACCGAAAGAACGAGATCACGGATACAAGAGGCTGAAATCAGCTTTCTCCGAAGGATTGCTGGACTCACCCTTAGAAATAGGGTGAGGATCTCAGTCATCCAGGAGAGGCTCAGAGTAGAACTGCTGCTCCTCCACATCGAAAGGACCCAGTTGAGGTGGTTTGGGCATCTGATCAGGATGCCTCCCACTTGAGGTGTTTTGGGCATGTACCACTGGGCGGAGACCCCAGACCAGGCCCAGGACACGCTGGAGGACTACGTCTCTCCATCCATCCATCCTCTACTGCTTTTCCGGAGGTCCAGGTTGCAGAGTCAGCAGTTCAAGCAGAGAAGCCCAGAATTCCCTCTCCCCATCCACCTGCTTCAGCTGTTCAGGATACCAAGATGTTCCCAGACCAGCTGGGAGACACAGAAGCCCAGAGATGCTGCGCCGATCCGTGATCCAGACCTCTGAAAAAGCAGTAGAAAATGGATGGATAGATTATTCTTTATTAGTTTAGTAGAAGCACTGATCAGCTGTTTGGTGTCAGTTTAAACACTGATGAAATCCAATGGGGAAAAAAAACAACAAAAAAACAGTTTCCCTTACAGATCAAACATCTTTATTTTTCCCCAAAAATTGACAGTTCTTTTCTTGAGAAACAGTCATGTTTAGTGGATCCTATCAGCTGTGTTGTGAAAATTAGCTGATTTTTATTCCTAAATGAAATTGAGTGTTTTGATCAATAATTTGATGAAATTATTCAAAATAAAAGATTGTTCACAAGTCCCAAATTGCAAGTCTGAGTCAACTCTCAAGTCTGTTGAGTCCATGGTCACTGGTAGAAGTGACTCAAGTACAACTTGAGTCCAAGTCACAGACTTAAGTCCCCATCTCTGCTTGTTACTCTCTCTGGTCTATAGCTCAATGACCAATAAATGTATTTTGTTAAGCTAAAACAAACTCACTTCAGAGTAGGCTTTTATCATGAGCAGCCCATTCCACACCTGAGCCACAATCATCATCATCTGTATATGCCACAACTGTCAAATTGAGGGATTATTCTGGCAAAGGAGTACCACATCACCACTGATTTCAAACAACTTGTAAAAATCTTAAACTTCAAAACCACAGTAGAGCAAAACAAAAGGTGTTTTTTTTTCCTAACCATCCTAATGGATTGAGTGCTTTGACTCACTGCCATCTTCAGCAGCAGCAGCTTTAAAACTGGTCATGAAGGCCTGGGAATAGTCTGAACCAGTTTGTCACCTTCATTTAGGCATTCTCCACCACATTTTCTTTTTTTAAGCAGGGTGGTTCTGCTCATAGTCCTGCAGAGCTCTGCTGTACTATAAATTTGGGTAAGTGGAGCATCTGTTTGGTGCCCATCTTTTGGGGGGAGTCCTAAAAAAGATGGGGGTGTCCCAATTTATTCCTCACTGTTTGTTTAGAAAAAATTTTGGGGAAAAAAGTCTAATTCATTTTTAATTGTCTAGTTGTATTGCATCAATCTCCCATTGTTTTTAACATTGATATTAAATATCCATATGTCCAAATATGTTAAAAAAAAAAAGACACAGGCTTTTACAGGGTGTCCTAATTTTTTCATATGACTGTATGTGTCAAAATGACTTCCACATGAATGCCATGACTTAAAGTGAGCATTGTGGCGGATTGATTTAACCCCCACAACAGGCTAAAGACAATCACCTCACATTCTGGTTGTTTCTGCTACAGTCTGCCGGTTATGCATGTCACTGCTTTGAGTTAATGTATCATCCATGTGTTATCTATGCATTGTGCTCATGCATCCTGTCTGTTCCTTTGATATGCAAATGCCAGACTGACTGCTGTGAAGGTCCTTTGATCTATTGTTTGAGTTGGGTATAAATGCTGTGCCAAGTTGTGATTCTGCCTCTCACTCTGACTACTGCATCTTGATTTCTGTACTGTGCTGAGACACACACATGTCTCCTCTTTGAGAGCTGGAGGAATGAAGCGGCAGCCTGCTCAAGCCATGGGCTGCAGCCGAGTTCTGATGAAGGCGGGTGATAATAAAGCTATTTAAAAATCCAACGCTGCCTTTATTCCATCATCCTCTTCAGCATCACCATTTCAGACTGATAAACACATTTTCTACTTATGAGTGATAGTCTATTTTTAATCATTATAGGTGCATCTCAATAAATTAGAATGTCATCGAAAAGTTAATTCAATTCAGTAATTCATTCAGAAAATGAAACTCCTATATTATATAGATTAATTATACACAGTGTGATATATTTCAAGTGTTTCTTTTAATTATGATTATAGCTTACAGCTCAGAAAATCCAAATTGAGTTCCTCAAAAAACTAGATCACATAATTTTAAAAAAAATGGATTTTTTTCCCACAATATTTTTATTGAACCTTTTTTTTTACAAACATAACACAAACAATCAGACACTAACACTAAAGTAATTAAAAAAAAAAAAACCCACTAACAACCACTAACAAGAACAGGTCTTCAACAATGCTCCTCTGTTTAGTCTAGGCAATCCATTACATAAGTATACATATTATACATTCACCAGTTTGGAATTTACAAGGTCAAAAAAATGGATTTTTAATAGAAATGTTGGCCTACTGAAAAGTATGTCCATGTACACACTCAATACTTGGTCGGGGCTCCTTTTGCATGAATTACTGCATCAATGTGGTGTGGCATGGAGGTGATTAGCCTGTGGCACTGCTGAGGTGTTAAAAAGGCCCACGTTGCTTTAATAGCGGCCTTCAGCTTGTCTTCATTGTTGGGTCTGGTGTCTCATCTTCCTCTTGACAATACTCCATAAATTCTCTATATAGTTGAAGTCAGGCTAGTTTTATGGCCGATAAAGCACAGTGATACCATGGTCATTAAACCAGGGTTTGGCACGTTTGGCAGTGTGGGCAGGTGCCAAGTCCTGCTGGAAAATGAAATCAGTGTCTCCATAAAGCTTGTCAGCAGAGGGAAGCATGAAGTGCTCTAAAATTTCCTGGTAGATGACTGCGCTGACTTTGGACTTGATAAAACACAGTGGACCGACACCAGCAGATGACCTCTTTCCAGATGAAATTAAATTTTGAATTTCATTTGGAAATCAAGGTCCCAGAGCCTGGAGAAAGAGTGGACCAACACCAGCAGATGACCTCTGATTTCCAAATGAAATACAAAATTTACTTTTATCTAATCAAAGTCCCAGAGTCTGGAGAAAGAGTGGAGAGGCACAGAATCTAAGTTACTTGAGGTCCAGTGTGAAGTTTCTACAGTCAGTGATGATTTGAGGAGCCATGTTATCTGCTGGTGTTGGTCCACTGTTTTATCAAGTCCAAAGTCAGTGCAGTCATCTACCAGAAAATTTTAGAGCACTTTATGCTTCCCTTTGCTGACAAGCTTTATGGAGCTGCTGGTTTCATTTTCCAGGAGGACTTGGTGCTTCTCCACACTGCCAAAAGTACCAAAAGCTGGTTTAATGACCATAGTATCACTGTGCTTAATTGACCAGAAAACTAGCCTGACCTCAACTCCATAGAGAATCTATGGAGTATTGTCAAGAGGAAGATGAGAGACACTAAACCCAACAATGCAGACAAGCTGAAGGCCGCCATCAAAAAAACCTGGTCCTCCATCACACCTTGGCAGTACCACAGGCTGATCACCTCCATGCTACGCTGCATTGATGCAGTAATTCATGCAAAAGCAGCCCCGACGAAGTATTGAGTGTGTACATGGACACACTTCAGTCGGCCAACATTTCTATTAAAAAAAAACATTTAAATTTTATGAAATTCTAATTTGAGAAACTGAATTTGGGGTTTTCATGAGCTGTAAGCCATAACTATCAAAATTAAAAGAAATAAACACTTGAACTACATCACTTTGTGTGTAATGAATCTATATAATATAGGAGTTTCATTTTCTGAATTGAATTACTGAATTTAAATAACTTTTTGATGCTATTCTAATTTATTGAGATGCACCTGTATACATAGTGGGAAAAATAAGTATTAAACATGTTGTGGTGACCCACCACAATCTACATGGACATTCAATCCTCACACTCAAACAGGTCCGGAGGAAGCAAAGGACCATTCACATACGGACAGAGAACCCCTGGGGGGACAACCAGAACAATGGACTATAGTTTATACATCCCCGGATTAAGGAGAAGACGTCCGGGTGCCAATGGTCATGCTAAGCATATGTATTGACTGATATGTATATCAATATGCTAATGCGCCATGCATTCTCTCTGTATAACATAAAAGACGACTCAGCACAGACAACACAGCACAGCACTGTAGTGCACAGTGCTACAAGTGTGTCTCATTATGTTGGAGGAAATAAAACTCTGCAACCTTCCAGCTCGTCGCATCTGGCCTGAATTTATTCCTCCACGACATCAACATTTTTCTCATTAAACATTTCTGATGGAGCCACTGACCTGAGATTTTCACCAAATGTCAGTAACAACCCAAGTAATTCATACAAACAAAGAAGTCAAGGCAACTGTGTTCACAAAACAAGTTATATTTAACAAAGTGGAATGACACAGGGAATAAGTATTGAACACATGAAGAAAAACAGCTGCAAAAAGGCATAGAAAGCAAAGAAACCAGCTGAAATCCATCAGAATTTAGGAAGCCATCCCATCCCCCAATCAGTGCAAATTAATTTCAGCTGGTTAAGTCCTGACTGATAGCCTTTAAAAGGTCTGAATATCAGATTGTCACACCACAAAGAACTCATGGTGGGTAGAAGCAAAGAGCTCTCTCTAGACCTCTGCAACCTTATTGTTGCAAACCATAATGGTGGCATTGGTTACAAGTGCATTTCTAAACTGCTGAATGTTCCAGTGAGTTCTGTTGGAGCCATCATTTGGAAGTGGAAAGAACATCATTTTACCATAAGCCGGCCATGACCAGGAGCTCCTCGCAAGTTTTCTGACAGGGGAGTCAAACGAATTATCAAAAGGGTTATCCAAGAGCTCCAGAAAGACCTGGAGTTAGCAGGTACTGCTTTTTCTGTCATGAATTGCTGCCCCTCCGGAGGCAAAAGAGACAAAAACCCATTTGCAAGATAGTGTTGTGTGTGTTTATTGAACAAAGTCTTAAACATAAGCTCCAAGGAGCAAACTGAACAAAACATACAAACACAAAATGCTCTCGAGCTCCCTGGTAAGTTGGTTAAAAGAGAATAAAGACCCAAGGCACTCACAGATGAAACTGATGAGCGGGGGAACAAACGAGAAAAACCCAAGGCACTCCCAGCAAAATGGTGAGCAGGGTCAGTGATGGGTCCGGCAACACTGATACGTCAGCGCATGCATCGAGCTCATAGAGCAAAACCCCGTGTCGGTGTGCGTATCGCTTTAAGAAAGTCACGTGACCGATACAGGTACTGTTTCGAACTGACACTGACGCGGCAAACTGCGTTTATAAGGAAGCGCATCTGTCAACGGGATGCATCTGCCCAAAGAATCTGATGTGTTGCGGACGGTTCATCGGCAAATTCCTCAAGGATTATGGAGCACGAGCAGCCTCAAGCTAAAAGAAAGGTTTCCGTCGTGTGGGACCATTTTGATCTCATATCAGAAAATAAGGTATTTGTTTTAATTTCCTTGTTGTTTCATCCTGTTCCTCTCAGAGTTTCCACTTGATCTATCTGAATTCAAATTCATTTCAAAGTGACTCTTAGTTTACTATTCATACAGTATTATTTTCTGCAGGTTAAATGTTGCATTTGTTCGACAGAACTTTCATATTTAAACAAAAGCACCTCCTCAATGCTGAGGCATTATAGGGCCAGGCATGACAATGAAGTCCCAGATACACCCATGTATACAGCCATTCTACAACTTACTCAGTTGCTTTATTGAATTAATTCCTCTTAATTTATTCTTTACTTCATTTTTAACCATCAAGCTTCCAGGAAGCAGATGCTGGATGAGGCTCTGCTCAATTTCATCCTGAAGGACTGCCAGCCCCTCAGCATTGTGGAGAGTGAAGGGTTCAGGGAACTGGTTCAGGCCCTTCAGCTGTCATACATTTTGCCCACCAGAAAGGTTTGTGTGGAAATTATCTAAAGTAGTAGTTGATATATCAAATTTATTTAATCTTTAATTTAAATATATGGATTTGGTTTGACTTGGTGTAATTTTCAGACCAAACAAATGGTGGCCAAAAAGTATGAGGAGGAACGGGAACAAGTGAAAAAGGAAGTACAGCAAGCTGTGGCAGTGAGTATAACAGCTGACATGTGGACATCTGAACATGGAGGCGTACTTGGCTCTTACCTGTCACTACATTAATGAGAATTTGCAGTTGTGTACATCTGTGTTGGGAGTGCAGTACTTTCCACAAAGTCACACTGCTGACAATTTGGCCCAAGTCAAAAGGGGCATGATGGAGGACTGGGCCATAACCAATAAAGTAAAGTGTCTTGTGACCGACGCAGCACCAAACATGATTGCATCCACTAGACAGCTCCAAATTCGGCACTCAATTTGCATTGCACATAGTCTCAATTTAGACGGGACCGTCTTCACAACAGCTGTCTGCACCCACTTCAGGCATGTTATTCAGCATTACTGTATTTGTTTGTTGTTGTTTGGAAATCATGTACTAAAATGCCAATTTGTTGTTTTTTTAGATAACCTTTGGCAACATGTCGACATCGAAGTGGGCAGGCAGACAAAAAGTGCCACAGCTGATGCCATCCAGGAGGTGCAGAGATACCTGGCAGAGGGCAATATTGCCAGGTCCCAGGATCCTATGAGATACTGGGACAACCAAAAGACAATCTACACTACCGTTCAAAAGTTTGGGGTCACCCAGACAATTATTTTGTGTTTTCCATGAAAAGTCACACTTATTTACCACCATGAGTTGTAAAATGAATAGAAAATATAGTCAAGACATTGACAAGGTTAGAAATAATGATTTGTATTTGAAATAATAATTTTTTCCTTCAAACTTTGCTTTCATCAAAGAATCCTCCATTTGCAGCAATTACAGCATTGCAGACCTAACATGATTGCACAAAGTTTTTCTAATCATCCATTAGCCTTCTGACGCAATGAGCAAACACATTGTACCATTAGAACACTGGAGTGATAGTTGCTGGAAATGGGCCTCTATACACCTATGTAGATATTACACCAAAAACCAGACATTTGCAGCTAGAATAGTCATTTACCACATTAGAAATGTATAGAGTGTATTTCTGATTAGTTTAAAGTTATCTTCATTGAAAAAAAGTGCTTTTCTTTCAAAAATAAGGAAATTTCTAAGTGACCCCAAACTTTTGAATGGTAGTGTATATAAACCTTTTTCAGCTTGCCTTACAGTTTCTCTGCACTCCAGCCTCATCTGTGCCTTGTGAGCGGATGTTTTCTACAGCTGGAGAAGTTGTATCAAAAAAGCGTAACAGACGCCGGGAACTTGTACTGAGACATTCAGAGATAAATTAGTCGAGCTGTACAATAATATTACTAGTAGGAAAATGGTAGTAATTTGTGGAGATTTCAATATTGATCTACTAAATCCATATCAACAAAATGTAATTACAGAGTTCATGAATTCTATGTACAGCATGAGTCTATATCCCACAATAACACATCCCAGTAGAATCACAGTTCACACTGCTACACTTATTGACAACCTGTTTGTTAATATTATTGATAAGAAAATAGAAAGTGGATTATTGATAAATGATACAAGTGACCATTTGCCAACCTTTGCACTTATCCATGGCCACACGGGGGCCAATACAGAAATTTTTTTTTTTAAATCGTTCAGATGCAAATCACAAAATGCAATCAGTTCTTTTAAAGAAGACTTGCTGAAGCAAGACTGGACAGAAGTCTATGTATCAGATGTAAATGAAACCTATGACACATTTATGAACACTGTAACCACTCTTTATGAAAAAAATTGTCCATTAGTAAAGAAAAGGCTTAAACATAAATTTGCCGATAAGCCATGGTTAACCAAAGGATTACAAAAGGTGTGTAAAAAGAAAAATTTATTATATAAAGCTTTCCTAAAGAAAAGGACAAAAGAAGCAGAGCAGCGGTATAAAACATACAAAAATAAGTTAACATATATAATGAGATGTAGTAAAAGAGACTATTACAGTAAAGAACTGGAGAAAAACAGAGACAATATTAAAAATACATGGACAATACTTAACAATATTCTTGGAAATAAAAACAGAAATACAAGCTACCCAACCAATTTTTCAAAAAAATAATAAAACGACTCAGAGTGTGAATGCAGCTTCACCTGCAGATGAATTTAATAACTTTTTTGTTAACATTGGTCCTAATTTGGCTCGAGAAATACCCATTACGACGCCTACAGGTGATATAATAAGCAAAAACACTGCTATAAAAGACTCCATTTTCATAAAGAACACAGACGAGAGAGAGGTCATTGAAATTGTTAAATCGTTTAAAAGTAAAACATCTACGGACTGTGATGGTATTGACATGCTCTTAGTCAAAACTATTATTTAATGCTTAGTGAAACCACTGACGTATATCTGTAACCTGTCTCTCCAAACAGGTATATTTCCCAATGCAATGAAAATAGCTAAAGTAATTCCGATATACAAGACAGGTGACAGAGGGGAATTCTCAAACTATAGACCAATTTCACTATTGCCGCAATTTTCCAAGATACTTGAAAAAATATTCTATGAGAGAATTGACAACTTCATACTGAAGAATAATTTATTGTGTGAGCAGCAATATGGGTTCAGACACAAGAGGACAACTGCATTTGCTCTAATGGAATTTATATAAAAAATATCAACTGCCGTTGAAAATAAAGAGTATTCAGTTGGGGTATTCCTGGATCTTAAAAAAGCATTTGATACAGTGGATCATAATTTATTATTAAAGAAACTACAAAATTGTGGTATTAGGGGGGTAGCACTGTCCTGGTTATGTAGTTACTTAAAGAATAGATATCAGTATGTATGTGTTGGTAACAAAAACTCACAGTTACTGAAGGTTACTTGTGGAGTCCAACAGGGTTCAGTTTTGGGGCCATTGTTATTCAATATGTATATAAATGATATGTAAAGTTTCAGAAAAAAATGGATTTAATATTGTTTGCCGATGACACTAATTTATTATGCAGTGGAAGCAATTTGGAACAACTTTTGGATACACTCGGAAAGGAATTAGGAAAGCTTAAACTGTGGTTTGATTCAAACAAATTAACGCTCAATTTAAGTAAGACAAAATTTATAGTTTTTAACAACCATCACAACAACTTAGTATCTAAACTCAGTGTAAATGGTGTAGAGATTGAAATGGTATCCGAAACTAAATTTCTTGGAGTAATAATTGATAATAAACTGTGTTGGAAGTCACATATTAATTATATTAAAGGTAAAATATCTAAATCAATCACAATACAACACAGAGTGAAATATTTGCTGAATCAACCCACACTATATACCTTGTATCATTCATTAATACTCCCATACATGACATATTGTACTGAAGTATGGGGAAATACATATAAAACAAACATATCCAGTCTTTATGCTTCAGAAGCGAGCTATTAGAATAATAAACAAAGCTGCTTACAAGGAACCAACAAACCCACTTTTTCTTAAATTAAAAGCTCTCAAGTTGAAAGATCTGGTTGACTTTAAAACTGCAGTAATAATGTTTAAAGTGAAGAATCTATCACTGCCCGCAAATATCCAAAAGTTGTTCCAAATAAGGGAGAAACAATATCATTTCAGAGGAACAAGTATATTTCAAAAACCTTCAGTGAGAACTACCACCAAGCAACACTGTGCTTCAGTGCAAGGAGTCAGATTATGGAACGATTTTGGACCTGAATTAAAATCATGTACAACGCTTGGACAATTTAAACAAAAACTAAAGGAAGAAATACTCCAAACATATATACAAGATGACATGTAAAATCACATAAGGATTGTCATATCCAGTCTGTGTTGTGTTGTAGCTTAGTTTTTTGTCACATTTTGTCTTAGCTTTGTTCTGAATTGTAATCGCTCTTGTTTTGTTTTTCCTTTGAATTCTTGGATGGAATATGGGTGGGCAATATAAGCTGCGGCTTCAGCCATCACCCATTTCGGATAACTTATGTTGAACTGTATAATCAGAGGAGTTATTGTCTAATTTGACCTTGTTGGATTTTCTTTCCCCCTTTATTATTCTGTTTCTTTTTAATCTGTACTTTTAATCTATCCGAAAATAAAGATTCATTCATTCATTCATAACAGACTGAATTTCAAAACGTTGGAAAAACTTATTTTTTTTGAATAAAGATTTGTAAAAAAAAAAAAAAATCCCAGTCAACAAGCATCCTCATTCACAATATGTTCACTTAGATTTTCACGTTATGATGCATGTTCACATTACTTAATTGACTGTATCTAAAAATATCAATGATATTTTAAATTAAAATGAAGATATGAAATAATACAATATAAAATACAATGACTTAAATTATATACTGCTCA
Organism: Pholidichthys leucotaenia; assembly: GCA_020510985.1. Classification (NCBI taxonomy): domain Eukaryota; kingdom Metazoa; phylum Chordata; class Actinopteri; order Cichliformes; family Pholidichthyidae; genus Pholidichthys; species Pholidichthys leucotaenia. Next base: position 48,772,232 of record CM035839.1, read on the forward strand.
GAAAAATAAAGGGAACACTAAATAACACATTGTGGCGGTTCGTTTTAACCCCACAACAGACTAAGGACACTCAGCCCTCTTTTCTCTGTTTTTCTGCTGCATTACTGAGAAGCAATGTGCCATTCATGTATTTGTGATGCAAACATGCATGTGTTGTGATGTAATGCACCATTCTGTATAGTGTGCATATGGCTTGTCCTTACTGTGCTTTTTCTGAGCATCTTAGATGTGCTTTGGTGTATTAATGTCTACAGGTAGACGAGTTTCTTCTGTCTCACCTATGTGATGTTAATCGATGCCTTTCATCCTTTGTACTCATGCGTCCTGTCCTTACTGTGACCTAGCGACTCAGATCAATATGTAGATGTGCTTGTTAGCTTCTTTGTCCGCACCTGGAGCGAGGTCTAGCTAATCTGCCCTTGGTCTCACAAATGCAAATACCTCCTGCCTGTTCTGTTGTCCCTTTGATCATTCTAAACTGTGGGGTATGTCTTTTTGATGTATTGTTATGATCAAGTATTTAAGGTGCAACTCTGTAACGCAATCTCTCTCTCTTTCACTCTCACTCTGATCCTGCAACTGGTGGGCACACTGTGTCTGCCTCTCTTTCTCTGAGAGCCTAGGGATCCCGCTCCGGGCTGCTCCACTATGCACCGGAGAGGGGATCCCGTGAAGGCGACATGATTAATAAAACCTGCTTAAAACCACAGCATCCGCTGCTTATTTTTTCATGCCGCTTCAACATCCTAGATTTGAATCAATGAAATATTCTTATTAAATACTTTGTTCTTTACATAGTTGAATGTGCTGACAACAAAATCACACAACAGCATGTGAAATTGATTGTCAGTGTTGCTTCCTAGGTGGACAGTTTGATTGAGGGACAGCGTTCCCTTTATTTTTGAGCAGTATATTGTATACACTAGGTCATCAAATCAGTGTCAGTTGAGTCTGTCAACTAGGTTGCCTGTAGGGATTTTTAAGGTCCAGCAGGTGTCAGTATTCAGTAATACAGTATCAATACAGTTTGGCAATGTGTATTGCCAAACTGTATTGACGCCTCATCTACCCAAACTCATGAGGCCAAACTCATGACGCCTCATCTACCCATCACTAGCTGGGGTGTAACAGTACTTACAGAGCTGACAAGAGCAGTCCGTGGAGGTAGACAATCCAATAATCCGGCGAGAGCCAAATGAAGAGACTGAGCTTAAATACAAGTGAGCAAAACAACAGAAGTGAACACAGGTGTGTGAGTGTGTGGGCAGAGCTGAGCAGTAGAAGCAATCAGAGATTGGAATCAGCTGTCATACAATGACAGGAGAGGGAGGCGAGGCTGTCAACAGACAGAGGCACAAGAAGACCAAACCCCCTGACTGCTGCCAGTCACAAAATAAATATACAACCAAAGGCAGACTAAGGAAAAACTTCAAAAGACAGTAAAATAATTCCAGAACATAAACAGACAAATAAAAGGCACCAACCTACATCAGAGCATGGCAAAACAATGAAACACAATACGGAACTCAAAAGGTATCATAAAACACAGGTAACTATGAAACAGGAAAAAGCCATGAAGCCGAGCTTGGGAGGATCCCAAGCCCGGTTCATGACAGTTTCAAAGAAAACAATAAGTGCATTCTAATAATGCTCTCAACCAACATAGGCTCTATGCCCGCTCACCTTGCAAGACTCCATTGCTGAAGAAAAAGCATGTTGAAGCTTGTTTCAAGTTTACTGCACAGCATTTGGGCAAGCCAGTAAAATACTGGAAGAATTTAGTCTGGTCAGATAAGACCAAAATTTAACTTTTTGGATGCCACAACACACACCATGTCTGGAGGAGAAATGGCACTGGACATCCCATCATAGTGTGGGGGTGTTTTTCAGCACATGGTACAGGCAGACTTCATATCATTGAAGGAAAGATGAGTGGACAAATGTACAGAAACATCCCTGATAATAACCTGTTGCCACCTGCCAAGATGCTGAAGCTGAAATGAGGGTAGACATTTCAGCAAGACAATGATCGCAAACACACAGCCAAGGAAACGCTCAACTTGCTCCAGAGAAGGAAAATAAAGCTGCTAGAATGACCCAGTCAGTCACCTGACCTGAATCCAATTGAAAATCTATGGAATGAAATGAAGATCAGAATTCAAAGAAGACACCAATGGAACCTTCAAGATTTAAAGACAGTTTGTGTGGAAGAATGGGCTAAAATCACTCCTGAGCAATGCCTGTGCCTAGTTTCTCCATACAGGAGGTGTCTGGAAGCTGTTATTACCAAACAAAGGCTTTTCTACTAAATATTAAATGAATTTCACCAAGTGTGTTTAATACCTATTCCCTGTGTCATTCCACTTCATTAAATACAACTTGTTTAGTGAACACAGTTGACTTGATTTCTTTGTATGTATGGATTACTTGGGTTGTTACTGATATCTGGTGAAAATCTCAGGTCAACAGCTCCCTCAGAAATATGTTGACATGTTCAATACTTATTTTCCCCACTGTGTGTATATATGTATGTATGTATATATATATATATATATATATATATATATATATATATATATATATATATATATATATATAATTTTTTTTCCAGGACTAGCCAGGGCTTGAACCCACTACCTCCTGTTTATGGGGTACATTACCCACCAGGCCACCATTCAAATTCTAATCAGCATTGATGAGAAAATTGGATTGTAATCATATTCTGAGTACTCACTCTGAATAGGCTATTAAAAAAGTGAAAATTAAGTGATCAGGTTATGAAGACGAACATGATTTTGCGTATAAAATATTTCACCAATTGTTCTGAAACTAAGATTATTTTAACTGTACATGCACTGCAGTTCCAACATCTATCCCCTTTGGTTCCAAATAACCAGTCTTAAAACACTGATTATTCTCCTAATGAAGAACAATGATCACATTAAACTGAATATAAAACCTCTGTGCCAAAGTTTGAGAATGGTGCGTAATTATGCTTCTTTATAGGAAGAAAAAACAAACGTGGGACCAACAAAACAGAAAGGTCTGTTCACACTTTGCTGCGCTTATATAAACATCAGACCGTTTTCATGCGTCCAACATCTCCAGTCACTGTATCTCCATTTAATAATCTCATTCATACTTCAGCAGGACACAGACTAACGTGCCAATATTTGTACAATGAAAAGGTAAGAATTTCAGTGATGTTTCGCGCGATTGGCCGCCCCCGCTGCGCGCAGCCTCCTTCCCAGCAGCCCACAGCGGATCCAGCCTCCGGTACCAGTCTGTCTCAGTCGCTTTGATACCGTCAGTATGGCACGATCGTACCCACCGCTCGGATCCTCCGCAGCTTCCCACTGAAGTCTGTGCGCCGCCGGGAGAACCGTTTTACGCACGGGCATCTGCGGGAATAAAGCGACTGAATTTTTTTTTTTGATTTTTTTTTTTTTGTCCGTCCTCCTGTTGCGCCATGGAGAACTCCAGCCTGCTGGGTGGAGGAGCGCAGAAAGCTGAACTGATGGACTTTCTAACGCCGCACACTTTGAAGGAAGCGTTGGACTCTTCACGGGATGGGGTCATGGGTGGATTAGGAGCGGCCGGTGGTGCCACGTTTCTCCTCAGGACTGTCGAGTTTATGGTCGCCCCCCCGACGGAGAGCGCTTACCTGGTGCCTGCGTTCTGGGACTCCCCGCTCAGCCACGGGATCAATGTCTTCGTTGGACTGGTTCTCTGCTTCACCATGCTGGGGCTGGGCTGCACGGTGGACGTCAGTCAGCTGGGGGAACACATCCGCAGACCCATCGGGGTGCTGCTAGCCCTGGTCTGCCAGTTTGTTATCATGCCCTTGGTCGCCTTTCTGCTGGCGTTAGCCTTCTCTCTGGATGATGTGGCGGCCATGGCCGTTCTGCTGTGCGGCTGCTGCCCAGGAGGGAACCTGTCAAATATCATGTCTCTCTTGGTGCACGGAGAGATGAACTTAAGGTAGAACTATGGCTTACTCACTCATAAACCACATATAGGGAGTTATACACGAAGTGACTTGTGCCTGACAAGTGTTTGCAGGATAAAATGTAACATTTTACGCACAACAAATAGTTTTATGTGTAAATTGTAACATTTACACCTATGGAAAAACGCAAGACATTTACGCACACGAAAAGCCCAAATTTGACATTTACGCACTTGAACGGATGAATTTGTATGAGTTTTATGTGTAACTGTAAGTTCTCTGTGCTTTTTTTGTTTTGTTTTGTTTTAGGAATTTAGTGCAAAATGGTCCAACAATGTAAGTGTGACCAAAAACTCGCCACAGCGTCCTTGGTTAAGGGCCATCTCCTTTCCTTTCCTCTCCTCAGCATCATCATGACCATATCTTCCACGCTGCTGGCGCTGGTGCTGATGCCGCTCTGCCTCTGGATCTACAGCCGGGCCTGGATCAACACTCCCGTGGTCAACCTCCTGCCCTTCGGGGCCATCATCCTGACCCTGTGCAGCACCCTCATCCCCATCGGTTTAGGGGTCATGCTTAGATACCGACACACCCGTGTGGCTGACATTGTTTTGAAGGTAATTGGTTGGGAATTAACGTTTTCGGTAATAACTAGATGGACGTGCAGCGCTCATTGGTTGGGGACCACTTGCGTAAAAGCGCACTGCGTATTTCTGGGTTGCTGTTTTTATTCGTGGTGGGTGGTGACTGCAATGACATCAGAACCGCTGAATCAGGCAGAACTCCTCCCTGTTAATTCCGATAAGAGCCACACATGAGGGAGGGCCACATCAGTTAGATTAGACACCAATGTAAAGCAACAGAGATGCATGGATGCAAATTGAAAAAAACCTGGAATAGGAGTTCATTTATATTTAGCAAATAGATAATAGAGATTTCTACATAAGAGAAAAGGAGGGTGTGTGACAGCTGAAGCCAACAATTCTGAGGAATTTTATTCATTTGACTTCATTTTGATCCTATAAAATTAGCTTTTATGCAAAGAGTTAGACTGAATCACATTTTAGTAGGAAAGTCAACAAGGCAGAAAATCATTTCCCTAAAACTATTTCCCAGCATGCTTTGGAGCAGTGTTTGCTAATTCAAATGTCTTTATTCATAGTTCATAATGACTCAGTTTATAATGATTTCCCATATTTGTTACACTTTTTAGGTATTGTTTTAAGTTCTTACAATACTTTATCATTTTAAGACATGGGTCTACAAACTGCATCTGTTTCCCCTCATAATTTATGCCTTTGACCATAAACTTAAAAAAAAAGACTTCCAGTAGTTTATGGGAAAATGCAAGTTAAGAAAAAGGTCAAAAATTGACCAGAAAAATATTCAATTCAATTCAATTCAACTTTATTTATATAGCGCCATTTCACAACAACAGTCATCTCATAGCACTATCAACTGTAGGGAGGACCCCCACAGTTGCAGAAAGACCCCAGCAATCAGGCGATCCCCTGTGAGCAAGCACTTGGCGACGGTGGAGAGGAAAAACTCCCTTTTAACAGGAAGAAACCTCCAGCAGAACCAGGCTCAGGGAGGGGCAGTCATCTGCTGCGACTGGCTGGGGGGTGAGGGGATAGAGAAGAAGAAAAGAACAGACATGTAGAGAGCAAACAGCACGATGGGGACTCAATCTATGGGAGAGAACAAACAAATGTTAATGACCAGCAAAAAAAAAAAAATTTCATAGAGAGTGAGGAAAGGAGTGAGGCCCAGTGCATTACTGGAGGTCCCCCGGCTGACTAAACCTATTAGCAGCATAACTAAGGGAGGGTTCAGAAAACACATGATCCCTCCCTAATTGTAGGCTATATCAAAAAGGTAGGTTTTAGCCCTATTCTTAAAAACAGAGATCGAGTCTGACTCCCGAACCCAGATTGGCAGCTGATTCCACAGGAGAGGAGCTTGATAACTAAAGGCTCTGCCTCCCATTGTACTTTTGGAGATTCTAGGTATTACAAGTAAACCTGCATTTTGGGAGCGTAGTGCTCTGTTAGGATGATACGGTAGTATCAGATCTTTTAAATAAAAAGGAGCCTGATTGTTTAGAGCTTTGTAAGTAAGAAGAAGGATTTTAAACTTAATTCTAAACTCTATGGGAAGCCAATGAAGGGAGGCCAGAACCGGAGAGATATGATCTCTCTTTCTAGTACCTGTTAAAACTCTTGCTGCAGCATTTTGGATCAGCTGAAGACTTTTTAAAGATGTTTTAGGACAACCTGATAATAAAGAATTACAATAATCTAATCTCGAGCTAACAAAAGCGTGGATCGGTTTCTCAGCATCACTCTGAGACAAGATGCTCCTAATCTTGGCAATATTACGCAAATGATAGAAGGCAGTCTTAGAAACAAATTTAATATGTGAATTGAAGGACAAATCCTGATCAAAAATAACTCCAAGGTTCCTCACAGAGCTATTAAGAGAAAGAGTAACTGCATCCAAACTGAAAGTTTGATTTGGAAAGGAATTTCTAAGGTTTTTTGGACCAACAAGAATGACTTCAGTCTTATCTGAATTTAATAGCAGGAAATTACAAGTCATCCAAACTTTGATTTCCTTAAGACAGGCTTCTAACTTGGCTAATTGATTAGTATCATCTGGCTTCATTGACAGGTATAATTGTGTGTCATCTGCATAACAGTGAAAATGTATACAGTGCTTTCTAATAATGTTGCCTAACGGAAGCATATATAAACTAAAAAGAGAGAGAGAATATTGCAAATAAAAGAGTGAAAAACCCACATCTTACTAACACTGACATTCCATTTTTTATACATACAGTTAGGTCCATATTTGGACGCTGACACAAGTTTTATTTTAGCTGTTTACCAAAACATATTCAAAATACTGCAGTTATATAATCAACATAGGCTTAAAGTGCAGCCTCTCAGCTTTAATTCAAAGGTATTCACATCCAAACTGGAGTTACGGTTTAGGAATTGCACCCATTTTTATACAAAAATTCATTCATTTTAGGAGCTCAAAATTGGACAAATTAACATTACCATAAATAAAATGTTCATTTTTAATACTTTGTTGAGAATCCTTTTCAGGCAGTGACTGCCTGAAGTGTGGAACACATGGACATCACCAAACACTGGGTTTCCTCTTTTTTGATGCTTTGCCAGCCCTTTAACTGCAGCTGCCTTCACTTGTCTGTGGGTCTTTCTGCCTTAAGTTTTGTAAGAAAGTCAAATGCATGCTTGATCAGGCTGAGCTCTGGTGATTGACTCAGCCATTGCAGAATATTCCACTTCTTTGCCCGAAAAAACTCCTGCTTTCGCCATATGTTTTTGGTCATTGTCCATCTGTACTGTGAAGCACCGTCCAGTCAACTTTGCTGCATTTAGCTGAACCTGAGCAGACAGTATATCCCTATACACTTCAGCATTCATCCGGCTGCTTCTGTCACATCATCAATAAACACTACTGACCCAGTGCCATTGGAAACCATGTACAGCTACATCTCAAAAAATTAGAATATCATGAAAAAATTCGATATTTTTTGTCACTCACTTCAGAAAGTGAAACCCATATATTATATAGATTCATTACACAAAGAGTGATATATTTCAAGTGTTCATTTATTTTAATTTTGATGATTATGGCTTACAGCCCATGAAAACCCCAAACTCAGTTTCTCAAAAAATTAGAATATTACATAAAATTAATTAAAAAAAATAGTTTTTTAATAGAAATGTTGGCCGACTGAAAAGTATGTCCCTATACACACTCAATACTTGGTCAGGGCTCCTTTTGCATTAATTACTGTATCAATGTGGCGTGGCATGGAGGTGATCAGCCTGTGGCACTGCTGAGGTGTTATGAAGGTCCAGGTTGCTTTGATAGTGACCTTCAGCTCGTCTGCATTGTTGGGTCTGGTGTCTCTCATCTTCCTCTTGACAATCCTCCATAGATTCTCTATGGGGTTTAGGTCAGGAGAGTTTGCTGGCCAATCAAACACAGTGATGCCATAGTCATTAAACCAGGTTCTGATACTTTTGGCAGTGTCTCTGTGTGTGTGTGTGTGTGGGGGGGGGGGGGTGCCAAGTCCTGCTGGAACATGAAATCAGCTTTTCCATAAAGTTTGTCAACACAGGGAAGCAAGAAGTGCTCTAAAATTTCCTGGTAGATGACTGCGCTGACTTTGGTCTTGATAAAACACAGTGGACAAACACCAGCAGATGACCTCTGTTCAGATAAAAGTAAATTTTGCATTTCATTTAGAAATCAAAGTCCCAGAGTCTGGAGAAAGTGGAGAGGCACAGAATCTAAGTTGCTTGAGGTTTAGTGTGAAGTTTCCACAGTCAGTGATGATTTGAGGAACCATGTCATCTGCTGGTGTTGGTCCACTGTGTTTTATCAAGACCAAAGTCAGCGCAGTCATCTACCAGGAAATTTTAGAGCACTTCATGCTTCCCTCTGCTGACAGGCTTTATGGAGAAGCTGATTTCATTTTCCAGCAGGACTTGGCACCCCCCCACACTGCCAAAAATATCAGAACCTGGTTTAATGACCATGGCATCACTGTGTTTGATTGGCCTGCAAACCCTCCTGACCTAAACCCCACAGAGAATCTATGGAGGATTGTCAAGAGGAAGATGAGAGACACCAGACTCAACAATGCAGACGAGCTGAAGGTCACTATCAAAGTGACCTGGACCTTCATAACATCTCAGCAGTGCCACAGGCTGATCACCTCCATGCCACGCCACATTGATACAGTAATTAATCCAAAAGGAGCCCCTATTAAATATCAGGACTTTCACTCCCATGGACCTACTCCCAGTTTTTTTGGCTCCTGCCGCCGATCTGGTTCACCTTTTAGCCCAAAAAGTGAGACGGCGAAAGAGAGGAAGACAAGCGGGCACTCTCGTGCGGCTTCGCAGGAGAGGCACGCGCACGGCTTTGCCTGGGATATTTCTGTCCAACGTCAATTCTCTCTATAACAAGGTAGATGAACTGAGACTGCTGATGCGATTTAAGGACCTCTCCACCTCGTGTGCCCTCTGCTTTACTGAGACCTGGCTCAAGGAAAAGATACCGGACAGCGCGCTCCTCCTCGAGGGATTTCAGCTGTTTCGTGCTGATCGAGACTCGGGGCTCTCCGGCAAGACTACAGGCGGAGGAGTCTGCTTCTACATCAACAGCAGCTGGTGCTCCGATGTAACTGTGATCTCCCAACACTGTTCTCCCGCTCTGGAATATTTATTCATCAACTGCAAGCCATTTTATTCCCCGCGTGAGTTCGCTTCATTCATCCTGGCCGCTGTTTACGTCCCGCCCGACGCAGACGTGCGCGAGGCTCAGCGCGCGCTCGCGGATCACATTCAACAAGCGGAGTGGACTTTTCCGGACTCTCTGGTTATTGTGGTTGGCGACTTTAACCAGAGCAACCTGAGCCACAAACTCCCCCGATACAAACAATTTATTAAATGCCCCACCAGAGGAGAGAACACGCTGGATCACTGTTACACTACAGTTAAGGACGCGTATCGCGCTGTTCCCCGCGCTGCACTCGGACTATCTGATCACGTGATGGTCCACCTGATTCCCACATACAGACAGAGACTGAAGCTCACTGTGGAGAGCGTGAAAAGATGAGGCTGAGTTTATTTCTCAATTCAAGTTTATTAACATTCACGTATCTCCAACATCCTCTCAAACAGAAAAGAGGAAGCATCACCCCACATCTGTCCTATTTATACCAGGACATCAAGGCCACAGTTACATTGTCATTTTAATGCAAAGACACAATACATCTTCTCCCCGGTCTTGTCCCCTTCACCCCCACACCACTGGTGGTCAGGAAATCCCTCAAGGCCATCTCTTTGCATAACACAGAACACATTTCGCATCCTCCTGTTAATCCCCAGGAGACTCAGACCTATTGTTCATTCTCAGACGTGAAGCAACATTAATATACAAATGGAGTCTATGAAACTACATATGTGTGTACCACATGAACCCCCCAAACGTCTAAGATGAAACAATAAAACACAGTCTGCATATCCTGATAAAATCACAAACATCAGTCTACATGCTGCTTGGGCTTCAACTGTCTTCCGTACTTGCTGTAAGCGGGCTTTAACCCTCCTGCGGCGCCATCCTGCTGGGGAGCTGCTGTCTGTGGATTAGAACTGTTAGTCAATCCCTGTGGGAGCTCTGGGGAAAACTCCCTAGGGGGTCTGCCGCGTCGAGGAGCCCTCGGCAACAGCACAGCTTCGTCAGCCATCACAAAAGCGGGTTTGAGTCTGTCTATGCCAATTGTTTCCCTTCTGCCTCCTAAATCTAGCAAAAAGTGCTTATCACCTGTTTCCAGCAGTCTAAATGGGCCATCATAAGGCAGTCGCAGGGTTGGGCGATGAGCATCGTGTCTGACAAAAACAAACTCCGCATTTTTTAAAGCCATAGGTACAAAAACGCGCGGAAAACTGTGATGAACGGGGCCAGGAAGCGTGCTTGCTCCCGTGTCGCTCAGTAACCGCTGAGCAGGGGGGCACTCTGGTGCAGGATTATCTGGGAGAAACTCCCCTGGCAGCCGGAGTGGCTGCGCAAATACCAATTCGGCTGGGGAGGCTTTTAAGTCCTCTTTAGGTGCAGAACGCAACCCCAATAAAACCCATGGTAGCCTGTTTACCCAATTTGCATCCGTAAGCGACGCTCTGAGGGCTGCTTTCAATGACCTATGGAAACGTTCGCATAAACCATTAGCCTGGGAGTGGTACGCGGTAGTGCGGTGGATCGTTACCCCCAGGCTGCGGGTCATCGCTGACCAAAGCTCGGAAACAAATTGAGGACCTCTGTCGGACGTAATATCCGACGGAACTCCAAAACGCGCTACCCAAGCCGTTAAAAACGCGCGCGCCACCTCCTCGGCTGTGGTTGATGCCAGTGGGACCACTTCAGGCCAACGCGTGGTGCGGTCCACCATTGTCAAAAGATGTGTGAACGCGGTGAAACGACGACCTTCCAGCCAGAACTGGAAGTGGCGAATGGCTAAGTGGAGCACTAACAACTCTCTGTTGAATGCGCTGTATTTTCGCTCGGCATCGTGCAAAGTCCTGCTGAAAAAGGCAAGCGGCTGCCAAGCCCCGGCAACATGCTGCTCTACTACCGCCCCTATGGCCACGTCTGACGCATCAGTAGTGAGCGCTATGCAGGCCATTGGGTCTGGATGTGCCAACAACGCAGCGTCTGCCAGGGCTGTTTTGACCTCTGAGAATGCACGCTCCCGCTCCGGGGACCATTCGATTGCATTTGTGGGTTTTTGTTTTTTTAGCGCGGCATACAATGGTTGCATGAGCTGCGCTGCGCAGGGGAGGAAGCGGTTATAAAAATTCACCATTCCCAAAAACTCCTGTAATGCTTTGACCGTTTGTGGTTGGAGAAAATTTGTTACTGCACGCACTTTGTCCGGCAGCGGAACTGCTCCTTCTGGAGAGACGCGGTGCCCAAAAAAATCAATCTGCGTCACCCCGAACTGACACTTTGCTGGGTTGATTATTAACCCGTGCTCTCCCAACCTCCGGAAAACTGCCGTGAGGTGTTTTTCGTGTTCCTCTTCGGACGCGCTGGCTACCAAAATGTCGTCCAGGTAGACGAACACAAAAGGGAGATCGCGCAACACCGCGTCCATCATGCGTTGGAACGTCTGCGCGGCACCTTTAAGCCCAAACGGCATGCGCAAAAACTCAAAAAGGCCAAACGGAGTTATTACCGCTGTTTTGGGAATGTCCTCAGCGCGTACTGGGACTTGATGGTACCCGCGGACCAAGTCTATTTTAGAAAAAATGCAGGCCCCCACCAGATGAACGGAAAAATCTTGAATATGGGGGATTGGGTAGCGGTCGTGCGCTGTAGCGTTGTTCAACCTGCGGAAATCACCGCAAGGTCGCCAGGAGCCGTCAGCTTTAGGGACCATGTGGAGCGGGGAAGCCCATGGGCTATTCGAACGCCAGATGATGCCCAACTTTTCAAGGTTGGCGAACTCCTCACGCGCTATGGTCAGTTTAGCTGCATCCAAGCGCCGAGCTTTTGCAAAAACGGGGGGACCGGTGGTAGTAATAAAATGCTCCACTCCGTGAAAATGTGGGAACCGTGAGTGCTGGAAACTGAGTGAGGAGAGTGTGGAACTTACTGCCTGCCGTAGCGACATTGGCTTGTGCTGTGGGCGGGGTCACTTGAGCTGCACAGGGGATAGAGTAAAACGAGAGTGCATTAACCAAGCGTCTATTAGGAAGATCAACCAACAGCCCATGTGAGCACAGGAAATCAGCACCTAACATGTTGAAACTCACCGCAGCTATAATAAATGTCCACTCATATGTACGGCCGTACAGGGACAGAAGCAGAGTCCTTTCACCGAAGGTCTTAATGCTCGAGCCGTTCGCCGCTGATGGTCCGTGACTCCCGGGGCCTGCCAGCCGGTCAGCATAGGTTGGCGTGATGAAACTCAAATGGGAGCCTGTGTCCACGAGGAATTGCCTCCCAGAACGCGCATCCGTCAAGTAGAGCAGCTTGTTCTGTTCACCGAGGGCCGCGGCTGCTACCGACTCCCGGCTCTGGCGTTTCCCGAGCTCTTGAACTGGCACGGTAGTATACACTTGCGTGCCCTCTCTGCGAAGTGGCGATGGTAAAAACAGAGGTCGTCTCCTCCGCGATGTTTGGTCTTCACCGCCGCCGTTGTCGGTGGGTCTGCCTCCGCCGCCTCTGGCTCCCTGCCATTCCCGGCCGTCGCGCCGAGGTCTGTCGCTGCTGCGGTGGCCGTGTGCCGTCTGCTGGTGTTGAGAATCCGCTATGCCTCCTGGGCCAGCGCGCAGAAGTCCCCTGGGCCACAAACCGTGAACCTGCCAGGGTCACCCTCGTCTCCGACGGTAGGGTTCTCAGGAAAATGTGGGTGAAGAGGAAATCGTCGTCGTCCGAGCCTCTCAGCCTCAGCATGTCTTCCATCAGGTCGACAGACGTGCTTTCTCCCAAGTCGTCCAGGAGTCTCTCTGCTCTCTCCTGGGCTGAGGGAGTGAAACGCTGAATGAGCGCAGCCTTCAACCCACCGTATTTGTCGCCAGCGGGTGGGTGCTGCACCAGGCTCTGCACATGTCGAGCTGTGCGGTTGTCGAGCTTGGCGATAACGTGGTAGAATTTCGTGTCATCTGCCGTTATTCCCCCGAGAGCGAACTGAGCTTCGGCCAAGAGGAACCAGGAGTCCGGGTTGTCCTGCCAGAATTCTGGTAGTTTGACTGAGACTGTGTTTGCCTGGCTGGTTCCTGGCGAGTCCGGTTCGGGGGAATTGCTTCTGCTCATGATACGTCTTAAGATCACCAGTGTGGAGAGCGTGAAAAGATGAGGCTGAGTTTATTTCTCAATTCAAGTTTATTAACATTCACGTATCTCCAACATCCTCTCAAACAGACAAGAGAAAGCATCACCCCACATCTGTCCTATTTATACCAGGACATCAAGGCCACAGTTACATTGTCATTTTAATGCAAAGACACAATACATCTTCTCCCCGGTCTTGTCCCCTTCACCCCCACGCCACTGGTGGTCAGGAAATCCCTCAAGGCCATCTCTTTGCATAACACAGAACACATTTTGCATCCTCCTGTTAATCCCCAGGAGACTCAGACCTATTGTTTATTCTCAGACGTGAAGCAACATTAATATACAAATGGAGTCTATGAAACTACATATGTGTGTACCACTGCTGATGCGATTTAAGGACCTCTCCACCTCGTGTGCCCTCTGCTTTACTGAGACCTGGCTCAAGGAAAAGATACTGGACAGCGCACTCCTCCTCGAGGGATTTCAGCTGTTTCGTGCTGATCGAGACTCGGGGCTCTCCGGCAAGACCACAGGCGGAGGAGTCTGCTTCTACATCAACAGCAGCTGGTGCTCCGATGTAACTGTGATCTCCCAACACTGTTCTCCCGCTCTGGAATATTTATTCATCAACTGCAAGCCATTTTATTCCCCGCGTGAGTTCGCTTCATTCATCCTGGTCGCTGTTTACGTCCTGCCCGACACGGACGTGCGCGAGGCTCAGCGCGCGCTCGCGGATCACATTCAACAAGTGGAGTGGACTTTTCCGGACTCTCTGGTTATTGTGGTTGGCGACTTTAACCAGAGCAACCTGAGCCACACACTCCCCCGATACAAACAGTTTATTAAATGCCCCACCAGAGGAGAGAACACGCTGGATCACTGTTACACTACAGTTAAGGACGCATATCGCGCTGTTCCCCGCGCTGCGCTCGGACTATCTGATCACGTGATGGTCCACCTGATTCCCACATACAGACAGAGACTGAAGCTCACAAAACCTGTTGTGAGTACTACGAAGAAATGGACCAGTGAAGCTGGGGAGGAGCTGAGCACGTGCTTGGAAATAACTGACTGGGGCATGTTTAAAGGAGCCACGCATGATCTGGATGAATACACGGACACTGTGACCTCATATATCCACTTTTGTGAGGAGAGCATTCTTCCATCGCGCACCAGGGTGAGTTACTCCAACGACAAGCCCTGGTTCACAGCTAAGCTCAGACAGATCAGGAAGGAGAAGGAAGCAGCGTTGAAAAGTGGAGCCAGGGACTGCTACAGGGAGGTCAAATACCGGTTTAGCAGAGAGCTGAGGAGAGCTAAATCTGTGTATTCTGAGAGACTCCAGCAACAGCTCACTGCTAACGACTCTGCTTCTGTGTGGAGAGGACTGAGGCAAATCACCAACTATCGGCCTCAGGCTTCTAAGGGTCAGAATGACAAAGCCCTTTGTCAAAGACTGTCCCAACACTATGCCCGTTTTGACACTTCGTCAGCTGTGTCCAACTCTCCCCCTCCCTCCAGCGCCACTGCCTCCATGGTCCCCACTTCATCAAAGGCGGCCCCCCCCCTCCTCCCCCCCTGCCCTTGCCATCATTGAGCAGGACGTGCACAGACAGTTCTCCAGACTGAACCCGCGCAAGGCCCCCGGTCCGGACGGCGTGTCTCCCTCCACCCTGAGACACTGTGCGGAGGAGCTGACTCCTGTCTTCACAGACATTTTTAACACCTCCCTGAAGTCATGCCACGTGCCGACCTGCCTCAAAACCTCTACCATCGTCCCTGTCCCCAAGAAACCACGGATCACTGGACTTAACGACTACAGACCTGTAGCGCTCACCTCTGTAGTCATGAAGTCCTTTGAGCGCCTGGTCCTGCCCCACTTCAAAACCATCACCACTCCCCTCCTGGACCCGCTGCAGTTTGCCTACAGAGCCAACAGGTCTGTGGACGACGCAGTCAACCTGGCCCTCCACTCCATCCTGCAGCACCTGGACTCCCCGGGAACCTACGCCAGGATCCTGTTTGTGGACTTCAGCTCTGCATTCAATACCATCCGCCCCGCTCTGCTCCAGGACAAGCTGTCCCTGCTCAACGTGCCTGACTCCCTCTGCAGGTGGATCACCGACTTCCTGACGGACCGGAGGCAGCATGTGCGGCTGGGAAAGACTGTCTCAGACTCTGTTAGCATCAGCACCGAATCACCCCAGGGCTGTGTACTTTCCCCCCTGCTCTTCTCCCTGTACACCAACTCCTGCACCTCCAGCCACCAGTCTGTCAAGCTGATCAAGTTTGCGGATGACACCACCCTCATCGGGCTCATCTCCAACGGCGACGAGTCCGTCTACAGGAGAGAGGTGGCCCAGCTGGCGTCCTGGTGCAGCCACAACGACCTGCAGCTGAACGCTCTGAAGACAGTGGAGATGATTGTGGACTTCAGAAAAGTCACAGCCCCTCTGCCCCCCCTTACCCTCACAGACTCTCCCATCACCACTGCGGATTCCTTCCACTTCCTGGGCACCGCCATCACCCGTGACCTCAAGTGGGAGCCGACCATCAGCTCCCTCATCAAAAAGGCCCAGCAGAGGATGTTCTTCCTGCGGCAGCTGAGGAAGCTCAAGCTACCCACCAAGATGTTGGTGCAGTTCTACACGGCCATCATCGAGTCCATCCTCACCACCTCCATCACCGTGTGGTACGCAGGAGCCACCGCCAGGGACAGACTAAGACTGCAGCGCATTGTGCGCGCTGCTGAGAAGGTGATCGGCTGCGAGCTTCCATCACTCCAGGACCTGTACATCTCCAGGACCCGGAGGCGTGCAGGTCGGATCATAGCTGACCCTTCACACCCTGGACACGCACTGTTTGCCCCCCTCCCCTCAGGTAGAAGACTTTGGTCCATTCAGACTAAAACCTCCCGCTACAAGAACAGCTTCTTCCCCTCTGCCATCAGACTGCTGAACACTAAGTGACTTATTAGACTCTCGTGCACTACGTACAGCAGCTCAACTGGACGCATGATAATTATCACTGTTTTCATTTGCACTACTGACTGCACTATGTGGAACTCCACAATATCTGCTGCTTGTTAATATATTTTAAATTGCATAGATTAGTATTACTCATTCATATTCTACATTTTATTGCATGCATAGTTTTTTATTTTTATCTTTAGTGCTACTCCATGTTTAATGTTGCAGCATTGCACCGAGACAAATTCCTAGTTTGTGTACTACATGAACAATGGCAATAAATCTCATTCTGATTCTGATTCTGATTCTGAGCAAGTATTGAGTGTGTACATGGACATACTTTTCAGTCAGCCAACATTTCTATTTAAAAACTATTTTTTAAAATTAATTTTATGTAATATTCTATTTTTTTGAGAAACTGAATTTGGGGTTTTCATGGGCTGTAAGCCATAATTATCAAAATAAATCAAAATAAATAAACACTTGAAATATATCACTCTCAGTGTAATGAATCTATACAATATATGGGTTTCACTTTCTGAAATGAGTGACAAAAAATATTGAACTTTTTCATGATATTCTAATTTTTTGAGATGTACCTGTATGTCCATACATTACACTGCCTCCACCATGTTTCACAGAAGACTAGCGCATGCCCGTAGAAAGCAAGTATTCTTGTCTGAAAACAGGTAGATCAATTAGACTTTACAGGCCCAAATGTGGGCTGTGTTTGAAAGTGGAATACAAAGAGGTGTAGCCTGTATGTGTCACTCTGGGCCGTCACCTGCCTCAGCTGCGCGCACACCTGCGGCTAATCAGTCACGGGCTTTATAACCTGCTCTGCTTGAAGCCTCAGCACGGAGCCGTCTGTCTTGCTACCGGACCTTCGTCTCCCGCACGTCTGTTACACAGCCCTGCACTTCATCTGGAAAGACCCTCCCACCACAAGTAAGCTTTATCGCTACTCACCTTTTCTCCCAGGCTCTCCCCTGTGCACAGGTGGATCCCTCTGGTGGCGGAACCGACTCTCCGCGGCGGCAGAACGTTCCCCTCGCCTCGCTGATCATCATAGCTCATCACCGGGTGTGCCTCGCAGACGCTGTCTCCCTGGCTGGAGGCCAAGAGCCGAAACCTGCGCCCGCATCAGACCACCTGCAAGTAAGCCCCAGTCATTATCCAACTCATTGTGACGTGGCTGAAACTAACATCTGTGCTTTGGCTCTGTTCCTAGGGTTGCCAGACTGTACAGCGTTCTGTCTCGCCCCCGGCTGCAGCTCGTTCACCATCAACACATTTACATAACGCATACACGCACTCACACATCCTCTGTTGGTAACAATAAAGATTATTGAATTGCACTTGAGCCTGTGTGTGTGTTCCCTGGGTCCAACAATATGTCAGTACGGCTCCGTCAGAGTGACCCAGCAACCAGCGGGCTCGCACACCAGCTTAACATCTTAGAGGCTCGAGTGGACCAAATTACTCACCAACAGCAGGTCATATTAAATCAGTTAGTTCAGATCAACAGCCAGTTGGATTGTCTGGAAGGACAGCGGGTGTTCCCTCCGGCTCATAGCAGTAGGCCAGCTCCCGCTAGCTCTCCTCCTAGCCAGGCTAGCCCGGGCTCGCTAACCCGTCTCACTCCGGTCCCCACTCCCACGTGCTTCAGCGGAAAGCTCGGGGAGCCTCTGGGCTTCATCCTCCAATGCGAGATGGTGTTTTAGCGAGTCCCGGAGGACTTCCCCACCGATCACAGCCGAATTGGTTACGTGGCTAATCTGTTGCAGGGGCGAGCATTAGCATGGGCTTATGCCATTATGGCGAAGCCCAGCTACGCCAATCTAACCTACGCCCAATTCGTGCACGATTTCCACCAAGTTTTTGATCATTCGGACCGTGATAGCGTGCTCACCACCCGACTATTAAATCTTCGTCAGGGTGGTTGATCAGTGGCCGACTACGCTGTCGACTTCCGGGTGGTGGCAGCGGAAGTTGGGTGGGAGGATGCCTCGCTTTGCAGCATCTCTATTCGTAGCCTGAGCCCTAGTCTACGGGACGAGCTGGCCCGCTTAGATAAGCCTGAGCATCTCACTGAGCTAATTTCTTTAACAATTAATCTTGATAACAGGCTGAGAGAGCGTGCTGCCGAGCGGAGGTCTTCCAGCCGCTCGAGCAGACAGTTCCAACGCTCCTCTCAGTCCTCATCCTTGGCGTTGCCCACGCTAGAGGGCCCAGACAAACCTGAGTCAATGATAATGGGGCGGACCAAACTCCCGCAGGCTGAGAGACAGCACCGCAGGGAGCTAGGTCTGTGCATGTACTGTGGGGATGATCAGCACGAGATCAAGTCCTGTCCGGTTCGGCCAAAAGAGGGGGTCCACACGTTGCTGTAGGGGGACTCGCGGACTCGTCTCGGCCTAATCCCCTATCAAAATGTCTCCTGCCAATTAGGTTCTGTCACAAGCGCACCGAAATTCTCACACACGCACTGGTGGACTCGGGGGCCGAGCAGAGCTTTATTTCGGGGAAACTGGCAACCCAACTGGGGCTCCCCTGCCATGCTCTGCCGACTCCCCTAAACCTCGTCACTCTGTCAAAAGCTCCCTTGGAGAAAGTGACACATCAGACAGCCCCTGTCTCAGCGATCATCTCAGGTAACCATCGAGAGGACCTCCGGCTGTTTGTGCTGTCCACCTCAGCTGCCCCCGTCATCTCGGGCTACCCCTGGCTTCGCCTACATAACCCAACCTTCGACTGGCGTACCGGGAGCGTCCTCGCTTGCAGTCCCTTCTGCCTGAGTGCGTGCCTCCAGTCTGCAGCTTGTTCTCCTTCGGTTCCTCTCTCCTCCCCCACCCCCCTTCCTCCCCCTGACCTGTCCAGGGTGCCACTAGAGTTCCATGACCTTGGAGCGGTGTTTAGTAAATCTCAGGCGCTATCCCTTCCCCCTCACCGCCCGTACGACTATGCCATTAACCTCTGCCCGGGTGCCCCCCTGCCGTCAAGCCGCCTTTACAGCTTATCGGCTCCGGAGCGGGAGGCTATGGAGGCGTATATCAAGGAATCACTCAGCTCGGGCATCATTCAGCCTTCTTCGTCGCCAGTGGGGGCGGGCTTCTTCTTTGTCGGGAAGAAGGATGATTCCCTTCGCCCTTGTATTGACTTCCGGGCATTGAACGACATCACTATCAAGGACAGGTACACATTGCCACTCATGGACTCTGCCTTCGACTCCCTCCAGGGGGCCTCCTGGTTCACGAAGCTGGACCTCCGCAGTGCTTACCACCTCGTGTGGATCTGGGAGGGCGACGAGTGGAAGATGGGATTCCGGACCCCTAGCAGCCACTTTGAATATTTCGTCATGCCGATTGGGCTCACCAATGCTCCGGCCGTCTTCCAGCATTTGATTAATGATGTTCTCCAGGATTTCCTCAGGTCCTTCGTCTTCGTCTACCTGGATGACATTTTGATCTTCTCCCAGTCACGGGAGGAGCATCAGGTCCATGTGAGGTGGGTCCTTCAACGGTTCCTGGAGAATAAATTATTCGTGAAGGCAGAGAAGTGTGAGTTTTACACCGAGAAGACCTCCTTCCTAGGATTTATCATCTCGCACAATCAGGTCATCCCGGATCCTGAGAAGGTGAAGGCGGTAGTGGAGTGCCCCCCCCCCCCCATCGAGGAAACGGCTGCAACAATTCCTGGGATTTGCCAATTTCTACCGGCAATTCGTACCCAACTACAGCTCGATCGCCCTTCCCCTGACCGTCTCACCTCCCCCAAGGTGGCGTTCCGGTGGACAGAGGAGGCTGCGTCGGCTTTTGCAACCCTGAAGACCGAGTTCTCATCCTCCCGGGTCCTGACGCAGGTGGATCCCGCTCTCCAGTGTCTGGTTGAGGTGGATGCCTCTGACTCGGGGGTGGGGGCAGTCTTGTCACAGCACTCTCCAGTGGACGGGGTGATCCGCCCCTGCGCTTTCTTCTCTCGGCGGCTGTCCCCCACGGAGAGGAATTATGACGTCGGCGACAGAGAACCCCTGGAGGTGAAGCTCGTGCTGGAGGAGTGGCGGCACTGCTGGAGGGGGCTGCACAACCCTTCGTGGTGTGGACCGACCACAAAAACATGGAGTACCTGAGAACGGCTAAACGCCTGAATGCCCGCCAGGTGCGTTGGTCCCTTTTCTTCGGGCGCTTCAGGTTTACCATCACCTACCGCCCTGGGACAAAGAACGCTAAACCGGACGCCCTGTCCAGGCAGTTCGCCTCGGAGGTCTCTGAGGAGCAGGAGCACACCATCCTCCCTGCCTCGTGTGTCGTGGGCGTCCTCTCGTGGGGCATCAGGGACAAGGTCCTGAGGGCGCAGGAAGCTGAGCCAGATCCAGGCAGAGGGCCTGCAGGAAGACTGTTTGTTCCATCTCCTGTCCGGGGTGACGTGATCCACTGGGCCCACTCGTCCAAGCTCGCCTGCCACCCTGGGATCACCCTCCTGGTGGAGCTGCTTCAGAGATCGTTCTGGTGGCCGGGCCTCTGGAATGATGTCATCAACTACGTCCGCGCCTGTCCCCAGTGCGCCACCGGGAAGACATCATCATTGCCGCCAGCGGTTCTCCTCCATCCGTTGCCGGTCCCTGGAAGACCGTGGTCCCACATTGCCCTAGACTTTGTAACCAGTCTCCCGGCATCCAACAGCTTCGACACCGTTCTCACCATTGTGGACCGTTTCTCTAAAGCCGCCCACTTCATCCCCTTACATGGGCTCCCAACGGCACAAGAGACGGCGGACCTATTGGTGCAGCACGTTGTGCGTCTGCATGGGATCCCGAAGGACATTGTCTCCAATCGAGGTCCCCAGTTTGTGTCCAGTGTATGGAGGAGTTTCTGCAACGCATTGGGGGCTATGGTAAGCCTATCCTCTGGTCATCATCCCCAGAGCATCGGGCAGTGCGAGCAGGCCAATCAGGAGCTGGAGGCCGCTCTGCACTGCGTCATCGCTTCCAGCCCGTCATCTTGGAGCAGCCGTCTGCCATGGATTGAATACGCTCATAATCTGACTCTGTCCTCAGCTACTGGCATGTCATCCTTCAAGGCGTCGCTGGGCTGTGAGCCCCCGTTGTTTCCCGAAGAGGAGGGAGAGGTGGCCGTGCCTTCCATCCATGCCCACCTGAGGCGCTGTCATCGGCTTTGGGCTGCTACGCACCGGGCCCTTTTACGCACGGCCGAGCGCAACACAAGAACAGCGAACCGGCGCAGGAGGCCTGCTCCCCAGTATCAGGTGGGTCAGCAGGTATGGTTATCAACCCAGCACATCAACCTGAAGACTGAGAAGAGGAAGCTGGCCCAGTGTTTTATTGGGCCCTTCCTGATTGTCCGTATGATTAATCCTGTGGCTCTGCGTCTGGCTCTCCCCCCCCTCTCTCCGTGTTTGTCCCACATTCCACGTTTCACAGGTCAAGTCCATGGTCTCCAACCTGCTCTGCCCCCCTCCTAGGGCTCCACCCCTGCCAGTGTTGATTGACGGCGACCCGGCATGGAGGGTCAACTCCATCTTGGACGTCCGCCGCCGGGGTCGCGGCCTGCAGTAACTGGTGGACTGGGAGGGGTATGGCCCCGAGTGGTGGTCCTGGGTGCGTCCGTCATTTGTGCTGGACAAGCGTCTCATCAAGGACTTCCATCAGATGCACCCAGGTAGGCCAGCGCCAGGAGGCGCTGCTCGGGGGGTGGGTACTGTCATGACCCACTCTGGGCTGTCATCTGCCTCAGCTGCGCACACACCTGCGGCTAATCAATCACGGACTTTATAGCCTGCTCTGCCTGAAGCCTCAGCACGGAGCCGTCTGTCTTGCTACCGGACCTTCGTCTCCCGCACGTTTGTTTCCACACAGCCCTGCACTTCATGTGGAAAGACCCTCCTACCACAAGTAAGCTTTATCGCTATTCACCTTTTCTCCCAGGCTCTCCCCTGTGCACAGGTGGATCCCTCTGGCGGCGGAACCGACTCTCCGCGGCAGCAGAACGTTCCCCTCGCCTCGCCGATCATCATAGCTCATCACCGGGTGTGCCTCGCAGACGCTGTCTCCCTGGCTGGAGGCCAAGAGCCGAAACCTGCGCCTGCATCAGACCACCTGCAAGTAAGCCCCAGTCATTATCCAACTCATTGTGACGTGGCTGAAACTAACATCTGTGCTTTGGCTCTGTTCCTAGGGTTGCCAGACTGTACAGCATTCTGTCTCACCCCCGGCTGCAGCTCGTTCACCATCAACACATTTACATCACGCATACACGCACTCACACATCCTCTGTTGGTAACAATAAAGATTACTGAATTGCACTTGAGCCTGTGTGTGTGTTCCCTGGGTCCAACAATATGTCAGTATGTAGGCAATCACACGTTAGACTTTGACCAATATACTGTAAAAGGGACCGAACACTAAGATTTATTTGATTATGTGAATATCAATGACAGAATTATTGAAAATGAATGGGACATCCAGTATTAGCCACTGTTTAAGAACCCTTGTTTATTTGTTTGTCAGACTTACAGTATTTGTGTGATATTTTATGAGTTATATTCATAAGAGTTGTATCTTGCACTTTGGGAAATGGGAGTTGTTCAGTCATCATTATAATTGTTTTAGTTTATATATGTAGTTTATAGTCTATCGTCAATAATCTCTGCATCATGCAGTACTATAACAGGACACGTTTACAAATATTTGAGACCGATTGTAGAGCATCCTTTTATATTTTAGCAATAATATAAGTACAAAACACTGAACATTATTATACAAAGCAAAATGACCTGTTCGGCTGCAAATGTTGCATCAATGTTGCCCACTTGTCAGTAAATAAAAAATGATTTATTTCATTATTTGGGCCTTTTTTTGTCACAGTCGTTGTTTAGTCAAAGTGTGCATATGTGTCCGCAAAATATGCAGTTGATCTGGCTATTTTGCTCAACAATCATGGTGGTATTATTATTAACCTTTAATTTTTAAATAGCCGTGCGAGCACACCAGCACCGGGAGGAGTGCCATGTTGAACCCATGGTACCGCAAAGGACAGCCGCAGCCCACGGGTGAAGCAGCAGCCGAGACTCCCGTTATCTAGGCAGGCTGGGATTGGCTCCCTGCGAAGCACTGCTGTAAGGCGGTCTGGCTGATGCTTCCTCCCCCCAAAAGCACATCCACGCACCTCGTGTTCTCCACATATGCTGAATTAACCTTTACAGCTATGCAATCATGGCAACATCCCTCCATCCCTCTTCTACTACTTTTCCGGAGGTCCAGGTCATGGAGGCAGCAGTTCAAGCAGAGAAGTCCAGACTTCCCTCTCCTCTGCCACCTGCTCCAGTTCTTCAGAGAGGATACCAAGGCGTTCCCAGCCCAGCTGGGAGACGTAGTCTCTCCAGCAAGTCCTGGGTCTGCCCCGGGGTCTCCTCCCAGTGGGACATGCCCAAAACACATCAAGTGGGAGGCGTCCAGGAGGCATCCTGATCAGATGCCCAAACCACCTCAACTGCTCACTCCTCACTCCTTTCAATGTGGAGGAGCAGCGGTTCTACTCTGAGCCCCTACCAGATGACTGAGCTCCTCACCCTATCTCTAAGGGTGAGTCCAGCAATCCTACGAAGAAAGCTCATTTCAACTGCTCGTATCCGCGATCTCATTCTTTCGGTCATTACCCAAAGCTCATGACCATAAGTGAGGGTACGAACATAGATTGACCAGTAAATTGACAGCTTTGCCTTAAAACTTAGCGCCCTCTTCAACACAACAGACCGGTACAACGTCCGCATCACTGCAGATGCTGCTCCGATCCATCTGTCAATCTCTCGCTCCAGTCTCCCCTCACTCGTGAATAAGACCCCGAGATACTTAAACTCGGCAGGAGCTTGTCCCCAACCCGAAGAGGACAATCCACCTTTTTCCAGCTGAGGACCATGGACTCGGACTTGGAGGTGCTGATTCTCATCCCAGCTGCTTCACATTCAGCAGCAAACTGTCTCAGTAAGACCTGTAGGTCATTGCTGGATGAAGCCAACAGGACAACATTATCTGCAAACAACAGAGATGGGATCTTGTGGTCGCCAAGCATGACAAGCATGCCCGTTCCCTGGCTGCGCCTAGAAATCCTGTCCATAAAAATTATGAACATGATCTTGACAAAGGACACCCCTGGTGGAGTCCAACTGTCACTGGGAATGAGTCCAACCAATGGCAATACGAACCAAACTCTCACAACGGTCGTATAGAGACCAGATAACTCATAACAACAAGCCCGATACCCCATATTCCTGAAGCACCCCCCACAAAAAACTACGAGGGACATGGTCGAATGCCTTCTCCAAGTCCACAAAACACATGTAAACTGGTTGGGCAAACTCCCACGAACCCTCGAGGATTCTCGAGAGGGTAAAGAGCTGGTCCGATGTGCCACAGCCAGGATGAAAACCACATTGCTCCTCCTGAATCCAAGGTTCGACCAACGGCCGGACTCTCATCTCCAGTACCTTGGCATAGACCTTCCTAGGGAGGCTGAGGAGTGTGATCCCTCCAAAGTTGGAACACACCCTCCGGTCCCCCTTTTTAAAAAGAGGAACCACCACCCCGGTTTGCCATACCAAAGGCACTGTCCCCGACCTCCACGCAACATTGCAGAGGCATGTCAACCATGACTGCCCTAAAAAATCCAGGGCCTTGAGGCACTCAGGACGACTCTCGTCTACCCCTGGGGCTTGGTCACTGAAGAGTTTTTTAACCACTTCGGCGACCTCAGCCTCTGTGATGGGCGAGCCATCCACAAGCCCTGCTTCCTCTGTGGAAGGTGTGTTAGTGGGGTTGAGGAGATCCTCGAAGTATTCCTTTCACCACCCGACGATATCCCTTGTCGAAGTCAGCAGCACCCCATCCGCACCATATACAGTGTGGACAGGGAGCTGCTTCCCCCACCTGAGCCACCGGACAGTTTGCCAGAATCTCTTCGAGGCCAACCGCACGTCTTGTTCAATGGCCTCACCGAACTGCTCCCATACCCGAGTTTTTGCTTTAGCAACCACCCCAGCTCCATTCAGCTTGGCTTGCCGGTACACCTCAGCTGCTTCGGGAGTCCCACAAGCCAACCAAGCTTGATAGGACTCCTTCTTCAGCTTAATGGCCCCCCTCACCGCTGGTGCCCACCACTTGGTTCGGGGGTTGCCACCATGAGATGCACCAATGACCTTGTGGCCGCAGCCCTGGGCAGCCGCTTCAACAATGGAGGTGGAGAACATGGCCCATTCAGACTCCATGTCTCCAGACTCCCTCAGAATGTGGTTGAAGTTCTTCCAGAGGTGGGAGTTGAAGACCTCCTGGACAGGGGCTTCAGCCAGACGCTCCCAGCACACCCTCACTATACGTTTAGGTCTACCAGGTCTGAATGGCATCCTCCCCTGCTATCGGATCCAACTCACCACCAGGTGGTGATCAGTTGACAGCTCTGCACCGCTCTTTACCCGAGAGTCCAAGACATATGGTCGCAGATCTGATGACATAACAAAATTGATCATCAACCTGCAACCTAGGGTGTCCTGGTGCCAGGTGCACATATGGACATCATTATACTTGAGTAAGTAAGTATGTAAGTAAGTAAGCTTTATTTATATAGCACTTTTCACAGACATATAAAGTCACAAAGTGCTTTACAGTGCAACACAATCAAAACAAATAAAATACAACTAAAATACAAATTAAAATGCAATAAAATACAATTGAAATACAGTAATACAGTTAAGATACAGTTAAAATACGATTAAAATAAAACTAAGATACAAAAAAACACACTCTTATGCAATCAAGTGGGAACAGCCTTCAGTCAATCTTGGATTAAAATGCCTGTTTAAACAAGAATGTTTTCAGGTGTGTTTTAAAACTCACAACACTGTCCATGGCTCGAAGGTACAAAGGGAGGTCATTCCACAAGCGTGGTGCTACTGCTTTAAAAGACCTGTCACCTCTGGTAGCAAAGTGGGTGCGGGGAACCATGAGCAAGTGCTGTCCTGAGGATCTCAGGCTGTGGGTCGAGCTGTAGGGCTGAATCAGAGCAGCCATATATGCGGGGGCCTGACCGTGAATTGCTCGGAAAGTGAGCACCAGGATCTTAAAGTGGACACGATACAGAACAGGGAGCCAATGGAGTGATCTAAGAACAGGTGTAATGTGGTCCCTCCTGTTTGCCCGTGTCAGGAGCCTCGCAGCAGAGTTTTGAACAAACTGGAGACGGGCCAGTTCCTTCTTGTTCAAACAGGTAAAAAGGCTTTTACAGTAGTCCAGACGTGAGGAGACAAATGCGTGAATTATGGACATCATTATACTTGAACACAGTGTTTGTTATGGACAAACTGTGGTTAGCACAGAAGTCCAATAACTGAACACCACTCGGTTCAGATGGGGCAGGCCGTTCCTCCCAATCACCCCCCTCTAGGTTTCACTGTTGTTGCCCATGTACGCATTGAAGTCCCCCAGTAGGACAATGGAGTCTCCAAGAGGAGCACCCTCCAGCTCCCCAGTCACAGACTCCAAAAAGGGTAGGTACTCTGAACCATCATTTGGTGCATAGGCACAAATGATGGTCAGGTCCCGTTTCCCAACCCAAAGACACAGGGAAACAACCCTTTCATCCACTGAGGAAAACTCCACTATAGAGGTAGCAAGGTGGGGGATAAAAGAACACCCACCCAGCCTCACCACCTCTCGCCGGGGGCAACTCCAGAGTAGGCCAAGCTCCAGCCCCTCTCCAGAAGACTGGTTCCAGAACCAGAGCTGTGTGTTGGGGTGAGGCCGACTATATCTAGCCAGTATCTCTCAACCTCATGCACCATGCAGCTCAGGCTCCTTCCCCAACAGAGAGGTGACATTCCACGTCCCAAAAGCCAGTTAAGGAAGGTGGGGGTCAGACCGCCAAGGTCTCTGCCTTCAACCATCACCTGATCCACATAGCACCAGACCCCCATGGGCTTTCCTGCAGGTGGTGAGCACACTGGAGGAAAAAAAGCACACCCGTGCACCTCGTGTTCTCCACATATGCCGAATTATCCTTTACAGCTACGCAATCACAACATTATAGTAGAATTTTTTAAGCATTAACTCTTCAGTATTCTTTTTTCTTGTCAAATTTGTCACTTTTCACTTTCTTGTTTTGTTTATGGAGTGCTCTGGTGACTGGTTGTGATGCCACGTATTATCCAATCAATACGGAGTCAATCCGAAACCCCGCCCACACTTCTAGAAGCCAGACCATGAGGAAACGGAGCCGTGGCTAAACTTTTATTGATAAAAATTATATATTTTGACTGAGCAACTCCATACTCAGGGATGCACACACTCGTAACCTCAGCAAAACACATAAAATCTGAGGCCAGTCTGACGAACAGTTTAGGAGATATCTGAGGAACACACAGATAGACAGACAGACAGACAGACAGACACACACACACACACACACACACATTTGTTGCATTTATAGGTACGCAGATGTGGTGTGCTTTGGATCAGGAGCTGTTTCAAGACTTCTCCATACTTTCTTCTTCCCATCATCCTTCTACAGACTCTTGGTTTCATCAGTCCAAAGAATGCTGTTCCAGAACTGATCTGGCTTCTTTAGAAGTTTTTTGGCAAAGTCTAATCTGGCCTTTCCATTTTTGAGGCTTATTAATGGTTTTCACCCTGTGGTGAACCTTCTGTATTTGTTCTCATGAATTTTTCCTCTTTATGGCAGACTTAGATACTGCTGGGGTGTATGGAGTGTTAGGAAGGGATAGTACCTCTGACAGGGCAACAGTCGCACCTCCGGATGGTCGGTCTGCTTTGGTTTCCACTTGGCACTCAACTCTCACCTGTGGCTCCAAGTAGCTGTTTGCATGCAACAGCAGCCACACCCCAGTAAACCGCTTCGACTGGCAGGCAAAACCAGGTGATGTAGCTGACGAGTTTGAAACCCTCGGTGAGCTAAGGCTTGTCTACCTATGCATGCGTATACTGGACCTGGCTGACTGCGTGGAGGATACCACCAGATTGGCTCAACGGGCAGGAAGGCAGACCCAGCAAAGCATTGTGGAGTGCAACTAGGGCACAGTGAGAGACGTAGGACACTGCTGACCATCCACTACATCCTAACCTATCTCCAGCCATCTTGACTACATCTTGCCACTGGATCCAGATAGGCTGGGATGAGAGAGTGAGGCTGATGACCCTGCACAACTCTCCCTCACTTAAATCAAATTCACGTGCAAGTCAAGACATCACCCCCCCATTTCCTTCTCCCCCCCCCCCCCAAGTCCTGTGGCGATGGGCAAGTGATGAAGCAGCAGGTGCGGATACACTGGAAGCTGTAGCCACAATCCCACACACAGGTGGCCCAGGGCATAGGGTCGCTCTCTACTGGACCAAAGCAGCAGTGGAGTTCAGCAGCCCCCTGGGTGTCTGACCAGCCCTCTTTAGGATTCACTCTGCTCACCTCCATGGCCTGAGGAAGGGGCTAGAAAAGGTGCCATAAACATAGCCTGCTTCGCTACACCCTGGCCAGCAAGCCGCGGCTGGCAGGGATCCCACCCTAGTGGTCAAAATTCTCAGAAGAAATCAACTAAGGTGACATCACTCACCACTGGAACTTAGAATGTGTGAACGCTCATGGACAACTCTAAAGCGAACAGACCTGAGAGATGGACAGCACTTGTTGCAAGAGAACTCAGCAGGTACAACATCCACATCACAGCTCTGAGCAAGACCAGGTTTGCAGACGAAGGTCAGCTGACAGAAGTCAAAGCCGGCTACACCTTTTTCTGAAGTAGCCGAGGCAGCAAAGAACACCGTAAAGCAGGAGTGGGTTTTGCGATCAGGTCCAATCTGATCAGCAAACTTACCAGCCTCCCCAAAGGAACCAACAACCGTCTCATGATCCTGCGGCTCCCCCTCCGAAGAAAACGCCATGCCACATTCATCAGTGCATACGCCCCCACCATGACGAATCCAGATGAGATCAAAGACAAGTTTTACAATTACTTAGAGACTCTCAATGAAGGCATACAGAAGGAGGACAAACTCATTGTTCTTGGAGACTTTAAGGCCAGAGTTGGTAGACTAGCAGACATGGGAGGGAGTCCTTGGGAGAAATGGAGTTGGAAAGTGCAACAGCAACGGTCTTCTCCTGTTGAAGATGTGCACCTCTCGTGACCTTCTGATCACCAAAACCGTCTACCGCTTGCCAAATCGCAATAAGACCTCTTGCATCCACGCAGCAAGCGTTGGCATCTGATCGATTACATCATTGTGAGAAGGCGAAACAGGCAGGATGTTACAGTGACGAAGGCAATGTGTGGCACAGACTGCTGGACGGATCACAGACTCATTCTCTCAAAGCTCATCATGTACATCCAGCCCAAACAGCATCCACAGGGGAAAAATGCAAACAATTGCTGACTCAATGTCAGCAAGCTGGAACAGCACTCTGTGCGACAGAACCTCAGTGAGGACCTGGACAGCAAGCTTAGTCAGCTTGACTTCGGGGCGTATGGAGCAGAAGAAGACTGGGCAGCTTTCAGAGACATGGTGTATGACACCTCACTCACTTATCTGGGCCAGAACACACACAAACACCGACTGGTCTGATGAAAATGATGATGACATCCAAAAGCTGCTTGACGAGAAGTGTGAAGCCCACAGAGCGTACCAGCAAGACAGCAGATCTGTCTCTAAGAAGGCAACTTTCAACTCCATCAAAGGAAAGGTGCAGGCAAAGCTCAGAAAGATGCAGGACTTCTGGCTCAGCAAAAAGGCAGATGAAATACAGCAGTACGCTGACAGCAACAACTCCAAATGCTTCTATGATGCCCTTAAGACCATCTACAGGCCTCAGTCTTCTGGAACATCACCACTGCTCAGTGCTGTTGGGTCCACTCTCCTCACTGACAAGAACATAATCCTGGAAAGATGTGCAGAACATTTCAGCAGCATCCTGAACAGACCTTCGTCCATCAGTGCAGAAACCATCACTCGCATGCCACAAGTAGAGGTGGACACATCTCTGGCAGAACCTGCAGTGGAATCAGAAGTCCAAAAAGCGATCAAACTCCTTTCAAACAGCAAAACACCAGGCTCTGACTCCATCCCAGCTGAAATCTACAAGGCAGGAGGACCAGTTCTAATACAGAAACTCACCAAACTCTTTCAGACCATGGGGCAGCAGGAAGTTATCTCCCAGGAGCTCAAGGACGCTTCCATTGTCCATCTCTACAAGAGAAAAGGAAACAGGCAGTCCTGCGACAACCACCGTGGGATCTCTCTCCTCGCAATCGCCGGCAAGATCCTCGCAAGAGTCCTTCTCAACCGCCTCATTCAGCACCTGGAAGGTGGTCACCTGCCGGAGAGCCAGTGTGGCTTCAGAGAGGGTCGTGGAACTGTTGACATGATTTTCGCCGCACGCCAACTTCAGAAGTGTCAAGAGCAGAACAGGGACCTCTACACAACATTTGTAGATCTGACCAACGCTTTTGATACTGTCAGTCCTGAGGGGCTGTGGATGATCATCGCAAAGTTCAGCTGCCCGGACAAGTTCATCAGCATGGTGCGCCAGTTCCACGATGGCATGCTTGCTCGAGTACTGAACGATGGAGACTCCTCTGAAGCTTTCCCAGTCACCAATGGGATCAAGCAGGGCTGTGTACTCGCACCCACACTTTTCAGCATGATGTTCACAGCCATGTTGTCTGATGCCTTCTGCGACGATGAAGAAAGTGCCATCAGGATCAGGTACAGGATGGATGGCAGGTTTTTCAACCTGCGGGAGGCTCCAAGCCAAAACCAAGGTGGAAGGGGACTCAGTGCTTGACTTCCTGTTCGCAGACAACTGTGTACTCAATGCCACTACAGAGGCTCAGATGCAGCAGAGCACGAACCACTTCTCCACTGCTTGTAACAACTTTGGGCTCACAATCAGTGCGAAGAAAACCGAGGTCCTGCACCAACCCGCACCGCAGAAGACAAATGTGGAACCTGCCATCACTGTCAACAGGGAGACCCTCAAGGCTGCCAACAAGTTCACGTACCTGGGCAGCACACTCTCCAGGTCTGTCAACATCGACGACGAGGTCAATTCGCACATTGCCAAGGCAAGCTCAGCATTCAGATGGCTACATGCAACAGTACAGGAAAGAAGAAGCATCAGGCTGACCACAAAACTGAAGGTGTGCAAGGCAGTTGTCTTGCCTTCCCTACTGTATGCCTGCGAGACCTGGACAGTCTACGAGCGCCATGCCAGAAAGCTAAACCACTTGAACCTGAACTGCTTCAGAAAGCTCCTGAAGATCACCTGGCAGGACAAAATCCCTGACACAGAGGTCCTCTCCTGAGCTGAGCTGCCTAGCATCCACACCCTGCTCAAGAGAGCCCAGATTAGATGGGCTGGCCACCTTGTTTGTATGCCTGACTCAAGCCTACCAAAGAGATTGTTCTATGGTGAACTAGCAGAGGGCAAGCGCTCACAAGATGGTCAGAAGAAACACGACAAAGACACTCTTAAGGCCTCCCTGAAGAGCTTTGACATCAGTCCTGACACCTGGGAGACCCTAGTGCTAGACTGACCAGACTGGCATAGCCGTACCAGCAGAGGTGCTGCCTTCTTTGAGCTGAACAGGATTGCCAAGGCCCAGAGAAAACTTGAGCTTCGCAAGTCCAGAGCCACCCCTGTATCTTCTGCCCGCGCAGACCACCTGTGCCCGACCTGTGGCAGAGCTTTCCGTGCCCGCATTGGACTGATCAGCCACAACCGGACACACCGCACCCAGTCCTCTTCCCTGTGATGTTCTTGGTCATTGTCAAGAACAACGGACGAACAACAACAATAACAACAGATACTGCTACACCTACTTCCTGGGGAGTACTCTTTACTTGGGTGGATGTTGTAATGGGGTTTTTCTTCATCATGGAAAGGATCCTGACTGGTGATCTGTTCAGGGTGTACCCTGCCTCTCCCCAAAGATGCTGGGATAGGCTCCAGCCTCCCCACGACCCGAAAAGGATTAAGCGAAAGAAGATGGATGGATGGATGGATGAATGGATGGAAACACTATGCCCGTTTTGACACCTCGTCATCTGTGTCCAACTCCCCCCCTCCCTCCAGCTCCACAGCCTCCACATTCCCTACTTCATTAAAGGCACCCCCCCCCTCCTCCCCCCTCCCCTTATCATCAGTGAGCAGGATGTGCTCAAACAGTTCTCCAGACTGAACCCGCGCAAGGCCCCCGGCCCAGACGGCGTGTCTCCCTCCACCCTGAGACACTGTGCGAAACAGCTGGCTCCTGTCTTCACAGACATTTTTAACACCTCCCTTAAGTTATGCCACGTGCCGTCCTGCCTCAAATCCTCCACCATCATCCCTGTCCCCAAGAAGCCACGGATCACTGGACTTAATGACTACAGACCTGTAGCGCTCACCTCTGTAGTCATGAAGTCCTTTGAGCGCCTGGTCCTGTCCCACCTCAAGTCCATCACCACCCCTCTCCTGGACCCGCTGCAGTTTGCCTACCGAGCCAACAGGTCTGTAGACGACGCAGTCAACCTGGCCCTCCACTTCATCCTGCAGCACCTGGACTCCCCGGGAACCTACGCCAGGATCCTGTTTGTGGACTTCAGCTCCGCATTCAACACCATCCGCCCCGCTCTGCTCCGGGACAAGCTGTCCCTGCTCAACGTGCCTGACTCCCTCTGCAGGTGGATCATCGACTTCCTGACGGACCGGAGGCAGCATGTGCGGCTGGGAAAGACTGTCTCAGACTATACTAGCATCAGCACCGGATCACCCCAGGGCTGTGTACTTTCCCCCCTACTCTTCTCCCTTTACACCAACTCCTGCACCTCCAGCCACCAGTCTGTCAAGTTGATCAAGTTTGCGGACGACACCACCCTCATCGGGCTCATCTCCAACGGCGACGAGTCCGTCTACAGGAAAGAGGTGGCCCAGCTGGTGTCCTGGTGCAGCCACAACAACCTGCAGCTGAACGCTCTGAAGACAGTGGAGATGATTGTAGACTTCAGGAAAGTCACTACCCCTCTGCCCCCCCTCACCCTCTCAGGCTCTCCCATCACCACTGCTGATTCCTTCCGCTTCCTAGGCACTACCATCACCAGGGACCTCAAATGGGAGCCGACCATCAGCTCACTCATCAAAAAAGCCCAGCAGAGGATGTTCTTCCTGCGGCAGCTGAGGAAGCTCAAGCTACCCACCAAGATGTTAGTGCAGTTCTACACAGCCATCATCGAGTCCATCCTCACCACCTCCATAACCGTGTGGTACGCAGGAGCCACTGCCCGGGACAGACTAAGGCTGCAGCGCGTCGTGCGCACTGCTGAGAAGGTGATCGGCTGCAAGCTCCCATCTCTCCTGGATCTGTACATCTCCAGGACCCGGAGGCGTGCTGGCCGGATCATAGCCGATCCCTCACACCCTGGTCACGTACTGTTTGCCCCCCTCCCCTCTGGTAGAAGACTTCGGTCCATCCAGACTAAAACCTCCCGTCACATGAACAGCTTCTTCCCCTCTGCCATCAGACTGCTGAACACTAAGTGACTTATTGACTCTCGTGCACCATGTACAGCAGCTCAACCAGACTCATGTCAATCATCACTGTTTTCTTCCTGCATTACCGACTGCACTATATAGTTCTCCACAGTATCTGCTGCTGGCTAATATATTTTAACTGTTGACCAGTATCACTTAATCTTATCCTACACTTTATTACATGTATAGTTTATTTCTTTTATCTTATCATGTTTAATGTTGCAGCAT
This sequence comes from Pholidichthys leucotaenia, assembly GCA_020510985.1. NCBI lineage: Eukaryota > Metazoa > Chordata > Actinopteri > Cichliformes > Pholidichthyidae > Pholidichthys > Pholidichthys leucotaenia. The sequence continues at coordinate 48,806,341 of CM035839.1, forward strand.
TGTACCGAGACAAATTCCTAGTTTGTGTACTACATGAACAATGGCAATAAACCTGATTCTGATTCTGATTCTGATTCTGAAAGGATCCTGCCATTATCCACCACTGTGTCTTCTGTGGACATCCAGGCCTTTTTGAGTTCCCAAGCTCACCAGCACAGTCTTTTTCCCTCAAAATGTTCCAAACTGTTGATTTGGTCACTCCTAACATTTCCGCCATCTCTCCGATGGATTTCTTCTTTTTTTTTTTCCAGCCTCAGGACAGTCTAGATTAACAAGGGAATAGCCCATGCACCCCATGAAATAGCTTTTAAGTCAATTGTCCAATTACTTTTGAGCCTCTTGAATGAGGAGATTTTGGATAAAAATGGTTGTAATGCCTAAAACATAACTTCAATTTGGATGTGAATACCCTCAAATTAAAGGTGAGAGTCAGCATTTTAAGGCCATTATATAACTGTATCTTGAATATGTTTTGGTAAACAGCTAAAATAAAAAAATAAAAAAAAACTTGTCACTGTCTAAATATATATGAACCTAACTGTATATTATTTAGTTTTTATGACCTTTGTTTTAAGCCTCAAATGTCTTTTGAAGCAAATATTGCAAATACAGTAAATGTTCTCTGATTTGTTTATTTACATTTGCTTAATTTTTTTGAGTTATATATTAACTCATTATTCGGCATCCGATTAGCAAATCCAGCTCTTTTTAACATACACTTATATTGCCATCTTCTTCAGCGAGATGGTGGTGAGGCGTGCTGTAGGAGTGACAGATGGATTCAAGGTAGGGGTGGGATGACATCAAGGATCGGCTCTGATGATATTATGGTCTGTAGAGACAGTAGGAAGCAGGTGAGAACCTGGAGAGGTGGAGGTATGCTCTGGAGAAAAGAGGAGTGAAAGTCAGTTGAAGCAAGACAGAATACATGAGTGTGAATGAGAGGGAGTCAGGTGTAACGGTGAAGATGCAAGGAGTAGAGGTAGTGAAGGTAGATGAGTTTAAATACCTGGGCTCAACCATCCAAAGATTCAAGATTCAAAGGCTTTATTATCATGTGCACAGTTAAGAAATGCAACATTTCCTGAGCAATGAAATTCTTACTCTGCTCTCCAAACGAATGCCAAGGTAATAAATACACATCAATACTAATAAAGGTAAGAAACACACCTTAATACTAAATACTAATACTAATAAATACTAAAAAATACACATTAAAAACAATTAGAACAGTTAAAGCAGTTAAAACTAGAGGAAATAAGAAGAATGAAAATTCACTGGATAACTATAACATGACCCTGAGTAAGTAAAATTCACTGAATGAATATGACTCACCTCTGATAGTACCCAATAGACTGTACAATGGTAATTTTAATATCAGAGATGATATGAACCTAAGATGGCATGTTTGCTTGGTGAGTCACAGCTGAGCCTGACATCCCTGTACACCAGACAAGTACAGAGGATGGCTACCTCCATTTTAAATGATGACTCCCACCCTTTGCACTGCAACTTTCAGCTTCTTCCCTCAAGACGGACATTTGCTGTCCCAAAAAGTAAAACCTAGCGCTACAAAAACAGCTTTGTTCCTGCTGCTGTCAAAGAGTTGAACAAGTTGTAACAATATATTGCACATAATTTAGGTACCTATTTATTAACTCCATTTTATATTTACTTATTTTTGTAGGATGTTATTTGGGTTCTAAATACTTTACTGGGTTTTAGACCTTTGAGTTTTTAACCTCTTTGACTAGTTTTTAACTTTTTAATATGACCCTTCTCTCTTACCTCTGGTTTTTCTCTCACCTCTTTGTCTTTATACCCTGATTGATGGAGCCTTGAGTATTTTTATCATGTTTATAGTCAGCTTCATGTGTGCCTGTGTTTGTGTCTATGTTGAATGTAATTGTGGCTTGTAAATACCACTATTGACAGTGTCACCACGGAAAGACAGATCACCACGTACCCAAATCAGAAGCCGTGGATGAACAGAGAAGTGCGGCTTCTGCTAAAGGCACGTAACAATGCCTTTAGATCTGGTGACGCACAGGCCTACAGTTCATCCAGGGCAGATCTGAAGAGGGGCATCAAGAAGGCCAAGCACAGCTACAAGCTGAAGGTGGAGGAACATTTTGGGGACTCTGACCCCCGACGCATGTGGCAGGGCATTCAAGCTATCTCTGATTATAAGCCCAGCAACTCCATACCTATAGCCATGACTGTGTCCTTTCTCAATGAGCTAAATGACTTCTATGCTCGTTTTGACAAGGACAATAACGAAAAGAACATCAATTTCCCACCCTCTGATGACCTCCACCACCTCACACTCACCCACACCGACGTCCGTAATGCACTGAGTCATGTCAACGTATGTAAGGCTGCTGGCCCTGATGGCATTCCTGGGCGTGTGCTGAGGGCATGCGCTGAGCAGCTGGCAGGGGTCTTCACAGACATCTTCAACCTGTCCCTGGCCCAGGCCGTGGTACAAGCGTGCTTCAAGACCACTTCTATAGTACCAGTGCCGAAACATTCAACACCGTCGTGCCTAAATGACTATCGCCCTGTGGCACTGACGCCCATAGTCATGAAGTGCTTTGAGCGACTGGTCTTGGCACAGCTCAAAAAATGCCTGCCCCCTACACTGGACCCTCACCAGTTTGCCTACCAGAGCAACAGGAGTACAGAGGATGCGGTTTCTACAGCGCTGCACTATGTACTCTCACACCTGGATGACAAGAACACCTACGCAAGAATGCTGTTTGTTGACTTCAGCTCAGCATTCAACACAGTTATCCCCTCCAGGTTGATCACTAAACTTGGGGACCTGGGAATCAGTACCTCCACCTGCAACTGGATCATGGATTTTCTGACCAACACACCCCAGCATGTTAGGTCAGGCCCCAACCGTTCTTCCGTCATCACACTCAACACTGGTGTACCACAGGGCTGTGTGCTCAGCCCATTCCTCTACTCCCTCTTCACCCATGACTGCAGGCCTATGTATGGATCCAATTCCATCATAAAGTTCGCAGATGACACCACGGTGATCGGACTCATCAGGGACAACAACGAGTCAGATTACAGGGCAGAGGTTGAGCACTTGGCTACTTGGTGCGCTGACAATAACCTGCTCCTTAACACCAGCAAAACCAAGGAGCTCATAGTGGACTACAGGAAGGAGAGGGGAGAGACACATGACCCCATCCATATCAATGGCATAGCTGTTGAACGTGTCCCCAGCTTCAAATTCCTGGGGACCCACATCTCGGAGGACCTGTCCTGGTCAGTTAACACCACCAGCCTGATCAAGAAGGCCCATCAGCGCCTCTTCCTCTTGAGGACACTGAAGAAGAACCATCTGTCAACTGACATCCTGGGCAACTTCTACCGCTGCGTGATAGAGAGCATCCTGACCAACTGTGTCACAGTCTGGTATAGGAGCTGCTCTGTCGCTGACCGTAAGGCGCTGCAGCGGGTGGTGAAAACCGCCCAACGCATCACAGGGACTCTTCTTCCAGTTATAGAGGACGTCTACAGGAAAAGATGTCTGTGCCGGGCACGCAGCATTCTTAGGGACTCCAACCATCCTGCTCATGGACTGTTCCAGCTTCTCCCCTCCAGAAGGCGTTTCAGAAGCCTTCGGACTAGAACCAGCAGGTTTAGGAACAGTTTCTTTCCAACAGCTGTCACGTTATTGAACTTAGTTCCCCGCTGACTCTCTTACCATCATCTCTTACCATCCTCACCTGTACATAACTGCCCATCTGACTTATTGTACATTATTTGCACATAACAGTACTCTTAACTTTCTGCACTGCTGCATATATTTGCTTAAATTGCACATACTGTCAATTACTGTATATACTGCACTGCTGTCCTTTGCACTTCTGATTGGATGCTAAACTGTGTTTCGTTACCTTGTATTCATACATGTGTAATGACAATAAAGTTGAATCTAATCTAATCTAATCTAATCTAAATATGGATGTCACCAGACTGCAAAACAAATCTACCTACGGGTACAAATAAAGTAACCTGAACCTGAACCTGAACCTGACTATGTACAATGTGCAAATGAGCAATTTGCAAATTTAGCATCCAGTGTGTGAATTCCTATTTGCAAAGCTGTGTCCGGAGTTTTGTTATTTATTCAGGAGTCTGATGGCAGTGGGAAAGAAGGAGTTTTTTAGTCTGGATGTCCTACATTTCACACTTCTGTACCTCCGGCCTGAGGGTAGAAGTGTGAACATTCTGTGCTGGGGGTGGGTGGGGTCCTGGAGGATGGTGGCAGCTCTCCTTGGGACTCTGCGGTGATAGATGCTCCGCAGAGTGGGGAGTGGAGTTCTGATGATCTTTTCCGCTGTCTTCACCACTCTCTGCAGGGATTTGCGGTCCAAACCAGTAGTGCTGTCGTACCACGCAGTGATATACAATAGTTGGTCAAGATGCTCTCGATGATGCAGCTGTAGAAGTTGCTGAGGATCTTGGGGGACATGCCAAACTTCCTCAGCCTCCTCAGAAAGTACAGCCGCTGTTGAGCTCTCTTAACCAGCTCTGTGGTGTTAAGTGTCCACGTAAGTTCCTCGCTGATATGGATGCCCAGGTATTTAAAGCTGCTCACCCCCTCCACCTCAAGCTCCCGGGTGAACAGCGGCCGATGAGGTCTCCTCCCTTTCCTCATGTCCACTATCATCTCCTTCGTCTTGTCCATGTTAAGGGTGAGGTTGTTGTCCTCACACCATGACACCAGGCTGGCCACCTCCCTCCTGTAGGATGCTTCATCACCACCAGTGATACATCCTATCACTGCTGTGTCATCAATGAACTTTAAGATGATATTGTCCTTGTGGGAGGTGACACAGTCATGGGTGAAGAGTCTGTAGAGGATGGGGCTGAGAACACAACCCTGTGGGACACCTCTGTTCATGATGATGCTAGCTGAGGTCCTGTTACCCATCCTGACAGACTGAGGCCTGCCAGTCAGAAAGTCCAGTAGCCAGTCACAGAGGGTGGGGTGCAGGCCAAGTAAAGACAGTTTGTAGGTGAGTTTGTGGGGGATGACCGTGTTGAAGGTGGTGCTGTAGTCGACAAAGAGCATCCTGATGTAGGAGTCTTTATCTTCCAGGTGGGAAAGAGAATAATGGAGTGCAGCAGCAATGGCATTTGAGGTGGACCTGTTGAGCCAGTAGGCGTACTGCAGGGGGTCCAGGATATCCGGTATGGTGTCCTGAATGAGGGCCAGCACCACTCTCTCGAAGCACTTCATGATGATTGGAGTGAGTGCTACTGGCATGTAATCATTCAGGCAGGTCAGCAGGCTCTTTTGGGGAGGGGGACGATGGTTGTGGTTTTGAAGCAGGAAGGGACTATGTTCTGGTTGAGGGAGAGGTTAAAGATGGATGTGAGAACGTCAGTCAGCTCAGCAGCACATGCTCTGAGAGCCCGCCCAGGGATGTTGTCTGGTCCTGCTGCCTTGCGGAGGTAGATATTTCTCAGTGCTTTGTTTAAATCACCCTTTATTGTCATTCAACTGTACAACCAATCATGTACAGTAGAACGAGATTGTGTTTTACCTATCTACTGTGTTAATCACACACATCCCAAGTGTAGAATCAGAGGGCCGCTGCCATGCAAGGCGCCGCCACAAATTTCCCTCCTCCATTCCATTATTGCTGAGCACCAAGCTGGACGGCAGGAAGTTCCACTTTTATATGGTCTTCGGCATGACCCAGCCGGGATTTGAACCCCTGCCTCCTGGGTGTGGGGCGGATGCTTTACCAACTGAGCCACCACCTGGCCTGATGAAACTTTTAGTGGAGGGGGAGGGTGCGTGTGTGTGTGTCTCCTATCTGCACTGTAGCTGGAGGTCTCAAAGGGGGTGTAAAAGATGTTGAGATCATCCGGCAGGCTGTCTGTGGAGCTAGTGGTGTTGCTGGTGGTTCTCTTGTAGTCTGTGATGTGCTGCAGGCCTTGCCGCATGTGCCCCGGGTCAGGAGTGGAGTAGAGGCTGTCCAGCTTTTCTCTGTACTGCCTTTTGGCTGTTGTTATAGCCTTCCTCAGTCCATACTTTGCAGCTTTGTACTCGGCCTCATTGCCTGATTTAAATGCAAGAGAGTGAGCACGCAGCATCTGACGTACCTGACTATTTATCCAGGGCTTCTGGTTGGGGAACTTCCTGACTTGTACGATGGGTACGATGGTATCAACACAAGTACTAATGTACCCAGTCACATACTCAGCATAGTCTTCTGTGTTTACAGAAGAGTCCTCCCAGATGGCTGCAGGTTTAAACACATCCCAATCTGTCCAGGCAAAACAGTCTTGCAGGATGCTCTCAGCCTCTGGAGTCCAGCATTTAATTTGTTTAATAACAGGGTTTGTTTGTTTCAGTCTTTGTCTGTAGGCCGGGTACATGAACAGAGAGATGTGGTTTGACTGTCCAAAGTGGGGGCGGGGTGCCGCTCTGTATGCGCAGTTGTTTATAAACACACACACACACACACCTCTCGTCTTACCCGCGGCTGATGTCCGGTCTGCCCGATGTACAGAGTGGGTCTGTAGCTGAATGGCACACTCAGGGACTTTGTCTGAGAGCCAGGTCTCACAGAAAATTAGAGCACAGCACTCTCTTATCTCCCGCTGGTCTTCGATCCTTACTCTTAGCTCGTCCAGTTTGTTTTCCAGAGACCATACGTTGGCTAAAAGGAGGCTAGGTAGCAGTGGGTGGCTAGCGCGAGCTCTTAGCCTAGCATGGACCCCCCCCCCCCCACCTCGCTTGTGGTGCCATTTCCGAAGCACTTTCTTGGGATCAGCATACTCATGCCGGCTCGGTACTTTGAGGCCTTCCTGGGGGTGGTGGTGATCATTGTGGGAGCGGACAATGCAATGTAGTTTGGGTGGTATAAAGCCAGTAAATTCCGTATGGCTGCTTGTCTTAGCAATGTCTAGCAATGCCTGTCGGTTGTATGTTAGCAGTGTGTGATATTTATGCACTGCAGAAAGAGCAACAAACATGGGCTGCACGGTGGCGCAGTGGTTTAGCACTGTGGCAGCACAGTTTTACCCTCGGCCGGGGGATCGCGGGGATCGTGGGTTCGATTCCAGCCCCCGACCAACAGTGAGCTGTGTGGAGTTTGCATGTTCTCCCCGTGTTGCGCGGGTTTACTCCGGGATTTCTCCGGTTTCCTCCCGCATACCAAAAACATGTAGGTTTAGGGCGCTCGCGCACGCAGCGACCAGCAGCCGGTGGCTTGTCACCAGACTGCAAACCGAATCTACCTACGGGTAAAAAAAATTAAAAAAAAAAAAAAAAAAAAAAAAAAAAAAAAAAACATGCAAAAAAGAAGAAAAAGCCGGCATTCGAGAATGTAACGAGCAAACACGTCTGCTTCGGGGGGGGGGGGGGCACCATGATGCATTAGCAATCAATGCATTAGCAAAGCAATGGAAAATGTACAAGAGAGGTGAAGAAGAGAGTGCAGGCAGGGTGGAGTGGGTGGAGACAAGTGTCAGGAGTGATTTGTGACAGAAGGATAGCAGCTAGAGTGAAAGGGAAGATTTACAAGATGGTAGTGAGACCTGCTATGATGTGTGGTTTGGAGACGGTGGCACTGACAACAAGACAGGAGGCAGAGCTGGAGATGGCAGAGTTGAAGATGTTAAAATTCTCATTGGGAGTGACTAGGAGGGACAGGACTAAAAATGAGTATATCAGAGGGACAGCTCATGTTGAGCGGTTTGGAGAAAAAGTAAGAGAGGCAAGGCTGAAATGATTTGAACATGTGCAGAGGAGGGATAGTGAATATATTGGACAAAGGATATTGAAGATGGAGCTGCCAGGCAGCAGGAAAAGAGGAAGTCCACAGAGAAGATTCATGGATGTAATGAAGGAGGACATGGAGAGTGTTGTGTTACAGAGGAAGATGCAAGGGATAGGTTGAAATGGAGGCAGATGATCCGCTGTGGTGACCCCTAAAAGAAGCAGCCAAAAGAAGAAGAAGAAGATATTGCCATCTTCTTAACTGCTCAGTATAGATGTAGTTAACAAAATAACTGTTATTTAATTGAAGTTTAAAAACTTAAAAAAAAACTACTTAATTACAGTATGTCCCTTTGTTGCCACGATTTGTATAGATAACCATTGGTCACATTTTTTTAAAGTGTAGATTTCAGCAATGCATGAAAGTCAAGCTAGGATGCATTTGTGTGTATTTATGTTTTTTAATTAATGTATTTGTTTATTAGGGCTGGGATAATTAATGCTCTAATCTTTTCGATTAATGTGGATCAGTTCTTCTTCTTTTGGCTGCTCCCTTTAGGGGTTGCCACAGCGGATCATCTGCCTCCGTCTCACTGTCCTTATACATGTCCTGCACCACCCTCACTCACTTCTCTACCACTCATGACTTCTTCATACAGTACCACACTTCCTCTCTTGGCACCCTATCACATGCTTTCTCTAGATCCACAAAGACACTGTGCAACTCCTTCTGACCTTCTCTATACTTCTCCATCAACACTCTTAGAACAAACATTGCATCTGTACTACTCTTTCTTGGCATGAAACTGTACTGCTGATTGCTGATCATCACCTCCCCTCTTAACCTGGCTTCAACAACTCTTTCCCATATTTTCATAGTGTGGCTGAGCAACTTTATGCCACTGTAGTTACTACAGCTCTGAGCATCACCTTTGTTCTTGAAAATTGGTACCAAAACACTTCTTCTCCATTCCTCGCATCCTCTCACTCTCTAAGATTGTGTTAAGCAATGTGGTTAAAAAGTCAACTGCCATCTCTCCTAAACATCTCCATACCTTCACAGGTATGTCATCTGGACCAAACGCCCCTCCATTCTTCATCCTCTTCAAAGTTGCCCTCACTTCTGCTTTGCTAATCCTCGGGACTTCCTTGCTCACCATCTTTCCTTCATCCATCCTCCTCTCTCTCATTTTCTTTATTCATCAGCTCTTCAAAGTACTCCTTCCACCTCCACACTCTCGTTATTTGTTAGTACTGTAGTGATCAGCTTTGCCTGCCTGTTGCCCTAATTTTCTCCACAGCTGTACACACACCTGTTCTCCTCATCAACCTGCCTATTTAAGCTGTGCTGCCCTCAGGTCTGCACGGAGACGTCAAGCTCCCTGGTCTGGAAGACCTCTTCGCCTCTTCGTCACCTCATGTTTCGGAGTCCCATTTCCTTTGATTCCTTCCTGCCTCGTCGTCCTCCTGGGAGTCCTAGCTCCCCAACGACAAGTAAGCCTCACCCAAATCTAATCTCTACACTTTGCTCAGCTCCCCTGTGCACAGGTGGAAATCCGTGGCGGCGGACCTCCTCCTCCTGGCGGCGGACCGAGCTCATCTGCACTGTACAAAGCTCATCACTCATCTCTGCACCTCTCACCTCCTCTGCAACTGGGGCCGAAGACACTGTCCCTCTGGCCTGAGCCTCCGGGATCTCACCTGTGCGACACGTCAACTCACCAACAGTAAGACTGGACATTTATTGAATCCTCTCTCCTGATTTCTGTCACTAATTCCCCTGTCTGTGCTTCTCCCTAAGGTTGCCAGTCTGTACGGTGCTCTGCTCGCCCCGGTTGTTACATTCCTGCACACACGCACACATTCACCCTCACACTTCATAATAAAGATAATTGAGTTTATTCTTGAGTCCGTGTCTGCCTTCTGGGTCATAAGTCATGTCAGTACGTCTCCGTCAAAACAACCCAGGAGACAGTACGTTAGCGCACAAAGTTAACATCTTAGAGGCTTGAGTAGACCAATTGTCTCATCAACAACAGGTTATACTTACTCAGCTTGTCCAGATTAACTCATGCCTGGATCGCCTGTCACCTCCTCAGTCCTTCTCATCGGCTCCTGGAGGCACAGCCAGCCCACCTAGTTCCATCCCTTCTCCTTCTCCTCCATCTCGGCTGACTCCAGTTCCCATGCCCACACGCTTCAGTGGTAAGCTAGGAGAGGCTAGGGGCTTCCTATTACAATGTGGGATTGTTTTTCAGTGGGTACCAGGGGATTTTCCCACCAGTCACAGCCGTATAGGCTACGTAGTTAATCTTTTGGAGGGGCGGTCTTTAGCCTGGGCTTATGCAGTTATGGCTAGGGCTGACAATGCTAGTCTGACCTACGATCAATTTGTGAGTGAGTTCAATGAGGTATTCGATCACTTGGACCGAGATAGCGTGCTGACCACCCGGTTGCTCAACTTAAAACAGGGGAATAAAACGGTAGCTGATTATGCCGTAGACTTCCGGGTAGTAGCAGTGGAGGTGGGGTGGCAGGATGCCTCCCTTTGCAGCATTTTTGTCCGTAGTCTTAGCCCTAGCCTGGGGGACGAGCTAGCCCGTCTGGATAAACCTAGCAAGCTGAATGAACTCATTTCCCTTGCCATTAGCTTGGACAATTGGCTAAGGGAACGGGTCAATGAGTGTAGACCTTCTGGTCGCTTGGTTTCACAGTTTCGCTGGTCTTTGTAGCCCCCCCGCTGGCCCTTCCTCCATCTGATGCACTTGATTCCCCCAAGCCTATGGTAGTAGGTCAGTCAAAGTTGCCGAGAAACAGTGCTGCCGGGAGCTAGGTCTGTGCTTATATTGTGGCAGTGAGGAACATGAGTTAGCTACTTGCCCCATTCGACCAAAAGAGGGAGTCCGTGCTTCGCAGTGGGGGGACTCATGGACCCACTCAAAAGTAATCCCCTCACCAAGTTCCTGCTTCCCATCCGTTTTGTTCACAATCATCTAGAGATCTCCACACATGCATTCATTGATTCATTGGCCGAGCAGAGCTTCATTTCGGAAGAGCTGGCAACCCGACTGGGATTTGCCTGCCACCAGTTAAAGACACCTTTAAAGCTCATCGCTCTGTCCAAGGCTCCACTAGCTCTGGTGTCTAAACAAACCGCCCCAGTATCTGTCCTTGTGTCTGGTAATCACCGTGAGCAGTTTAGATTGTTTGTGCTTCCAGTCTCTACTTCTCCGGTCATTTTGGGATATCCCTAGTTCTGGTTGCACAATCCATCCATTGACTGGCGCTCTGGTAACATCATCTCCTGGAGCTCGTTCTGCTTAAGTGCCTGTCTGCAGTCAGCTGCGTGCTCACCCTCGTGCCTCTCGGGGTCCCTGACACCCCCCCGCCTGACCTGTCCCGGGTTCCCCCTGAATAGCACGATCTGGGGACCGTCTTTAGCAAGTCCCAAGCACTACCCCCCCCCCCCCCATCACCCATACGACTGTACCATTAACTTCCGGCCCGTGGCTCTGCTACCATCCAGTCAGCTATACAGCCTGTTGGCTCCGGAGCGGGAGGCCATGGTAACCTACATCAAAGAGTCCCTGAGCTCTGGCATAATTCGCCCATCTTACTCGGCGGTGGGGGCGGGGGTTTTCTTCGTGGGCAAGGAGGACGGCTCGCTGAGACCTTGCACTGATTTCCAGGAACTGAGCAATATTACCATTAAGGACAAGTACACGCTCCCACTCATCAACACGGCCTTCGACTCCCTCCAGGGGGCCTCCTGGTTCACGAAATTGGATCTTTGCAATGCTTACCAGCTGGTATGAATTCGAGAGGGGAGATAAATGGAAGACGGGGTTCCGTACTCCCAGTGGCCATTTCGAGTATCTTGTCATGCCGTTTGGGCTGACCAATGCCTCCGCTGTGTTCCAGCGATTAATTAACGATGTGTTGAGGGATTTTCTGGGCTCTTTCATTTTTGTCTACCTTGATGATATTCTGATTTTTTCTCAGTCTCTCGATGAGCACTGGGTGCACATCAGGCGAGTGTTGCAGCGGCTGCTGAAGAACAAACTGTTCGTGAAAGCAGAGAAGTGTGAGTTCCACACTTCATCCACGTCACTTTTGGGGTTTTTCATCGCACACAACGAAGTCATCGCCGACCCGGCCAAGGTAAAAGCGGTGGTAGAGTGGCCGACTCCTTCATCCCGGAAAAAATTACAGCAGTTTCAGGGATTCGCTAGCTTCTACCGCCACTTCATAAAGAATTACAGCATCACTGCCCTTCCTCTCACTCACCTCACCTCCACCAAGGTGCCCTTCCGGTGGACGGAGGAGGCTGAGGTTGCATTTTTGGAACTGAAATCATTATTCTCCTCAACTCCGATTCTGGCGCAGATGGACCCCACTCTGCAGTGCTTGGTGGAGGTGGACGCTTCGGACTCTGGCGTAGGAGCAGTTTTGTCCCAACGCTCTCCTGTGGATGACAAGATTCGCCCCTGGCGTTCTTCTCCCACCATCTCTCCCTGGCAGAAAGGAACTATGACATTGGGGACAGGTAGCTCCTGGCAGTGAAACTCTGGAGGAGTGGTGCCATTGGCTGTAGGGTGCCTCCCAGCTGTTCATCGTATGGACCAACCATAAGAACTTGGAATACCTCAGGACGGCTAAGCGTCTGAACGTGCACCAGGCCCGCTGGTCCTTGTTCTTTGGCAGGTTTGATTTTACCATCACCTACCGCCCGGGATCCAAGAATACCAAGCCTGACGCTCTATCTAGGCAATTTGCCTCGGATGCTGCGAAGGCATCATCTCACCCCATCATTTCCCCATCATGTATCATGGGCGCCCTCTTGTGGGGTATTAAGGAGAAGGTTCTTAGAGCGCAGGAGACCGAGACTAACCCGGGCGGGGGGCCAGCGGGGAGGCTGTATGTGCCCTCTGCTGTCCGGGGCGAAGTTATAAATTGGGCCCACTCCTCCAAGCTCTTGTGCCACCTGGGGATGGCACGCATAGTGGCCCTATTACAGAGGACCTTTTGGTGGCCTTTGCTCTGCAAGGATGTCGGGGAGTACATTTGTGCCTGTCCCCAGTGTGCCACCAGTAAGACGTCCTCCTCTCCTCCGGCAGGTCTGCTCCATCCACTTCCCATCCCCGGCAGGCCCTGGTCCCATGTGGCACTTGATTTCGTCACCGGCCTCCCATCCTCTGCCACCAACACCGTCATCCTCACCATAGTGGACAGATTCTCCAAGGCCGCCCATTTCATCCCCCTGCAGGGTCTGCCCACAGCCAAGGAGACTGCAGATCTGCTTGTCCTCCACGTGGTGCGGCTCCACGGTATTCCCCTGGACATAGTGTCCAACCGTGAGCCCCAGTTCATCTCGCAGGTATGGCGAGCCTTCTGCAACGCCACTGGAGCCACGGTGAGCCTGTCCTCAGGTTACCACCCACAAAGCAACTGCCAGTGTGAGCATGCCAATCAGGAACTGGAGGCAGCATTACGATGCGTCACCACCGCCAACCCAGTGTCCTGGAGCTCCTACCTGCCATGGGTTGAATACGTTCACAACACCATTGTCTCATCTGCTATAGGAATGTCCCCATTCGAGGCTTTGTTGGGCTACAACCCCCCACTGTTTCCTGAGGAGGAGGGAGACATTGCGGTACCTTCAGTGCGGGCCCATCTAAAGCGCTGTCACCGGCTGTGGAAGGCTACCCGGGACGCGCTGCGACGCACGGCGGATCACAACTCCACCATCACTATGTATTTCCACTAGAAATATCAACCTTAAGGCCGGGTCTAGGAAACTTTCTCAGCGTTTCATTGGTCCTTTTGCTATTACACATATTGTGAATCCTGTGGCTGTGCGCCTGGCTCTCCCCTTTTCCCTCTGCATTTGTTCCACCTTTCACATCTCCCAGGTGAAGCCGTTCTGCTCTAGCCCTCTGTGTCCTCCTCCCAAGACGCCACCTCCACCAGTAGTGATCGACGGCGACCCTGCATGGAGGGTCAACTCCATTCTGGACGTCCGGCGCCGAGGTCGCGGCCTCCAGTATCTGGTGGACTGGGAGGGCTATGGTCCCAAATGGAGGTCCTGGGCACGTCCCTCCTTCGTATTGGATCCTTAGCTTATCAGGGACTTCCACTGGACGCACCCGGGTAGGTTAGATCAGCCGCCGAGAGGCGTTACGTAGGGGGGGAGTACTGTAGTGATCCGCTCTGCCTGCCTGTTGCCCTAATTTTCTCCACAACTGCACGCGCACCTGTTCTCCTCATCAACCTGCCTATTTAAGCTGTGCTGCCCTCAGGTCTGCACAGAGACGTCAAGCTCCCTGGTCTGGAAGACCTCTTCGTCACCTCATGTTCCGGAGTCCCATCTCCTTTGATTCCTTCCTGCCTCGTCGTCCTCCTGGGAGTCCTAGCTCCCCAACGACAAGTAAGCCTCATCCTAATCTAATCTCTACGCTTCGCTCAGCTCCCCTGTGCACAGGTGGAAATCTGTGGTGGCGGACCTCCTCCTCCTGGCGGCGGACCAAGCTCATCTGCACTGTACAAACCTGATCACTCATCTCTGCACCTCTCACCTCCTCTGCAACCGGGGCCGAAGACAGTGTCCCTCTGGCCTGAGCCTCCAGGATCTCTCCTGTGCGACACGCCAACTCACCTACAGTAAGACTGGACATTTATTGAATCCTCTCTCCCGATTTCTGTCACTAATTCCCCTGTCTGTGCTTCTCCCTAGGGTTGCCAGTCTGTACGGTGCTCTGCTCGCCCCGGTTGTTACATTCCTGCACACACGCACACATTCACCCTCACACTTCATAATAAAGATAATTGAGTTTATTCTTGAGTCTGTGTCTGCCTTCTGGGTCATAAATCATGTCAAGTACATTACCATTTCTGTCCTTAATCAACCAAACCTGCTGTACATCCTTTCCAGCTCGATCTCTCTGTCTAGCCAATCGATACAACTCCTTTTCTTCTTCCTTAGTGTTTAGCCTCTCATACAACTATGCCTTATCCTTTTCCACCTCTCTCTTTGCCATGCGCTTAGATTGCAAATACTCCCGTCTACTTTCTTCATCTCCCTGGCTGTCCCACTTTTTTCGTTGCTAACCTTGTCCTTTGAATACTTTCCTGTGCCTCCACCACCAAATCTCCTTGTCTTCCTTTCTCTGTCCACTGGATACACCACATACTTTTGTACCTATTTCCCTCAATACTTTTGCTGTACTTTCCCAGTCATCTGGTAATTCTTCCCTACCACCCAGAGCCTGTACCAACTCCTTCCTGAACTTTGTGCGACCTTCTACCTTCTGTAACTTCCCCCACTCAATCTTTGACTCTGCCTTCACTCTCTTCCTCTTCTTGCTTTCCAAAGTCATCCTACAGACTACCATGCGATGCTACCTAGCTACATTCTCCCCTGCCACCACCTTGCAGTCTCCTATCTCTTTCAGATTTCTCCTTCTGCATAATGTGGGTCATAACACATTAAAAAAACTGACCCTGTCAAGTGGTGTCAACAGTGGTAAATGGCTTGTCTCAGCAGCTGACCAAGGGCGTAACTTTGTTTCAAACATGGGGGGGGGGGGGGGGGGGGTTGAGATCTCTGCCCATATAGAAAGCCTAAGTCACGCCCCCTCTACTTCTGTATATTGGACCTTAAATCGGAAAAAAAAAAAGCCTCTCTATTGAAATGAATGGCAAGAGCAACATTATCTTTTGATCCCAATCAAATTTTGAAACAAGTTACACATATGATGTTTGTCATTTTAAAAGATAACTTTCCATATAATTAAAGTTGCCGGCTGTCATATAATAACAGAGTAATATTTAGTTTTTGTTTAAACGACTAGTGGACAACAACTCCCATCATCCCACATCACTAAACATGGTTACATTTTAGTGATGTGAAAAGCACTGATTTCTCATACCACTGACCCCTGCACTGACAGACAAGTCACTTGGATTAATCTTGTCTGACTCTTCGCTAAATCACTATACAGTGGTAATAACAGAATGGATTTGCCTGACTGCTGTCCTCACCCTGTGTCTCTCTGTCAGGAAATCACATGAACAAAAAGAAAATGTCAATCACTTATCAGGACAAGTCTAAAATTCATTAGTTTGTCCAACAGAACATTATTTTGACGATCTAGTCAGCAGTCTGTTCTCTAAGGCGCAAAGTTCATTTTTGTTGTTACCTGGTCACTTGTGCCTCCTGTGCTGCCTCACTCTCCCTCTGGTCACCTGGGCCATCTCTCTCCTCCATCTCTCCCTCTTTGTTATCCCTGCTGCTGTCACTTTCACATTCTTGTTCCTGACATAAAATAAGCTCAATTAATGTTCAAATGGTTTAAGAGAGGTACTTCACTGATAGTTTTGGAAGATGTAATTCATGCAAGAATTTCCCACGCAAAAAACTTGGAAAGATGTCAAATGTTTTCCCCCCTTCTTCCCTCCTAATAGGATCTTAACAGTGCTATCAGCAGGTGCATTAGGTCGTCTAGTTCAGCGGTCCCCAACCCCCCGGGCCACAGACCGGTACTGGTCCGTGGGTCATTTGGTACCGGGCCGCACAGAAAAAATAAATAGCTTACATTACTTCTGGTTTATTTATTATCTGAGTCTGAATGATGTTTTATTTTGAAAAATTACCGGATTCTCTGTTACATCCGTCTATGGCTCACTCTTGACGCACGTCAAGACGTTTGTCTCGGTCACGTGATACATTACCGCTAAAATTAACCCCCCGAGCTAGCAAAATGAGTGAAAAACAAACATCTTTGGAAAGTTTCTTTGCAAAGGGGAAAAGGCCCAGTGAGGAGACAGAAGAAGAGCCTACGACTTCCAAGAAAAAGAAAGCTGCATTTAACAGACAGTCGTCATATGAATGTACTGTCTAATGAGGGAGTCGGAAGCCACACTGTCGCTACTCCCCTCAGTGTGGTTTCTGGTTGTGTGTGCTCGCGGGATATACTTGGACTACTTGGACTGCTCCTGTTCTTTGAGTACAAACTGTTAGCGTTTCCCCTTGCAGCAGTCCTGCTACGCTTTGGCACTTTGCCCAGTTACTTTCTCCCGAGTCAGTAGCGCGTCCTGGAGGACTCTAAGTTAACCTGAGCTATTTATGTTATTGTGTACTGCCAGTTTTTTGGCCACTGTGCACTGTGGTCTGCCTGCTGCACATTATCGTGTGAGCCCTTTAGTTACTAAAGGGCGACCAGAGAGTGTTGTGGGCAGAGAGGATGTTACTCATGTTATGTTGTTGTTGTCACGATGTTAAGAGGATGCTGCTAATAAAGTTGCAAATGAGTACATTATTATATTTAGAAAATACCAGTTTTTATGCCGGTCGTATCATGTTTTTTTGTTGTATTTATCTGCCACACCTTAAAGGCCGGTCCCTGAAAATATTGTCTGACATGAAACTGGTCCGTGGAGCAAAAAAGGTTGGGGACCGCTGGTCTAGTTTATTTTGATACCATGATCATCATTCTAACCGCAGAACTGAGGTTAATGTAGCTTTTGAATGTGGATGAGACTTACCACTGTGTAGCTATTTTTTACCAAGTAGATGAACTAAGGACGCTATGTGTGATTTAGTCAGTTAGACTATGACAAAAGTAACAGTTATCCTGCCTGCAGAGGCATTATGAACATTATGAACATAGTATGTTTCACTCATTAAATGATAATAAATCTGTGAAATTTGTGACAAAATCATCCTGGTATTAAAAACTTACTCTGGATTCATTATCTTGACATTTAATTTTTTACAATGGCATTCAGTTTTCAAATTTAGGATTCAGGTATTTGCCTCCCTCCCCTCGTAAAAGGTAAATAATAAATTTACCTTTACCAAATTTACCAGAAAAAAATGTACAAATTTAGGAGAAAATAGTATAAATTCACAAGAAAAAAGTAGCAACTTGATGATAGTCAAAAAATTATTTTAAAAAAATCTGAAATTTAAATTATTTTGCAAATGTGTTAGGAAAAAGGCTTATTTTCCATGACAAATTTAAGAAAAACACTACATTTTTGTGAGAAACTGAATTTAGGGGGAAATACTGCATATTTATACAAAAAGTAGGCAAATTTACAAGAAAAAAAATGTTTCTGATTTACAAGAGAAGCTGTAAAACTATGACAAAAAAGTTGCACACATGAAAAAGTGACATTAGAAATGTCACAGTGCTATATAAAACACTGATGAAGTTTACTAAAGGAGAAAAAAGATTGGAGAGAATATCTGGAGCCCCACAAGTTGGTAGTGAGGACAGCTCTGACTTTAAATGAGTGTATAATATGCTTTCTCTAGGTGCAGCGCAGCGTTCTGCAGAGACCCCTACTTGACAGGAAAAGCAACAGGCTGGAGGAGGTGACAAATGCTGCAAAAAAATGCTGAAAGAAGCATTGCAACTTTTTAGTTATCAATTTATTTAGTTTTTTAGCGCTCCCTTTATTGCAAATGAACCCTGAAACACCAACAAACTCAAAAGATATAGTGTTAACATGATGAATCATACTAGGAGCTAAATCACTACACATTGATAATATAATATCTCAGTGTTTGGTCACTGCCTAATTTGTGTAATGCTGTCTCTGTTATGACCCGAGCGCCAATCTCGTCCGCGCTCGGGCCATGCATCATCTCTGCCAGCTTTGACAGCAGTGGATTACATTCTGGCTCCCCGGGCTCTTATTGTGACAGCGCTCGGTGGGGCTTCCTGCTGTCAAAGCCGATCAGCTGTTCTGCATCACTGCTCGTTAGCTACCGGCTTTATTAGCGGGCGCTGACAGCAGGTTGATGCAGCAGTATCGTCAAACACCGTCAAACATTCCTGGTCTTCGTTCGTGTCAAGGTTCATGTATGTATTCTTGTTCATGTTCTCGTTAAGATCATAGGTGGCTGGGTGTAGCCCTACGATCCCATGCCTCTTGTAGTGAGTGTTTTTGCCACAGCGGCTCATAGTTTGTGTTATTGTCTTGTGTCTTGTATATTAAACATCAATGCAAAACTCACTGGCGACTTTTGGCGTCTTATGGTGGCCCGCGAGGGTCACCGTGTGACAGTCTCGTGATTAAATAAAATGGGAATGGAAAACTAGAAGTGTGATTTTAAGCTCAATAATTAAATAAAATAAACAAATAAATCAGTGATGCTGTATTGTAGTGCTTTTGAACTCATTTTAACATGTAAAAAAGTTTATAAAAAGTTGAGGAATATGAAATGCATCTATTCTTTCATTCATCTATTTGGTGTTTATTTCTTATATATTTGTGTAGATCCTCTGTCGTGCAGTTGTGGTATTTTAACAGAGGATACAAGAGCTGAAAATGAGCTGTAGGGAAAATAATCAATTTATTTTAATGTGGATATTAAAGAACTGCCTTCAGAATGACTTAGTCTATAATCAAAAGGGGTTAAAACTTGCTTTTTAATTGAATTTTATAATTATCAAACTCCATCCATCCATCTTCTACCGCTTAATCCTTTTCGGGTTGTGGGGGGATGCTGGAGCCTATCCCAGCATCTTTGGGCGAGAGGCACAGTACACCCTGGACAGATCGCCAGTCCATCGTAGGGCATTATCAAAATCATGACATTTTGGGGGGTGGGGTCGCAGGCCTCCTGGTGCCTGGGGCCCCGGGGTGGGCGTTGGCCCCGTTGGGGGGGTAGGGGGCTGGCGGGTACAGGGGTGTGGGCTCACCGCGCTGACTGCCTGGTGACCTGGCCTCCCTTGATCATCCCTCTGGGGCCCGATGCCTGGCTTTCCTGGGGCTTGCTGACTTTGGACGTTTGTGCCCTGTGGGGGTTGGTGGCACTGCCTTGCCTGCTTGGGGTTCCTGGGGGGAGAGCTGCTGCGACCAGCCCCCCGCTTCGTATGTTTTCTGACAAACCACTCACATGCACACACTTATTTTGCGCGTGCTCTCATATATACGCACACGCACAAGTGTCTCTCCTTTAACAGGTGCGGAAACCAGACTCGTGTTGAGACATCTTCGGTGGAAGAAGCAGTTTGTCTTCTGTTTGTTTTAGTTGTTGGTTTGTTTGTCTTTTTGTCTGTTCCCCTCCCTTTTCTTTCCCCCTCCACACACTTCCTTTCCCTCGTCCCCATCCTGTTGGGTCTTCCATGGGTAAAATAATTAAAATAAAGTATTAAAAGTTATTACAGGAGGAGTTCACAACAATATACAGTACATAGGTACTGTATAAGCTCCTCTTGGCAAAGTAAATCTGTTTTGGCACAATAAGGGTGACATATCGCTGCTCTGCTTGCCTAGCTGCCTGACAGGACGGGTGGGGGGGGGGGGGATCATGACATTTTAAAAATACAGAACAGTTTAAGTTTAACTTGAATTTCATTTGGATGACAAGCAATATTTAAACGCATTTCTATTTAAGGACCGGTGGTTGGAGTAGATTTTGTTTGTACTTGATAAATGTTCGGAGCTGTTAACATTTTGATGAGTACTGAAACACATAAATTACAACGTAAAGACCAAATCTGCATGAGAAAAGCTAATCATTTCTCAGATTAGCTAAATCCTACCAGGCAGCACATTTATTCTATGGTGTTCTCTTATTAGCAGACTAGCAACCAGCTAACTTCACACAACAATTCACAAGCTAAATCAATGATATTTACCTCATTTTGAATGAATAAAACAGGAGTCGGTCTTGTTTTTCAGCATTTAAATTTACACCGCACTAAATTGATCCTCTGGTAATCAGGGCGACCTCATCCTGCTCACGCAAACTTCACTTAAAGCACACACACACACACACACACACACACACATGCACGCACACACGCACACCTGACCTAGCATTAGTGATTGGTCCTCGGTCCATTTCCAACCCCAATCTATTAGATTTTATGGGAGATCTGAATCACTATCAGTCTGCAGGGTTTTTTTTTTTTATTTTATTTTAAAGATTACAAAAGGAGCATTAATCCAGTGTCTTAGATCGCTCAGGACTTCAAGACCGTCCTGCGTTTCCTGAGCTTCGCCGTCATGGCTCTGCAGGAGACCAGCGAGGCCCACCTGGTGGTCTCTTCTTCGCTAAGGGGGTCACCATCATGCCCAAAGACTTCCAGCTGGCCCGCTGCATCCGCGGAGAGAGAGCTTAGACTTTCTGCTGCACATTCACCAGCCATAATGCTCTGCACTGTGTGTCTATATATATATATACATTTATAGTAATATGGACATATGTTTACTAGATGTTGTTTTTTCTTGCCTTCTGATTGTTGCTCTGAGTGTTGCTATCCCTATGCTGTTGCAATCCTGGAATTTCCCCATTGTGGGACTAATAAAGGCTTATCTTATCTTATCTTGTTGGATGTTTTGATGGTCACCAGCAGGCCAGTTTATAGCTTTTCTGGGGGCCCTTTGCATGATTGTGTTTGGGGGCTCCTATCTTTGTAATGGAGAGAGTTCAGTCCTTTTAAAATTGATTTTAAAAAATCTTCCTTCCCAATAAAAACATTAAAATGTACACTTGTGTGTCACTTTCTCCATAAAGAGAGAGAAAAAAACATTACATAGAATAAAAATATGATGAGCATCCATGTGAACATTGCAAAATTACAAGAAAAAAGTCTGAAAATAAGAACAGTTGCAAAATTTTAAAAAAGTCACAATTTCATGAAAAATTTCAGCAAATTTATGAGAAAAATTTGCAAGTTTAAGAAAGTTTAAAGTTTCCCAGAAAACAAGTTGAAGGTAATTTTAATTCTGCCCCCCCCCCACACACACACACAAAAAGTGTTAACGGTGGGCACCCCCCAGTGGGTGAGGGCGCCTATTGTATTTGCATACTCTGCTTTACAGGCAGAACAGCATGGAGATCACTGGGTGACCACTGAGAGAGCAAAACTTGGCCTGATCTCTCAACAGTCTCCTAAAGCTTCAAAAAAGACATTTCTTTGTAAAAGTTTGGGAGATCCTTGTGTGTTTTAAACTGAGTCAAAACTTTGGAAAGGCTAGAGATCACTGAAGGGTCACTGAGAGATCTTGGCGATTGCTGGGCACTCAGTGAGAGATCGTTGGGAGATCTGGCCATTTTTTCCATCGCTCAATGATCCCTCAACAATCTCCACCCCTGTGTAAATGGAGGTATAACTGACAGCCAACAGGCAATTGGAAGAAATCACAATGTTGGGGAGAATTTGGTTTCTTGGTGGAGGTTTGCACTCTCTTAGTGCTTTCTATTTGGTTTGGTTTTGTGTCATGACATTAAGATTCATAGAAAAAAATGTTATTTAAAATACTTGAAGGAAATGAGCAATAGATGGGAAAAGGTAAAACTTTTGTAGAAAACTGACAGAAATCATTCCTAATTCTGATCCCCATCCCTGCAGGTGTCTCTGTGGTCTCTGCTCTTCACCCTGCTGCTGCTCTTCATCCTGACCGGCGCTTTGCTGGGTCCAGACCTGCTGTCTACCATCCCTCCTTCTGTCTACGTGGTGGCGGTGCTGATGCCGATGTGTGGCTACGCCGCCGGTTATGGCCTGGCGGTGCTCTTCAACCTGCCCCCCAGCAGCCGCAGGGCCGTCTCCCTGGAGACGGGCTGCCAGAATGTGCAGCTATGCACCGCCATCCTGAAGCTGGCCTTCCCCCCACAGCTGATGGGAGGGATGTACATATTCCCGCTGCTCTATGCCCTCTTCCAAGCGGCCGAGGCTGGCATCTTCATCCTGGCCTACAGGCTTTACAGGAAGGAGGTGCTGCATAAACCAGATCCCAAGGGTGACGGTGAGGACACGGACATAATGTATCAGAGGTTTGAGGACGAGGACTTTGAGACGTCCTATGGTGCTGTGACAGTGAGTGACCCCAACACCATCATGCTGGACCCCTGTCCTCCTGATCCAACGCCTGTTTAATGTGCAAAAACTAAAAAAATACCTTTAAAAAAGCTGCTTTATATGGAGGACCAAAGCTGCCAAAATAAAAGAAAACCTTACTTAAAAATAATAATGACCTTTTTTAAACTTTGGATTTTTATATTAATTCAGTTTCCCATTAAAAGTTTTATTTTATATATAAATACATTTATTTATAAGCTAACACAAATAATTTTTGGTTTGTTTAGATTCTGAAAGCAATTTTCACATAAGTTTGGACGTTTGGAACAAAACACAGGAAGTTACAGCAGGTGAAATGAGGGAAAATGAGTTCTGGTAGAGAGAGGAACTATAGCAGTTAGCAGCGTAAATAGTAAAAAAAAAAAAAAAAATTATAATGCAGAAACTTAGCAGATATTTTTGAGAAGATCTGACAGAGTTTATGCAAAAAAAGAATAAATAAATACGTTTTTAAAAAATGGACAGGCAATGCCACCTGAAAATCTCATTTTCATCATGGCTGATGAGAAGGACAAACATTCTTTCTAACGAAGACCTGGATAATATCCTGGCCTCATTAAACTAGTTCACAGATTATAATGGAGTCTTCCCCTGTTTTCACTTAAAGTGTGTTTCCCAGTGTGTTCAGAGCTGCAGAAAACTCCACAGAGTAGCATGTCTGCAAGCCATTGCTAATAACACAAACGTCATCATGACAACAAGGCGTTATGTAAAGTTGGAAAAGGGGCGGTATGAAACCAAACCTAACCAGACCAAATGCACACAATGGAACAAAAGCATAAATCTTGGTCCAGACCTTGGTGCGACTTTCAGGTGTGAAAACACTCTAAAAGTGTGTCAGCATTTGTGTGAAGAGGACACCCATCGTAAGCTGACAGTACCACTTTTTTGCTGAGGTGGAGGTAGCAGGAGTCACTGCAGTGATCGTATAGTGAAATGATAAAAAGGAAAACTTTATGTCTTATGATGCTACAGTCCCTGTGTTAAGAATTATTCTAAAATGGAAATAAATGTAGTGAAAAAACACGAGACATAACCAAGGTTATTTTTGTTTCCTTTCCCTAAATACTTCAGGCCATCAGTTTACATAGCGTTTAACATTGCTAGGTCTGTCCACTGGCCTCCTAATAACTGACACTGATTTCTGGGCTCAATCAACCAACAGGCAAAAACCGACTGACACATTTAACAACAGTTCCAGGAATACAAAATTAACAAAAAAATTAAACACAACACTAAAATTTACATTTTGGAAAGTAAACATAATGCCAACCCTGCTGGAAAAACCAGCATAGAAAACCCAGCATATATGCTGGTTTGGCTGGTGGACCAGCACCAACGAACCAATACCAAACCAGCAGAAGGGCAAAAGCTCGCTTGATCTTGATTTTCAGTATGAATACAGACTGTGAAAGTGGGGCCTCACGATCCTTCTGACTTTTTGGGTTTTAAGCAGGAAGTGTCAGAAAAGTTACCAAACTACGAACCAACACCAAACCAGCATAGTATGCTGGTATGACCAGCTTCAAAACACAACAAATCATGCTGGTGACCAGCAAGCTGGTCCATGCTGGTTTTTCCAACAGGGAACCACAACACAAATGAACCAATAACAAATACCAAATAAAACAAATTATAACTAATTAAGGGAATTGACACAAAAGGAAATCCAACTGTAGGAGACTGAAATATATTCTCTATATTATATATGTTACAATATTGAAGACAATCTTCTCCTCCTGTTTAAGAATGAGAAAATCCACATTCCCCTCTTTAAAAAAAAGTTTGTCAAGAAAATGTTGCCACAATCTGGACCCCTTGACAAAGCAATATAAAGCATATAAAACTGATGGTAGAAATGTTTAATAAAGTTTTATTTTTTATAGCAGTGCATTGGAAGGAGTTTTTCCTATTTTTTTTTCTGTAGGGAGTTTGCATGTTTTCTTGGTTCCTATGTGGGTTTACTTCACAGTCCAATGCTCACTGGGATAAATGGTGATTCTATAATGGTCACAGGTGCCTATTTTCATTAAAATGAGATTAATTGTACAAATTAAAGCACTAAATAATGTGGCTAGTTGTTAGAAGGGCTGTGAGTGGTCAGTAAAACTAGAAATGTTCACTTTATTGATTTATATGTATTTTTACTATATTATTTGATGTATACAATATTTTTAATTTTGGCAGCAATGGTCTTCTATATATAACTAAATTAAACCCTGCAGGTGGACCTTTTTTTTTTTTTAAATTTCTGTCAGTCATGCCTGTAAAAATGGGATGTGCAGGACATGCATGTGATGGTCCAGAGTGTTTATCACTGACATGAAAGTGTTTTGTGTCACAAGCTTAATTCATTCATAGTGTGTGTGTGTGTGTGCTTGTGTGTGTGCGCGCGCGTGCATGATTGAAAATCCAACCAACAAACATATCAGAAGTCTTCACGCTCAGATCTCCAAACTGCCAAAGCATTAATGAGTCCACAGTGTTTAAACCTCCATATGTGTGTCTATTATGTGTCAAAATGAACAAATAAAATTAAACCTGTACACCTCCAACACCTGACTCGTGTTTTCTGATGACATAACCATGGGTGGATATTTAATTTCACTGGGGGGGGGGGGGTGCAATAAACAGAACATTTGCTCAAGAGGGGGACACAAAGTATTACTGTAGTCAGGGCTGTTTCTTTTTGGGTTTAGGCCTTTCAGGGCCCTGTGCAGGATTGTGCTTAGAAGCCATAATTGGGGAAAGTTCCTCATAAAATTGCAGCTTTTCTCTCTGAGATTTTTGGCATAAATTTTCAGTTTTTTTCTTCTGTAAATGTGTTATTTTTTCCAGGTAAAACTGCATCCTTTTTCACATAAATATGTTACATTTTTCTTATAAAACTGCAACTCTTTTCAGTAAATTTGTGAATTCTTTTCAGAAATTTTGACTTTTTTCTTGCTTTTTGCTCAAGAAACTGCAACAGTTTTTCCTAAATTTGCAGGATGTTTGGTATACATTTTCTGCTTTTCTGATAGTTTTTCTTATGCCATGCAACCTTCTTCTCATAAATGTGTGGCTTTTTTTTTTTTTTTTTTTCTAGGAAACTGGTAAGATGTTTTTTTTTTTGTTTTAAATCAAGGCCTCATGGAGCCACATATGGCTCCAGAACTGCTGGTTGCAGACCTTTGCTCTAGATGAACATAAAAAAAGAATTAAACCATTGCTTAAAATTTCACCAGCATCTGGACATTGTGAATTTACACAAATAAGTTTAAAACTGACAAGAAAAAAAGGAACATTTATGAGTAAAAAAAAAAAAATTAGCAAACTTTATGAGAAAAAAGTTTTAAATTTTCAAGAAAAAAGTAGCAAATTTATGGAAAAAGGGCAGCAAATTTGTAAAATACATTTGAGGAAAAAGGTACCAAAATTATGAGAAAACATTTCAAATTTATCAGAAAAAAGTAGCAAATGTATGAGGAAAAAAGTAGCAAATTTGTATGAAAAAATGTAGCAAATTTATGAGGAAAAAAGTAGCAATTTATGAGGAAAAGGGATAATATTTAGGAGAAAAAAGTAGCAAAACTTTTACAAGAAAAAAGTAGCTAATTTGTAAGGAAAAAAGTACTAAATTTATGAGGGGGAAAAAGTAACAAATATGAGAAAAATGTAGCAAATCTGTAAGGAAAAAGTACAAAATTTATGAGAAAAAAGTAGCAAAATTTTTATAAGAAAAAAGCAGCAAATTTGTATGAAAAAGTAGTAAATTTATGAGGAAAAAAGTAGCAATTTATGAGGAAAAGGGATAATATTTAGGAGAAAAAAGTAGCAAAACTTTTACAAGAAAAAAGTAGCTAATTTGTAAGGAAAAAAGTACTAAATTTATGAGGGGAAAAAGTAACAAATATAGGAGAAAAATTTAGCAAATTTGTAAGGAAAAAGTACAAAATTTATGAGAAAAAAGTAGCAAAATTTTTACAAGAAAAAAGCAGCAAATTTGTATGAAAAAGTAGTAAATTTATGAGGAAAATGTAGCAAATCTAAGGAAAAAGCACTAAATTTATGAGTAAAAAGTACTAAATTTATGAGGAAAAAAAGTAGCAATTTTTTTACAAGAAAAAGGAGCAAATTTTTATGAAAAAGTAGTAAATTTATGAGGAAAATGTAGCAAATCTGAAGGAAAAAGTACTAAGTTTATGAGTAAAAAGTACTAAATTTATGAGAAAAAGTAGCAAATTTTTTAAAAGAAAAAAGCAAATTTTATGAAAAAAGTAGCAAAATTATGAGGAAAAGGGACATTTGAGAAAAAAGTAGCAAAATGTAGAAGAAAAAGTAGCAAATCTGTAAGGAAAAATACTAAATTTATGAGGAAAAAAGTAGCAAATTTTTTACAAGAAAAGAGCAAATTTTTATGAAAAAGCAGTAAATTTATGAGGAAAATGTAGCAAATCTGAAGGAAAAAGTACTAAATTTATGAGTAAAAAGTAGAGTACAAAATTTGAGACCAAAGTAGCAAAATTTTTTACAAGAAAAAAGCAGCAAATTTTATGAAAAAAGTAGCAAAATTATGAGGAAAAGGGACAACATTTATGAGAAAAAAGTAGCAAAACGTAAAAGAAAGAGTGGCAAATCTGTAAGGAAAAATACTAAATTTATGAGGAAAAAAGCTGCAAATTCCGACTCGGTCGGACTCATTCCCAGTGAGAGGTGGACTCCGCCAGGGCTGCCATTTGTCACCGATCCTGTTCATAATTTTTATGGACAGGATTTCTAGGTGCAGCCAGGGAATGGAGGGTGTCATGCTTGGTGACCACAGGATCTCATTTCTGTTGTTTGCAGATGATGTTGTCCTGCCGGCTTCATCCAGCAATGACCTACAGCTCTTGCTGGGACGGTTTTCTGCTGAGTGTGAAGCGGCTGGGATGAGAATCAGCACCTCCAAGTCCGAGTCCATGGCCCTCAGCCGGAAAAAGGTGGATTGTCCCCTCTGGGTTGGGGACAGGCTCCTACCCCAAGTGGAGGAGTTTAAGTATCTTGGGGTTTTGTTCACGAGTGAGGGGAGAATGGAGCGAGAGATTGACAGACGGATTGGAACAGCATCTGTAGTGATGCGGACGTTGTACCGGTCTGTTGTGGTGAAGAGGGAGCTGAGTTCTAAGGCAAAGCTGTCGATTTACCAGTCAATCTACGTTCCTACTCTCACCTATGGTCACGAGCTTTGGGTAATGACGGAAAGAACAAGATTGCAGATACAAGCGGCTGAAATGAGCTTTCTCTGTAGGATTGCTGGACTCACCCTCAGAGATAGGGTGAGGAGCTCAGTCATCCAGGAGAGGCTCAGAGTGGAACCGCTGCTCCTCCACATTGAAAGGAGTCAGTTGAGGTGGTATGGGCATCTGATTAGGATGCCTCCTGGACGCCTCCCACTTGAGGTGTTTCAGGCACGTCCCACTGGGAGGAGACCCTGGGGCAGACCCAGGACATGGTGGAGGGACTATGTCTCCCAGCTGGTCTGGGAACGCCTTGATAGCCTCTCTGAAGAGCTGGAGCAGGTGGCGGGGGAGAGGGAAGTCTGGGCTTCTCTGCTTGAACTGCTGCCTCCGCGACCCGGACCTCCGGAAAAGCGGTAGAAGATGGATGGATGGATGGATGGAAAGCTACAAATTTACAAAAGTCACAAACTTTTGAGAAAAAAATATACAAGTTTATGAGGAAAAACGTTGCAAATTCTGAAAAAAGTTGCAAATATTTTTTAAAGAAGCTGTACATCTGCAATTAAAAAATGTTGCATATTTACAGTAATCTGTTGCATTTGTTTCGCATGGGCGCCTCGGATGCGCTCATCCAGGCCTAGAACACGAGAAACGCTTCTGATCCCTTCCCGCGCTTGATTTAACACGTCACCCACACCTGACCTTAATTAGGCCTTAATTGGCCCAAACTGCTACAGTCCATTTAAACGGCGCGGGCAGCGCTTTGACTTGATCATCAAAAAGGAAAAAAAAATAAACAAAAGGAAAGCAGTTTAAAAAAAAAAAAAAAAAAAAAAAATGGCATCCGAGCCAGTGGACTATTTCTACTCTTACAGCCCCTACGTGGGCAGACACCCCCGGGCCAAAGACGCGGGGTGGAAATACAAACCCTGCCTGTCCTCCCACTATGGCGACTCCTCGGAGGCCTTCAACAACCAGCAGCGCGCCCAGCTCAAGTCCATCCTGTCCCTCATCAACCCCAAACTCACGCCGAGGCTGCGGAAGGCCAACACCAAGGACGTGGCGGTGCAGGTGAACCCCAAGCGGGACGCCTCGGTGCAGTGCTCCATCGGCCCGCGGACCCTGCTGGCTTTGAAGCGCAAGAGGAGGGAGGAGCCGGAGCCCGGGAGCCCCCAGGCGGCGCCGGGAGTGCGCTACCCGCGCACCCTGGCCGTGTACTCGCCCATAGCCTACAGGAGCGTCACCTCCTTCCTGGTGGACGAAAACGGCAGCGGCTCCGCGGAGAAGGGCTCGGGTGAGGAGGCGCAACGCGCCGAGCCTCCGGATGACCCGCCTGGGAGCGCAGCGAGGAAGGGGGAGCAGCAGCAGCAGGAGGAGGAGGAGGAGGATGGTGGCGAGGCGGTGGAACGGGAGCAGAGTCTGAAGGCCAAGGAGGGGGTGAAGGGCGAGGAGGCGCAGGCGGCAGCAGAGGAGGCCAAGGGCAAAGCGCGAGTCCGATTCCAGGTGAGGAATCCGCCAAAGGCAACTTTAAAAACGGTCATTTTCCATCAAAAGTCTCCGATTCGTCTCATCCTGAGGAAATTCACAATATTCCAGCAGCAAAGTGATGGCAGCACTCAGAGCAGCCATGAATAAAATGAGGTAGAAACGGTATAAACAATGTAACAAGTTTAAAAATGCGGTACAGCAGCTAAATTATTCAGCAATATACATATTAACACTAATTCAGTTGAAAAATCTAACTTAATGCATCAACTACTAGAATAAAGGAAGGCTGTCATAAGCTTATGTCATGTTTAAATTTTGGGAAACTAAATTGGAGTTAATTGGGCTTTCGAGATTGAAAACCTCTGGGCTGGTTTAACATATTTAAATTAAAAGCTATAAGCACGGGATTCTGAACAGGATGGCTAAACTTATCCATTCCAGCATTAAAATCTGGTTTCATAACTGCATTTAAATGCTCAAAATCTGAAATGTCTGTAAAATTTCTACAAGTTTAGTCCTTCTGAATTTAGATCAAATGGATTGTGGCTAAAGAAATAAAAATTTGGATAATGGGTGTAAGAACTAGAGCCATACACCGTGGCTCCAACTCCCACTTTGATGCGACTGTATCTGAATAACTTCTACAAATGCATCTTAAATTTCCTGGTTTGGTTAATGGAGTGCAGAGTCATGTTGAAGCTGCTTTAAACGGATCCAGTTTGGGACTGTGTAAAACTTCTGGAGGCAGTTTTAGTGACCCCTTGAGGTCAGAAAGTAGACCGCAGCCCCATTAACCAAAAGGACAAATATGCACACAGTGACTATGAAAGGCCAGCTGATGCTGCCATTGCCTTCATCCCACATCGGTGTGGAATATTTGGTTGAATTCGTATGCATCCCTTTTTAATGACTGAAACTTCTGTTGTTCCAGTTCCTGGAACAGAAATACGGATATTATCACTGCAGAGACTGCAACCTGCGGTGGGAGAGTGCTTATGTGTGGTGTGTTCAGGGCACAAACAAGGTGAGGACCAAATGAACAAGGCTGTAAGGATATGACATGGGAAGCTTCTTTTTTTTGTGTAGCTTGAATCATGAAATCGCCTTCAGGCATAACTCCTGCCCTCTTGACCTTCTAGGTCTACTTCAAACAGTACTGCAGAAAATGCCAAAAGGAATTCAACCCATACCGTGTTGAGGACATCACATGTCATGTAAGACATTGTTGTACAAATATAACTGGTTCCTGTGTTGCCACTGAACTAATTTTCTATATTCCCAGACTTGCAATAAAGCCCGCTGCTCCTGTTCGGTGACGCAGCGGCACGTTGACCCCAAACGACCTCACAGACAGGACCTGTGCGGCAGATGCAAAGGCAAGCGGCTCTCCTGTGACAGCACCTTCAGCTTCAAGTACATCATCTGAGGAGCTCCAGGCCCCAGTATCATTACAAATGCCAGTGTAATAACGGCATGACTGGTTTTGTGTTGATGAAAGCACCACATGATTTGCAATGAAATAAATGGCAGTATTGCAGCTTGTGTAGAGTAATTTCATTTGGATAACTGGTGTTTTATTGGCGAAAAGGGACGTTTCATACTAATGAACATTAATACAAATAAGTGCCAGGTTTAGCAATGCTGCTGATTTGCATCTGTAGTCCCCCAGTGGGTCACGAAGTCCTACAAAAGAACATCTGCAATAAAACTGTATAAAGTGGATATGCAAAAGTGCAAGACTTAAAGGTGCTACCAAACACTCAAATATCACATGAGTGAAGTGCTGTGTATGCACGTGCAATTCACAGCAACAACAATCGAGGCGGGGCATCAGCGTGAGACACGCTGGCAGCACATGCTGCAGAGCAACTACTTATGGGTACAGTCTTGGTGGTTTAAAAGCCAATTTTTACAATGAGTGTTTAGTGTGGTGTTGAACCTTAGTCCTCTACTTGTATACACTTGGAACTTTTTTTAATGGCGCAGTAAAACTGAGGCATGCAGTAATCGGTTAGTGTCCATTTGTGGCGGCGTATCCGTCGGCCTCTCGGTTTCAGCTTGCCCAGTCAAAATTAAGTAGAACAAAAGGATTTTTTTTTTTTTTTTTTTTAATGAACACATTTAACTCTTGTCAGTGAAAGGTATTGTAATAACTCCCAGGACAGTAGAGGTTGGCGTGCCACTATCTTACAGCTGCCCATGCCACAGGTAGTGATAACTGAGGCCTCACGAAACAAGCAACTTTGAAATAATTGCTTCATGAGCGACAGTGTTATGAAACGTCTAAAGACTTGCCATCTGGTGACTGTCAGAACTGCAGCAGAGTTGAAAAACCTGAGAACTTTTGAGCATTTGGCCATCCGAGGTCTATTCAAAATTGGATGGCAGGAGCAAACTAATTCATTCTCAAGCTTCCTGCTAGCCCTCAAGTCACGTGATGTGACCGACATAACGAGGCCTCGCTTGCTACGGTCACATGACTGTGGGCATGTTGACGGTGCTCGACACTTCCACGTTATATTGTTCTACTCGGTGTCCAGCATAACCTCACTAGCCACAGGCACCGAGGCACAGCACCGTGGTGCTTTCATTTTTTTTTTTTAGTGACATTTCTTCCTCTTGACATGTTTTTATGACTTGCAAGACATATTGAGCAAAATCAAATTAGTCTATTTTTAAACTTTCAGCTAAGCCCCATCCCTTAAAGCAGGGGTGTCCAATCATGTGCCATGGAGGGCCAAGACCCTGCAGGTTTTCTCTTTGGGTGTTTTTCACTTATCAGCAATCGGTGGGAAGAAATTCGGTGGAATCTGCTGTTGACATTGGAGGTAAAGCCTGCGGGGTCTTGGCTCTCCATGGCACATGATTGGACACCCCTGCCCTAAAGTGTGCGTGGTGAGGTTTTTTTGTGATGTAACGACTTAGGATTTGCAACGTCACAATCGGGTGATGTGTCTATGCCCCTATGGTAGGCAGCAAACATTACTGCCAATACATTTGTGCTAGGAGGACTTCAATACTTTTTACCAACATTTTTTTTAATGCAGTCTATGGATTAGTTAGCATAAATTTCAACTGACCATGACCTACATGTATGGTGGAAGATTGTAAATTAAAATTGAGGATATTTTGTGACTGACTCGATGGAAAGCGATTAAAATACTCCTGTGGTTTTATCTTGCCCATTATGACAAACTATTCCTATACATATTTTTGCCACTCTTTAATTTCCAGTCTTTAAAATGCATACAGCCTGCTCAGCTGAAAGCTTCCACCCCACTTCAAGCCTCTGTGCAACAAGGCGTCAATTCAAGAGTCGCCCTTTATCACCCCAATCTTTCTTTCTGTAGCACTCCAGATGATTTTTAGTGAGAGATTTTACATATTCTGGTAAAATGCTGTCACATGCTATGATAAACCATTTGTCGTGGTTCCTTTCACAAAGCTTGCCTACCACTGTGGTGACCCATGTGACCAGCAACATCACTTGCAAATCCTCTATATCCATTTGCATTTACTGCAAGGTAATGACTGCCATCTGCTCCTGGTCCTTTAGACCCCATATCTATTTTCTTTAGGCAGTCACCTTTGTTTCAGTGAAATGACACCAAACAAAAGTTCCGGCATCATCTCCTTGTGCAATGCCGATTTGTGATTAATCACAGGATGTCACTTTTATCCAGTCATCCTCAGTCCATGGATGGTTTGGACTTTTCTGTAAGGAAACCACTTTCCTCAGCTGACTTGTTACAGCTCAGACACTGTTTCCTGTTTGAGTTTTTTTTGTTGTACATTTTCCATTTTGAAGTCATATTCCATGGTTTTCTGACCTGACAATGATGTCTACTGGCATGCTACCAGTTTACATATGTACTTATTTTGTTTGGACATGTTCCAAATTTTAGACCGGTGAATGGATACAGCCAACATCTTTTCTATACTCTTGTAGAACTTGAATGATCTTTAGTCAATCAGCCAGGCGAAACGGCTTATAAAGGTCTGCCAGTACACTTAACTGCATATTTAGACTTGTGCAGGCATTTGTTTTAGAAATGCAAATTGCAAGAAGATTCCATATTTCTTCATGATTGATTATATAGTTTATTTCCCCTGTACTTGAGCTCTAAACAACTGCCATTAATTTAAATAAAGTATAACATGTTTTACAATGAAAGAATATCCGACTGTTGGATAAAAAATGGTTTTCTGTCATATCTGACTTATTGTCTACAAATTGAAACAGCTGAATGAAGAGTGATTGCATATTTTTTGCTGGAGGCTGAACAAGGAACATTAATAAAAATTGAGGAAACAAGGTTGCAAATGTCAGTTGTAAAAAAAAAACCCTCACTTATTAGCCAGACTAAAGTCAGTATTCAGGTAGCTTTTTTAGTCCATGCTTTCCTACTCAAACTCATACTTAACATCACACAGTAAAGCTACTTTTGATTGAATTTCCAGCTCCTCTAGCCACTCAAGGGTTACGATCTGCTCTACTCCATTTCATCTTTGAGTTAGGATGGGCACATTTTTCCAGTTTAAGTAAATTACACCAAGCTTATTCTGCAGGGTTTTTATTGATCCAGAGAAAAGGCTGGTATGTGAGGGGGAAAAAAAAAAGTATAATGCAGCTCCACATTAAAACATGTTCCAGGAAAATAATTAAATAAGAACAGCATTCAAATGTACCAGACAAGCAAAGGGAGGAGGGGGAGCTGAGGAATGAGTACAGTGACTGTTACAATGTGCCATGACGAGTTTTAACAGAAGCATTCGGGTAATGGTTCGTGTCCTGCAGTCACGGCAGCGGGCTCGGACCGCCGCTTTACAACACGATCAACCCACACGGACAGATTCAAACTCGTCTCCCCCTCCTAAGGCTTTGAGGAGAACCTCTGCTAACAAAAATGCTCACAGTGGAGAGAAGGAATGAACATGGACACGGCTCGGCTTTGTCGGCGGGGTCCAGCAGAGGGGGGGTGGAGGCGACTTTTGATCTCCCGCGCCATCACCCGTCAGGCAGGCTGGCTTGTCCCAAATAAGCACCATCCACCCCCTCCTCCACGCAGAACCGTGACCGGCGGCTGAAGGAGTCTTTGGGAAGGTTTGATTGGCTGACGGGGAGGTGGATGATGAACGACTCAGACCTGGTCTTGGCTTTCTCATCACATTAGCTTTATACATACATCCTACTCGGATGAACAGTGCATTACACAAAAGTACAAGGGAAAAATACTGGTTTTACACTATACATCTAAAATATATACAGAGTAAAATAAGTTATGTTTCCATAATGCTCTAGCCGGTCTGCACCTGTGTGTGCAATTATATGCATTTATTTGTGTGTGAGTGTATACCAGAATATCCAATATAGAATCACACAGTCGAGAGTCTCTAAAGGCATCTACTTATTTGGTTAAAGAGTGAGTTTTGCGTGACGATCTGTCCATTCTCCTCTCAGAGCAGATCAATAAACATATTTCTTTTTACACTCCCTGAAGTCTCCCACAGGGTTACACGTTAAATACCCTAACATTTACAACCTAGGATGTTAGCTCTAATAAAAAATACATTTCTCAAAAAAATATTCTTGCAGTGCTTTTCTCTTTCAAGCATGCGTTTGAAAACTTTTTTTTTTTTTTTATACACAAGTTTTTTTCTGAGTTTGCTCATGAATCTTGATGGTGCGTCCTCACACATACCAACATCTGGACCGCCTGCCGTGATTCAATACAAACTAAGCTCCGAGGAGGCCGCCGGTCAGGGTGACCAACAGCCTCCTCAGGTCACATCCAGCAAAAAACAAAACAACAAATCATCTCATGTCTCCCTCTCTCGTTTGCTCCCAGACACACCACCACATGACTTATTGCAACAGAATTTTGCAAGTTGGCTTAGTCTGTGAAAAGATATTAGCTTTAAGCATTCATACATGGAACAATATATATTAAGAGTCACAGTTATTCCCACACATCCTTTAGCCCTTTATAGGTGGAGTCTTTCTGCTCCTTGTCCTCCTCCCTTCACTCGCCACCTCCTCCCTCCAGCTGAGGTGCAAAGCAGAGGAAGGAGGGGAGGTTTTTTTTTTTTTTAAGTCCAATCCGGCCTGCAGCGCCACGGGCTCACAGTCCGGTGCCAACGATGGTGCTGTGGGACTGGCAGGCCTGAGCCCGACTCAGAGCCTCGCGGATCTGCAGGTTGAGCTCCATGAGGCGGGTGCTGGCCTGAGACAGATCCCTGCTGGGACCTACGACGGCCAAGCAGCCCGTCTGACCCAGCGTCTGGTGACGGAAGTAGATGTGCAGAAGGGTCTGAACGGCGTCATCGGTCTCGTTGCCAAAGATGTCGTTGGGCCACAGAGACCTGGAGGTAAAGAAGAGAGAAGATTAGAACGTGAACAGGTTTAAAATAAGATCTTTTAAGTTTGCTAAACAAGTGTCTTGGAGTCTTGTTTTTAAATTAACATGTGAATCAATTAAGAATTCCCACCGTCACTTTTGTTATGGTGTTACTGGGTCAGAACAAAGTTACTGTCAGTGTTGATACAGCACAAGTCTGACATGCATGCTGTAACATTAAAGGACAAACGCACAAGACTATAGAGTGGGGAATTTGTTTTATAAAAAAGGCAGCAAGGGTGAGGTTATCCTAAAAATAAAATATTATCAAAGATAACTGTAAAAGGATGGGCCTTTATAGTAGATATATTATGACATTTTCACTTTTTCAGTGCTTGAGTATAAATTAGATTTTAATGTAGTGGCTACCAATGCAAAAACTCAGGAAAAAAATGCAACCCTGTCACCCTGTAGTGTTGCAGTCAAGACCAGTCCGAGACCAGAGTATGTAGAGTCCAAGACAAGATCAAGGGCTCTATTATGATGATCTATTCAACAGGCTATTGTCTATGGTGCAGAGCACATTTATGAGTGTGTCCGAGTCCATTTTAACATAGCAGTGTAAAAACAATCTCTGCGGCAGGTGGAAAGTGCAAAGAGGCTGGTCTAATTAGTCAGAGGTGTGTTTTGGGTAATCCAGTCCATCCCCTTAATGCACAGAGGCACATAATCCAAGGTGAACTGTGATTATGATGGTCTGTTTAAGTCAGGTTTTGCACGGGCCAAAGTGCGTGTGTGTGAGTGAAAATGTGTTCAATAGTAACACTGCTCATCATGAAATCAGGCATTAACTATAGTTGATGCCAGCTGATGCCCAGGTAGTTATATTATGGAGGACGACGTGGGAGAAGAGATGATTAAACAATTGGGCTGAATTTAATAGGTTTAACGTAGTGCGCACGGATGCAACACGCAAATATGAATAGTTTTGAAGTTTCAGGAGAAAAGAATGACCTGCTGAATAATTTTGTAACCCCACACATTTTTTTTTTTGTCTGCGCAGTGAAAAACTCAGAAAGACAGAAAAACAATGGATAAGTGTGTGTTTTTCATTAATGACACAGGACACATGTTTAATCTATAGGTTATACTCCTGTGAGTCCATGATTAAAATGAAAATGTGGATGGAATAAAAAAATCAAGTGTATTATCATACTATAATTAAAATAAAACGACAGATGATTACAGTATAATTGTTCCAACTCTGTCCATTAAAATAACTGAAATGCCAGCACATGCTGCGTTTTCTTGTGCGCTCCTCTCAGTAGGAGCTGTGCAATTTCAAAACAGGCTGCTGAAATGGCATTAACAATGCGTTCCTATGAAAGAATTGAGATTGTTAGATATATGGAGAGAAATGAAACCACAAGTTAAAGCCTATTCTTGTTATTCCAGTACCTACAAGACATTCTCACGTATTGATTATTTTTTGATTTCCACAGAATTAAGGTCCAAGATTCAAAACTGCTTTTATGATAACATCGTGATCTCTGATCATGCACCCTGTTGTCTAATATATGTAGATAAAAAATTGACAAAGGAATCAGGTAGATGGCAATTTCAGCATAAATGGCTTCAGGATGAGGAATTTGTCAAGTATATAGAAAAACAGATAGACGAGTTCTTTGACATCAATACTACACAAACATCAGCATGTGTAAAGTGGGAGGCTTTCAAAGCTTTTATTAGGGGACATATTATTAGTTATACAGGATCAAAATCTAAGAAGACTCGAGAGGAGAGAGCTAAATTGGAACATAAAATAAAAAATCTTCAGGAAAAAGTGTATGCAGGAAGTGACCCAAGGTTGGAGAATGAATTACTGATTTTGAGAGCTGAATACGACAAAAAATCAGCGAATAGAGCTGCCTCGAGTCTTCTAAGATTGAAACAATCTTTTTATGAACAAGGTGAAAAATCAGGAAAATTATTAGCATGGCAGATTAAACAATTGGAAATTAAAACACCAATTACCAGTATTATAAGTAATGGACAGGTAGTTATAGATCCTTTAGAAATTAATAGAGCCTTTAGAGATTACTATGAAAAATTATATGATACCAAAAATGAACCTGATTTAACAAAACTAAATGGGTTTTTGAACGAACTATCTATACCGTGTATTCCAAATGAAAACAGGGAGATATTGGAGTCTAAAATTAGTCAAGAAGAAGTTGGGCTAGCCATTGATAATATGAAATCAGGAAAAAGTGCAGGACCAGATGGTCTTCCAGTTGACCTTTATAAAAAATTTAAGAATAAATTAATAAAACCTTTTTTGGAAATGGTTTTAGAAGCATTTCAAAATAATAATTTACCATCATACATAAATAATGCCTTAATTATACTGCTGCCAAAACCAGGTAAGCCCTCTAATAAATGTGAAAATATGAGACCAATAAGCCTATTAAACGCCGACCTTAAGATAATCTGTAAAATTTTAGCAAGACGAATACAAGAAATTTTACCAAATATTATTAATCGAGATCAGAATGGCTTTATAAAGGGTAGACAAGGCTTCCATAATGTAAGAAGACTATTTAATATTATTTATTTTAATAAAGAAGCACCGGATACAGCTCTCCTATCATTGGACGCCGAAAAGGCCTTTGATAGAGTTGAATGGCCCTTTCTTTTTGAAGTCCTACAAAGGTTTGGACTTGGAAATAATTTCATAAAATGGGTTCAAATAATATACAATAATGCTACAGCAGAAATCCTAACAAATAACAATATTTCAAAACCAATAAAAATCAATAGAGGATGTCGACAAGGCTGTCCACTTTCACCTTTACTGTTTACTATGGCAATTGAACCTTTAGCGATAGCGATACGTTTACATTCACAAATATATGGAATTAAAGTTGGACCAACAGAACATAAAATCTCCCTGTACGCCGATGATATAATTTTGTTTATGTCGAATCTAAAAAAATCAATTCCAACCTTGTTGAATTTAATAAAGAATTTTGGGGAAATATCAGGATATAAAATAAATAAAACTAAATCTTCAATATTAATGCTAAATGAGACCCAGAGAAATTACTCAGCCCCTGAGGTAAATCAATTCAATGTTGTAAATCAGTTTAAATATTTAGGAATCCAAATTATGCCTAAGCTAGAATCAGTCGCCAGTGTCAACTATGAAGCCTTAATGTCAGATATCAGTGAGTTAACTCAGAGATGGATGTCACTACCAATGTCGATGATCGGGAGAATCAATATACTTAAAAGTAATATTTTACCTAAAATACTTTATTTATTTCAATACATTCCCTTATCACCACCTTTAGATCTATTCTCAAGAATAAAAAAAAAGTTAGTGGAATTTATATGGAACAACAGGAGGGCTAGATTACGTTTGTCTTTATTATATTTACCATTTGATCGTGGAGGTCTGAAATGTCCAAATTTTATGTTGTATTATTGGTCGGCACAACTGAGGTCTATGACATATTATTTTTCATCAAATGATCTCCCTCACTGGACTGAAATGGAATCATACAATTTACCTTTACCTCTTCCCATATTCATATACTCAGATTCGGCAAAAAAATTACAAAAACAAGTTAAAAATCCATTTGTAAAGCATATGATCAAAATATGGTGTGAAGCTAAAAACTATTTAAAAGAACCACAGTTATTGTCACAATTTAGTCCAATATGGGGTAATCAATATTTTAAACCAGGGAGAGCGGACGCTGTATTTAAAGTATGGAATTTAAAAGGGATACAAAAGATTCAGGATTTATATTTGCCAGGTGCAGACAACATAATGTCTTTTGAAGAGCTGAGGATCAAATTTAATCTCAATAGAACACATTTTTTTAAATATCTTCAACTTAGAAACTTTATTCGATCAAATCAAAATAAAGCTCTCACTCGACCTATTTATTCATCCTTGGAAAAAATGATGATGAAAGATAGTAAAAGAAAGGGTATTATTTCAGAGTTTTATAACTCATTGACACTATCTTCAAGTGAAAATTCACTGAAAAGATTAAACTACTGGAAAGAAGATCTGCAAATTGAAATTTCAGAGGAACAATGGGAATTGGCTTGTACAGAAGCTCAAACCAAATCAATAAATGCACGCCTTAAATTGATACATTTCAAATGGTTAATGCGGATGTATGTTACACCGGAGGAGTTAAATAGATATAACAAAAATATACCAGATACATGCACAAAATGCATGGAAAGTAAAGGAACCCTATTTCATTGTTTATGGGAATGTAGATTAATAAGAATGTTTTGGGAAGAGGTGAGGGTAACAATTGAAAAAATAATCTCAAAACAAATCATATTGAATCCTAAACTGTTTTTGTTGGGTCTGTACCCAGAAAAGCATAATTTTAATAAAAGTGAAAGAACATTCATAGACCTCAGTTTGCTTAATGCCAAAAAATGTATTGCACTATTATGGAAAAAGACTCATAGACCAGATGTGACTCAGTGGTTAAGACAGATGTTAACAAACCTTCCATTAGAAAGAATAACATATATACTGAAATCAAAGGAAATTGTGTTTGAGAATATATGGAGACCTTTTATTGATTATGTAAAAAATTTAAACATAACTCTTGAAGAAGAAGGTGAATGATGTGTGTGGACCTTGTAAATTCCAAACTGGTGAACATAATATGTATACTTATGTATTGGATTGTCTAGACTAAACAGAGGAGCATTGTTGAAGACTTGATTTTGTTGGTGGTTGTTGGTGTTTTTAGTGCATTTTTTTTTTTTTTTTTTGTAGTACTTTAGTGTTAGTGTTTGATTGTTTGTATCATGTTTGTTAAAAAAAAAAAAAAAAGGTTCAATAAAGATATTGTGGAAAAAAAAAAAACAATGCGTTCCTGATGAAAGACCTCTTCATTCCTCATCAAAAGTGCACTGTCAGAAAATGCACTAAAATACCAACGCTCCTCCTTGCAGTGCAAAGCGGGTTGTAAATGGCTGTAAATGTGGCCCTGTGAGCCTCAAAAAACACACACCGACAACGCAGCTTGCTTGCTTAGTTAGCAACCACAGTTTTTATGGCTCCTCGTTATTTAAATCAAGCCATCAAACAATACATTTGTGTTCCAGGCTGGTTCATTATTCCACACTTCTGGCTTTTTTTGGTCACATTTTGGCTGTCTGCCAAGTTACTTTAGCCCCTGCTTGTGGCTTCCCTTCACACAGCTCACTCACCACATCCAGCAACCAGCTGATCTACCATCACTTAACCATACAGCTCATTCTCAAAGTTATTTTAGCTTATTTTGCTACAGCATAATGTTCTCTGACTGGTGTGGCTCCATCACAAACACTCATTAAGCACTGCTGGCAGATGCGCCTGCTTACTCATTCAGGTTTGTTACCGAGCTCATTATTCTCCAGGGCCTGGTCCTATCCCACCAACCACTCAAAACCACATACCCTTTAACGGTCATAATGCTTTATTTGGCCTTTTACTCTCTCACATAGAAGGAGCAGAAGGACTCCACCGTAAGCTGTGTCTGATAATCGGAGCTAGCCAGCTAACAGCATCAACCACAGAGCTTAGAAGTGATGAAAGACGGAAGGGGGCTCATCAGCATTTAAAGAGACACTGAAATGGGTTGCTGTGAAGGAGGGTGTTTATTCTGAGTGGAAAATGGTGCTGTAGTACTTAAACCCTGAGGTATTTTGACCAAATCATGTCACAGACATCAAAGTAAAACCTCTGAGAATGTCAACATGTGGAGAAAGGGCATAACATGTCCCCATTAAATCTTGAAGCACGTTCAATAGATGCAAAAGCTCTGGTCTCATTTGAAAGAGTTGCAACCAATAGTTGGCGTGTTACGGTTCATGGACTGACAGTTAACTACAGCGGTCTTGAACAAAAAATGATGTACAAAACATGGCTCCATTAACACGCAACTGATGGAATATTGTGTACAGCATGTCACTAGATGTGCATACTGTGGCTCTTGTTGGCACCAAATACGGTCATGTGGATCAAAAACATAAGAGATGGTAGCAAAGCAAAGCATGGCGCATCTAAGTCTACAAAGACATAAAACACCTGACGATACTGACAAGCTCTCTGGGTCCTGATCACAAGCTAGAAGAATGGCAGAATGTTGTGACTTTAATGAACTGATCAAACAACACTATTTTGTTGTGTGAACTAACGTTTTTTTATAAAACAAATTTAAGATGACATTTTTAAGCATTTAAAACCAACAACAAACATACAGAGGATTTTTTTTAAATGAAATTACTCCCCAACTGGTGTTTGTTTTTTTTGTTTTTTTTGTTGTTTTTTTCGACAGCTTAGCCACCAAATATAATAAATTGTTATTATGATGATGAAAGTCCATGATTTGTGTGCGTGTTACTGCTTTTATGCATCTTACCTGAAAACTTTGACCTGTGTGAGAGCAGAGCTGAAGTCTCTGGCTCTCAGCGTTTCGATCAGCGACTGTATGGCCGTCTCCGTGTTGGTCTGGGCGTTATCTGACATGCACACATCCTCCTGACAGTCATTTCCTGTCTCTGCCTCCTTCAGGCAGCCCTCGAGGATGGTGAGCTCTTCAGACATGTTGGTCACCTTAGAAACAAGGATGTCGAAATATTAGTCTCATAGCATCAAACAATAACAGGCATAAAATCCATCCTTGAGGGTCGGCAAAATAAACCCTGAGTTAATATTACCTGGACAAGCTGACCCCATCACTCCACAAAGGAAATCGTTTAATTTCATTTAGTGCCTTAATCTAATTAAAGATCCATCAAAGATGCAGCCCAGAGAGGGATCGGCTGCAATACACATTTACATTACAT
This sequence comes from Pholidichthys leucotaenia, assembly GCA_020510985.1. Taxonomy (NCBI): domain Eukaryota; kingdom Metazoa; phylum Chordata; class Actinopteri; order Cichliformes; family Pholidichthyidae; genus Pholidichthys; species Pholidichthys leucotaenia. Next base: position 48,848,879 of record CM035839.1, read on the forward strand.
TTAGCGATGATTTTATATCCAACCTATGAGCATAGAAGTAAGTGTAACCCAAACATCAACTCTATTATTTCAGAGGAGGGATTAGTGGTTTTCTGCCCAGGTTGCATTTAACGCTCTGATCTGATTGGCTGTGTGATAGCGAACGGTGACTTTACCAGTAGGAAAGAGAACAAGATGCCATTAGAGAGATGATGGGCAGTCGATAGTGAAAGCATCGAAGCTGGACGCTAATGGACCGTTGAGCAGGGGTAACTCATGTACTTCCAGAGATCCTATTCATTAGGGCCATTTTTATTAGCTTTTTGAGGGTCACATGCAAAACTGATTACAAGTAACAGCTGCAATTTAAAAAGGAAAAATGTATGAGAGAAAAAAAAGGTGGAAGGTAATTTTACTTCTCCTTCCAAAAAATGATGAGGGTGAACTTGAAGCTTGGGGGGGGGGGGGGTCCTAGTGGCTGAGGGGGCCTGTAGCATTTGCATACTCTGCTTTATAGGCAGAAATGGGTCCATTATTTATTTAGCCTCATAAAAGCATGCTTGTTTTTGTTTAACGGTCTCATTTAACAAATAACTGCTAGCTAACGGGAGCTATTACTGTCAGGACTAGCCGCAGAGAGTCTGAGGCCCAGAGCTACACGATTATAAAAGGTCCCTTTCATCCAAGTTACCAGTCGGACCCACCCGTGTGTTTACAGCAGGAGACCGAAGTGTAAGGGATCAGCAGCAGCAAAGTAAGTCTGCAATCCCACATGCTAGCAGGCAGCCAAACGGTGTAGGCTTTTTTCTTTTAAATAAGCACTGCACCACAAGCTGGGCGCCCTTAGACTACAAGTACATCAGCTCACGGTAAACAATGCAGCGAGAGCTGGTGAATGCTACACTAATGACTTGCTAATGAGAAAGTGCCAAAAACTACACTTCCTACAATGGCAACTTAGTCAGATTCCCATATTAAAAATATTGAAACAGTTTGAGCAGAAATGAGCACTTTACAGCCTGTAGCAAATAGATTTTTTGATTCCCTTCATAACAACTTTAATTTAGAATTTACTAAGGTTGAAAATTAAAAGCAACACTGATAAGTCATCTGTTATGCCTCAATTTTGGTCACTGAGCTCAACTTTTCAACATGTTTGGTATGCTGGGGCCTTATGGGACAACTACACTGGAATTATCTACCAAATATTGAGATCAGAGACACTGTTTAAAAAAATAAGTGCCTCAGTTTTTTGTTAGCTTGCTACATTGCTCTAAATAGCAGGTCCCTGTGTCTGTGCATTGATCCTATACAGTTAAACCATGAAACCCAACAATAAATGTTAGCATTAGCTGTTAAAATTACATCCACACACCGAAATATGGCTTCAAAAATCAAGATGGCGGGGACAATAAAGCCAAAGCAGTCTCTGTTACACAGCACTGTCCATCTTTTTTTTTTTTATGAGCGGTCTATGATCTTACCTCGGCCTCTCTCTTGATAGTGTCCACCCTGCTGATGAGCTTACAGTAGGCCTGGAACAACAGCAGTAGCTGAAAGTGCAACTTATAGAGCCTCCGACACAACTCCAGCTCCTACAGCGAGAGAAACACACAAACAGAGTCACGTGTCAGCACGGCGGCCGGGCCTGGCTTGAAATTACTCTGATGATCACATGATTAGACAGATCCCGTGTTAAGAGACGTGGGAGTGAATGAAAAGGTTAACATGGGGCTAGTGCGGAGTGCCATCTGGTTTTGGGCCATGGAGCAAATGGTGAGTCTGACACATTAACATTAGTCGTGAGATCTCAAAGAGTCACCACCAAGTGTGACGATCCCCGTGAGCCACTGTGACTGGTGACTTTAAACAAGTGATCCACAGCGGTAAATACTATTTAAAGTTAAATCCAGGAAAACATGGGAGGGGGGAATATCTGAATAGGTATGGGATAATGAACATGCAATATGAAAAAAACAAAAGAAAACAGAATGAACTGAATCAATAACTGAAATCAGAGACTCTACAGCAGCTTTACAAGATTATTACCGAGCAAACAAAAACAAAAATAGCTAGGTACATTATGATTGGGTGGATAAAGGAGTTGAGCGGGGTTACATGACCAATCAAAGCAGAAACGGATGCAGAGGTGGGTGTCGACAGGTATGTGCTGAGAGATGAGACGGTCAGTGTTTTTTTTTTTTTTTTTCCCCCAAATGTCTTCGTTATTCAAGTTTTTAAGATGAGAACAACTTACTGCTAGATTTTCCATTTGCTAAGCAAGAAGGTGAGCAGGTCACGCACACACACACACACAGAGGGAGAGAAAACATAAAAACAAAACAGAAGGAGAGAAAGACCAAGAGTTAGTGAGCTGCAACATGATGGCAGAGACACAGTGACCCGGCGGGATCGGAGAGACCGTTTATCATCTCCTCTTCACGCAGGTCAGTGAGGCTTAGAGCTGAAAACATGTCGGCGCACTTCAGCGCAACAGAGGAGTTTATTCTAAAGGATGATAACGGCATGTGTGATGATGGGCACAGAGAGCCTACACAGAGAACATGAGTGTGATCTTATGACGGAGAACGTCATAGGATTTAATCTAAAAACAGAGGGCAGCTGTAAAGAAGTTCGATGCAACAGGAATCAACAGTTTAAGATGTTCAAGGAGAGAATAAAACACTTAAGGTACAAAACCTGAAACAAATATATTAAAATCAATTGAATTAGCACATTTTCAGTTGTAGAGCTTGAAATGGGAGAAATGGCCATAAATCTAAAAACAAACAAACAAAAAAAAAATGCTGGCGGGTTCCAGTCACATCCTTCAACATATTCTAAATATCTTCATTCCTGATTTGTTTTCAGAACATTTTTTTTTTTTTGAAAAAAGCAACCTCCAACCTTGAGGTGAAGTTGGCCAAAATTTAAACTTGTGACAATTCTGAAAGCCGAAATGGGACATACTCTTATTTTCTGACTTCTGACCTTGACACAGCCTGAATGCTGACCCACATGAAAACCACAGTGCACGAGTTTGGTGTACATCAGTGCAACTGCAGAGGAGGACTAGCTTTTTTCTGTGAAATCACATACATTCTGATGTTTGACCCTAAGCACAACCTGGATGCAGATCCAGGTTAAGCAGACCGTCAAAGCTGGAGTAGCTAATTCCGGCCTTATGAAATCACCCCAAGACCTCACCTCACTGGCGCCTAGCGGCTGCCCCGGCCTTGGATGCGCTCTGCAGAGCGTGCCCAAATGCCAAGTCACATTTCGTTACCTTGTATATATAGGTGTAATGACAATAAAGTTGAATCTCAATCTCAATCTCTCAATCTCACCTCAGACCTCCTGATGTTTGACCCTGAACTTGACCGTGAGAACAATCTGGATGTAGACCCATCTGAGGATCACTGTGCGTGAGTTTGGTGAACTTTGGAGCAATTGCCTAGGAGTAGCAGTGATTTTTCTGAAATCACATAAGATATCAGATCTCCTGATAGTTGACCTTGAGCACAACCTGGATTGCAGACCCACCTGAGGATCACTGTGCACGAGTTTAGGAAACCTAGGAGGAATTGTCTAGGAGTAGCTATTCTCATGAAATGTGGAGGGATGGACGGACCCCGTGTCGTTGCGTTAGCTCCTTTCAGCTTTCTTGGAATGAGCTTAAAAACTGGAATCACTGCCTGAAAACAACCTAGAGGCCAAGGTCACCCATTTTCAAACTGGCCCAAGGGCTTGACCTAATAGAGCTTTGCTCCAAGTTTGGAGACCCTAGGCTTCTTCAGTCAAAAGCAGTCGTGTTGCAAATACACTACGACTACTCTAGAGAAAATAAACCAAGAAATTGTATTACTGAAGAATGTACTGCATTCTCCTGCATCTACTATAAAATCAATAAAATGTCACGTTAAGATAAATGGGAAACATTCATGAGCAATCTAAGTAAATTATTGGAGCCAGAAGTAAAACTTCAGATTAAATTACATTTGCAGTAAAAAAAAGTCCACATTCTTCTAAACTGGAATGCTATTTTACCACCAAGAGTTTCTGAAAAACAACTTTTCTTCAGGGTCTTTGTTTGACAGCTGCTGTCAGGCTCACAGCACTAGCAGACTGTTGAGTAAGAACGACACCAGAATCTAAATGAGAGAAGTGATATCTTAATTAGTCCCTCCGGGATTTCGTGATGTTGCGATCGCACCAATTCACGCAAAAATCAGCCAATCAGCGTAACTATTGCACGACCTTGCAACTTTGTCCAATCACCGCAACTTTCCCGCAATTTTGGCCAATCCTCGTCAACTTCCGCCAATTTCACCAATCAAATTTGTCTAACTGGCACTGAAACGCTCAGTGTAACCAATCAAATGCATCGTTGCACCGCGTTCACTTCCATGTTTACAGTGAGTAGTGAGTTTATAGTTTACAGCGAGTAACAGAACACATCTGCAAACAGAGTGTGTGATTTAAAAAAACCCACTCACCCATGAGGTTTTCAACACTGTCCCTTCCTCCGTCCCCCTCCTCCCCCCCAAGCCTGCCGGTGGACGCCTCGCCACGTCTCCGTCCTGACCGCGTGTGCGAAGCACTGGGTTTGTGTTGAAAAACACGCGCCTGCTCCAAAAGCACCCTGTCGCGGGAGCGCGTGTGAGAAGAGTCCACTACGTTCCACCAAGTGTTTGAACATCTTTAGAGGTAAAATCATTACTACATCTAGTCAGTGAGCTTTAAAACTGAATCTCCATTGTGGACAGACAAACGCACCCATCCATCCATCCCTCCTCCCGTTGTAAATGAAAGATGTGTGTGTGTGTGTGTGTGTGTGTGTGTGTGTGTGTGTGTGTGTGAAGCCCAACATGCAGCAGACAGGTAGGCATGGAAAAACAGAGAATATTCTCTGTATTTTTTTTAAAAACACAGACTCCAATAGCCAATACAGTGCAACAGAATAATTTATTTTTTCCTCTCCACTCGGTACTGAGTTATTGGGAACCATAGGGAGTTTTCAAATGAAGGTGCTGCTAATAATTTCCAAATCTATACTCTTTAACATGCATGAGTTTTTCTGCATAGCAGAAGTTTCTGCTTAATTTACAAATCACTATAATAGGAATTTTTTGACAATCCTGTGCTTTTCTTGTATTGTTATATAGAATATCACTGCAGTAAACTGGAAAAAAAGCATCTGCTTTAAAACTTGGAATTCTTCTCAAAACTTTTACTGCAGAAAACACTCTAAAAACATCGCAACTTTTCCCGCAACTTTTTAAAAAAGCTCCTGCGAATTCAGGCTTTTTGGCCTACAACAATCATTAAAATGTCCCGCAACATCCTGGAGGGACTGTCTTAATATGCTGCAGCAGAGCAGCCACGTCACAGAAATGTAATGTCTTCAGTCACCATCAATCTTGATTTAAATTTCAGTCACAATTTAGTGCATTTCTGGTACAGTAGGAAACATAAATAAAATAGCATTACTTTGACTTAAAAATTAACATTTTCAAAATGTTCTGACTGGACGTGATTAGCATAAAAGGTCAAGACGGAACTACTTTCTCTCAGGTTGAATTAAAACAGTTACAATAGTGAAACATCTTCAGGAATAACTTGAAAATATTTATTAAGGCCAAAGGTTAAATTGGAGTGGTGGCCTAGTGGTAGAGCATCCGCTCCACAGCCGGGGGGGTCATGGGTTCAAGCCCCAGCCGGGTCATACCAAAAACCATATAAAAATGGTACTTCCCGCCTTCTAGCTTGGTGCTCAGCATAATAGAAAAGGGGCAGGAGAAGTTGTTTGTGGCGGCGCCTTGCATGGCAGTGACCCCTCTGATTCTGGATGTGATTAACATTGTAGACAGGACAAATATAATTTCGTTCTACTGTACATGATTGGCTGTATGGATGGAATGACAAAGATGACTTCTTCTTCTTCAGCTTTAAAGCTTTACAAAGTAATGTTTATTTTTGTTAACAATGCGGATGCAACCATTTTGGACTAAATAGCTAATTTAATCATGCCTGGACAAAAACCTAACAAAACTGTATGTAACAGATGAACTTTTGAGGGGAAAAAAGCCAATATTAAACTGCCTCAAAGCTACATTCTACTGAGTTGGCAGCAGAGGGCAGTAACTTGCATTTCAAAGGAAGTTTGCTTCTTTAGATCTTTTAAATTCCTAGTTTTAAATCTTATTAAATACAACACATTTAAGCTGAATTGTGCTAACCAGCAAACCTTTTCCTGCCTGTTACTCAGAGATACACTGATCTCTTCGATGTTGTGACCTTCTCAAAGTCAGTTTTTCGTCCCGTGGACAAAGATACTCCAATGAAGTGCTCAAAGAAAATTTTACTTGCTCACCTCTGCACTGCAGGCTGTAAACTGTTCATGTGTCGCTGCAATGAGTTCACAGAGGTAAAGCAAAACTATTGCTGCAAAATGCAGTTAAAGCCAGAAAAGGCGTATTTCTTCAAGATGAGGAATTAAAAGCTAACTAATGTTCCGTTATTGATTTCCACAAAGTATTTAAATATTAATACTTCATACGCACAAGTTTTGCCTCTGCCACGAATAATCTTATTCATCAACCAAAGTGGTCATGTTTATTGTCATTTTTGTGTATTTACTGTTACTATATCTGTGGCTCCAGATTCATTTTTAGATGCCAAATGTCTCTTATGATGTTTGTTTAGTCAATTAGTCTGGAGTGTTATGAAGAGCTGCTCTTGTCCATGGGCGGGGGGGGGGGGGGCAAACAAATTTGTATTGAAACAAACAGTCATTTATAGATTTAAGTCAATCAAAAGCATTATTATGTTTAATGATAAAACAAGAAAAAGTCAAGTCACCCTCCTACATTGGTTTTGTTCAGTGGAGCAAGTGTGCTGAATTCAACACACTCCTGGTCATAACCGTTTAGTTCACAAGTCATACAGTTGTAGAGATGTTACAGGTTGCGTTACATCACAGCTAATTAGCCAAGTAACCTGAAAATTAGTGTTAGCAGTGCAAACCTTGATACTGAGGACAAGACGTGATAAATTTGATCAGAATTTTTAACTGGCAGAAATTCAGTACTGATGATTGTTCAATATCTGTTTGTCATGAAATCTAGTTAAAAGTTGCTTTAAACCTTCAAACATATAACAGTGTAACAGTTAATAGCAACTGCAATAACAATTCATACCCAAATTAACACGGTGGCTAAGAATTCTTTGCATTTGAACAAACTTTATCCAAATCCCACTGATGAAAAAATCATCCACAACTATCTAACAAGTTCGTTCCTACCTGTGCATGAGTCCTGTTGGGTTGCTGGCTGCTGTCTTTGTCCCCAAATGTTTTCCTGCAGCTATCCAGCCACTACAGGGTTGAGAGGACAAATGGGTGAGAAATAATTAAAAAAAAAACCCAAAACGTTAAAAGCATTAATGGAAAAGGAGAGCAAGTTTGTTAACAGAAGTTTTACAAAACCTTTTCACCCAGCGGATGTACGCATCTACATTTGTGGGTGTACACGATAAAAGCTGATCGAGGAGGAGATCTAATAAGAATGTTGTACTTAACATAGTAAAGAAGGCCTGTTCCAGAGTCGGGATAGCATCTAGCCCTCCAGGGAACATCACCGTCTCATTCAATTAGCGCCCCTGCATCCCAGAACCCTCTGCAATCACATCTCTGTCTTCCCCTCCCCCGTCCTGCCTGCTCCCACCCCTCACTGCTCCTTCTGCCTGGCCCTCTACAACTGATTTAGGAGTGCTGAGGGTTATTTTTATCCCTTCAGCAGGGTTTGGTAGGAGCGATGCAGACACTAGCGGCAGCTGAATCTACTCGTACCCAGCGCTGATTCAATGTGTGCTCTGCTGATGAGGTAGATCAGGCTTATCAGGCACACCATCAGTCATTTGTCTTTATGTTCTCCTGGCTTTCCATCGTGGAATCACAGAGAGACGAAGGGCACTTGACATGCTTCCTAAGCTCTTTTTTTTTTTTTTAAAGGAGATGCATCATTATAGCCTTTTCTCTTGCACAAACCCTCATACAGCAGCTGAAAATGTGATGCAACATGTTCTGACGGAAAGCTTCAAAGAGAATTGTAAAGAAGTCATTGTGGATTTTATAAAAGATACGTCAACCGCTTACAAGCTCTGCTGCTTCTCTCTTGGAATTGTAGGTGTCCAAGTGCTCCTGCAGCTCCAGCACACTAAACTTCAGAGTCTCCAACAGTCCACAAGAGACCAGCTACAGCAACAAGACAGGGCATCCATGTAAATTAAGCAATATCATCTAATAAATACAAAGTACATGACATGATATTTTTACAAAACATGAGAAAGCCCAAAATCCAGCACATGGAAGTGCAGGTTTATTAGGACTACTGAATAGCCTCACCGTCTCTGCATCCAGGAGCACAGTGGGACACTGTGACTGAGACGTCATGACTTCCAGGGAGCTGAGGAACTGATTACCCATTCGCTGGAGCCTTTCCCCGAGAAAGCGAACAGATGCATGTGTGATGGAGCCAAATTTCCTCTGAATATTCTACAGACAAGAATATCAAAAAATGAAAAAGGATTTTCTTGGAATAACAAGATGAAGCACAAAAGATGCACTCTGAAAAACAAACAACCAAACAAAAATGGAGTTACCTGAAAGAGTCTGGAGAACACGTGGAAAGTGTAAACAGCAGAGGACCCATCTGTGTCTGACAACATCTGGTTGACATGGCAACGCCAGGCATCTTCCTCACTGTCATAGGTAACAGGCTGGAATGCTGCCAGGATGGCAGAGAGGAAGGGCGAGGGGGGTGGAGAGGCCTGAATCTCCGAGAAGCCGTCTGCGTCACCTTCATCTTGACTGAAACACACACGGGGGCCAATGAGCTACAGTCCGACATGTCCTCCACCCCACCTCCCCTCAGCCCTCGCTGAAGGGCAAACGTAAACAACACACACGCTCCCCGCCACTTGCTGCAAGTAAACAACCTCACACTGCTGCGTCTCTGCCTCCCACACTGAAAATTGTGCTGCAGTATGCTCACAGCTCTAATCTGCTGCAAAGCTTTCACAACAGCATGAGCCCTTCGCATTTTAGCATCATGCAAACATCTCTCCCACATACAAACATACTCACAGGCCTGTGGGACCAAACAGCCTGAAGAAGCAGACGGAATATAAATATCTGAAGCCTGCGCTGCCAAGCGCTGTAGCAGATACGGTCTCTGTCCTCATCCTCACCCCAACTATCGCTTCTCTTCCCCCTTATGCTCTATCCACGTCTGCTGTGCTGCAACTGCTAGCAGCACTAGCGCACTGCACTCTCATCCCACTCAGGACTGCAGAGCTCTATACAAGCTCGACATCGGCACACACTGACACACACATCCAGCTAACAAAGCCAGCTCCGAGCCCACACTAGTAGAACAATGCTGGGTTGTTTTGTTTTTTTTTATCTTCCTCTCCCCCACTCACTTAAATGCTCAGACACCTACATTAAACTGGTTACTGTCCCACTGCTGTCACATGATCAGTCACGCTCCAAACCGCTCACACTGCTGCTGAACATGCATGTGTGTCTCAGCTACTTGTAGGAACTTGATTACACTGGTATACGTTGGTATGGGCGCCCATGTCTCTCAGTTTGTTCATCATCACTTCTTCATATCGCTTCACATGAGCTTAAATCTCAGACTTTATAACTGTCCTCTGGGCAAATTTGGCTCACCTTGAGGAATGGCTGTCAGAAGAGACGTGAAGCCAGCCAACACTGGACATCCTTCACAGTTTCAGTAAACCATGCCAGGAAAGAAATCACCCATCACATAGTGTAAAAAGCCCTTGCGTAACAGAAATAACAGTCACATCCACTTAAACATACATAAACCAGTCTTTACAAAACAAAAAAGTGAGGGGATCATGTTGGAAAGTGTAGCTTTTCTTAAATTCTTTGTATTCTTTGTCTTTTGGTAAATTAAACACAAACTACAAAAACACAAACACCATAAAATATAAAAAGCGCTATATCAATTTGCCACTTTTTCTAAGCAAAAAACATGTCCTTTTTATTCATATTTTTTAATTAATTTATTGGCACTTTAAAACCTCATCAATATGCAAGTATTTCTTTAGATAATTTGAGTTTCGGCAGCTCCTGACCTCCATACGACATTTACATGTACACTGAAACTGTTCCAGCTGCTACTGACAGTGCAGAAATATAATTTAGCCAAAATTATTTAATCTTGGTCCATATTACAATGTCCAAATGTTTACCAAAATCTTTGTCCAGTTTTTTGTTTTTTTTTTAATTATACATGGATGGGTAATTTACAACAATGACCATGTTTACGTGCACACGAATAAACCAGTCATGACTATATTTCTGGAGTTATCCAATTATTCAAGTGGCCATGTAAACAGAATAAGCAGATTAAGGCCATGTAACCGAGGATTATTAACTCAAATTGTTTACCCTCCAATAATCTGTTGATTTAGTGCATGTAAACACAACAAAATGGATTATTGCCATTCCCAGTTTATTCCCAGTAATCGGTTTATTGTGACCATGTAATCATAGTCACTGATGAGTTACAACTGTCACCCTCACCTGGACATTCCAGAGAAGTCTGCCTCCTCCTCCTCACAGCGGTCATCCAATTCCTTCAGGGCCCGAGTCACGTCCTCTTCCCACACAGAACCACAGGTGCTATCTGGATCCAGATCAGGCTCCGGTTTAGTCTCTGGTGCCACAGGCAGACAAGGAGGCAGTACAGTTTGGGGCTCTTCCTCACAAACAGACCCTGGTGGTGTGTCTATGGCCGGCGGGGGAGGGGGGGCTGGGTCAAGGTCCTCCTGAGGGTCTTGGATCTCTTGGGTTTCCTGAGGATCCTGAGAGTCCGGGAGGTCACACAGCTCTGAAGGATCGGCGGGCAGAGGTGGGGCACTGCAGAACCCTGTATCCTCGCTCACACTGCTGCTCAGCTCATCAGCGGCCGTCATGCTAATAGCGTCCGTCATGCTAACAGCGTCCTGTAACATGAAGCCAGAGGGGGTCGTTCAGGTGCAGCACAGCAAGCAATTCACCACAAAAAAAGATACCACACTTTACAAAAAACTACCAGATCCACCCCTCCACCCACCCCCCAAAAAACCCCGTCTGTTACGACTGAGCAACACATCAAGTTTTGAGGATTTATTGAGATATTTACTGTGAGAAATAGGATGGGTAATATCATATTTATAGAGTTAACTAACCACACAGTCTGACTATGCAGAGACTGAAAAAATCTGGGCTACCACAAATGAACATTCAAACTGAAAGCATGTAGAGCTCACATCTGGTCTGAGCAAACCTTCAAAGAGTGAGTGGGGCAGCCAAATAATTGCTTTGTTGTCTCAGACACATGAAAAACTAAATTAAGAAATTATACTCGTGGCAGATGTTAACAGACAGCCTGGACAGCCCACCTAAGTACTGTCTATATGTGTTGGAAATTAAAATATTTACCTTTGTGATTAAACTTACTTTTACAGGACAAAAATGTAAGGGTCTGAGCATGGGCTGTGCTCATGTTCTTGTTTTGTGCCATTATTTTTCTTATTCCAAGACTCTCGGGATGGGAGCTCAGCCCATATCCTCGCCTTGAGTTATTTTGTTTTTGTGTTTTCTTTCAACTATGTTTAGTATTCTTATTATTCCTGCCACAGCCCGTTTCTATTGAGTTTTCATGTTTATTATTATTATTGATGTTTGTTATCTGTGTCAGTCTGTGTCAGTTGTGGCGTCCTTACCCCCGTTTGCGTTATTGCACGCTTCTGCCTTATAGTGATTCATTCAGTCCTATGATCTTTTCATGCCTAAGTTTTCCACAAGTGATTTCTGTTCTGTCAAGTCGGTTTTGCATTTGTTTCCAGCTCATGCGCTGCACTCTGTGTTACTAAGTCTGCGAATTGTCAGTCTTGTGTTTAGGTCCTGAATTCCACCCCGAAGGGGCTCAACCTTGACAAAAAAGTTTAGTTACTTTTCTATATTAGTATAAAAGTGAATTTGGATGAGCAACAGACCAACTCAAAACATTACTGCACTATTTGTATTTTGTATACTTTATTAATCCCACAGGGAAATTCAGGGCATCCCCTGGATGGATGAGGCAGCCACGGTGCGGTGCCAATCCCTTGACCATTCACATATACATTCACACCTAGGGCCACTTTAGAGTCTCATATTAACCTAACTTGCATGTTTTTTGCCTGTGGGAGGAAACAGGAGTACCTGTGGTAAACCCACACAGACATGGGAAGAACATGCAAACTTCACACAGAAGGGGCACGGATGGTCAAGGGGTGGGATTGAACCCACGACCTTCTTACTGTGCTGCCACAGTGCTAACCACTGCTCCACCGAGCTGCCCAGTTTAGTTACATACTGTTGTAAAGAACACAAGGAGGTTTCTCTGAGGTGACCCATTATTTTACCAGTTTTTCATTAGCACACTAATATGCTACTTTTTGAGTGGAAATAAACCCTGTATATATATAAAAAATTCTATTCTGTTTTACAAATAGAGGTTAGAAGTTCAAGGTCACGAGTCATCATTCAGTTCACTTAACAAAAAAATATCAAGATATATGTATATTGTGTATCAAGACAGAATAATTATGTTGAGATATAAAATATGACCCACATCTACTCTCCCTTATTTCCCTGGATTTCCACTGATGCAGTTCATTACGATACAATTTGAGCCTTGTGGCCCTCCCCACCAGTTCCGTTTGTGTTTTGAAGTGGCACAGATAAGAACAGGGTTGGAATGACAAGATCATGCGAAAGTTATATAAAATAACACGAGAGCATGAGAGACCAAGGAGGACCGATTGCAATCAGGTGATAACAACAAGGAAGCGCCGGCTCTCCATCTGCATATGTGTACTGTAGTAACGTTTAAGTAGCACGTCATTTTTAATTCTGTGTAGTGTTTGCATGTTATGTCAAAGTTTTTATCTTCTCTGGCACAGTGGTGGAGGAGTAGACCTCAGAAAATAACAGATGATCCTTAAATTTTTTTGAATGAACAAAAAGTTATTAAACACAGTAGATGTCATGGGATTTCCTTGCTGACTGGATCTGTCATCCATCAAAAATAGACTCATTGCGCATTTTTAGCAATCTGGCAAGCTGGATTCATTCTGCAATGATCCTGACCAGGTGGGGAGTAGAACATTGACCAGAATGGGGACCATTTGCTGCAGGGACCAGATTGCAGCCATAATGGACTGCAACCAAAGTCAGTGGAAATCTGGGGTTATAGCACATCATTGCTTTAACTGCACACAAGGGACTATTGAGTCAGCAATTTTTATGATATTCAGCTTTGAGACTGCACTGGGTGTCACTTTAAAAGCCAACATTTATCTTACAAAAATAAAATAAAACCATCAATAAACAGGCACCAATGTCAACCTATCATTGAAATGCTGTTATAACCTGACGTCACTGCTGAATAGAACAATATACTACAGGAAGGGAGATAGAGGAGACGCCAAGTGTATGAATGAGATGATGACTGATTTATGACTGCCAACACATAACTCTACAAACCCAATAGGAAAATCTGCAATATATAGAAGCTATAGTGATAAACAGTGCAACGTGTCATGCGAGGCTATGATTTCTAACCAAACTAAAGTTTAATATATTCATAAACATCTAAGTAACTCAAAACAGTAACTACACAGATGTAAACCCCATATATGAAGAAGAGATATGACGCAGGGGATAGGACAGTGGGCTCTAATTAAGAGGACATTTTCTTGGCTGGGCTTTTTATTCAAATCTCTTCTAGTGCATTAAGAATGCAGAGCCTGGCAGACAGCCAGTACATCACAGAGACAGCAGCTATATTGCGGAAAGCTTTTAGAAGTGGTCACAGCCATCCAGGAGGGAATGACTAAGAGTATTGATGGTTTTATCTTGGGCTCATTACGCTAAGAGCTGAGGCTGCGATGGGGCAGATGACCTTGGGATGATATTTAAACCAGTGGAGCTTAGTTGAGTTCCTAGAAAGTTGCATTCAGGCTCATGGAAAGGTACAGTAGGAGCACCTGCTTGAAAAATCAGACCAGTAGACTGCACTTCTTAAAAAGGCAAGCACTTGTAGTGGTGGCGAAGTAGGCAAATGGGTACACTGATGGTTTCTTAAATTCAGTATTATTTTGCTTTGGGACAATCAACTTCACCATGGGTGGTCCTAAGCCCAGATAAAAATAAAGGATGACTGGGTGAGGGGTTAGCTAAACCTACCTGGAAAAATGTATTAGCTACAGAAACATCAGCAAGGAAACCAAAAGACACCTTAGCTCTGAGAGAGGAAGTGCTTTAGCAAGATCCATGACTCAGAGGGGTGACCATGATTGCTAGAGAGCTCCACCTCAAAAGAGTTAATAGGCTCAAGTAAGAAGTATGTTTATGTCAATAAATAACAAAGTTGGTATTTCAGTAAGTCTATAGGTGCGTTCCAAGTGTCCAGTAGTTCCCTGCGAAGTGGAGTCCATAGGGTATTTGGCCATGTTAACGGAGATTCCAAACAGTAGGAAGCAAAAGGTGGTCAGTTCCAGGGGAACTGAGCGAGGAAGAAGGGAACAGCCATTCAATACTTCATCGCAAGTTGACAAGAAGATTAGCCATAAGACATTGCACTTCAAATATGAGTGAAAAACTATTGTTGTTAATGTTCTGAACAAACTAAACTAACACTGGTTGTCATTTATATCAGAATCAGATTTATTGCCATTGTTCATGTAGTACACAAACTAGGAATTTGTCTCGGTGCAATGCTGCAACGTTAAACATGATAAAATAAAAGAAATAAACTATACATGCAATAAAGTGTAGAATAAGAGTGAGTAATACTGGTCAGCAGTTAAAATATATTAGCGAGCAGCAGATAATGTGGAGAACCATATAGTGCAGTTGGTAATGCAGGAAGAAAACAGTGATGATTGACATGAGTCTGGTTGAGCTGCTGTACATAGTGCACGAGAGTCAATAAGTCACTTAGTGTTCAGCAGTCTGATGGCAGAGGGAAAGAAGCTGTTCATGTGACGGGAGGTTTTAGTCTGGATGGACTGAAGTCTTCTACCTGAGGGGAGGGGGGCAAACAGTACGTGACCAGGGTGTGAGGGGTCGGCTATGATCCGGCCAGCACGCCTCCGGGTCCTGGAGATGTACAGATCCTGGAGAGATGGGAGCTTGCAGCCGATCACCTTCTCAGCAGTGCGCACGACGCGCTGCAGCCTTAGTCTGTCCCTGGCAGTGGCTCCTGCGTACCACACGGTTATGGAGGTGGTGAGGATGGACTCGATGATGGCTGTGTAGAACTGCACTAACATCTTGGTGGGTAGCTTGAGCTTCCTCAGCTGCCGCAGGAAGAACATCCTCTGCTGGGCCTTTTTGATGAGGGAGCTGATGGTCGGCTCCCACTTGAGGTCCCTGGTGATGGTGGTGCCTAGGAAGCGGAAGGAATCAGCAGTGGTGATGGGAGAGCCTGTGAGGGTGAGGGGGGGCAGAGGGGTTGTGACTTTCCTGAAGTCCACAATCATCTCCACTGTCTTCAGATCGTTCAGCTGCAGGTTGTTGTTGTTGCACCAGGACGCCAGCTGGGCCACCTCTCTCCTGTAGGCGGACTCGTCGCCGTTGGAGATGAGCCCGATGAGGGTGGTGTCGTCCGCAAACTTGATCAACTTGACAGACTGGTGGCTGGAGGTGCAGGAGTTGGTATAAAGGGAGAAGAGTAGGGGGGAAAGTACACAGCCCTGGGGTGATCCGGTGCTGATGCTAGCAGAGTCTGAGACAGTCTTTCCCAGCCGCACATGCTGCCTCTGGTCCGTCAGGAAGTCGGTGAGCCACCTGCAGAGGGAGTCAGGCACGTTGAGCAGGGACAGCTTGTCCCGGAGCAGAGCAGGGCGGATGGTGTTGAATGCAGAGCTGAAGTCCACAAACAGGATCCTGGCGTAGGTTCCCGGGGAGTCCAGGTGCTGCAGGATGGAGTGGAGGGCCAGGTTGACTGCGTCGTCTACAGACCTGTTGGCTCGGTAGGCAAACTGCAGCGGGTCCAGGAGAGGGGTGGTGATGGACTTGAGGTGGGGCAGGACCAGGTGCTCAAAGGACTTCATGACTACAGAGGTGAGAGCTACAGGTCTGTAGTCATTAAGTCCAGTGATCCGTGGCTTCTTGGGGACAGGGATGATGGTGGAGGATTTGAGGCAGAGCGGCATGTGGCATAGTTATATTAATCAAGTTATATTAATAAAATTATATTAGTATTCATATCATATTTAAGTAGAATATTAAGTCCACAGTAGTATCAGCATGTGTCCATAGTTACCGTGGTAATGTGCGGAGGAAGAGAGGTGACTGTGCAGGACTTATCGACATGACCCTTGGGCTATGGATGAACCCATCAGAATTTGGACGTGATCCGGCTTAGAATGTGGATTCTGGATCAATTTTTCACTTTCATTAACATTGCAAGATAGGTTCTTGGCAGAGGCATGTGCTCTCAGATCACCTCCAAAATTTAATGGGTTCACCCGTAGCTCAAGGGCCACCTCTAGTGAATATTTCATCAAATATCCGCCCAGTATTTTTTGCGTAGTAGTTTTTCAGTAGTTGCATAGTCCTGCTAACAAACAGACAAACAAAAACAAAAGAGAGTGGAAGTAGTGGGATAAGCTGCAACTAAACTTTCAAAATAAGCGTGAGTTGTGAAATAATAAATTCACAGTAACACTCTCCCAAATGAAAAAAATGAAAAGCATACTATACTTGTGGTGATGATTAGTATACCTAAGTTACCAATCAAAGTAAGGCTGGGCAATACGACCTTAAACCAGCATTACGGTTAACTGACTCTTTCATGTCAGTTTATTTTGTTTTCCCCCTACTTACTGACAAAGCTCATGATTAAGCAATATTATACAAGAGTGTTGTATCATATCACTGTGGTGCGCAAATGAGCATAGTAAAGAACAGACCTATTGTCATTTCACACACAAAATAAACATTGTCCAGTGTTTACAACGCATACCTCTTGAGGGTTTGTGGGTCACGTCACGTGCATGGTGGCTAATTAGTTTGTTGGCTGCATTGGGGGGAGGCCTTTACACACCCATGATTGTGTTACCACCACAGAGTGATTATGAGTCTCTTATCGGGATCTTAAATACAACCTTAGCTTGTCCATTCCCTCTGTAAAATGGTCGAGATGACGCAGATAGTCATCAGAGGCTAACAGCGACTTAGCTTCTGCTCCTTTTAAGCCCAGTTCATGATGGCACAAATGCCTTAGTATGCAAGTGAGTGCACTGGATGCATTCATACACAAACCCTACGCAGAGGGTGAGCGCTCACCGAGCATGCGCAGCCCCCAAAAAGTGTATGCACATACAAGTACGCAAGTGGTTGTACTGAGCTGCACATGCGCCAGAAAACCACCAATCGACCAAAACTCAGAGAACATATGTTCGTCTTTTTGCCTGTCTGTTTTCTTCCTCTGCCGCTAACAATAACAACAGCAAAAGCTCCTGTTCGTCTTGATCGTCATCGTATTCACATACCTCCGCCATTTAAAACGTCCACCACCACGCTCTTGTGTTTGGATTGCGACTGTTCAAATCAGTTTGGTGGCTCTTGGCTGCCACCAACAGTGTGGACATGTGAACTGCAAATTATATTCAATGTGTATGCGTGAAACGCGGCCACTGAGTGGCAGTTGCAGTGCCTCAAAAACTACTCTGAATAGTGCTGTGTACGTGAGCACAGTCTACAAAATGCATGCATTTTCCCCTTGCAGCGACTCTGAAAAGATCTTTAGCATTAATATCTGTGCACCTCGCTTGCTTTTTCTTGGCATCTTCAGATGGCATAAAGAGTCAATCATCACATACTGTATAGATGGAGACCGTGTTTGTTTTTGTTACAAGCCGTCTAACTGTTCTGCCTGTGTTCTACTGCATCTGAATGGTGCTGACGTGAGCTGCTTCTGGAGTTATGTGCCCTGACCTGTAACTCCGCGGGCACGTCCTAAAGGAACAGTATATGAAAAGTACTTGCATAAACGCACACAACAGGAAGAGGGGGAAAAAAAACAAAAAAAAAAAACAACATGAGCAAGATTATGGTGGTTCCACAACCTGAACATCGGTTCTGGTTTTATTTCGGTTAATCACCCAGCCCTGCATCAAAGTATAGCAAATGTGTGAAAACATCATTCATGTATTCAAAAGTAACACATGAGAATTAAAACAAATTTCCATGCTGTAAATGTTAATGGGAATCAGCAGAATTATAGATTATACTCACCATTGTTAGTAAAAGTGAGCACAAGAAAGGCTATGGCATGTTAATATGGTAGTAAATAAAGTAATGCAATTAATAAAATTAATAGAAATGTGAACATTAACACACCACTTGTATACTCACACATGCTTCTGCCGAGGATTAAGGAGCTGATGTCTCTTTCACACGTTTTAAATGGAGTATTTAGTTGGAATGGGTCAGTTGCTGTGTTATTGGAGGTGAGCAGTAACAGCTGACCTGAGGTGAGTTTTTAATTTTCATCTATCCCCAAATCACATAATCAAGCCCCACCATTAAGGCGCAAGAGCTAAAAAGCTAAAGCCTTCAGTACCCACACACAGAGCAAAGAAACAAAGCAAGCAGTCGTAGGAGGAGTCAAAAGCAGTAAAAAAGCAGCACAGGCAAGAGTCTTAACCCGACAGCAGGCAGACAGTTACAGAACCAGCACTTTCACCCCATCCAAAACTCCCTGAAGGTAGCTGACCATCTGACTAGGTGACAGACGAGCAGAGAAGTACAGCAAAAGCAGATAAAAGTTGAACACAAAGAAAAAGGCAAGCTAAAAAGCACCCGAGCACCACAGTTTATTGCCGCTCCCGATTGATCGCACCTCAGGTAACTGACTGCTGGTGCTGTCTGAGCGGGCCATCTCCAAAGAGGGGCTATCCAGCCGAGGGAGGGAGGACACGGAGGGCATAGTAGGCAGGACTGTCGCCTCCTCGGTCATGGCGCTACTCGATGATTCCTGAGACTGCTGCAAAGAGTCCACATGGTTGGATGCAGTGTCATCTGTAGCAGAGTCACTATTGAGCTGAAAGAAGAGAATAAATAGTTGGGTTTCTGGTAAGAACAAATACAGATTTACACCATCTAGTTTTTGTATACAAGGGACTAAAGCTTGTTTAGGGTGGTTCATAGAAGCAATGTGATGGGGAAGCAGGGGTGCTACAGCAACTACAGCATGTGAACATCTACAGATAAGTAAAAAAATCATGTTTGTTAGAAACTGCTATCTTGTGTTCAACGGGGGTATTAGGTTTGCTTTTATCATTCATATTCTGAGCCTTGACACAACCAAGTATGACAAGAACTCTTCTGAATACGTTGCTTAACACTTAAGTATTTTTCAGTGTACAGGTGTAGCTCAGTAAATTAGAATGTCATCGAAAAGTTGATTTATTTCAATAATTCAATTCAGAAAGTGAAACATATATAGATTCATTATACACTGAGTGATACATTTCAAGTGTTTATTTCTTTTAATTTTGATGTTTATGGCTTATGGCTCATGAAAACCCCAAATTCAGTTTCTCAAAAAATTAGAATATTACATAAAATTAATAAAAAAAATTGATTTTTAATAGAAATATTGGCCAACTGAAAAGTATGTTCATGTACACACTCAGTACTTGGTCAGGGCTCCTTTTGCATAATTACTGCATCAATGCAGCATGGCATGGAGGCGATCAGCCTGTTACTGCTGAGGTGTTATGGAAGCCCAGGTTGCGTTAATAGCGGCCTTCAGCTCGTCTGCATTATTGGGTCTGGTGTCTCTCATCTTCCTCTTGACAATACACCATAGATTCTCTATGGGATTTAGGTCAGGAGAGTTTGCTGGCTAATCAAGCACAGCGATACCATGGTCATTAAACCAGGTATTTGTACTTTTGACAGTGTGGGCAGGTGCCATGTCCTGCTGGAAAATAAAATCAGCTTCTCCATAAAGCTTGTCAGCAGAGGGAAGCATGAAGTGCTGTAAAATTTCCTGTTAGATGGCTGCACTGACATTGGACTTGATTAAACACAGTAGAAAAACACCAGCAGATGGCATGGCTGCACATATCATCATTGACTGTGGAAACTTCACACTGGACCTCAAGCAGCTTGGATTCTGTGCCTGTTCACTCTTCCTCCAAACTCTGCGACCTTGATTTCCAAGTGACAGGACTTGGCACCTGATTTGGGGAGCCATGTCATCTGCTGGTGTTAGTCCACTGTGTTTTATCAAGTCCAGAGTCAATGCAGCTGTCTACCAGGACATGTTAGAGCACTTCATGCTTCCCTCTGCTGATAAGGTTTATGGAGATGCTGATTTCATTTTCCAGCAGGACTTAGCACCTGCCCACACTGCTGCCAAAAGTACCAAAGCCTGGTTTAATGACCATGGTATCACCATATTTTACTGGCCAGCAAACTCTCCTGACCAAAACCCCATACAGAATCTATGAAGTATCGTCAACAGGGAGGTGAGAGACACCAAACCCAACAATGCAGATGAGCTGAAGGCCACCATCAAAGCAACCTTTGCCTTCATAACACCTCAGCAGTAACACAGGCTGATCACCTTCATGCCATGCCACAGTGATGCAGTGTTCATTCATGCAAAAGAAGCCCTGACCAAGTATTGAGTGTGTGCATGGAAATACTTTTAGTCGGTCAACATTTCTATTAAAAAAAAAATCAATTTTTAAAAATTGATCTTATGTATTATTCTAATTTTTTGAGAAACTGATTTTTGGATTTTCATGAGCTGCAAGCCATAACCATCAAAATTAAAAGAAATAAACACTTGAAATATATCACTCTGTCTGTAATGAATCTATATAAAATATGAGTTTCATTTTATGAATTGAATTACTGAAATAAATAAATTTTTTGATGATATTCTAATTTAGTGAGATGCACTTAGTGAGATGTTTTTCCTGCTCCACATGCTGCATATGATTAAATCCTCCCATCTTTGCAGCAAAATAAAAGAATTGGTGGTTGCAGTTTTATCATTGGTGCATAAATCTGACTTTCCTATGACCACATTCACCGTATATGGTTGAGTGTGCAGGTTGTGTGCATGGTTGCCTCACAAAAAAACCTAGATTACTTTTAAGAAGTATGCAAGACATTATACAATTTTAAGAGAAAATATGGACAAAATGTCATCATTTACACAGCACCCAATACTTGAACCCACACCTGTTTCTGCCTGTAAGTCAGTGTATACAAATGCTGCAGTCCCCCTTCAGTCACTAGAGGGCCTTCAAGCCACACACTCCTGATCAATTTTGCACCCAAAGGACTTTGGATGGACTTTGATTTAATTTTCACCAGACGTAGCCCTTGGGCTACAGATGAAGCCATTAGATTTTTGAGGTGATCTGGGTCAGGATGCAGATTTTGGCTAACTCTTCCACTATTTAGTTTCAACATTGTGAGCTAGGGCCTTTGACAGAGGCATGTGCTCTCCGAGTGCCTCTATTTTTTAAAATTATATGTAATGCTGCCCCCCCCCAATTTGGGTTTGAACTCCCCATTACAAAAATAGGGAAACTCCAGACACAATCTTGCATAAAGTGTCCAAAATGCTAAAAACGGCCCTGCTTGAAACGTAATGGTACTACTCAGTAAGATGTTTCTGGTGTACAGACCTTTAACTATAATGCATCAACTCATGTAATTATTATTAGCCATACAAGAGGTTCATTTGCTGCTATTTAAAGGGTACCTGTAATGAATTTTAATCAAAAGCTATTTCAAAGGATCAAATATGATACT
The DNA here is from genome assembly GCA_020510985.1 of Pholidichthys leucotaenia. NCBI lineage: Eukaryota > Metazoa > Chordata > Actinopteri > Cichliformes > Pholidichthyidae > Pholidichthys > Pholidichthys leucotaenia. Next base: position 48,870,774 of record CM035839.1, read on the forward strand.
AGTGGTTCCGTCCAGTAATTTTGGTCATGATTCCTTCTCAGATATGCACAAGTTTCAAGTCCCTGCTCTCTCAGTCAGTCATGGTCAGAGACATCTTGTCTTCTCCATGGCCAGTCTCAGCACGGTAGTCACACACAGTCGTTGCTTTGTGCGACTGAGTGGGCCGCAGTATAGCAGTCTACAAAGTTTTAACAACCATGTACAAGCAAATCTACCCGCATATAATTTAATGAAATATCAAGATTTATTCAACGTGTTCTGAAGTTACTTGACTGGGAACTTGCCTGTTTGTCAAGTCCCCTTCAGCTGCCGGTCCCCAGAGGTAACTCCGGTTCATGACATCAATGAAAGCCATTTCCAAGGACAGTTTGTGCAGTATACACTCACCGGCCACTTTATTAGGTACACCTGTCCAACTGCTCGTTAACACTTAATTTCTAATCAGCCAATCACATGGCGGCAACTCAGTGCATTTAGGCATGTAGACATGGTCAAGACAATCTCCTGCAGTTCAAACCGAGCATCAGTATGGGGAAGAAAGGTGATTTGAGTGACTTTGAACGTGGCATGGTTGTTGGTGCCAGAAGGGCTGGTCTGAGTATTTCAGAAACTGCTGATCTACTGGGATTTTCACGCACAACCATCTCTAGGGTTTACAGAGAATGGTCCGAAAAAGAAAAAATATCCAGTGAGCGGCAGTTCTGTGGGCGGAAATGCCTTGTTGATGCCAGAGGTCAGAGGAGAATGGCCAGACTGGTTCGAGCTGATAGAAAGGCAACAGTGACTCAAATAACCACCCGTTACAACCAAGGTAGGCAGAAGAGCATCTCTGAACGCACAGTACATCGAACTTTCAGGCAGATGGGCTACAGCAGCAGAAGACCACGCCGGGTGCCACTCCTTTCAGCTAAGAACAGGAAACTGAGGCTACAATTTGCACAAGCTCATCGAAATTGGACAATAGAAGATTGGAAAAACGTTGCCTGGTCTGATGAGTCTCGATTTCTGCTGCGACATTCGGATGGTAGGGTCAGAATTTGGCGTCAACAACATGAAAGCATGGATCCATCCTGCCTTGTATCAATGGTTCAGGCTGGTGGTGGTGGTGTAATGGTGTGGGGAATATTTTCTTGGCACTCTTTGGGCCCCTTGGTACCAATTGAGCATCGTTGCAACGCTACAGCCTACCTGAGTATTGTTGCTGACCATGTCCATCCCTTTATGACCACAATGTACCCAACTTCTGATGGCTACTTTCAGCAGGATAATGCGCCATGTCATAAAGCTGGAATCATCTCAGACTGGTTTCTTGAACATGACAATGAGTTCACTGTACTCAAATGGCCTCCACAGTCACCAGATCTCAATCCAATAGAGCATCTTTGGGATGTGGTGGAACGGGAGATTCGCATCATGGATGTGCAGCCGACAAATCTGCGCCAACTGTGTGATGCCATCATGTCAATATGGACCAAACTCTCTGAGGAATGCTTCCAGCACCTTGTTGAATCTATGCCACGAAGAATTGAGGCAGTTCTGAAGGCAAAAGGGGGTCCAACCCGTTACTAGCATGGTGTACCTAATAAAGTGGCCGGTGAGTGTATATCCGTAAAGATTTTGCGCTGTTTTCAATTTGGAGCTCGACCCACTGAGCATCTGCTGAACGCGTTTACTCGTCCGTGGTAAACACGTTACACTTCCACGGTAAAGCCGGAATCAACAAGTGTACGTCACTTCTGGCCGGCGATGGCTGATCCCCTTTGTTTTGACCGAGCGGTTTTCATGGGATAAAATTATTTAGTATAGTGACTCTAGGGGGTTATTTTTACTGAATAAACACATTTTTGGTTCATAAGTAATACCTAAAGCAGGATTAATGTTGCTATAATGAGTAAATGGTCATTTGAATTTGTTATTTCCTGAAAAACTAACATCTAAAATGTAAACCTTACTCAGGCAGGCATACACATCCAGATTAAAAATGACAAACTTGCATCAAGCACTAGCTTATTTTTACTCTTTCTACATCCAGCAGAGCTTGTTTAGTCATTTTAGTTCTGTATTCATTTAATTCTGCACCATGCTAATGTCAACAGTGACAAGTACATCTTAAAAACATGTTACTTCCTTCAAAAACCCAGGTGGAACACACATGTTGCATGCTTATTGTTCTATCTTAGAACACAAGATAACTACAATCTCTTGGGTGGGGGGTAAATTTCCACTAAAGCCAAAAGCTCATTCTCTCACCGTGCACTACCAAGACAGAAAGGAGCAGAAGAAGAAAAGGGGGAAGAGCTTGATTAGACTGATGTAAAGAATTTATATTAACAGCATGAGCAGCAGTGCTGCATTTTGCAAAGCCAAAAATGAAACTATAATAAAGGCATTAGAGACAAAGCCAAACTTTTGAAAGTGCAGAAAAACATGCTGAACTCCAGGATCGTTAACTAGGTAAAAATATGTATTTCTATTCTGTCGTCACTGATCGATATAGTCAGTATGAATTAAACTAATTCAGATTTTATTTACTTATACACAGAAAATATGAGAAAGAAAGAATAATAGCACTAATCTAGAGGCTAGATCTGAAGGGGGAATCCACCACCAGCGAAGAAGCAAGCATGTAGCCTGTCACCGGCAGCAGGTCCAGCTCAGTACTGCACACAAACACACACACCATGCCAGCGAGGCTGTGCAGGGAGCATGGTGGGTGGGTGGGGGACCCTTATTAAAGTGAAACTTACAAGGCCAGAGCGGGTGAGAATCTGGCTAGCGCTCAGTACCTCCTCCTCAGACGATTCGTCCGTGTCCTCGTGGTTTGTGAGGTTGAGGCTTGGCGTGCTGCCCATGCACTGGCACTCCTGCAAAGACGGTGTGTCCCCTTTGTCCATGCTCTCCAGGGACCGACGCCGCACTCCCCAATTGAAGTTGTCCATGCTCTCCCCCTGCAGGAAATCGGCGGCAGTCAGACACAGCGTACACAAATAGTTATGACTGCAGTAGATGTCACAAAACAGGTAAACAGAGCGCATGAAAATAAAAAAAAACTTCCACAGCTTCGCAAACAATAACATAAGGTTAAAGTGACTCGTGCTTGAGTGGGAGGCATGATCTTTATGGGATGCAATGAATGTCTAAAACTACAAAATATAAGGTTCACGACCACAGGAGAAGAGTACTACAGCATTTCATTTGATGACAACACAGAGAAACACCAGGGCACTGCAAGCAACTGACTTATGACTTTGTAGCTTTGTGACCCACAGACTTACCTGCAACTCCTTGTGGCAAAAGAAGAGAAGGAACACACACGTTAGCAGACTTCAGACGGTTAGAAAACACTCAAATTGGACAAACAAAACATGAACATACTGTACTGTATGTGCTAAATAAACACCTAGAACACGGGTGTCAATATCAAGGCTCGGGTGCCATGTGGGGCCCTCCAGAATGTTTTGTCAAAGCCGATAATAAATTTGTGACATTTTCCCTCCATCTTGTAAATTTCCAATATTTTCCTCATCTCATAAATTTGTGACTTTTAACACCCAGTTAACAAAAATGTGTGACTTTTCCCCGGTCTCATAAATTTAACACTCCTGATCTAGGAGATGGTTGAGAAGAATGAAGACGAACACTAAACAGCAAAGGTTCATAAATTATGTGTATAGTTGTCTGAAATAAAAATTCAACTCTGGTTCCAGTGAGGCTATTGCCTGATGTTTATTGAGCCTGATACCCCTTTGACCACTAATTTTACCTCCAATAGATTATTTTAATGAAATTTGACTCTTCAGTTTTTATTCATGGACAAGTTGAACAAAAATTCTCACCTCGGCATCCTCCAACTCCACATCTAAGAAGTCGAAGTCCTTAAAGACACCAAACTGCTGCTCACTGCCCGTATCCTCTCCCTGCACCTCCTCCTCCCTGACCACCTCCTCCACCGTGGGTATGAGGCTGGTCTGCTGGTCCGCAGAGTCCAGGTCCTCATTGGATGAGAACACCACCTGGACAGCGGAAAAGAGAGAAATGGATATGTCCATCCATCTTCTGCCGCTTATGTGTCTGATTAAATCCAACAAAACCATTTTAAAAAAACCCACCCCAAAACAAACTCCACCTAAAACTGACAAACACAAAGACAGTGACAGAGTTTACAGAGACCTTATCTGAGGCCTTAGAGTAGGAGAGGAGTCTTACAGATGGATTTTTGGGGATTCCAGATTCTGGACCGCATAAAGACAGGACATTCATCAGCCTCTCTCTGGTTCTTCTCTGTAACAATATATAGAAAAAGTGGGAAAATGTAGACCAGCAAAAATTTATTTGTGATGATTTTTATTGCACAACACCAGTGTGAAAGAATATAAAATGAAATAAAAACATATGTAAATCAATGTTATGTTATTTGATTAAAGAGCATTAAAGCAACAAAGCAATGAAGCACAGCTGAAGTTCCTCTGTGAGCTACAGACTGTAGATTAGTTAGGCCTGTGTTGGCCTTTTTTGTCTTTTTGAAGAGGTACCTGAGAGAGTTGAGGCCTCTTCCAGCTTACTTGCACCAGACCGTTGGAGTTGGACCCAGATGACGTTGAAGAGGTACTTCTGGTGACAGCGATCACCTGAGGTTTTCCATTCCGGCCAGCTGCAGTGCGCTGATCGCCATATTTATGCCCTATTATTGGTGTCTATAAAGTCAAATAGGCACAATCAGCAATATATTACAATTTTTCTTGAATTCAAGAAGAGGGTACTGAGGAAGGAACTGGTACTGACCTCTGAGATATCAAAGTGGAAGTCCAGAGTCTTGCCTGGCAGCTCCTTGGAAGAGTTGTTGAAGATGCGAGTGAAAGCAATTTCTGGAGAGCCACAGGACTCTGAGCTGTAAGAGCGCTGCACGTCGTCTGGAACGACTAGGCTAGCTGAACGAGATACCACCAACTTCAGAATGCTTTGGGCCTCTTTCCAGTGTGGGCTCTGCAAAACGGATACCAAGCTATGTAGGAGTTCCAGAAGAATTTGTGAATGTGGAATGACATAAGTTTCCCTTAGAAAGTCGAACCATCTCCGACCCACACCAGCTCTAGACTCAATCTCTGAAGCCATCTGTATTCTCTATGGCCTACATTAATGTCTGAGGCCCTTAAAAGGAGCCCAAACAAATACGAGTCACAGCTCACTCCAGTGGACTGACACACTGCACTGGACACACAAATATAATGCATTCTTCAAAAGGCAACACTGACAGGGAGCCTGTACAGCTGGACCTGTTTAAGGCAGCAATGCTATGCGAGAGCACTAGTTCAGGGCTGAAAAAAAGATTTTAATAAAGTGCTGTAATGGCATCAAAACATTAATTCCTTAGTAAAGATTGTAAAGAGACACAGCTAAAGGTGTCTTTAGACTAAACAATTATATGGATTGCCTGCTGTATCTGAGAAAAACACAGACAGTAGCAAAATGCAACCTCACCAACCACCACCAAAGATCTCATGCCCCACTTGGCGACAGAGAACACTGGGTCCTGCTAACCTCTGGAGACCTCGGAAACACAGTATAAGTTCCAGTCACAAAGCTACTTTCCTGACAAGGCTGCACCCACAGTGCACAATGGAACCAAAGAACAGGCAACAGAGTCTCTCCACAAAGCTAATCACTTACATGTGGCAGAAGAGAAGCCACTCATATATATAAACTTGCTGTCCGATTAAGCACTTTCTAAATAAAGAGCTCACATTTACCAGACTGATTCTATTAACTAATAAAAAAGTAGTCATGTAATAAGACAAAGGAAATTTATTTATACCATGATCTACACAGCAATTCAATGCTTTTCCTTTAATAAATTACAGATATAAATGCTGAAATCTAAAAACAGTATTACATAAAAAAAATTGTTGAAGATCCAACACAGAAATGCATCATGAATTGTTTTGCATTCGAATCATTAAAAGCTGAACTGTAATTGAACTGAATGACGAGTTACCTCTAGTATAGATGTGACCCAAGTCTGTATTTTATAAGGTTAAACCTCACAAAAACACAAATTTTCACAATATGGGGCCTTTAAAATGATCTACCTGATGGTAGAAGCTCAAACGTTCTCTGCAGTGGGTGCACAGAATAGTCAAGAATGGCATAAACCTTCTTTATAAAGACTCAGAGGATCAGAAAAGTGAGCCGCTCCAACAAGTTAAAATCTATTCCCATTTGGCAGATTAAGGTTCCCAGACCATGCCAGAATAAAAATAAGGAATATGGTCACAGATGGGATAGACATCCTTTAAGAGTTATAAGAATGATAAACATTCCTGTGGTCCAAGACTGCCTTGTTATTAAACATGAGCTGCACAGACCTGGATTTGATGCAAGTTCTATAACACCATCTAGTACTGTTCACACTTTGATAAGTAATTTTACAGACGACTGCACTCTGAAGTTTGGTGAAAGCTCACCTGAACATATTTGCCAATAACCTTCATGATCTCGAGGTTGAACTGTTTGACAGGGGCAGCTGACAGGTCAATATGACTCAGCAAGCTGTAGATGATCTGCAACAAGGACTGCTGCATGCCAGGAAGGCCTTTCTCCAGCAGCTGAAAGAGAGACACAGATAGACTGAAGATCAGTGGTGATGTTTCACAAATTCTCACTTTGTCTCCAATATGTGGTGGTCATTTCAGATACCTCAGCTAAGTACGTGACCAAGTTCAGGGTTCTTTCAGCAAAGGCATCGTGGATATATCGGCAGACAACGTTGATCCAGTTGGTGCAGTCGCGAGAATAGCTGTGTGTGCTGTACAGGCTCATCATGTGGGCCAGGTTGGACAGTGTGGCCGACTTCTCGTCTGCACACATCTTGGCTATCTTATCAGCTGTCTCTTTACAGAAGGGAGTGGGGCTGTCAAAGTGCTGGATGAGGTGGGGCAGGAGGCAAAGGATGTTCAAAGGAAAACCTACAGAAAAATCCAAAGAAGAAAAGGAAATAAAACACCAAAACTAATCAAATGCTCACATTTTTCCCTTTTTTAATATAAACCTATAAAGAAAGCGCAGTTATCAGTACCTGCAACTTGTGTAGGATCTACGAGGGTCTGTCTGGAGACACTGATGAGTTTGCTGAGCAGGTGGATGGTGAGCTCCTGAGTAGAAGCAGACGTGAAGCCCTTCAGGAAGAGCTGCAGCAGGCCAGGGAAGTTGAACCACTTCAGCTTGTCCTGGACCATCTCCAGACGTTCCCTGCTCTCTGCGCGGTCCAGAGGCAGCTGGCCCAGTAGCTTGTTTAGCAGCCGAAGGGCCAGGAGGTACTCAAACTCATAGTCAGACTCCAGCAACGAGACAGCAATCCAGAACACGGTGGCCATCAGGTTTGAAGGGTCCACAGGAGGGACCGCTTCCCCTCCTGGACTGGCCCCCCTGCCTAGCGATGATAAGCTCCGCGTTCGAGCCAGGTTTCCGTGGCTACCACCAAGTCGGTCTGCCACATCCAGGGTGTTGCTCCTGCGCCTGTCGACTTTGCGTTCACCCATCATCAGGTTGGCACGAAGGGAGTTGCTGCGAGTGTGGACATAATGTAACAGTCCACCGGTGTTCAGATTCAACTGACCGGTGCTCTTCCTGTTGGCGGCAAACTTCAGCCCCAACAGGTGATCCTGGGTGGAGGTCCTGCAAGCAAAATTAAAAAAAAAAAAGTTTATATTATGTATCAGTATATTGCTTTGAGTAAGTAGCAGTAAAATAAAGAGGCGACCACTGTGAGAACTTACTGTGCTAAGGCAGCCAGGAGATCATAGTTTTTAACTGTGTCAGCTAACGTGTCGATGCCCGACTCCAGAGTCAAGAGGAGCTCAATGACGAAGCCCTATGGCAAAAAACAAGCAAGGTCAGCTTGTCAGAAATAAAGTCATTAGTGAGCTACATCCTCTTAGAGCTATAAAGCATTTTTTCCTTCTGAAATATGTCCAACAGATACAAGAGTGAGTCATCTTCAACCTGGCAAATGTTTATTCCTGAACCTGTTACACTATAGATGTTAAGTAGGGAACAAAAGGTCAGGACTCAAATTAATCAGCTTTTCCAGTCTGCTCCAATGTTCCTTACTTAAGATGTGTTAAAATAAGCTTTTAGTGTTTATCTTATTGCAATATACAGAAAATTTTCTGCAGCAAACAGACTGAGCTCTACAGAGAAAACAATGGTTATGCAAAATACACTATGCAACTGCAGACATGCAGTTTTCCAAGTTTTAGACAGTCTCTCCAGGATTTTGCAGGCTGTTTTTTTTATGATTGTTGCAGCCCAAAAAGCCTGAATGTGTGATAGGTTTTCTAAAGAGGTGTGAAAAAAGCTGCAGTTTTTAGAGATTTTTTTTGGAACTGAAAGTTGTGCGACGAGGTACAAATTTTAAAGCAGCTGCTTTTTCCCCCATAGTTTACTGTGATGCTACACCATAACACTGTGTACAACCATACACAGTGTACGCTGTATAATGCTGTACACAGTGCACGCTGTGCAACCATACAATGACAATAAAGCCCATTCTTATCCTAAGAAAAGCACAGGATTTTCAAAAATTTCCTATTAAACAGTAATTTATTTATAAATTAAGCAGAAACTTCTGCTATACAAACAAGAGCACTGTGAGGCGAGTGCAATATCCCCTGGCTCTGTTTTCTTTGAAGATCCCAATACTTACTGACAGAGAGCAATTTTCAACTTTTCAATATAATTACTGTGGCAGAACCAAATTATGATAAACCCATCATTCACGAATATACAACAAAGTATACAACCCATAGTTTTAGGGTAGGATCCCGAAGTGAGTTGGTGTAGCAAGTATTGTGACCCCACAGAGCTTTACATGTTCTATAGTAAGAGAGCATAGGAAGTGTCAATCTTGACCTTTGGATCCCAAACCTGTAGTCAGAGGTCATGGTCTCAGAGTGAACCTGTGTATCAGTTTGATGACCCTAGCTTTCTTTGCTGTTGAGACACAGCGGAGAAAAGTATTGAACACGTCAACATTTTTCTCATTAAACATATTTCTGGTGGAGCCATTGACCTGAGATTTTCACCAGATATCAGTAACAACCCAAGTAATCCATACATACAAAGATATCAAGGCAACTGTGCTCACTAAACACGTTGTACTGAATAAAATGGAATGACACAGGGAAAAAGTACTGAACACATGAAGAAAAAGAGGTGCAAAAAGGCATAGAAAGCCAAGAAACCAGCTGAAATCCATCAAGATTTAGGAAGTCATCCTATGTCCCATCATTGCAAATTAATTTGAGATGGTTAAGTCCTGACTGACAGCCTTTAAAAGGGTCTGTGAATATCAGATTGTCACACCACAAAGAACTCATGAAGGGTAGAAGTAAAGAGCTGTCTCTAGACCTTTGCAACCTTACTGTTGCAAAATATAATGGTATTGGTTACAGGTGCATTTCTAAACTGCTGAATGTTCCTGTGAGCACTGTTGGAACCATCATTTGGAAGTGAAAAGAACATCATTTTACCATAAACTGGCCATGACCAGGAGCTCCTCGCAAGATTTCTGACAGAGAAGTCAAAAGAATTATCAAAAGAGTTATGCAACAGCCAAAGACCAATCGTGGAGAGCTCCAGAAAGACCTGGAGTTAGGAGGTAGTGCCATTTCAAAGAAAACAATAAGTAATGCACTCCACCAACATGGGCTCTATGCCCACTCACCTCATAGACTCCAATGCTGAAGAAAAAACATGTTGAAGCTGGTTTAAAATTTGCTCAAAGAGGAACTAGAACAGGGGAGGTGTGCACCAGAAAGCTGAGGGATGAGGGTGTCAAGATCTAAGGCTGAATATATGTGCCTGAATGGACAATCATCGGGCAGTATGGAACTCCAATCAAGTGTGATTCCTCTGAAGTGACAACTTTCAAGTACTTGGGAAGTACCCTGCAGACTGCTGGTGGTAGCGATGCTGAAGTAACCAGGCAGATCCAGTGTGGCTGGAACAACTGGAGGAAGATGTCTGGAGTCATGTGTGACAAGTGAGTGCCACCAAAAGTCAAAGGAAAGATACACAAGACAGTCATTAAGCTAGCAATGTTCTATGCCATGGAGACAACACCGCTGAACAGTCAACAAGCTAGATTAGAAGTAGCAGAAATGAAGATGTGTAGGCGGGCTTGTTGACACATGTTGAAGGACCATGTTAGAAGTGATGACATCCGTAAGAGAATGGGTATTGAAGGTATTGAAACAGCAGGCTTAGATGGTTTGGGCATGTCAAGAGGAGAGATGATACCAATGTGTGTAGAAGGACATTAGAGATGGTACCACCAGGAAAACGCAAAAGAGGACATCCAAAATTGAGATGGTCAGACTGTGTTAAACGAGACTTGGAAGCGAATGGTGCATCAGTGAATGAGGTCTATGACAGGGTCAAGTGGAAACAGAAGGTGTCTGCTGCAGCAACCCCACCAGAACGTGGGAATAGCTAGAAGAAGAATTTGGCCAAGCCAGTAAAATACTGGGAGAATATAGTCTGGCCAGATGAGACCAAAATTGAACTTTCTGGATACCACAACACAGCATCTTTGGAGGAGAAATGGCACTGCACATCCCATTATGATGTGGGAGTGTTTTTCAGTACATGGTACAGGCAGACTTCATATAATTGAAGGAAAGATGAAAGGACAGATGTACAGAGACATCCTTGATAAGAATCTGCTGCCATCTGCCAAGATGCTCAAGATGAAACAGAAGTGGACATTTCAGCAAGACAATAATCCCAAACACACAGCCAAGGAAACTCTCAACTGGCTCTAGAGAAGGAAAATAAAGCTGCTAGAATGGCCCAGTCAGTCACCTGATCTGAATCCAACTGAAAATCTATAGAACAAACTGAAGGTTAGAGTTCACAGAAGATGAAAAATCACTACTGAGCAATGTCTGCGCCTAGTTTGTCCATACAGGAGGCATCTGGAAGCTGTTATTACCAACAAAGGCTTTTTCTATTAAATATTAAATGAATTTCACCAAGCATGTTCAATACTTATTCCCTGTGTGATTCCACTTCATAAATATAACTTGTTTTGTGAACACAGTTGCCTTGATTTCTTTTGTATGTATGGATTACTTGGGTTTTTACTAATATCTGGTGAAAATCTCAGGTCAATGGCTCCATCAGAAATATGTTTAATGAGAAAAATGTTGACGTGTTCAATACTTATTTTTTCTGCCGTATACACACGTGGACAAAATTGTTGGTACCCCTCTGTTAATGAAAGAAAAACCCACAATGGTCACAGAAATAACTTGAATCTGATAAAAGTGGTAATAAATAAAAATTCTATGAAAATTAATCAATGAAAATCAGACAATACTTTTGAATTGTGGTTCAACAGAATTATTTTAAAAAACAAACTCATGAAACAGGTCTGGACAAAAATGATGGTACCCTTAACTTAATATTTTGTTGAACAACCTTTTGAGGCAATCACTGCAATCAAACGATTTCAGCAACTGTCAATGAGACTTCTGCACCTCTCAGCAGGTATTCTGGCCCACTCCTCATGAGCAAACTGCTCCAGTTGTCTCAGGTTTGAAGGGTGCCTTCTCCAGACGGCATGTTTCAGCTCCTTCCACAGATGTTCAATAGGATTTAGATCAGGGCTCATAGAAGGCCACTTTAGAATAGTCCAATGTTGCGCTTAGCCATTCTTGGGTGTTTTTACCTGTGTGTTTTGGGTCATTATCCTGTTGCAAGACCCATGACCTGCGACTGAGACCAAGCTGTCTGACACTAGGCAGCACATTTCTCTCTAGAATACTTTGATAGTCTTGAGATTTCATTGTACCCTGTACAGATTCAAGACACCCTGTGCCAGATGCAGCAAAGCAGCCCCAGAACATAACAGAACCTCCATCCATCCATCCATCTTCTACCGCTTTTCCGGAGGTCCGGGTCGCGGAGGCAGCAGTTCAAGCAGAGAAGCCCAGACTTCCCTCTCCCCAGCCACCTGCTCCAGCTCTTCAGAGGGGATACCAAGGCGTTCCCAGACCAGCTGGGAGACATAGTCTCTCCACCGAGTCCTGGGTCTGCCCCGGGGTCTCCTCCCAGTGGGACGTGCCTGAAACACCTCAAGTGGGAGGCGTCCAGGAGGCATCCTAATCAGATGTCCATACCACCTCAACTGACTCCTTTCAATGTGGAGGAGCAGCGGTTCTACTCTGAGCCTCTCCCGGATGACTGAGCTCTTCACCCTATCTCTGAGGGTGAGTCCAGCAATCCTACGGAGAAAGCTCATTTCAGCCGCTTGTATCCGCGATCTCGTTCTTTCGGTCATTACCCAAAGCTCGTGACCATAGGTGAGAGTAGGAACGTAGATTGACTGGTAAATCGACAGCTTTGCCTTAGAACTAAGCTCCCTCTTCACCACAACAGACCGGTACAACGTCCGCATCACTGCAGATGCTGCTCCAATCCGTCTGTCGATCTCTCGCTCCATTTTCCCCTCACTCGTGAACAAGACCCCAAGATACTTAAACTCCTCCACTTGGGGTAGGAGCCTGTCCCCAACCCGGAGAGGACAATCCACCTTTTTCCGGCTGAGGACCATGGACTCGGACTTGGAGGTGCTGATTCTCATCCCAGCCGCTTCACACTCAGCGGCAAACCGTCCCAGCAAGAGCTGTAGGTCATTGCTGGATGAAGCCAACAGGACAACATCATCTGCAAACAACAGAGATGAGATCCTGTGGTCACCAAGCATGACACCCTCCATTCCCTGGCTGCGCCTAGAAATCCTGTCCATAAAAATTATGAACAGGATCGGTGACAAAGGGCAGCCCTGGCGGAGTCCAACTCTCACTGGGAATGACTCCGACCGAGTGTTGGCAATACGAACCAAACTCTCACAACGGTCGTACAGAGACCGAATAGCTCGTAACAACAAGCCCGATACCCCATACTCCCGAAGCACCCCCCACAAAAATCCATGAGGGACGCGGTCAAATGCCTTCTCCAAGTCCACAAAACACATGTAAACTGGTTGGGCAAACTCCCACGAACCCTCAAGAATTCTCGAGAGGGTAAAGAGCTGGTCCGATGTGCCACGGCCAGGACGAAAACCACATTGCTCCTCCTGAATCCGAGGTTCGACCAACGGCCGGACTCTCCTCTCCAGTATCTTGGCATAGACCTTCCCAGGGAGGCTGAGGAGTGTGATCCCTCTAAAGTTGGAGCACACCCTCCGGTCCCCTTTTTTGAAGAGAGGAACCACCACCCCGGTTTGCCATACCAAAGGCACTGCCCCGGACCTCCACGCAATGTTGCAGAGGCGTGTCAACCATGACAACCCAACAACATCCAGGGCCTTGAGGTACTCAGGGCGAATCTCGTCCACCCCCGGGGCCCGGCCACCAAGGAGATTTTTAACCACCTTGGCGACCTCAGCCCCTGTGATAGGCGAGTCATCCCCCTCGTCCCCAAACCCTGCTTCCTCTGTGGAAGGCGTATCAGTGGGATTGAGGAGATCCTCGAAGTATTCCTTCCACCGCCCGACGATATCCCCAGTTGAAGTCAACAGTGTCCCATCCGCACCATACACAGTGTGGACGGGGAGCTGCTTTCCCCTCCTGAGCCACCGAACAGTTTGCCAGAATCTCTTTGAAGCCGACCGAAAGTCTTGTTCCATGGCCTCACCGAACTCCTCCCATACCTGGGTTTTTGCTTCAGCAACCACCCGAGCTGCACTCCGCTTGGCCTGCCGGTACACCTCAGCTGCTTCGGGAGTCCCACAAGCCAACCAAGCTTGATAGGACTCCTTCTTCAGCTTAATGGCCCCCCTCACCACTGGTGTCCACCACTTGGTTCGGGGGTTGCCACCACGAGATGCACCGACCACCTTGCGGCCGCAGCTCTGGGCCGCCGCTTCAACAACAGAGGTGGAGAACATGGCCCATTCAGACTCCATGTCTCCAGACTCCCTCGGAATGTGGTTGAAGTTCTTCCGGAGGTGGGAGTTGAAGACCTCCCGGACAGGGGCATCAGCCAGACGCTCCCAGCACACCCTCACTATACGTTTGGGTCTACCAGGTCCGAATGGCTTCCTCCCCTGCCATCGGATCCAACTCACCACCAGGTGGTGATCAGTTGACAGCTCTGCACCTCTCTTTACTCGGGTGTCCAAGACATACGGTCGCAGGTCTGATGATACGATAACAAAATCGATCATCGACCTGCGACCAAGGGTGTCCTGGTGCCAGGTGCACATATGGACACCCTTATGCTTGAACATGGTGTTCGTTATGGTCAGACTGTGGTTAGCACAGAAGTCCAATAACTGAACACCACTCGGGTTCAGATCGGGCAGGCCGTTCCTCCCAATCACCCCCCTCCAGGTTTCACTGTCATTGCCCACGTGCGCATTGAAGTCCCCCAGTAGGACAATGGAGTCTCCAGGAGGAGCACCCTCCAGCACCCCAGTCACAGACTCCAAAAAGGGTGGGTACTCTGAAACATCATTTGGTGCATAGGCACAAATGATAGTCAGGACCCGTTTCCCAACCCGAAGGCGCAGGGAAGCAACCCTTTCGTCCACCGGGGAAAACTCCAATATAGAGGCAGCAAGGTGGGGTGATACAAGAATACCCACCCCTGCTCGTCGCCTCTCGACCGGGGCAACTCCAGAAAAGGCCAAGCTCCAGCCCCTCTCCAGGAGACTGGTTCCGGAACCGGAGCTGTGTGTTGAGGTGAGGCCGACTATATCTAGCCGGTATCGCTCAACCTCGTACACCAGCTCAGGCTCCTTCCCCACCAGAGAGGTGACATTCCACGTACCAAAAGCCAGTTTAGAAAGCTTGGGATCAGTCCGCCAAAGTCTCCGCCTTTGACCGCCACCTAATCCACATAGCACCGGACCCCCATGATCCCTCCTGCAGGTGGTGAACCCACTGGAGGGCGAACCCATGTAACTCCTTCGGGCTGAGCCCGGCCGGGTCCCATGGGTGGAAACCCGGCCACCAGACGCTAGCCTTCGAGCCCCTCCCCCAGGCCTGGCTCCAGGGTGGGGCCCCGGTAACCCCATACCGGGCGGGGTACACTGAATCCTTGATATACAATTTATCATGAGAGTCTCATAACAGAACCTCCTCCATGTTTCACAGTAGGGAAACATGGAGGAGTTTCATGGAGTTTCATGGAGGAGATTCTTCATTTTTGCGTCTGTGAACATAGAGCTGATGTGCCTTGCCAAAAAGTTCGTTTTGTCTCGTCTGTCCATAGGACATTCTCCCAGAAGCTTTGTGACTTGTCAACATGCAGTTTGGCAAATTCCAGTCTGGCTTTTTTATGATTTGTTTTCAACAGTGGTGTCCTCCTTGGTCGTCTCCCATGAAGTCCACTTTGGCTCAAACAACGACGGATGGTGTGATCTGACACTGATGTACCTTGACCTTGGAGTTCACCATGAATATGTTTAGAGGTTGTTCTGGGCTCTTTTGTTACCATTCGTATTATCAGTCTCCTCCTGTGACCACGTCCAGGGAGGTTGGCTACAGTCTCGTGGATGTTAAATTTCTGAATAATATGTGCAACTGTAGTCACAGGAACATCAAGCTGCTTGGAGATGGTCTTATAGCTTTTACCTTTAACATGCTTGTCTATAATTTTCTTTCTAATCTCCTGAGACAACTCTCTCCTTTGCTTCCTCTGGTCCATGTTTAGTGTGGTACACACCATGTCACCAAACAGCACAGTGACTACTTGTCACCCTTTAAATAGGCCGACTGACTGATTACAAGTTTGTAGACACATGTGATGTTAATTAGAGGACGCATCTTGGTTGAACATGTCCCTATGGTCACATTATTTTCAATCTTTTCTAGGGGTACCATCATTTTTGTCCAGGCCTGTTTCATGAGTTTGTTTTTTAAAGTAATTCTGTTGAACCACAATTCAAAAGCATTGTCTGATTTTCATTGGTTAATTTTCATAGAATTTTTATTTATTACCACTTTTGTCAGATTCAAGCTATTTCTGTGACCATTGTGGGTTTTTCTTTCATTAACAGAGGGGTACCAACAATTTTGTCCACGTGTGTAGTTTATAAGCCATTTTGATGTTGACCTTTGACCTTGCAATCCCAAAACCATAGTCATACTTCAGGGTTACATGGTGAACCTGTGTACCAAGTTTGGTGACCCTAACTTTACTCATACAGCAATAAGGCGTAGGGAATGTTAACCTTGACCTTTGACACCAAACCCATAGTCTGAAGTCAGGATCCCAAGGTAAACCTGTGTACCAGGTTTGGTGGCCCTAGCTTTACTCGATGTACAGTAATAAGGCATAAGGAATGTTAACCTTGACCTTCTGACCCCAAACCCATAGTCAGAGGTCAGGTTCCCAAGGTGAACCTGTGTATCAAATTTATATAGTGCTTTTCATGGACACTTAAAGAAGCTTTACAATGGATACATTATTCATTCACTCCACAGACAATGGTAGTGGTAAGCTACTACTGCAGCCACAGCAACACTGACCTCATATGTAAGTGTTGCCATGGCGACGATTGACTCCTTGCCATAGAATGGACACTTGTAAATTGGACAAATTTTGTCCCATTTTCACCAAATTTTCTACGATAGATGTTAGTCCCACCCTGCACATTCCTGTATAAAAATAATTAACTTATAGCACCACCAAGTGGTTAGAACAACGGACACTTGTAACTTGCACAAAATTTGTCTGATTTTCATCACATTTTCTATGATGGATATTAGTCCCACCCTGCATGCTCCTACATAAAAATAATAAGCAAAAGTTAAAAAAAGTTATAAAAATAGTTAAAGTTGTCACATTTACAAGAAATACAATTTTCTTTTTGAAAATTATAAAACTCTCAAATTTGCCTGTTCAATTTATAAAATATCAAATGGCTATGCACCCCCTTCCCCGGAAGAATATGTTAAACTGAGGAATGTTACCAGTACAACCACTAGACCAATCACTAGAGGAGACTGTGAGGTCCCCCACAGACACACCACACATTTGCTCAATGTGTGCTATCAGTGAGGGGCACTAAGATCTGGAATAATATATCATCTGCAATCAGAGAACGTACCACGCTAAACACTTTTAAGACTCATCTTAAAAACTGGCTTTTAAACAACCAAAACTGTACCCATAACTAGTGGTTGCTCTGCGGCATGAGCATGTGCCCGTGCATCACACACATATATACCCCACCTCTTGTTTGTTGTTGTTGTGGTGAGGTGCTTGGGTGCATGTATGCATACACAGCACTTCACTTGTGTAACATTTGAATGTTTTGTTTTGTAACACCTTAACTCTTGCACTTTTGCATATCCACTTTGTACAGTTTTATTGCAGATGTTCTTTTTGTGTACGATTGTGTGTTTTTGTGACTCGCCAGGGGCCTACAGATACAAATTAGCAGTATTGCTAAATCTGGCATACTTACATTTGTATTAATGTTAATTAGTATGTAATGTCCCTTTCAAATAAATATTAAACAGCTGGGGCAGATTGACGAAAACGTGGCTGCCAATCTGCGCCAACCGCCTCTCCGACCACTATAAAACATTTATAGAAATTCATGCCCAGTGTCATGGACACTGGAGGCAAGGTAGGTAAAGTGCCTTGCCCAGAGACACAACGGCAGGATGTCTGGGGAGAGCAGGGTTCGAACCGCCAGCCCTCCGGTTATTAGACGACCCGCTCTACCTCCTGAGCCACTGCCGCCCACATTTCCCTCTTCCATTCCATTTTTGCTAAGCATCAAGCTGGACAGGAGAAAGTTCCATTTTTATATGGTCTTCGGCATAACCCGGCCAGGACTTGAACCCTAACCTCCTGGTTGTGGGGAGGATGATCTACCTCTAGGCCACCACTCCATAGATACAACTACTGTATTGATTTGAAAAGCCTACATCATTTCTTTCCATAGTTATTGTGTTTAGAAGATTTAAGGAAAATCTGACCTCTGACTTTTGACCTCAAGGTCATCTGATGAGAGAGAAATTAAAATATGCGCATCATCAGAATATATCAAACCATGGTACCACGTTTCAAAACAGTCGGAACAAAACTATAGGAGGAGTTGATTTCACAAGACAGTTACTGTCTATGAAGTGAGGTGAAACAGGAGGTCATGGGTCAGGGGCTACATGTCCTGCAAAAATCATCCGATCAGAACCAAACTGCAATATGTGCATCCTCAGTGTATATCAAACCATGATACCAAGTTCCAAAACATCTCTGAACAAAACTGTAGGAGGAATTGATTTCTCAAAAGTGGGATGGACGGACGGACTGACCGACCCATAACAGCCCTTTGGGCTTCGTCCGGCGGGGGATAAAAACTGTTGCGCAACAGCGAATATGGAATTTAACCCAATTAATTCAGAATTAAGTGCTCAGTACATTTGTCACAAAAATGGCCAACACTGTTCTCTTGCCAAGAACTCAAACAAAAAAAGATAAATAAAAGAATAGCCATTACAAAAAATAAATTGCATGGAATGTATGTTAGAGCATAGAAAAAAAATTATGGTAGCACTTTTATTTGAAAGCCAAGATCCCTTAAAACCATTTGGTACCAGGCTGCAAACAAAAAAAATTATTTATTCAGTTCCTCTGTACTGACTATTGAAGTCTGTGCTTTATTCTGAAAATTACCAAATATTCTCTCTCTTATAGGTGCCTGACTCCTGCCTGTTGTATCCGTTTGTGCTTCTTGACCATAACTGTCCCAACAGATGCTCAAAATTCAAACCCACATCTTCACTTTCAAAACAGTTTCGAGTCTTATTGGGAGGAGGGGCTCTCCTGGTGGTTTACAGAGGATGCACGCTGCTCTGGGTCCAAACTGGAGGCTCACGGCTTCAAAGCTCATTTGAAAGGGTTACAACACTGGCTGTAGCATTATATTTGCTTGCTTGTTTGTGGATTTATGGCATCTCTTCTCAAACCCATGCTCCGGAGAAGGGGGTACTTCTCAGGCAGACATGCTTTTCTCAGCACAAACCCAGTGGAAGACGGAAGAACGGACGGTGTGGGATAACTCACGGGTGAGTTTTTGTTTTTAATCACACACTTTTTGCTGATGTATGCTGTTCATACTCACCAAACAAGGAAGTGCGTGTGGTGCAGGGATGCATTCGACTGCTTAGATTGATGATGTACACGTCTGAGTGCTAACCGGGGACAAATATAATTGGCTAAATTGGGGAAGATTATGACAATTGGCGAAAATTGCAGTGATTTGGCAAAGTTGCAAAATCATGCAAAATCTACAGGGACTGGTGTAATCGCAACATCATGAAATTCTAGTGGGACTCATTAGAAGGCAAATTTCTGCATTTAGGTAGTGATCCTATTAATTAATTGATAATTAATGTATTTTGTTCCTTTTTACTCCATTAGGGAGAATAAAAAAAAAATAACTTTATGAACCTTTCCCTGTTATATTTGGCTTTACACTTGCAACAAAAAATGTTCTGCTTTATATATGCCGATTTTAAATGTCCTAGAATTAACAGAAGCCAACTTTGATAGCTGAGAAGTGACATGTGCTTAACTCTTTCAGTGATGTATTTTATACTGTGGAACAAAGCAGCCACTTTTTTTTTTTTAAATGTTCTGACCTGAGCCTCCTCTCCTGGGTCTCCTACAGTCTCAACCAGCCGAGACAGAATGTCAGACAGCGTGGCCAGTGTCAGAGGCTGTTTGAGGGCCCTGAAAATCTGGAATGAGCGACCGGCGTAGTGACGGGAGGAACAAGACAGAGCTGACCTTAAAGCTACCTCGCTCAGCAGTGCCTCCAGTTGGAAACCTGAGTGGATACACATAAACGTATGATTAAAAACAGGCACAATATTCAGGTAACACAGCTGAAACCAGCAGAATAAGCCATAATAATGAACCTTACAGACCTGTCTGGGAATGTTTGAAGACATTCACCACATGTCTGACAAAAACGCTCAACTGCTCAGCGCTCTTAATGCTGGGGTTCTTAGGTGATACGTCCTCGTGATTCCAGAGAGGACCTCGTTTCCTACAATCAGAGAGCAAACACATCAGCTAATGTGACCTGGAGCTGCAATTAATATATTATGTGATCACAACAAACCAAGCACCATATGTGAGAAAAACCTCAAAATCAAACCCATGCAAAGATAAAATACCGAGTCCTTTCAGACACTGCTGGGAGCATGAAAACAAACCATCGTATGCTGTGAGTAACATGGGATTACTGTGCCGGTACACCGTAATGCTTTAACCTGATACCTACTACACACTGAAAACTATTTGAAAATGAACATGTCAAATAAACAGTCATAAAAGTATCAATCAGGATTTTCTCCCCACCTCGATGTAATGAACTCGATGAGAGCTTTACTCTTCTCGTCCTGTTCGGCTGTGGCATCAACCTCACTGAGAAGTGAAGGGGACAGGTGGGACAGAGCCGTGCTCCCAGCTCCAAGACTTATACTGGAGGACGTGGAGCTCGAGCTGAGGCCCGAGTCTGTCATAGGTGAGGGGTGACAGTTGGGTAAAATGTCCTGTACTCCTGCAGAGACAAAATTTCAAACACTCTGTGATCACTGAACTGCATGTAATGCTTGAAGTATCTCACAAGATTGGCTGATTTTCCTGTTTCAGCAAAATCTTTGTTAGCAATGAAATATTTGGCTTTAAAAGAATTAATCAGAGCTCAAAAAGTAAGACTGTAACAGCATTACGAAAGAGTGCGGTATGGACAAAAGCACTGGGCCACCCGACACATGATTTTTATGACATCCCATCCTAAATCCATAGGCATTAATAAGGATTTGCTCCCCTTTGCTGCTGTAACAGCTTTATTGTTGTGGGAAGGTTTTCTACAAGATTTGGAGTGTGTATGTGGGGAATTTTTGCCCATTCTTCCAGAAGAGTTTTTGCGAGGTCAGACACTGATGGAGGACCAGAGGGCCTGGGTCTCAATTCTAGTTCACCACAAAGATGCCGGATGGGGTTGTAGTCAGGGCTCTGTGTGGGCCAGTCATGTTCTTCCAAAGCAAACACATCCAAGAATACCCTTATAGAGTTTGATTTGTGCACCGATGTACAGTCATGCTGGAATAGAGAAGGGCTTCCCTTAAACTTTCCCAGAAAGTTGGAAGCATAGAACTGTCTGAAATGCCTTGCAAAGCGGTAGCACTAATTTTCCCCTGAAATACAACCCTTGAATTTGGGTTAAATGATGTGTCTCCATCCTTTCATCCTCATAATATTTGTGCTGCTCTTCAGGAGCGCCAACTATGCTACTCACATATTTTATTAATGTCAAACTTTTCAGAGCTGAAGGCTACATTTGTCATTGAGTTTAAGTAAATCTACGAGCAGTTTCATGGCTTAAAAATTTGATGGTTAAAAATTTATATTTATTACAAAGTTACTCCTCAAGTTACTCCTTAATCTCTATGGATTAATTTTGCAATACTACAAAGGGCAACACTGGGCTGCCATCCAGTACTTGGCTTCGACACTATTAAAGCGCTCACTGACTGAACTTTTTCCACATTTTAATAGCTCACACACGTCTCAATGAAATGTTTAACATATTTTGTTCACAATTTCTTTAATTCTTTTAATTACTGAAGCAGATTTGTTTTGTATTTTTCCTTGTATACCATGCTTGTATACCATGCATAACCCTGAAGTTATGCCACGTGCCGACCTGCCTCAAATCCTCCACCATCATCCCTGTCCCCAAGAAGTCACGGATCATTGGACTTAACGACTACAGACCTGTAGCGCTCACCTCTGTAGTCATGAAGTCCTTTGAGCGCCTGGTCCTGCCCCACCTCAAGTCCATCACCACTCCCCTACTGGACCCGCTGTAGTTTGCCTACCAAGCCAACAGGTCTGTGGACGACACAGTCAACCTGGCCCTCCACTCCATCCTGCAGCACCTGGACTCCCCGGGAACCTACGCCAGGATCCTGTTTGTGGACTTCAGCTCTGCATTCAACACCATCCGCCCCACTCTGCTCCGGGACAAGCTGTCCCTGCTCAACGTGCCTGACTCCCTCTGCAGGTGGATCACCGACTTCCTGACGGACCGGAGGCAGCATGTGCGGCTGGGAAAGACTGTCTCTGACTCTGTTAGCATCAGCACCGGATCACCCCAGGGCTGTGTACTTTCCCCCCTACTCTTCTCCCTTTATACCAACTCCTGCACCTCCAGCCACCAGTCTGTCAAGCTGTTCAAGTTTGCGGACGACACCACCCTCATCGGGCTCATCTCCAACGGCGACGAGTCCGTCTACAGGAAAGAGGTAGCCCAGCTGGCGTCCTGGTGCAGCCACAACAACCTGCAGCTGAACGCTCTGAAGACAGTGGAGATGATCGTGGACTTCAGGAAAGTCACAACCCCTCTGCCCCCCCCTCACCCTCACAGGCTCTCCCATCACCACTGCAGATTCCTTCCGCTTCCTGGGCACCACCATCACCCGGGACCTCAAGTGGGAGCCGACCATTAGCTCCCTCATCAAAAAGGCCCAGCAGAGGATGTTCTTCCTGCGGCAGCTGAGGAAGCTCAAGCTACCCACCAAGATGTTGGTGCAGTTCTACACGGCCATCATCGAGTCCATCCTCACCACCTCCATAACCGTGTGGTACGCAGGAGCCACTGCCAGGGACAGACTAAGGCTGCAGCGCGTCGTGCGCGCTGCTGAGAAGGTGATCGGCTGCAAGCTCCCATCCCTCCAGGATCTGTACATCTCCAGGACCCGGAGGCGTGCAGGCCGGATCATAGCCGATCCTTCACACCCTGGTCATGTACTGTTTGCCCCCCTCCCCTCAGGTAGAAGACTTCGGTCCATTCAGACTAAAACCTCCCGTCACATGAACAGCTTCTTCCCCTCTGCCATCAGACTGCTGAACACTAAGTGACTTATTAGACTCTTGTGCACTATGTACAGCAGCTCAACCAGACTCATGTCAATCATCACTGTTTTCTTTTTGCATTACCGACTGCACTATGGGGTACTCCACAATATCTGCTGCTCGCTAATATATTTAAAAATTGCTTTGTCTAGTATTACTCATTCATATTCTACATTTTATTGCATGTATAGTTTTTTATTTCTATCTTTTATTTTTATCATGTTGCAGCATTGCACCGAGACAAATTCCTAGTTTGTGTACTACATGAACAATGGCAATAAATCTGATTCTGATTCACCTTTTCAACTCTGCCCTCCCTCTTACGTCAGTTAGCCATTAGCTGACTAGCTTCTAGCCTCCTAGCTCAGATGAGCAGCGCTTTGGTTCACTGATCCCCAGTCAATGGTGTATCTCGCCCCAGTCCGGCCTACCTCCCAAAAATTTTGCCATGATTCCACAACAAATCACTAGCACCGCGTAGCGGACAGCTCCCTCAATTGCCGCAACCGAGACCCGAGGCTGCTGGATGAGCCGAACTACCAAGCCAAGGGATCTCAGAGGGCAGTGTCTCACTCGTGGGACTCCACTCTGCTCCCACGGCCAGTTGGGAGCTGGAGTGACTACGCTGCCCGCAAGAGTGGCACAAAGTTGCGCAGAGCACTGGAAGATGATGGGGGAGCTGGCCTTGAGAGCCAGCAGCCTCCAGCCAACAGCCTCTGGTCCTGGGCCATTTTGATTGCAGTGACCTGGAGGCTTCGTCGTGATGCCGCGGTGGATCGCCTGTACTGGAGGCTGGTGGCTCACAAGGCCAGTTAAAGATAGCCTATTAGCCCCTGTTCTAACACTGGTACCAGGACGCTTGCTGTAAGCGTGGCTTATATTGTTATTTTCTTCAGATGTTAGTCACTCTACTAGCCATCCCTGTTACCACCTGGTTTGCCTGTGTGACTCGCGTCACTCCAGCCCATCTCCCAGTGGTTTCCTCGTGATTCCACAGCAGATCGCCCATACCGGTGTTATGCTGAGAGGAGTTCTCAGCATAACACCAGCCAGTAGCCTCTGGTCCCGAGCCAGTTGATTGCAGCGATCAGTGTGCCGGTACAGGCAATCCACCATGGAATCACGACGAAACCACTTGGAGATGGGCCGGAGTGAACCAGGTGGTAACGGGGATGGCTGTTAGGGAGACTAAGATCTGAAGAAAATAATAATATAAGCCACGCTTACAGCCAGCATCCTGGTACCAGTGTTAGCTAGAGGGCTAATAGCTCAGGGGCTAATAATACTACCTTTAGCGCACCCCCCCTTCCATCTATATGATGGACAGCTAGGCGGGCCAATAGTAGAGCAGTGGGTGGGTCTTTAGGATGGCGGAGGGTTGGCTTTTTCTAATAGTGACATATTCGATTTAGAGTGAAGAGTCAAAAACGTTTCTGGCATTTCTGGGAGAGAAAAACAAGATAAATGCTGTGGGGTTTTTTTAAGAGAATTGAAACTCTTGAAAATTTTTTGACAATTACATGACCAGTAGACTCATTTCAGTTAAAATCTACAAACACACCCTTTTTCAGTCAATGACCCCTTTAAAAAAATTTCTGTAACTTTATTTCCCTTTCAAATGGAAAATAAGTAACCCTAGCATCAGAAGAAAACCAGCACAATTTCTGAGATTCAAAAGATTAATCCTCAAACTGTCCACTTCCCTTTTGTCTCAGTTCTTTCAGCTCGACAGTGACTCACCTGTGAGGTTGAGCTCCTGTGTGACTGGTTTCACAGTCAGCACCCGCGGTTCATTGTAGTCCCTGTTGCGTAAAAGCACCATTGCCACAGACTGAACACTGCTATTTGCTCCTTGGACAATGAGCAGGTGAAGCAGCAGGCGCTTGCAGTGCTCATACACTTCTGGGTGCTGATGATCAAACCCTAGGAAGAAGATTTTTTTTTATTATAACTTGTGATGATTTGAAAATAATGGTGTAATCAAACTCATGTCAATTTATTCATGTGCATTCCGTTACCTATGAAAACTGCATGCAGCAGGAGCTGCAGGTAGGCACTCCACTCTACTTTGACACCATGGTCCACAATGAGGTCTGTTAGTAGGATGATTGCAATGTTGCATCTGAAACCAGAAAATGTGTGTTGACTTAGAAAACAAAGACAATATTTTGATTTTCTTTTCATGAGAAAGGGGCATAATGTGTTGTACCTGTGTAGAGGCACAGCAGGAGTGTTTGTCTCTGGCAAATAGTCTACAAGCGGAGACCAGCAGCCTCCTGTAGGTGGGAAAGGGAGGGGCTCTGGTTGGTTGTGATCCATCACTTTCAGACGCCAGTTGGCATAAAGCGGCATTGAGTCACCTGGAAAAGGGAGAAGATTAGCAAGAATGGTAGTGGACATTTGGAAGAGAGACAACCATGTGCAGTACTAAGGAGAAGCCAAGATTTTGTTCTTCTTACTCTTCTCATCTTCGTAGGAGCCTCCAGAGCTGCTGCTGTAACGAGACTCCAGACGGTGGTGCTGGCGGTTCAGGTTGCTGTTCAGACCGTAGAGCTCCAGATGTGTGTAACTGCAGAAAAGTAAAGATGAGCTCAAAAGGAATACTGACACAAAAACTTTAGTCCAATGCTGAATATTCTAGTTATTAAGTTTCTCACCACACACTTGTCTGTGTTTCTAAATCATTTGGAAAATAAACTTTTAAAAAAGGAGGTAGCTGTAGCATCTGAGAATCTAAGCTGAAGAAGAGATGCCTTTATATTTCTAACAACCAGCAGGCTGTGACTCTAGTTTGCAAAAAGAAGTTTGTGTAAAAATCTAGGATTAAATGATCACATGGGTCACTTGATTTATAACCTCCGTAAACATCTTATCTTCACATTTAGCTCAGGAGGTGGAGCAGGTTATTCACCGGTTACTGGTTTTATCATTAGGTCTCCAAATGACAATTATTGTCCAGTTAATATTTATGTAAAAATGATATTCAATGTTTGTCCCTTGCAAAACAAAAAAGGATGATTGAAGCCACTTTCAAACTACAACTGGCGAGCTGCAGTTACGGGCTCCATTAGCATAAATTAACACCTCAGCATCCCTCCATGGCTCTTTCAAACTTCAAGGAAATGTGGGGATGATCTCCTGCAGATAAAGGCATGTTTCTCCGGCGTATCAAGTTTCATGTCCTCACATCACTGATGTCACACAAATGCACTGTGAGCCTGGAAGCTGGGGATGCTGGCTGCAACTGATTAGTTGAGAGTCATCGGCATTTTTACAGATTTTTAAATTTTGTCACCCATGTCAAACTCAGATCAGTGGTTGACCTGAATACACCAATCTCTATAGTTCAATGATTGCTGCTCTATGTGTGTGTGTGTGTGCATCCAGAGACACACAAAGCAGGATGTTTTTTTTTCTGGAGGGGGCTGTCACAGAAAACAGGAGCAGAGGTGTACTTTAATGCGGGTGACCCGGGAGACGGGATGCACAAACGAGCACAGAGCGGAGCTGAATAGGGTGACTGCCCCGCGCTCAACAGTCTCTCGCAACAGCCGTGCAGACTCAATGGGAGTGAGTGAAAAAAATGCTCTTAAAAGAAAGCTCCCACTCTCGGCCACTGCCATGTTCGCGGCACACACAGTTGTCTGCTGCAGCTTTAAAATTAATATAATCCGTCAGAATAAAGACAGTCTTCTGATTCATTTCCATTCTCTGTCGCTGTACTGCGACGTGGTGACCGTGACACCTACTTCATCACGTGTTTATCTGCGCTGTCCTATTCAAATATCCGCCGAGCTGAGAGGTGGGCAGCGACTCACACTGCTTGCAGGGTCACTGAGCCCATGTCAAGTAGCGCGGGTAACCTATTCAGACAACAGAGGCAGCTCAAATTGTACTGGGGTTGGCTGGATTGCTGGGGTACTCTGAAAGGGGCTTATGAATATAATTTAAACATCCAACACATGTTACATCATGACTCATGCATTTCATTGAGCTAAATATAGTTGCTTCTTTTATTCACCAGCTTAACCTATCTCCCTTCTTTATCGGTCTTTGAGCTGGGTTGTGTCATAGGGCTAACTGGTGATTGACCAGTTGACGCTGCATGAGACTGAGCACGTCATGGGAAAAAGGCTCAAATCTACACTCCTAAATGGGTCATTAAACCAAATGGAACACCGTAGCAGCGGCCATCCCTTATATACAGCCAATGTCTTTACACTCACATACTGTAGGCTGATCAGTATTTTATCAAAATTCTCTTAAATCTCGGCTACATTTCCCATACCAAGTGTTTCTCATCTAAAATATGTCAATTGTTCTACCTATCCTCCATGTTTGGGTCCTTGGCCTTGCTGTCATGAGTGGCGTCATTCCCTGGCACCATGGTATTGCTGCTGGAGGTTGTTCCTGAAGGGAGAAGTGACAAAACATTGACGTTCGGGCAACAACAACACACAGCTGAGCGTGTGACCTTCTGGCCCAAGCTGTGAGCTGGTGAATCATTTCTGCTCATTAACCTGAGGTGACGGAGGGGATTTTGTAACTGGAGGTGATGCGGTAATAAGGGGGATTGTCCATGTGGGTGACGGCGGAGCTAACAGGGTCCATTAGCTCCAGCTCACACATCAGTTCCTCCAGCAGCTGCATAGTCTTATCTCTGCCCAAGTAAACCACCACTCGTTTCACCTGAGGACGCACACACAGGCAGAAAACAAGAAAGAAAAATTTAAAAAATCATAAAGACAACGTAACGGCACGAATGTGTCTGAATGTGCTGTAACTCACATAGGGCAGGAGGCTGGGGTCACTGCTGACTCCTGACATACTGATGAGGAAGTGCAGGATGATTTTGAGGTTCTTTGGCCAACTGTCTGCTAACGTAGTCCACACGTTCTCCATTTCCGACCAAGCAAACTCATCTCCATACTGCAAACATTAAACCATTTCACAAACAATAAACCCCCTTGCTGAATACTTCCAAACCTCTCCCATCATGCAGCTCTACGTGATTTATGATACATTAGTTTTTACCTTAGCTGTCATGAACATGAGGTTGTTTAGCACCATCGCTGTGGCACGAGGCGATCCCCAGCCCTCTCCACGGAGCCAGCGCCGGCTGTTGACCATCATAATCTCCTGGTCGTGAACGTCCTCGTCGTCTTCGCCGCTGTCCTCTGGTCGACGTGCACTTGGCTTGAGGTCAACAAGTTCCACGTTGTTCATCCAAGGCAGGAGGTAGTGCAGCATTACCTGACGACCACCAGGATGCGCCGTTTGGATACGCTGGCTCACCTCTGAAGAGTAGGGAGATTTGATGGGAGTTAAATTTACAAAAATCTGAGGAGTGAGGAAAATGTGCAAAACAATGCAGACAGGAGGAGGATAACTCACAACTCTTACAAATTAGTTTCATTACTGTACAAAATCCATTGTGCCTGAAAAAGGTGAAATGATGTGCATCTTAACAATTAAGGCATTAGTAACATTTAAAACAGTGACGCAGCAGCAACCATTAGTGCGGCCGATCCCCAGCATCGCAGCAGTATCCCAGTTTATTAGTTAGAGCCACCATTACTTGTCATCTCTGGTTAAACATAGAGAGGGGTGTTTAGAAGGGAAAGCCTAACAACACAAATTTAGCAGTGATATTACATATCTGGAAAGTTGCTGATGAATTGGAGCAGCATCTGCAGTGATGCAGCTGTTTTATCAGTCTGCTGTGGTGAAGAGAGAGCTGAGCTCTACAGCAAAGCTGTCGATTTACTGGTCAATCTGTATTCCTACCCTCACCTACGGTCATGAACTTTGGGTAATGCCTGAAAGAATGAGATCATGGAAACAAGCGGCTGAAATGAGCTTTCGCCGTATGATTGCTGGACTCACCCTTAGAGACAGGATGAGGAGCTTAGTCATCTGGGAGAGGCTCAGAGTAGAGCCACTGCTTCTCTACATCAAAATAAGTCAGTAATGCCTCCTGGACGCCTCCTACTTGAGGTGTGTTTCAGGCATGCCCCACTGGGAGGAGACCCTGGGGCAGACCCAGGACACGCTTTACAGACTATGTCTCCCAGCTGCCCTGAGAATGCCTTGGTATCCTCTCTGAAGAGCTGAAGTAGGTGACTGGGGAGAGGGAAGTCTGGCTTTCTCTGCTTGGCCTGCTGCCGCTGTGACTCGGACCCCCGAGAAAGTGGTAGAAAATGGATGGATGGATCATTTATTTATTTTGTGTGTGTCATTTCTTTGTTTAAACTAATCACAGTGCAAACACCTCACTGCTTCTCCCCCCAGTGTTCATTTTAAAACTCCTGTTTCTAGCGAGGGTCACATCATTATCCATCTCCTTTCTCCCACATCTTTTCCTGTCACTGAGACCCAGTGGACCAGTGAGGCTGAGAGGTCATGTAGTGTGTGCCACCTGTCACAATTCAGTCCTGTAGTAGGAGGCAATTACAGCCTAATGACTCGCAGTCACCAGTCAGGAGGTTTTATAGCGTCTGACCATCTGATCCGACCAGTTTCAAATCATATAGTGTGAGCCAGTAAACGCAGCTAGTGTGTGTTTCTCTGTGAAGTGAGCTTTTTCATATTTTAATGGTATAATATTGTGATCCATGACCATATTTTATACGTTAAAACACACAAAACACCATGGTGAACAACATGGGACCTTTAAATTACCACTTATTTAAAAAAAAAACTACAGCACATTTCCAGCCAAACCTAGCATGCTTGTCAGTTCTACTGCTACACAAAAAATAAGCACCAATATGCAATGCAGCACACCTGAGAAGATGGGAAGTGTGAGCTCTGGGTACGTCCTTGCAAGCTCCTCGGACAGCTGGTAGTACGATACAGAGTAGAGATGTGGAAGTGGTGAGGGAGGGGTCAGGATGCCATCTGTTCGCTGGATCTCCAATTTGTGGGCGTAACGGAAGAGTTTTGGCTCCAGGATCTGTTTCACACAGAGTCAGAGTTAAGCCCGTTTACAAAATCAAGCCTCCGTCAGCAGTGTTCAATGGTTTTAAGAGGTTATCGAGACCTGTAGCAGCTGCATGGCCACTTCATAAATTTCCCTGGAAGAATCGGCCGCCTTGAACAGAATCAGGTTCAGAAGCACCACAGTGTCAAATTGGTAATCCCTGAAAGAAAAAAATCCACACAAAGTTATGATGTGGCAGAGGTAGCTCCACAACCACCAAAAAAAAAAAAAAAGAAAAAAAAAAGAAAAAGGGAAAAAAAAATGGAACTTTGGAATTCATAGTACCTGTTGTGAAAAACATTGGCAATGGCCCTAAAGCAGCCAGCAGCCACACGCCGGGAGCCTGTGTAACAGCGATCAACGGCCCAAAACATGAGGTTGCTCTGGTCTGGATTGAGCTCCAGTAGCAACATCACGGCCTCACATCCCAGCTGGTGAACCTGAAGGAGAACACACAGAAACATGGGGTCTCTTCTTTAAATAGTCTAAGAATGTCATTCAAAATAAATTTATTCATTAATTTTTGATGCAATTCAAAAACCACCCCTCATACGGACTAATAGTGATGTATGATCAATGACACAAAATACCCCTCTGTGGACCGCCACCTTATCATGGTGGAGTGGTTTGTGTGCCCTAATGATCCCAATAGCTATGCTGTCAGGGGCAACTTGCCCCTGGTAGGGTCTCCCAAGACAAAGTGGTCCTGGGTAAAGTGCCAGACCAAGTGCTCTCTAGTAGATCTCTATGAAAAAAAGCTACAACAAGGACCCAGCATGCCCTACAGTGAGCTCACCACCTGCAGAAGGGCCCATGGTACTATGTGGCCCGTGCAGCAGTCTGGGCTTCTCTGCTTGGACTGCTGCCCCGACCTGGACCCCGGATGAGTGGTACAGGATGGATGGACGGATGGATGGATGGATGGATGGACGAGCAACTAAAGGCTACTGACTAAACTCGTGAAGATTTAAATGTCAACTGTATTTTTTTAAATTCTTCATCAGTTTTTAACATTTTATTTTTGTGTGCTTGGTGCAGATCTCATGCAGCACTTCTGAGAACCACTGTGTGGTGCTCATGTCAAACTAAATTAATCTGTGCAAACTAACCAGGTGGTGGGCCGAGTGGCTCTATCCGCTTTAGTTTTTGAGATGATCGATCCCTATCTAGAGAGCAGCTGAGTTTCACAGATAGGCTAACTCATATTTTTCAAAACATGAATGTGTTTGTTGGCAGGTTAAGTATTTGCATATTTTTTATGAAAATTAAACTTTAGTTACAAAACCTGATAAGGCGGCTCTGAGGCGATCACTAAGGACCTCTATACGCTTAACCAATCAAAACAGTGCTCCATGATCACTTGACTTGAGTTCGACCAATGAGCTGCGTCACTGTCGGAAGTAACCGTAAAGGAAAGATGAGCTGACAAGGCTGCAATTTCATCAGCCAGGTAAGCACAATAACATTATATTTATGTCCCTGTATTTTCTTTTCATGTTACAGATCTCCATAGTTAATATTACAACAAAGTGCTGCTCCCCATTGTCCCTTGTCTTGTGTAGCATATCGCTAAATAAAGTTAGACGTCCTTCGCATTGTTGTCCTGCTGATGTTAAAGAAGCCCTGCTGGAAAAAACGACATACAACAGCATCAGACCAGCACCAATAAATAATAGTGTAGTATTGTAAATGGTAGTTATAGTATTGTTTGTGAGAGGCTTTGAGTGTTTAGTGCTTTTGTTATGAGTTTTGCCATGTTTTCGGAGCAGCATCTTTTTTTCCATATTGTCTTTTTTCACTTTAGTTCTTGTCGTTATAGAATTTTTTAAGTAATAATTTGTAAATAGCTTAGCAAAAAATGTTAAGATCAACTAGAAAGAAGAAAATCCTGTGGAAGAGGAGGAAATCTCAGAAGAAGTGTCCCAGTCTCAACCACAGTGATACAGTTGGCATCACTGGATATTTATTACCAGCTTGGTTACAGTATTTTTTTTCAATATTTATTTATTTATATTATTTCTAGTTTTTTCAATATCTAGTGTATTTTTTTCTTAGTAGCTTTGTCATTGTTATATTTATTACTTATTCGTATACTGTTGAACATTTGTTCTTGAAACACAAGTTTCTTTTGGATAAATAGCTAATCTTATGCTATATATATATATATATTTTTAGAGATTGTTCAGATGAAGAGCCATCCACCAGGACCAGCAGTGGAACAAGAACAGCTGGAGAGGAACTGATTGCTAAACTACCACAGAGCTAAGAAAACGCCTCGACATGGACACAGAAAACAGCCTGGAAACTGGACACTGTAAGTTCTGGGCAAACACAAATATTTGAGAACATGTATAAGGGGTTCAGTTTAATTTTTGCTATCGCAAAACTTTTGTTCATGTACATTTGAAATATGTATAAATTGCACACTGTTTTAAGCATTTAAAACATATAATATTGACATATACTTGCCAGATTTTGAAATGTACACTTCTCCTAAAAAACAGGGCAAAATATTTTACACAAAGGACATTTTATGACATATTTATTAAAAAAAAAGATAAAAAACACCAGGTGAACTATTGTAATTATAGCACTAAAAGTAAAAGGCTTTAAAGCATTCCAGCCAGTTTTCAGCCAATGTCAAATGTTCCACGGGTGGAACACCAGAATTTTAAGAGGTTAAAGATTAAATATTCAACATTTCCAACAGGAGTAGCTCATTTTTCTAAATTAGCTTTAACATTTTTATTGATGTTAAAATCACCACAAAATCACCAACAAACAAAGAACAAGAGAAGCACAACAAGAAAACTCATTGCAACATAACACACCCAAAAGTACATATAGAACACACAGTGTGTGTCTATGTGGCCTAGTCAGAAATGTTCTCACAGTCCAAGCAATAACACGTCTGTCTGCACGTGCATCTCCCTTTCACACGGTGTTTTTTTTTTTTTTTTTTTTTACAGGAGCAGTATACAAGCTCCAGAATGCTGAGAGGTGCAGGGGGAAGAGTCTTCCAGTCGATCTCACAGAAGTCTCCCTCAGTCTTCCAACCATGGGCCATTGGTGGAGGTATGTCTGGCTGACTCTGCAGGCATCTTCTATAGATGGCTGCCTGGTAGTTTGTTCACTGAATGTGTTTATATAGTGAGTCTCTGTTGGGTGGAAGACTTCTATCTGTGCACTTGCCGCTCTTAAACAGTTGGCATCTTGTGTAATTCACATCCTTGGAGCTCATCCAGAACACAAGTTAACTTTTCTGTGGCGTCATACTGTTCTGGGAGTAGTTGAAAAGCTTTTCCCAGTGTCTTTAATGACACGCAATGTTCTTTGTTGGACAGTAGTATTTTCATTGCTTAAGTTTCTCTCTTAGCCTCTTTCCATTATATTTTTGAGTTGCATACTTTTCCCTCCTGCATATGATGACAAAATTGGGTGGGGTGCTTAATTTGGGACAACTAAATATTTACTGCGTAAGTGTTCATTCTAAAGATAACTACATTGTGTTAACATTGTCTCTTCTGTTCTACAGGTAACTGCAGCTGCTCAGACATTCCTGACACACTCCTGGACCTGTCTGGACCTTTCTGTCTTGTCTTTATTGGCTGTTGGGGCAGTGGCTAGCCCTTGCTTAGAGCCGGTCTAGAATGGAGAAGTAAGGGGCCTCCTTCCCTCCACTAGCCTGGGTGTACACCTTGGACAAGTGTTGACACACCCTTGGCCTCCCTTGGCCAGGGATACGGCCTAGGTCACTACACTCAGCGGTTCTGCTTGGCAACTTGGCATCAGTCCCGGCAATCCTTTTTGTGAGCATGCCACTTCTGGGCTTGTATAGCCAGCATGTGAAGTCAGCCTTCGGCGGAAAGCTTTGAACCATCAGATGCTTCAGCAAGCTGGATGGCGATCACTGCAGTGTGTTGTGGACTGCGAAGAGTGTGACGAGGCACAAGAAGTCACGGTCATCCACTGCATGTGTCTCTTCCTCCAGCCATCTTGATGATGTCTTGCTGCTGGATCCAGGAGGAGTTTGGACGAGAGAGTGAGGTTGACTTGTCGCGCAAACTCCTCCTCACTTTAAACAATTTTTTCACGCAAGTCACCTTTCAGATTGACAATGTTTACACTCATTAATGTACATGATCAGTTCAGATGGATTTCATCAGATTAAAAATGAATATTCACCATCACTTGTGTGTACAGATTTTTGTGTCCTTTCTTGGGCTCTTTCAATATTTCTTGTATTAGCATACTGCATGTAGCATTGTCTATGATAGCCTATGTTAGCTGACACATCTGAAGGGTGGGTATCATGCAAATTATATTTTCCTATTGCTTTTTCAGCTATTTTGCTTTCCTTTGTATCAAGATTTACCTACTCTATTGAACACTGCACAATTTTTCCCAACTCCTGTCTGAAGATTATTTAAATTATATTTTCTAAAGAGCTTGTAACATGCATACAGCACTCCATACCTGTTCATGATATTCATGCTAGCTAATGAAAGCTTGTGTCTGACTTTACATAATTGACATGTTATAAGTAAAGACAGGCCCATCCCAAAGCAAGAAATTGAGCAGCAGACATAAGGGTGGGACAAACTAGTTTATTTTAACATTTTGATCAGATCTAAATATAAGAAGTGACGCTGGTGTAATAGTATATTATGAATAAATATCAAATTTCTGAAGGATGTTGTGAGATGTTGTTCTTAATGGTGTTATATATTTTGTTCACAGAATAAACCTGAAAATGTATGTGATGATCTGTGAGGTAATGAATCAAAGCTTACAAGTGTATGATGCTCTATAATAATTATAATTTTATAATTATGTTTTTCAACCATCAATACATGTTTTTTGTAAGCTAGTTAAAATTCTTGAAAATTAACCACTTGCGCTCCGTTGTTCCGCGGGCGGGCAAGTCTCTGCATCATGTAGTATCATGACGCATGATGGTGGTGATGGTGATGTAGTAGCGTCCAAGCGCCACTCAAAAAAAAACTGCACAGACAGCCGCGAACAGATTAGTTCATCTGATTGACCTCTCATTCGACTAATAAGAGCCTTGAATTGGGTTTCTGAAACCTTGAAGAACCAATGAATGAAAATCTAGGAAGGAGGACCCGCCTACTGTGAACGCAGGAGCCAATTGAAGCACAGAAATTCTGGCTGGGTGAAGAGAGATTTACTGTTGCAACAGATGAAAACAAAGGACACTGTACGAATCTACTACAGACCCAGGCTCACCCAGCAGCATGGAGACCACCCACAAGTGGGACCTGCACTCATTCCAGCAGAATAGACGGAGGCCGACGACAAAAGTCGTAAATCATTCGCCAAAACGGCAATAATGGAATTATGTTGATCGGGATCCACGAGCGGAGTAGCGTCGCGTTCGTCTGACAATGGGGGAAGAGATGTTCGCCGTGACTCTGCTGCTTTGAAGAGGTAAGGTGTTATAAGCTAAATTATTATTTATCCCTGAAAACTGTAATCCAAAAATGACTTTTGACCGATCGGTAAATTACAACTGTACTGCGCACGAAGTACGTGCGCCGCGATAAACGGTTCATTTGCCGTGTTCGGACCGTGACCGCCCCCCCCCCCCCCGCTGCAGACGAGGAGCGGGGGGGGGGGCACGGTCCGAACGCTCCCTGGTCCGCGGGGGGAAGCATATCAGTCTATTCCATCATGTAGCGATGGCCCTCTTCTGTAGCGAGGGGGGGGGGGGGCGTTCACGGTCCGTTCACGGTTCCCCCCCACACACACACACACACAGTAGTGGGGGGGGGGGGCGCTGTGAAAGCATGCAAGGAGTGTAATCCGTCATGTAGAGGGCCGAATTTGGTCCTTGGTAGCGGGGGGGGGGGGGGGGGGGGAACGACCCCCCGCCCACACACACACACACACACACACACACACACACACACACAGCCCTGAGTGTGACCTTTCATTAGAGCCTAAAATGAAGATTCTACATTGAATTATTCAAAAGTTACAGACGTTTTTCCAAACTGTGCCATTTGGCACAATTTGGCACAGTTCCAAAACGCCTGGGAACAGCCTGAGAACAAAGCTGTGTAAAATATTCATTTTTTGTGGTATTGTTACCAAATTTGGATCTCAGCTGGATAACACTTGGTTCTACATTTCTGTTGCATTTTCCAGCCGGATCGGACAGCTGTGTGTTATTTACAAGCATTTGTATCCAAAAAAACACTGTGTCCAATTTTTTTTTCTTCAAGTTCAGTATGTTTAGATGACTGTAACTCAGTGGCCGGAGCACGTAGAGAGATTATGTTTTTTTTGCCAAAAAATTCAAAGCGTTTTCTTTTAAATGAGACCAACCCCATGAAGATGCTGCAAAGGGTTGAATAACAGCTTTCGATTTACTTTGGGCACGTTATTTTTTGGCATTTTTAGGAAAATTGCCCAGAGTGCAAGTGGTTAATATTCATGTCAGACCCGCTGCATTTTGATTATTTTTTTTTTAAACTGGGGAGGGGGGTGTCCTGATTAAGTCGTACGTGATTGGTGTATGCGGTCACCTACTGCAATCTGATTGGTTCGTCAGCTAAAGCTGTTCTGAGAGATGCCAAAGAGGACTGATGATGAAAATGTAAGTTTATCCAAAAAAATGGGGGCAAACCGAAGCTGCCAACAAATTTTCTCAGATTTACCAAAAATAGAGAAGACTATATTTAAAAAATGGCGTACTCTGCCGATGCGGATCGATCAATGACACGAAAAATGCACTTGGCCCACCACCTAAACTTTGACCTCAAACTCTTACAACACAAAGACACAGACTCAGCTTCTTCTCCGTTAAAACGCACAGTGCCTATATTGTGAGGTCGGAAACCAGACGTCAAACCGACATCCAGGTAAGCCGCCCACATTCCAGTGCAACAACTCAGAAGACCCACTGGAGTGTACGGTGATGGAAAACAATGCAGTATATGGTCATTTGCGTTACTAAAAAAAAAAAAAAAAAAATACCGTATTCTCTGGACTATAAGTCACACTTTTTTTCATAGTCTGGCTAGGGGTGCGACGTATACTCAGGTGCGACTTATATATTAAAACATTTCTCATGTTCGTTATTTTCACACTGACAGCCGCGAGAGGGCACTCTAGGCTTGTGTACCAGCACCTGCTGCACCTGTACCACTGACAATTTAAAATGTAAACATTACCGGTAACAACTTAGGCTATAAAGACAACTGAGAAAGACCAAACACAAATGCCCCCCAAAAGAAAATCAAATTTTGCAGATTACAAGCTGCAAATAGTGAAATATGCAGCCAAAAACGGTAATCGAGCAGCAGAAAGAAAATTTGGAGTGAGCGAGAAACTTGTGAGGGACTGGTGGAAAGTGGAGGTTACTCTTGCTGCAATGAAGAAAACAAAAAAAGCTAATCGCGGGCTAAAAGCTAGATGGCCACAGCGAGAGGAACGAGTTCACAAATGGGTGCTTGAACAACGTGCTGAAGGGAGAGGCTTGTGAATGGTGCAGTTATGTCTCCACGCTCAGGTAGTTGCCAAGGAGATGAATATAAATGACTTTGCGGGAGGACCTTCTTGGTGTTACTGCTTCATGCAACGCAAAAGCCTCTCCATCAGAGCATGGACAACGATGCCCGAAAAACTGCCAGCAGACTTCCAAGCCAAGGTCGACAGTTTCCTTGAGTTCGTTGAAAAGCAAGTAATTGAGCACAACGTGACACTGGATCATATTATTAACATGGACGAGGTCCCACTCACATTTGACATCCCCATGGGCCAAAGTGTCGCAGAGAAAGGGCAAAAGAGTGTGAACGCAGAGGAGGAAGTAGCACTTCGTCTACCTCCGGAGTTGGCGGAGTTGTTCAGAAGCAACACAGAGGATGAAGAATTTAAAGGATTTAGCAATTAGGAGTGAGATCGTGAGTTTGGTGAACTTGTTATATTATGTTCTTTATGCTATAGTTATGTGAATAACTGTTAATATATTACGCTAACATACGAGACACCTATTCACTTCGTTGTTTATGCTTCATGTAGCTGAATAACCATCAATGTGTTACGTTAGCATACCGCACACCTATTCAGCCTGTTGTTCTCTATTCTATTATTACTATAACTTGCCTTTCAAGATGAAATGTCTGTTCTTGTTGTCGGATTTTGTAAAATAAATTTCCCACAAAAAATGCGACTTATAGTCCAGTGTGACTTATATACGTTTTTTTCTTCTTCGTTATGCATTTTTTGGCTTGTGCGACTTGTACTCCGGAGCGACTTAAAAATGTAGTGGCACATTCAGAGACAGACGTTGGGCAGTGCTGTGTCTATGACTGACTGGAAGAAGATACTCAAACCAAAGTGCTAATAAATATTTTTTTTCACTAAGATTCAGCCATCCTGAAATGTATAGTTAGTCATGACAATGCTCACTCAACTGTATTAGTGCAAAACTGACTTCACAACCCAGAAGGAAATGTGGGACATGCCCCTAAACCATAATGTCCAAGGTAGAAGGAATGACATATGACTAAGGATTCATCAATAGACAACATTACAGAAGATCGGACTAATGTGGAAAGTTAGTTAGATTAAAGATCATCACACATATGATCTAGATTACCAGCTGTTTACCTCTGACTTCTACAAATTGAGCATTCATGACTATTCTTTGGTGAATCACAGAATGTAATATCCACATGCACTGGGCAGATGGGCTTTAGCCTCATCTCTTACCTTCTTGTCTTGAGAATCCAGGATGTTGTCCAGCCACTTGTAGAGGTAGCCATCAGAGGAGAGGCCGACGTTGTCAGCGACTGGTCCACAACACAGCACTGCAGACATGGCCTGGGGAAAACATGAGGAAAAAAACCACCAGTAATGTTATTCACAAACAAAACTACAAGTTCAGTAAACAGTGGAAAAGCTCTTGATAAGAGTAGATTTTTTTTTATTGTCTTTAAGCGAAGCTCTTACGTTTTCTTTATTTTGAAATTGTGTTAAAGCATTAAAGTGTCTATGTAAACAAGGGGTGTCCAATCATGTGCCATGGAGGGCCAAGACCCTGCAGGCTTTACCTCCAACCAGTGTCTTCAACAGCAGATTTCACTGAACTTCTTCCCACTGATTGCTGATCAGTGAAAACACCTGCTGAAGAGACTGGGTAGAAGAGAAAACCTGCAGGGTCTTGACCCTCCACGGCACAGGATTGGACACCCCTGATGTAAACCAGCGGCTCAGGCTACACAATGTTCTAAACACTCCGTCTGCAAAATCTAATTATGCAAACCTGCTCTAGCACATGCTAGAAATAAAAACATTAAGTTGGAAATATGCATAACGTTAACATCTTAACATGAGGTTGTGTGTACCTTTAGTGCACAGTACTGATGGCGGTTGATCTGCATATTTCTGTCACTGTAGCGATCCAAGGGAGTGAACATAATGCTGAAGGGTCCAGCCCAGTGGCTGAACAGCATGAACAGACTGTGTCTCAGTGACTGCTGGGGAAAGATCGTCCTCCGCTGGTGTACTAAACCCAACAAGCAATTGATGCAAGAGATTATTGTCACTTTTCTCTTAGGTATTCGTCATATTTTTGGAAAACGTCTGCTATAAATCAAAGAGGTGAACCTGGGACATTCTGAATGATGTTGGCCACAAGTGCGCTGAAGTGACAGCGAATGTCCTTCAGTGTGTCAGAGTCTTTGTCATTTTCAGCCTCGAGCAACTGCCTGGTCAGATCAACATACTCCAGCAGCGTGCTGTTCAGAGAGTGGCTCTCTCCATCTAACCCTCCACTGGCACTGCAAACAGAAAAGCTGGTGATCATCACAAACCTAAGACAACTACTCACTCAACTGCTGCTACTGGTTAAATGAAAGTGAAACTAAAGAAAGAAAATTTGCATTCCCTGAAGAAAATCCAGTGTGAATGCTGTATATTAAAAGCAAAATAAGTTCAAGCTGAATAATTAGCTTAAAACCTGAAACAGCTTAAAGTCGAATAAAGTTGGCTTACAAATGCTAAATCTTAAATGGCTTAACCTTACACAACGTTGGCATGAAAGCAAAATACCCTGAGTAGAAGAAAATATGCTTAAAAATGTAAAAATAAAATACTAAAGCTTGATGCTGAAATAGTTTAGTATATTAAAAGTCAAATGGGCATTCACTAAAAACATGCATGTAGAAGTTTTTAGCCTTAAAAGCCCATGGAGCTTCGAGAGGTTGAGAAACTTCTCCATTCACTTCTCTTGCATTTTTTTCTGCTAAAACAAGCATAATTACATAAAGTATAAAAGTTATAAAGTAGAAAAATGGAAGCCCAAACATTCCTAAAAAGGTCAACAAAATGATACTAGAATAAAGGTTCTAGTCTCAACTATGGAGAAGGAGAGGCAACCAAAATCTGCTGATCCCATACATTTGACTGATGACGCCAGCATCAGCAAGTAGCTCAAATATCCGGACCAGCTGGACCCTGAGGACGTCACGACGCCTGCGCCGCTTCATGTTCTACAGAATAAAAATTAACCCCAACTCAGCAAAAAAATGTTTTGATGGATAAACACAAATGTGAGTGAAATGATCTCTGAACGGCACTTACTTCAGGTCTTCTTTCTAGAGCTTCTTTAATGATGGAGTTTAGCTCCTCCATCAACTCTCTAAAGGATTAAAAGTTACCAAAGTGTAATTAAGTACAACTATACAAACATGATAAAAATGTATACCATGATGTTTACAGACATGGATCTCATCAAGCGTTGCTTACCTGAAGACCATGGGGTTGGTCCTGCCAAGCCCCAACACAAGAGACTCTGTGATGTCCATGCTCTCAGAGCGCATCATCGGAACAATGTGTTTGAACAGGGAGGAAGGGGACGGAGTGCCAACAATCTAAAAGACACACAAGACAGCAAGTGTCGAGACTCGGGTAAGCAAACAAATAAAGTGGAAATTCGATCAATACCGAGAGAGATCCTTCTACACCCTTTTCAACTGAATATTCAAAAAATGTGTGTAATAAAGTTGTTTATCACCTTTGAATCGTAACTGTAGCCGCTGTCCGGCGTGGACGCCAGCGTCTCAGGCGGGGAGCAGCGGACGGAGCCAGAGGTGGAGGATGATGAGGACATGGTGGAGGAAGAGGCGGAGCTGCAGCAGAGAATCAGGTAGTTCCTCCAGAGGCCAACGTAAGAGTCGCTGCTGTTGAGACTGTTGACTTTCTTGGCATTAATGGGGCTACTGCAGATGAGCAAACAGTAAAGGACCGAGATAAATAACACGGCACCAGAAGAACAGCACTGATAATTAGAGCCTCAGAACAAAATGGGGAAAAAATGGATCATCACGGTCAGTATTTATTTTATCATGTGCACATGCATTTACACTCTTCTGTGCATAGTTACTATGCACAGAAGAGAAAACCAGGTTAAGCGTAAAGGAACGTACTTTATGTCAACTTGTGGTGACAGCAGCTGCAGGCGGGTGTAGGCAAACATCCAGGCATAGTTGACTGTAGTAGGGCAATGTTTGGGCAGGTTTTCCTGCCTTAGGTAGCTGGACAAACTGATCACCCAGGGGTCCAGACCCTGAGTAACATGTGCAAACACCCAGATGTGCGAGGGGCTCACCACGTCGAACTGGTGGCTGATGGGAGATGAACTCCATTCAGCTAGCGTCTGAAGATCAATCCCATTTGGACAATAAAGTAAGCTGGTCTATAGGGAGGAGGGACAGAAGGCAAGCCGAGTCTGAGTACCTCTGGATGTTTTATGATCACAGAAGCAGGACAGTATAAATATACCTGGTCGGCGCCTGTGAGATGAATGAAGCTCTCCAGCACTGATGCACTCAGTCTGTCCATTACATCAATAGCCAGTTCTTCATCTCCCTGAAATTTTGAATTAGAAAAAAAAGTAGTAAACTCCACAGGATGCAAGTGCTTACGTTACTGTATATCAAAATGTGCCCTTTCATTTTCATAAACTGTACCAAAAGAAAGGCCCTGATTGGAAGCCTTAAGTAATTTTCAAACTGGATGTGACAAGTCAGACATGGATTTAAAGCAATATGGACACTGCATGCTCATTTGGTAGTGACTTTGGGCCCCTTTACAGAGCACAGAGATTGTTGAGAGACTGGACCAATTTTTGATCTCTGGGATGGTTTGGGAGATCCTTGTGTGTTTTAGACCCAGTCAAAACTTTGAGAAGACCGTGGCAACTTTGGAGATCAATGAAGATCATCGACAGAGCAAAAATTGGCCAGATCTCTCAACGATCTCCACCCCTGTGTAAAGTGGGTATTATCAATCACAAGATACACCATATTGCCAAAAGTACTGGCACACCCCTCCAAATGATTGTGCACCAATGGACAAAGCAAGGTCCATAAAGACATGGATGAATGACTATGGTGTGAAGGAACATGACTGGCCTGCAAAGAGCCTTGACCTCAACCCAACAGAACACCTTTGGGATGGATTACAGCGGAGACTGCGAGCCAGGCCGTCTCACTCTACATCAGTGTGCTTCTGGAAGAATGGTCAGAAATCCCAATAAAGACACTCCTAAACCTTGTGGAAAGCCTGCCCAGAAAGAGCTGAAGCTGTTATAGTTGCCAAGGGTGGCTTTCCACAAGGTTTAGGTGTGTTTATTGGGATTTCTGACCATTCTTCCAGAAGAACCTTTGTGATGTCAGGCACTGATGCTGGAGGAGGAGGAGGCCTGGCTTGCAGTCACCGCTCTAATTCATCCCAAATGTGTTCTATTGGGTTGACGTCAGGGCTCTGTGTAGGCCAGTCAAGTTCTTCCACACCAAACTTGCCCATCCATGTTTTTCTCAACCTTGCTTTGTCCATTGTTGCGCAGCCATTTGGAGGGGTGTCATAATACTTTTGGCAATATAGAGTATGAGGAAACCACTAACCGTATTTCACCATCCAACTTAATAAATTAGGGACATTTTAAGAAGAAAACTAAGATCCACTGTATTTAAAATGATGCAAAACAAACGACTAAAGTCATAACCCCATCAATAAGTGTCAAAGTCAACTAAAGTCCATTCCTTGTTCATTTAAAACCAGTTATGACAGACTCATTTTTCATACCTAGAAGCTACACCATATTCAGTATATGACAAGTTTGAAGTAATTACCTTGCTAATGCCCATCGCAGTGTGCAGGGCTCGGACCTCTTTAAGGACGTTAACTGCCAGCCTGCGAGTGGCAGGGCGGCAGCTACAAAGCACCACCAACGCCAAACCCTCCACCACATGCAGCACACCTAAGGGAAGGCTACGCTCCAATGACAGAGAGCGGCCACTACTTGTACCCTGTCAAGCCAAACATGTAACTAGATTACTTTATTTGATGTGCTTTTGTCACAAGTGTGGAAAAAATATATCTTTCCTGACCGACCTGTGAATCTTGACTCTTATTACTGGTCTGCACCGCCTGCCTCCATTGGCTGATGAGCTGCAGCAGCATCTTCACTGCATTGTCCAGCAGTGTGGGATGGACGTCCGTCACTTCTCTGACTATGAAGTAAGCAAAGCCTGAGAGCACATCCTCCCGCCACTCAGGGAAGTCCACCATCAGGGCCTGGAGTGTAGTAAAGGCAAGGCCACGGAGCTCCTCGTCCATGTGGATGGTCAATCTAGAGGAGAGAGTCAACATGCAGGTGCATTAATACCAGAGGAAAAGTATACTGTGAAGTTAAACATCAGGTTAAAGAGGAGGAATTACTTTGCTAGAAGCTCTATTAGGTCTTGTCTGCTCATGCCATCTGGTATCAGCCTTGGGATGGCAGCTACACATGTTCGGAACAGATCGATCTTTGGTTTCCTTTCTCCCCTGCAGCACACACAAATCATTAAAAATCAATGCACAGGTCACAGAAGTTTTGACAATAATAGAAAAGCCCGAACGTGTGGTCACATACGTGATCATGTCCTCAGGCTCCTTGTTCGA
Source organism: Pholidichthys leucotaenia (assembly GCA_020510985.1). NCBI lineage: Eukaryota > Metazoa > Chordata > Actinopteri > Cichliformes > Pholidichthyidae > Pholidichthys > Pholidichthys leucotaenia. The sequence goes on from CM035839.1 coordinate 48,914,683, forward strand.
TATCTGTACGTTGGTCATACTCATGGAGCGTCCTACTTCCTTGTCCAGGTGTCTCAGGATGTTATCCAAGGCCTTTCTTACTTGCGGGTAGTACAGTGACATTCCTAGAAAATACACTGAAGGTCATTATATCAGCTCCTTAAATGCCATTTTGAATGGCAGCTGCTCAAAAGTCAAACCCACCTATGACTTTTGCTTCTTCATCAGTGAGAGTGGTGTTGAGGAAAATCTTTTTGACACGCAGAGTGTTGCCAGAGGGCATGATGATTCCTGTAGTGGGCATTGGAGGCTCCCCGTCTTTCTGCTGTAGGCTGTCAGCAATCACCAAGAAAGCTCGTAAACCGATATTCATCCTCTGGTGGGGAAGAAAAGGGAAGAGTATGCATTAAGAGGGAATGTGGCAAGACCACATGCCCTACACCAGGAGTTGCTGTCTCTTCTTTACTTCACCTCTGGATTGATGGTAAATGTTTTGTGGGATTTACCCACACACAGGAGGTCATATATAATCTCCTTCATAGCAAAGTCCAGTCTTTCCTGTAGTAACAAGCACACCAACGATCACTAACTAGCAGCTTCTGTATGCATTATTTTAGTTCAGCTAGGCCACAGCTTGAACTTCAGTCTTACCTGAGCTATGAACTGGATGATCTTGACAAAGATGTTGAGGGGAGTGTCTCTGGGAACGACACTGCGGGAGCCTTTGGGGAAAAGTGCTGAGACGATGCTGAGTAGCCGACTGCGGAGGGGGAAAAAAAGAAGCAGGGACGTGTTTGTGTGTTGTGTGTGTGAGCAGTTTGAGGATTAATCTTCGACCGGCCCTACGACTGACCTCTGAGTGACAGTGTTGCTCTCACACTTGATCCTGATGATGTAGACCCACAGAAGCCTGTAGAGCGATTCTAGTGCAACACGGGACATCTTGGGGTCTTTATTCTGTAGAGTACAGAAAAAGGATGAATCACCTGTTCAGTCATGACAGATTCATTACTCACCTGAGAAATCCTCAATCTCTGATGCGTAAAAGTAAACAAAAACCAGAGGAGGCTAGCAACTAGTTCCATTTACTTTATATTTTCACAGAATCAAGCTTAATGACCATTACAGGATACTTTTTTTTTTAACTTGTGATGGGATGAAGGTGAGTGATTTTCTCAGGTGGTTGCTTTACCTTCAGGACATGATGGACTTTGTGGTTTACTGAAAACCAAAGTGCTAGTTCATCATGACATATCTCTCTTGCAATCTGTGTTGTGTCTTTTTACTTGGGCTCCACCTTATAGCACAATGATCGCTATGTCAATGTCGATATTTATTCCTCTTCCACTTTTTTTTTTTGTTTGTGACAGTCACAAAAATGGGAAAGAAACAACTGCACAGAGATCCTTGAAGCTCAGTTGGTCCGCGCATAAAGCATGTATTGTAACGAGCACAAAGAGCACTGTGTAGCCTCTTACACAGACCAACTAAACGTAATACTGCTGTAAAACATGCAACCCCACAACAGCTCAAAAATGGCCTTATTAGAAAACATAAGGATGCACTATACTAACATTTGTCAAAATTTTATTCATATTCAGCATCACTAATTATAATGTTTAGCACCTTCCAACAGGTTTATGGCCTTCTTGCAGATGGCAACAGCTTGCATAGTGCAGATGCAGATCATAAATTGATCCCGTTATACACAGCACCACTCAGGGGTTCAAGCAGGAATGAACCTGTGATTACAGCTGAGTCATACACATAAAGCATGTCTCATATCACAGAGCATTTATGACTTCAAATGTCAGAATTTAAAAAAAAACTCTAGCAGTGATTTTCCCCTTGGATATTTTGCATCATAAATGGTGAGACTTTAATGGATTTCTTAAGTATTTATAAACTTGCCATGTGCTTACAAGAGTTAAATAATTTCCATATATAAGCATCAGTAAATCAAAACCAATCCTAACTTGAAATTGTTGATCGTGTACGAGCACTTCCTGGATCCAGTCTAGATTTGTTTAACATGCTTTTTAAATGGGATACGAACAAACATGAACATTTAAAATAACGAGAGTGCCTTAATAAATAATGTACAGTATATTACAATAATTTTTTCCCCAAACTGTTTTGTGATTTTAGTTAAGTTTTTAATTCAGGAATTTTTTACTACTAAAAGTTTACCAGGGTTCTTTTTTTTTTGACATTTAAAGTCTTCAGCAGATAAAAATTTATAAGACCACATTACATACTATATCTGGGTTTTTATAAACAGATCCTGAATGCTACTTGAGCATCAGAGGTAGATGGTAACAAGTTCAATAGGGCTGCAACAATCAGTTGACAATGTCGATAAGGTCGATCATGAAAATTTGTCGACACAGACTTTTTTTATTGATTTAATTTTAAAGTTTATGTGCATGCCGTGGGAATGTTCAGTTAACTGTTCCAGCGAAAAAGAAGAGGAACGCATCATGGCGACACGGAGAAAATCACAGAGATGGCCAAAGTATGGGAGGATTTTACCGAAAATAAATAAATGAAACAAGTTAAAAATGTAGACTGTAAAGCAGTGTTGTCCTATCACAGCTGCACTACAGTGATGCAGCCTTTCCCTCCTCCGTCTCCGGCCACCTGTCAGTGGACTGCACCAGTAAGGTTAACGAGTAGCGTTAGCGCTTCTTATTACCTCCACCAAGGAGGTTATGTAATCAGGGTGGTTTGTCTGTTAGCAGGATTACGCAAAAACTACTGGATGGATTCTGATGAAATTTTCACCAAAGGTAGCCCTTGGGCCAAGGATGAATCCATTAGGTTTTGGTGATGATCTGAGAGTGCATACCTCCACCAAGGACCTTGTTTATATTTGTGCAGCAGGATTACACAAAATCTACTGCATGGATTTGGATGAAATTTTCACCAGAGGTGGTCCTTGGCCTAGAGAGGAACCTAAAACATTTTGGTGATGATCCCAGGATGCATACCTCCACCAAGGCTCTTATCTTCTCACAGTGTGTTTGCAAGAATCCTCCAAAACAAGCCCACTACATTTTAGAGGTGATCCATGAGGGATGGAAGGAGCCTTGGCGGAGGTATGCGCTCCAAGTGCTTTTCTAGTTTTCAATGAGCAACTCTCAGCTTTAGAAAACTGACCACACTGTTAGTGTGTGCCGGTTAAATAATTTACCTGCTGTCGGACAATAATAATACTCTTTGACAATAGCTGCTGACAGCTGAGCTGCTTCCATTATGCTGGCTAATATGTTAACTGCAGTAAATGGGTCAATTACATGAGCAGCTGACTCTTTTTCACATTCTCCATTATTGCCACAGTAATATCAGCCCTCATTCTGAATATTAGTGCATCTCCATAAATTTGAATATCATGATTTGTAATTTAATTAAAAAGGATAACCATAATCATCACAAATAAATTAAAAACGGCTTGATAAATATTTCACTGTATATGTAGTGAAGGCTGACATTCCTGCACTGATATTTAAAGTGTTTGTAAATTTATTCTGGACTGGAAGAAGTTCTTTTAATTTTCATCTGAAGCCTAATTAAACTTTTAAACTTCCAGACCCAGCAAGGCTTCAAACAGGATGAACTAGCTTGTTGTTTTCTTTTTTACTTTAATGGAGTTGAATATTCCTCTAGTTTGTTTTGAACATGCAGCATTACAACAGCCCTTTATGGAGTAGCAGAGGCTGCTATTTGAGGTTTTTGCACTTTGTTTTGGGGGTTAAAAGACTGCTTTTTAACATCTATTATTTAATTGTATTGCTACAAACACTAATAATTAAACTGTCAAGTTCAAATTTCCAACTCATGTTTGATGGGTCATTATTTATTTAGCTATGGGAACTTGTTTTAATAGGCTACATTATATTAAAGCAGAGACTGACACCAAAATGATATTCACAGGTGTGCAGGCTTAGACAGGTGAGGTAAGGCATGACCTGGAGCCCCAAACAGGAGCTGCACCAACAGGAAGCAGAAATGGCGGACATGAGAGAAATAATCGCCATTAGTCAACTAATCGAAAAAAAGATTAGTCGACTACCAAAATAATCGTTAGTTGCAGCCCTAGAGTTCAATTTAACAAAAGTGTTGTTGTGCGAGTAGTTTTATTGCAGGATACTTTTCACTCTTACTAGAGTACATTTTTGAGGAAAAAAATAACACCAAAAACATACTTTTACTCAAATATACTTGGTCATAGTCCACGTTACATTCACTTAATTGAAAAGTGGTTAGAAATGTACTTGGTCATAATAACACAATTTATTTTCACTTGATGTGCTCACCCGGCCCAGACACGGAAAGGATTGACAGATTGATAGCTCTACTGTATCATTAGTCAGTCAACTTATTTTAGTATTTTTTAAAAATCTCATTTCATTGAGATTAGTGCCAATATTATACCTCCTTGGCGGATGTATAATGTTTTTGCCGGTGTTTGTCCATTTGTTTGTCTGTTAGCAAGATTAAGCAAAAACTACCAGATGAATTTTGATTAAATTTTCATCAGAGGCGGCCCTTGGGCTATGGATGGACCCATTAGATTTTGGAGGTGATCCATGAGTGCATACCAACGCTAATGCCTTATCTCACAATGTATTACGTACATACGGAGGGAGGTATGGACGTACGGATAACGGAGGGACAGATGGAGGGAAGAACAGACAAAGGTTTGTGTTTTCAGTGCCCTCTAGTTGTTCTGGTATTCAAGCTCAGAAAGGAACAAGAAAAAAAAAAAAGTTAAAAATTTATCAGTTAAAAAGTTGCAAATTTACATTAAAACGTCACCAAAACAGTCACAAATCTGGAAAGTAATATACTTAAAGGAAAATGTCTGAAAAGTATCAGAAACACATTACAGATTTATGAGAGTAAAGTCAAATGTACAAGAAAAAAAGTCAAATTTATGAGTAAATTAAAAAGTCGCAAATTTATGAGAAAAAGTTGGAAATTTACATAATTAAAAAAAAATCACAAGTTAATATGGAAAACAGTCCTAAAAATGAGAAAAAAAATTTACACGAAAAGAAGCACAAACTTAGGAGAAAAATCCTGCTTATTGGCAACTGTTGTACTCACTACTCAAGAAACTGTTTTAGCCGATACTTTCTTACTCAAATAATTGTCTGGAGGCTTTCTCTAAAGTAACAAGTAATTAATATTATAAGGTACAACTACTTTTACTTGTGAATTTCTGAATATTCCTCCACCTCTGTTGAACTGTGTAATTTAACAGTGCAATAATAATTTCATTAACACACATGTAATTTCATCACATCTCTGGGCTTTTCTGACATCTCCACTCATGCCAATTTCATGACTTAAAAAAAACTAATTTGCAAAAGCTATACCATTGGATCGATCTTAAAAGCAACATCTGCTTATTTGACACCTGTACCTGTGTGGGATATAAATTTTAAGAATGTTTTTGCTGAGAACATTTTGGCAAAAAAAAAAGAAACAGATTTGAGAACGTCTTTCACTACATCCTTGTAAGGAAGCATCTATTCACACAAAGCATCAGCTCCAACAGCGCTGCTCATGAACACAAACCAGCCACAAAGCCGACTACAACATCAAATGTTCCCAGAAATAGTCCTTTTCTCTCAGCACCACATCAGTGTCTCACAGACTAACTGGCCTCTTTAGACAAAAACGGGCAGAAATGTGCAACCTTAAATCCTTACATGGGTCGCTGAAAGGAAGTGAGCACCGGGCCGGTCACTGTCACCACATAAACTCACCTGCAGCGTTTCAATCTGCTTCCGGATGCTGTTGTTAGACGGCATCTGGAGCGAGCCAATGTGAGAAAAAAGATCAAATGACAGGAGACAAAGAATGAAGGGAGTGGGGAGGGACACATGCAAGTTAAAAGACAAAAAAAAAAAAACCCCAAACACAATCTAAACAAATATGACAAAAGCAGATAAAACTATAATGGTGTACACAGAAAAATTTCTAGATGGAATGAAAAACTGTTCAACATGTCATTTGTGGGTTTTAAGTTGCATTGAAGTAACAGAAAGACAAAGAGTCCAAATTGGTTTGATGTGTTGTGATGACCCAGTTTCCCCAAAAAAGTTGGCAAATTGTGTTAAATGTAAACAGAATGCAACGTCAATATCTGAAATGAATTGAGAATAACTGATCAACTGAAAAATTATCTGAATCCTAAACAAGAGCAATGATTTTCAGCTGGGACAGGAGCAAACGAAAGGGAAATGCTACTCTTAAAATGGATTATTTTATACACAAGGTACAATATTTATTATGGATATTAAAAGAAAAGTGTAGGTTGCAAGGTTTATTATGCTGTAAAAGGCTACATGTGTTCCTTGCAGGGATTTATAATTTTCTATTTACACTCTATATTCCTTTTATTTTTTTCTGTATTTCTGATCTTCACAAGAGCTGCTGTAACAATCTACCATAGGTTCCTGGTAAACTACAGCTTCATTTTTTTGACAGTAGATGCTGTCATACACAATATGATTCATCAGAAAAGAATATCGATAAATTAAGAAAAAACAGAAAAGAGTTATTTAGTTTGTTACAGTCATTTCAGAAAAAAAAGATTTTTGGTTCTTTTTACAATGTCAGGTTTTTTTTGTTTTTAGATATCAAAAATGAAAAAAAAAATATTATATAAACTACTAAAGTCAGTTTAGTACTAGAAACTAGATTTAACTTACATCCTCCATGAAGTGACCAAAAAAGGCTAAAGCTTTTGCTTATTCTACCTACCCCGTTTACAACCATTTAGTGCTGACTGTTTACATTAATGAACTTGCTTTAGGCTTTATTCAAATGGCTAACAAACAGCATCTTATAGTAATTAGTTCTTACAATTAGTTCTTGATGGTTGTATTTCTGTATATCTTATTCTTTTTTGCTTACTTATCAAATTTTCCAGGAAGTCACTGAAATCAAATACGTCCTTGGCATGAAAAAACCTTACTCATCAATTTTTAGTTTAAGCTAGCTACCACAGACTGCAGTAACAGTGAAGTCCACAGATGGAGATAACCTGTACAATCTGCTGCTCAATAGAACAGACTAGAAGCAAATTTACAGTGCAACAATAAAGTATTCACAGCGCTTCACTTTTTCCACATTTTGTCATGTTACAACCTTATTGCAAACTCGATTAAATTCATTTTTTTCCTCAAAATTCTACAATACCCCATAATGACAATGTGAAAAAAGTTTGGTTTTTTTTTTTTAGATTTATGCAAATATATTAAAAATAAAAAAAATAAGAAATCACATGTTGTATGCTGCATACATGTATGCATGTATGTTGTACAGTATGTTGCATGCTGTATTCACAGCCTTTAACCATGAAGCTCAAAATTCAGCTCAGGTGCATCCTGTTCCCAATGATCATCCTTGAGATGTTTCTCCAGCTTAATTGGAGTCAACCTGTGGTAAATTCAATTGATTGGACATGATTTGGAAAGGCACACACCTGTCTATATAAGTTGACAGTGACAGTGCAAGTCAGAGCACAAACCAAGCATGGAGTCAAAGGAATTGTCTGTAGACCTCTGAGACAGGGTTGTCTTGAGGCACAAATCTGGGGAAGGGCACAGAAAAATTTCTGCTGCTTTGAAGGTTCCAGTGAACACAGTGGCCTCCATCATCCGTAAATGGAAGAAGTTCGGAACCACCAGGACTCTTCCTAGAGCTGGCTGGCCATCTAAACTGAGTGATCGGAGAGAAGGGCCTTAGTCAGGGAGGTGACCAAGAACCTGATGGTCACTCTGTCAGAGCTCCAGCATTCCTCTGTAGAGAGAGGAGAACCTTCCAGGAGGACGACCATCTCTGCAGCAATCCACGAATCAGGCCTGTATAGCAGGCACCAAAAGGCACCTGAAGGACTCTCAGACCATGAGAAACAAAATTCTCTGGTCTGATGAGACAAAGATTTAACTCTTTGTCGTGAATGCCAGGCGTCATGCTTGGAGGAAACCAGGCACTTCTCATCACCAGGCCAATACCATCCCTACAGTGAAGTATGGTGGTGGCAGCATCATGCTGTGGGGATGTTTTTCAGAGGCAGGAACAGAGATTAGTCAGGATAGACCGAAAGATGAATGCAGCAATGTACAGAGACATCCTGGATGAAAAACTGCTACAGAGTGCTTTTGACCTCAGATAGGGGTGATGATTCATCTTTAAGCAGGACAACGACCCTAAGCACACAGCCAAGATATCACAGGAGTGGCTTCAGCACAACTTTGTGAAAGTCCTTGAGTGGTCCAGCCAGAACCCGCACTTGAATCCAATTGAACATCTCTGGAGAGATCTGAAAATTGCTGTGCACCAACACTTCCCATCCAACCTGATGGAGCTTGAGAGGTGCTGCAAAGAGGAATGGGCCAAACTGCCCAAAGATAGGTGTGCCAAGCTTGTGGCATCATATTCAAAAAGTCTTGAGGCTGTAATTGCTGTCAAAGGTGCATCAACAAAGTATTGAGCAAATGCTGTGAATACTTATGTACATGTGATTTCTTAGTTTTTTTATTTTAAATAAATCTGAAAAAAAAAAACTTTTTTCAAGTTGTCATTATGTGGTATTGTGTGTAGAATTTTGAAGGAAAAATTAATTTAATCCATTTTGGAATAAGGCTGTAACATAACAAAATGCAGAAAAAGTGAAGTGCTGTGAATACTTTCCAGATGCACTGTAGCTACCTTCAGTACGTCAGTAACTAGCTTAAGAATGCTAATGGACAGCCTGAAAAAGTTAGTTGCTAACATCACCATGTTAATAATAGCTAGTCACAATAGTAGCTGATCCAGTGGGCTGCTAAGTGTGATGCAGGAATTCTGGTTCTCCTTTACCAAAGATGACCAATTAGTAAGCTTATTAACCACCTCAGACATTTCATTATTTATACAGGGTAATTCCATTGAGAGGCAACCTCTCTTTTTCAAGGACACCCTGTTCACACTTACACAGTTACACATTCACACCTGGAAGCTGCCCAGTACAACCAGACTTACCTGCGGCCACTGAGCAGCTCCACTAGAGCAGTTGGAGTTAAGGGCCTTGCTCAAGGGCACCACAGTGGGATTAAGGAGAGAGGGGCAAACACTGCTATGTTATCTGTCCCACCCAGATGTGATCCTGCCGGTCCAGGGATCAAACCCACGACCCTCCGCTCACCAGTCCACATCCCTAACCATTAGGCCACCACTGGCCACATTTAAAGCATTGTATCATTTTAGCTCAGTCAGGCTTTAAATACTTCTTTAGATTTTACACATTTCACCAATTCTTTGGGGAAACGGGGCTATTTACATTTATATAAATGTATACCACCCTTTCTTTATACTGCTATAATAGTGATGTGAAAGTGCCAAAAGCAACATAAAATAAGGTGTGTTGTAGTTTGGGGGTGGGGAGGTGACAGTAAAGGAGAAAACACACAGAGGAATAGACATAACAGGAACAGCAAGATGACAAAAATAAAAAAAACAAAAAACAAAATTGTCCGTATCACCACCTCAACTGACAAGCAGCAACACTCAAATCAACAGGTGACTTAATTTCATCAAGCACAATGAAAACACCAGGTGTATTTTAACCACGTGGGGATAATAGTGGAATGCCTGTTAAGGCGCATTCAAACCAAACGCAAAGCATATTTTTCACGTGGCACAGATACATGTTAACTCAATGTAAGCATATGGACACATGCAATTTTACGCATTTGTGTCCAAGGGATTTAGTAGCAATAGCTAGTAATCAGCACTGAGATTCTCCCGTCACAGGAGTAAAAGTATCAACACTGGAGAGTAAACTGGTTTGAAAATGAGACTACCACTCACCTGCAGACAGATGGGCTGGGAGCTCTGCAGCTGAAACAAAGTGTCAGGAGTTTATCCACCCATGTACTCCTGCTGTGGATGTGCTAACAAGGACTAGCAGGTCAGCAATGTAAACAACCTTCATCCAGGTACAGTTTCAGGAGGAGGCAGTGACATTTTCCCAGCCGTGTGCCCGCTGGATAATGTTATAAACCTAAACATGACAGTATTTTGGGGATTTCCATAACAGGTGGAAAGCAGCTGCAGAAGTTATGAAGGCAGCTCTGCTCCTCTGCAACTCGCTTAGATGCAAATTTGCATTTATTTGCATGTTTACATTGAGTTAACATGTAATCGTGCCATCTGAAAAATTCACGGTGTGAATGTACCTTTAGACTGTTTTTTTTTTTAAATCACCACTATTTAACATGTTTCAGAAAGTAATGATTATATATGTATTCATTCAAGCATGCAATAATAAGTAGGGCTGTCCTGAATACTAGTTTTGGGGCTCTGAATATTCTGGAAAGATCCAGAGCAAATTAATATTGTGCACAGACTGTTTTTCTCCCAGTCAGAATCAATATTTTTTTTAGAAATCTAACTTTTCTTATAAATTTGGAACTTTTTCATGTATATTTGTAATGTCTTGCATCTTTACAGATTTTCTGGTAAACCCAAGACCTTTTTTCCTTATAAATTTATTATATTTTGCATAAATTACTTTTTTCTCAGATAGTTAAATGTTATCCCAAATCTGCAGATTTCTCATAAATTTTTCTCACAAATTTGCAATTGCTGTCCAGTGCATTTGAGTGTGATATTTGCAACTTTCTGATAAATTTTTGTCAAATTTGTAATTTACCTTTGCTAAAACCCAGCAGCTGGAGGAATGAAAATCCAAATAGCAGTATAATGGATGAATATCTGGATAATCAAATATTTGGATACTGCCCTAATAATTACATGTAAATGAATTAAGGCAATTTAAATATTTATTATCAAATAATAATGCTCAGATCAGCTTTTTTCTTTTACTTTGTTTTCAGAAGTTAGTCTTTCGCCATTACAACCACATCAACCTCTTGACCCTGGCCCAAATTTACATTGCACTTGGTATTCAAATAATAAAATTTGTTAAGCAGAGTAAAGAAAAACCTTTACATAATTCTCAAGAACAACCCCAAGGTTAAAATCACCGGCAGTGAAAAGATGCTGGGAACCACTAAAATCATCATGACCCTGAATCCAATCACACAAACCCGCACAATTATTCTCAATCAGAGAATCACCATCAACACACAGGAACTAGGCTCTAATCATCAAATTAGGAAAATTAAAAAAGTACTATGGTGAAGGAGAACGCTGGAATGAGATCACTGAAAAGACAGACAACCATTCAAAACCAATGGAAATCGCCAGGACGCAAATGAAAATTTAGCCACCACAAGATCAAACAAATTCCTTGAAGGGTAATCAATGCAGAATGGAAAACACGAGTCATCGAGTCGGGCTGTGAGTCAGTGATTTGGTCAATGAGCCTCTGGGTCAGAAAAAGGAGGGGGGAAAAAGGCTTGATTTGTTTGGTTATTGGTTTAAACGGCGTCATTAACAGACCTGTTAAAACAGCACTTGAGTCAATGTAACATGAATGTAGTGATAGATTTTTTTTTTAGATCAAATGTAAGAGATTTATGAGGTAGACATCGACCTACTGTGAGAATGGAATAAAGATTTTATTTTGAAACAAATGTTTTAATTGCCTTATCAAATCAAGTGCTATTCCTGTGCAGATCTGGCTTGCTGATGATGCAGGGAAAAGCACATTACGAGACAGAAACACAAACACACTCTTCACAACTTCTTCAATCAGTGGCAAAAGACTGCCATGAAATCTTATGACAGAAATAAATGTGGCTGCTTTTTATGTTTAAATGAAAAAGAATTACATTAGTAGCTTAAATTTAAAGGTCCCATATTGTGCAAAATGGTGTTTTTGTAAATTTTAACTTTATTAAAATGCAGACACGATTTCGAGTGCATCTTTAAAACACTTACGGTAATTCTCAAAAAACACACTGCATTTTTTTTAAAGCGTACCTGTGGTGGTCGTGGAAAAAAAAGATATTATATTGAGCCCCTGTCTCACGTTCTAGTTCAAGTTTAAGTTCAAGTTCAAAGCAATGTGATATAAATCCATTGCTGATGTGCTGGTTCAGCTATGTCAGCAAAACATGCGAGCAGCCATACTAGCGGCTACATGGCCTGCCAGGACACTTCCTGTGACGTAGTGTCGTGGCTACCGCGATCTGGATCAATATTGGCTGAGCCTGGAGTGCCTGGATGAGCAGTGGCTTTCAGGATATTCAAATTCAAACGTTTATTTCAAACTCAGGGTTCATATTAAATGCAGAACTAAAACGAGTAGAAAATAAATAAATAAATGCTTAAATTCAGCGGGTCGTCTCGTCTGATCTGAGGTCGTAACGGCCGCCAGACGGCCGATGATACTATATACAGAGCAGCAGACACTCGGCGCTCTTGTGACAACAAAAACATACAATGCGATATGGATATCGCAACATGGCGGAATGTAAAGCCTTTGGATGTCTCAATAATAAGCGAAAAAACAAAGATAAACACTTCTTTTGTGTACCCAAACCCAGCTCACCTTGTCAGAAGATCGTAGCGGAAAAGTGATTGCGCAATCTCGGAACAGGGCACAGACGAATCCTTTCAGACGAAATTGTGTTGTGTGTGAGGACCACTTCATCACTTTCACCCTCAGAAGACCTTTCTGGCTCAAACCTGTAGCCATGTTGGACGAATTCTTCCTCAGAGTCCGTCAATTCATTCATAATAGAATAAAAACACAAAAGCACCCTAGTCTCTCATACAGGCGGAGTATTGACTGTTCAGTAGCAACATAGTGACGTCACATCCGCATGTGTCATGGCTGCGCGCAGAGTTTTCACTGGCTGGCCATGCCTGTGGTCGTATTTGCATATTTCTCTGGTGGTATATGGCTGGCAATAATTATTTAACCAAATAACGAGTACTTTGCCTAATGTTTTCAAGTTGAATGCGTTTAGACGACCACCACAGGTACCCTTTAATTAAGCTCTTAAAAAAGGAGCAGATTGCACTCTGGGTAATATTTGGGGTGGGGGAAATAATCATTTTTCTGATGCACTGCAATGCAGATGTGAACAATTCTGTATTGATACACAAATGTCAAGAGTCTTAAATATTTATTAATAATGTAATTAATTTTGAGGGAAACACAAAAGCGGACTCTGAAACAGATTCTCTACCATCCTGACAGTTAATGGCATGACACAAAACAGAGACGTGTGACCATGGTGACGGCGAAGCGAGGCCTGGCAGCACCCCAGCCTCCATGAAGCCGAAGGGGGAAAAAAACCCAAGCAAAACCCACACTGCATGCAAGCCCTGCCAAACCGAACCAGACCAAACTACCCTGGAAGCACGCAAAACTAAACCTAACACCTACACCTGGAGGAGAAAAATGGCCACCGTAGCTGTCTACAGGGCCACTGAGCAAGCGATGCTAAAGCCTCCACCGAACCCGGAAAGGGCACCTGCACTTCACCATTGAAAACCAGGGCCCCTGAGCCATGGCACAACACCCCACCACAGAGACAGCAATCCTCACTCTATGAGACCAAAACTAAAATCTTGGAATCAGTGGATGACAGTGGGTAAGATTGCTTCTAATTTCCATTAGAAGTCTAATATCTGTACATTAGAAATTCTGAGCATATTTGACTGAAGGACTGCTAACTTGCTGCACATAACAGGAGAATGTTTGTTTGAAGTCTATTATTACCGAGGGGTGGGAATCTTTAGGCACCTCAGGATTCGAGCCGATTACAATTCAAGGGGTTCCGGTGCGATTCTAAAGTGATTCTCGATGCAGCTATTATACCTATTCGGGATTTTTTTTTCTTCCTACTGTGTGACAACAGACTTCAGAGCACCCTGAATTTTAACAATGCCACGTTCCACCAAGACCTGTCTTTAGTTCACCAAGTTAGGAAACGCACCCTGACTGCCTCTTTTTTGGATTGGCTCAATCAGAAAACTTTTAACCAATCAGATTAGGGGTTCCCTAATGTTAATGAGCAGGCTGAAAATCAACCACTTCTGACACAGCTTTAAGACAGCTTTTCTGACCAGCTGTAAAATACAGAAATTCTATTTGGCCTTTATTTTGACCTGTATCATTTCAAAACTTGAAATATGAAGTACTGCACAATATGGGACCTTTTAAAAGACACTACAATTACTTATACTCTCAGAACAACATGCAACATGAGTCACAAGATTTGCACTAAATCAGACACTGTCGAGTCAATTTTATGCCCCTAAACTGCTTGATCTGAGAAGCCTTGCGCTCCTTTTCAGAGCTGCAGGGTACGACCCATCTACACTGGACTGGGGGTAAAGGGCGGCCGTACCTTGAGGTGTGAGAGGCAGTTCTGGAGGAAGATGTGCCAGTTGTTGAGGAAGAACTGCTTTTGACTGACACACAGCAAGCATGTCACCAGGGGATAGAGAGCCTGGAAGGTAAAACAGAGTCTGCATTAAAAACAAAAACAAACGAGGCAACCGGTTTGCTTACCAGGTCTGACGCACTTGTCATTATAATTGAAAAAAGAAGTTTACATACACTGCATTTAAAAAAACAACTATTTTTTACTCACCGACATAAAATCAGTCTAAACTTTTGCCATTTTAAGTCAGTTAGGATTACCAAATTTATTTCTATTTGCTACATAATTTTATATTTGAATTTTTTTTATTACTTTCTTCAAAGTCAGAAGTTTACATACACTAAGATCACTAGGCCTTTAAACAATCTGAGCATGCCCAGATGATGACGTCATGGCTTTGGAAACTTCTGATAGGTAAACTGACAACATTCGAGTTAACTGGAGGCACGCCTGTGGATGTATTTTAACTTGTGTGACACTTCTTCCTTGCGTGACATCATGGGAAAATCAAAAGGAATCAGCCAAGATATCAGGAAGGGAATTGTGGACCTGCATTTTTTAAACGGTGTATGTAAACTTCTGGTTTCAACTGTACCTCGAGTCCTGTAACAAAATTATAAATGAATAAATTAAACCATCTTTCACAAACATTGAGATTAATTGGTAAGTAAAATAAAATACACATTGAACCTGAGCAGTAAATTTCTGAATAATGTCAGATTTGGTACTCTGACTCGTACAGCGATGCTTGCCAAACACAGCAAGAGTGGAACACAGACGGAAAAGAAACTATTTACAGAGTAAATACTGATGGGCCTGCAAAGGAAGAGCGATAAAACATAGGAGCTGAAGTTCTTACCAAAGAGTGCTTCTTTCTGGAGCTAAGGTCAAATGTTGTCTGGTAGAGCATCTCCACAAAGTTTTTCAGGCAGGGCACATTGACTTCATTTTTCACCGCCTGAATTAGAGTGTAAAAATCCATAGTAACAGGGTGACAACAATGATTTCACTCTGACACAACTAAAAAACATTTTACTTACAGCTGCAACAGGGATGAGGATCTCTACAAAAAGGCCTGCTAAAGCATGCTTTATGTCTTTATCCTTGACCTCCAGGAAATATTGGGCACACTCCTGGAAAAATAAAAATAAATGCACACATATAAAGACTACAGTGAATAAATATTACAGTATATTTTCCCTGCTATTACACAGATGTGTTAACTGGTCATACCCCACTTCCAACTGTTAATTAAATCGAGTGTAAAATATTAAAAGGTATAAGCATGATACATTCAAAACAAATCCAGTCTCGTTAGAGATTATGAAATTATTATAACAAATATTTTTTATAATTTCTTCAAATTTTGTGGTTATGTTGCTTTGTGAGGAACTTTGAAGCTTCACTGGAACATAATAATCAATAAGGGCTGTCCCCAAATTCAGGTTTGCTGTTAAATCTCTTTTTCCTCAAATTGCTTGATTTTAATGAAAGTACACTGCAAATTTATCTTTACAAAATTCATCAAAATACCTGCAAATTTAGGAGAATTTTTTTTTTTAAATTACAAGAAGTAGCAACTTGATGATATCAAACATTTACCAAAAAAAGGTTGCAAATTTAAATCCAGACATACAAGCATAAGGAAAAGAAAAAACATTTCAATTAACAAGTCCTAAAATTTAAAAGAAAAGTTGTAAAATTGTGGTGGGATCAAATTATCAGGGAAGAAAATCCCATACTCCCATACTAATAAAAAGCAAGAAAGAAAAAAAAAAAAAAAAAGTTAATTTAAGAGAAAAATGCCCACAAATTTACATGAAAAGCTGCAAAATTAAGGACTAAAATTTACAAGGAAACCAGACCGTCAATGATGGAGTAGCTCATTCCGACCTGGCGAAATCACCCTGACTGCTCAGGCCTTGACACTGATCCTAAGTACACCCTAGGTGCAGACCCATCTAGGATGTGCTTAAGGTCAAGCTCAATGGCCTATGAGGAGTAACGTTTTTTTGTGAAATCACAAATGCCCAGATCTCCTGACCGTAAGCACAGCCTGGATGCAGACCCACCTGAGTTTGATGAGTGAGTGAGTTTGGCGAGCATCGAGGCAATTGCCTAGGAGTAGTGATTCCCATGAAATGTGGATGGATGGACGGACAGACAGACGGCCAAATGCCACATTGCTGCATTAGCTCCTTTTGGCTTCGCTGGAATGAGCTAAGAATGCACATTTATATTAAAAACGTACATTTTTGAGGGAAAAAGCTGTACATTTATGAAAAAGTTGCAAATTTACATTTTAAAGTTCCATATTAATAAGAAAAGGCACATTTGTGAAAAACAGTGATGTTGATGCAGTTTACAGACAGAAAAAAATTGCACAGAATATCCCTGAAAACTGAATCCCCAAAACAGGCAGTTGGGTCAGCCTTATTCATTCATTCATTCATTCATCTTCTTCCGCTTAATCCTTTTCGGGTCGCGGGGGGGCTGGAGCCTATCCCAGCATCTTTGGGCGAGAGGCAGGGTACACCCTGGACAGATCGCCAGTCCACCGCAGGGCCAACACAGAGAGACAGACAGCCATTCACTCTCACAGTCATACCTAAGGACAATTTAGAATCCCCAGTTTGATGCCAATTAACCTAACTTGCATGTTTTTGCCATGTGGGAGGAAACCGGAGAAATCCCAGAGTAAACCCACGCAGACACGGGGAGAACATGCAAACTCCACACAGATCACTGTTGGTCGGGGGCTGGGATCGAACCCAGGATCCCCCGGCCAAGGGTGAGTTGCTGTGCTGCCGCAGTGCTAACCACTCCGCCACCGTGCCGCCCCAGCCTTATTACCAATATAAAAATATCACAATAAATCAGCTCATGTGACAAAGTAAGAGCTACTCCAGCATTAAGTTATTGTTCATATTTTTTATAAACTTAACTACTAAGGCAAGGAAATAATGTTTTAATTATCATACTGACTGTTAGGAGACAAACGTAATTGTAAAGGATTGTGCAGTGTCAATAGTTAAGCTATACTCTTAATGTAGATATACATTCATAGTACAGTAATAATGATCCTGGACTCGCATCTTCAGTTCAGTTAGACTCATTCTATTGCGACAGATTTTTAGACTCAAAGCAGTTATTGCCTGCAAATATTTAAACGACTGTTTATAAAGCTGTAATTCTTCACTGGTTAGTATAGTATTTTTGTCTGACACCTTACATTTACAGCTGTGAGTCTGCACTCTACACTCCTAACATTCTACTGTAAAAGCTAAACGAAAGGAAACTTGCCAGTCCTCGGAATATAAAGACCCAACTCTGCCATGTGCGCAAATAAAATAAGATAAGTGCTGAAGCAGAGTGGTGGGCATAAACTACAGCTGGTCTATTAACGCAGTAAGAAATGAAGGCAAGCTTAGGAGAGAACGGGAAGTTATTTTTTTTTCCAACCACTGCATGGAGATTAATGAAGACACTATGGCCATTCACAGATTGTCAGCAAAGCCCCAAACACACTTGTCCTCAGTTCTTGGCAAGTATCACCTTTGATCATAACTTATTTAGTTTTATGGGCCATTGCTACAGGGAGCTGCTGAATTTGAACAATGGGGCAGCAGCAGCAAATAAAGAAAAGTCTGGTGCAATTTAAGGGTTACACATGGCTAACCAGAGGTGGGAAGTAACTACTTACATTTACTGAAGTGCAAGTACTCAAGTAATACAAAATTGTACTTGTGAGTAGTTTTATTGTAAGAAACTTAACGCTTGAGCAAATTTCTAAAGAGAAATGTGTACTTTTACTCAAGTACATTTGGTCATACTCTTCAGATACTTTTTAATTTCATCCTAATTTAATTCAGGGCAAGCCAATTTTTGTCTCATCAGTTTTTCTCTTCTCAGATTTGAAATAAACTGTCTTCTAGGAAATGTTTCATTTATTACAATTTCTTCATATATAACTTGGACTATATATTATATTAAGGAAAAACCCCACAAACACAAATCAGCAAGGGTAAAGCTGCAAATTTAGAAGGAAAAAGGCTGAAAATTTACAAATAAAAAATGTCAGAAGTACAGGAAAAAACTGCAAATTTGTGAGAGAAAAGTTGCAAATTTATGTCTTAAGAATTACAAAATTGCATGAAAAGTCAAACATTTGTTAAAAACAATAAAGGTTGTAAATGTCCTCCAAAGGTTTATTTAAAAAAATATGAATGAACATGGGGGAAAAAAGTCATGAATTTACAAAAAACCAGACTGTCAATGATGGAGCAGCTCATTCCGCCCTGGTGAAATCACCCAGGACTGCTCAGATCTCCTGACCGTTGACCTTGAGCAAAACCTGGGTGTAGACTAGGGTTGGGTGATTAACCAAATTCAAACTGAAACAGACCATTGGGATTTGGAACGGACATAATCTTGCCCACGTTGGGGTTTTTTTTTTTTTTTTGGTTCTTCCTCTCTTCCTGTTCTGTGCGTGCGTATATGAGAGCTTTCATGTACCGCTCCTTTTAAGATGTGTCGGGTGACTCTGCAACCCAGTAGCATTAGCAGCAGAGTTGGTCGGCTCTGTCTGGAAGCAGCAAAACTCAGCGGAAAAAATAAAATGGCTTGTACTGAAAATGCTGTGTCCGTCCACATATTATGAGATGACTGATTCATGGTTTCATCTGGGGATGCTGGGAGTGCACAAGTGGGGTCCACTAAGGATGGCTTCAGTGCGCTGAGGCTGGGTCCCATTGGCCTCCAACTGCTGTACATGTTACCAACTGGTTTGCAGTGGGAGTGGACAAGCTAAGCCTGTACTTAAGAACCCGAATGGGGATTCGTAGTTCCTGTGAGGTGATGGCACGGTCATAGCTGCGTAAAGGGCTCCGTCGAAGCAGATGGCTAGCCACCAGCGTGAGTTACCCCTCAAGAGGCAACACTGGAGTGTGTTTAGTTTCGTTGTATGTGTGGGGTGACAATGATCATATTCTTTATTATATTATGTTAATTTATGGCCAAATCACTGTAGTGATATTCACTGACAAACGCCATGTCATCACATTAGCTCCTTTCAGCTTTGCCAGAATGCGCTGAAAACTCACAAATTGGTGAGAAACCTCAAACTTGTGAGAAAAAAAGTCACCAATTTACATGAAAAGTAGTCACATTATGACAGTCACAAACAAACAAACAAGTGTAAAACTGATACTACTCAAGAAACTTTAGTAAATTCTTTCTCAGTCAAGTAATTTCTGTAGTGTCTACTCTTTGAGTTATTAATTTCATAAGGTGAAGCTAATTTTACTTGAGTAAATTTCTGCCCTTATGGCCATAATGCACAAATATATTTTACCTGCATGAACTGAAATGATGCCTCAAAATCCTCCACTGGATACATTTTAACCCGAAAGAACTTCATGCCCATGATGAGACTGATGATGCTTTGGACCACATAAGGACTTTGCTCCTTTATCCTGAGCTCCTTTAGCTCTGTGATGAACTTCTTCCTTACTGCCTGAAATCTGAGTCCAAAAACAGATGTACACAAATATATATTTAGCAAACTATATCAAAACAGATGTGACGGTATTACGATACGGGTGAAATGTATCTGCTGTAAGAAATTTAGACGTAAGTCAGGGTTAAGGTTACTCACTTTGACTGTGTAAGAACCCCTATAACCTCAGCATACAGGTCTGCGATGATGTGCACATTACTAGTGTTGGGGCCACAGTACCTGTAAATTATTAAAGGTTTATGCTCAAACAACTACTGTACTGCAGAGCATATATCAAACAGTCCATAAGACAGAGGCACTTCTTAAGTAAGTGTGCTTACTTGAGGCTGACTCAAGCAGCTCAACAAGAGGCACTTGTGCCTTGTTTAAATGTAAATAATGATGTGACACAATGAGCATTGAGCCGGTCTACTCAGACAGACACAAATGAATGGCCGACTACCAAACAAGTGAGCACCAGTGAGTGTGCTACAGTGGAGAGTTTATTTATCAGCCTTTTTTAGACAGGTGTTATTCATCTGTGTCACTTGTCTGTCTGGGCTCTGATGCTTACTTACCCTTCTTTGTGTTTAAAGTGCTTGAATGCCAGGTTTAGAACTTCATGTACCAAAACATCTGGCACTGGGTGAAGAGGAATCTGTGACGTAAACACAGGATCATTAGTCTTATTAGAAGCATTGATAGTCCTCATTTGCTACCATTCATTCCCTCCCTGCAGGACCGAAGCCAAGGACAACTCGGCTCTGGTCTCCTGGGATTGGCTTTTAGTTGAGAATGCAGCTCGGATTTGGACACTATTTGAGAAACACTCAGCTGGAAGCTGGTGTGTTGCCACTGAATTCATTTACTTTCCTCCCTGGTGGAGAAGGCACTAACAACAGGACAAATCTTGGAAACGATATTCTAAATTAGTCAACAAATCACTGCTCAGTTACCATAAATCAGATGGAGGCTACAGTAAAACACCTTTAGAGGTGAACACAACAATAGCAGGCAATGACATAGTAATGGAATAATTTATAAATAAAAACCATGCCAAACAAATTAGTTTATCAGCACAGTGAAAGTATTTCCCAATAACTATTTGCCAATAACATTCTTGACTTACAACAGATATTAAAAACAACCACCAAATGTTTTCAGGCAGCAGGAACTCAGTCATAGTTCTTTCTTTGCATAGCAACACTACAGGAACTACAGAAGTTAGACTTCTTAGAATTAGGCACTTGTTTAGCACCTCTTTAAGGATAGCCACTCTCCAAAACAAGATGTCAATGGTATCAATTTGTTGTCAGCAGAGGTAACACAACCATCAAGCAGTTATAATAAAAAAAACAAAAAACTGAATTAAATAAAAAATATTTAAAAAGCACACTAATATAGAAATCCATAATGGTAAAAAAAAAAAAATTACATATTTGGAAGACCAATGTTGGCCATCACAAATTAGTTTTTAAGTGCATTTGTTCTGCACGTTGACCTAGTGTATCTACAGTGAAAAGGAAGCAACTTAAACTTATTAAAGTGTCTGTGACACGATGTAGGAACTATGGATCAATATTCAGTATGAATTTATCATCAATCATCCACATAGTTGGTTCTGTTGACTTAGAACGCTAAATAAGTGGAAAAATATTTCAAAGTGAATTCAAATTTAGCGCCATGTTGCACTAACGCGATATCCAGAGACTTGCCTCGTTTCCAGATACGACGTCATGAGGAGAGTTTCCTCTCGGCTGATCCGTGTGCTATCAATGTAAACAAGCTTTAGTTTCTAGATCAGCGAAGAAATGTCAAAACGTTGTGCGGCGGCTGGGTGTTCTAATTGCTCCAGTGAACGTATAAGCCTGTTCTCATTCCCAAAAGATCCAGATCTTCTTAAAAAATGGGTGAAGCAAGTACAGAGAACAAGAGACAAATGGCAACCAACACCATCTTCTGTACTCTGTAGTGATCGTTTCACTGCAGACAGTTTTGAGGAGGCGCCTGCTATACAGGAATCTTTAGGCTTGAAAGTTCATTCCAAACGGGTTCTAAAACTGACTGTGGGTTTTCGTTTTCAAACGAAAACCCACAGCTCAAGACGATATGAGCTGACGGAAATAAGCTATAGACAGCTTGCTCCTTCTGTAATTGATAACATGGTGGATAGTGTTTCAGCTTCTCTGCATCAGACTCTAGACTTGGCGGCCCCCTTAAAAAAGAAAAAGTCTAATCAGAGATTTCTAACTCCTTGGTTCAACACAGAAACTCGTACCTTAAAACAGAAGACTCGTCAATTAGAAAGAAAATGGCGCTCTACTAATTTAGATGAAATCTATTTAGCTTGGAGAAATCATCTTTTAATTTATAAAAAATCTCTTAGAAAAGCTAGAACGAGTTATTATTCTGCATTAATAGAAGAGAACAAGAATAATCCCAGGTTTCTTTTCAGTACTGTAGCCAGGTTGACAAAGAGTCAGGACTCTGTCAATCCTAGCATTCCCTTAGAGCTTACTAGTCAGGACTTTATGAACTTTTTCAATAATAAAATTTCATCCATCAGAGATAAAATCAATCAGATTCTTCCCACAGTTAACTTAAATACTGTAACTACTACAACTCCTTCTATTGATGTCTGTCTTGATGAGTTTACTCCAATCGACCTTTGTGAGTTAGACAAAATAGTTTCCTCATCCAAACCTTCAACTTGTCTTTTAGACCCTATCCTACCAGGTTATTTAAAGAAGTCTTCCCACTTATTGGTAGCTTTATTCTTCATATAATCAATTCTTCATTAACTTTAGGCCATGTACCGCAGGCTTTTAAAACGGCTGTAATTAAACCCTTACTCAAAAAGCCAACGCTAGATCCAGGAGCTTTAGCTAACTATAGACCAATCTCTAATCTCCCTTTCATTTCAAAAATCTTAGAAAAAGTTGTTGCTGCGCAATTATTTGACCACCTGCAGGGAAATGGTTTACTTGAAGAGTTTCAATCTGGGTTTAGAATCCATCATAGTACTGAAACAGCCTTAGCGAAGGTCACTAACGACCTCCTCATTGCATCTGATAATGGACTAGTTTCTGTACTTGTCCTTTTAGACCTTAGTGCAGCTTTTGATACTATCGATCATAATATTCTACTTGATAGATTAGAACACTATGATGGATTTAATGGAACTTCGTTGCAATGGTTTAGATCTTATTTATCTGATAGGTTCCAGTTTGTTCATGTAAATAATGAGTTTTCTTTCAACTCAAAGCTTAGTCATGGAGTTCCACAGGGGATCTGTGCTAGGCCCTACTCTTTTTAGTTTATATATGCTTCCCTTAGGCAACATTATAGAAAGCACTGTATACATTTTCACTGTTATGCAGATGACACACAATTATACCTGTCAATGAGCCAGATGATAGTAATCAATTAGCCAAGTTAGAAGCCTGTCTTAAGGAAATCAAAGCTTGGATGGCTTGTAATTTCCTGCTATTAAATTCAGATAAGACTGAAGTCATTCTTGTTGGTCCAAAAAACCTTAGAAATTCCTTTCCAAATCAAACTTTCAGTTTGGATGCGGTTACTCTTTCTCTTAATAGCTCTGTGAGGAACCTTGGAGTTATTTTTGATCAGGATTTGTCCTTCAATTCACATATTAAATTTGTTTCTAAGACTGCCTTCTATCATTTGCGTAATATTGCCAAGATTAGGAGCATCTTGTCTCAGAGTGATGCTGAGAAACTGATCCACGCTTTTGTTAGCTCGAGATTAGATTATTGTAATTCTTTATTATCAGGCTGTCCTAAAACATCTTTAAAAAGTCTTCAGCTGATCCAAAATGCTGCAGCAAGTGTTTTAACAGGTACTAGAAAGAGAGATCATATCTCTCCGGTTCTGGCCTCCCTTCATTGGCTTCCCATAGAGTTTAGAATTAAGTTTAAAATCCTTCTTCTTACTTACAAAGCTCTAAACAATCAGGCTCCTTTTTATTTAAAAGATCTGATACTACTGTATTATCCTAACAGAGCACTACGCTCCCAAAATGCAGGATTACTTGTAATACCTAGAATCTCCAAAAGTACAATGGGAGGCAGAGCCTTCAGCTATCAAGCTCCTCTCCTGTGGAATCAGCTGCCAATCTGGTTTCGGGAGTCAGACTCGATCTCTGTTTTTAAGAATAGGGCTAAAACCTACCTTTTTGATATAGCCTACAATTAGGGAGGGATCATGTGTTTCTGAACCCTCCCTTAGTTATGCTGCTAATAGGTTTAGTCAGCCGGGGGACCTCCAGTAATGCACTGGGCCTCACTCCTTTCCTCACTCTCTATGAAATATTTTTTTTTTTTTTTTTGCTGGTCATTAACATCTGTTTGTTCTCTCCCATAGATTGAGTCCCCATCGTGCTGTTTGCTCTCTACATGTCTGTTCTTTTCTTCTTCTCTATCCCCTCACCCCCCCAGCCAGTCGCAGCAGATGACTGCCCCTCCCTGAGCCTGGTTCTGCTGGAGGTTTCTTCCTGTTAAAAGGGAGTTTTTCCTCTCCACCGTCGCCAAGTGCTTGCTCACAGGGGATCGCCTGATTGCTGGGGTCTTTCTGCAACTGTGGGGGTTCCCCCCTACAGTTGATAGTGCTATGAGATGACTGTTGTTGTGAAATGGCGCTATATAAATAAAGTTGAATTGAATTGAATTGAATTGAATTGATATTAACATATCAAAACAGCGCAGAGAAGAAACAGTGTCAAAACTCGCCCGGAAAAGAGTTTGTAATTTTTTTTTTCCCATATAAGGCGATTGTGATTTTATTACATTTTTTTCCACCGAAAGTAAAATCCTCCCCTATGAATTTTGAAGCCGAGTGTTGACTTTACTCCAAATGGAACAACTTTCTGTTAAAAAACATTATATTACTTTTTTCAGTTTTCATTTTTATAAATCTCATTGCCTACCGAAGCTGAATATCTGAGCTTTTTTTTTTTTTTTTTATTTCCCCGACCATCCAATCGGGGAAATTCAGACCTATCTGTATATTACCATCCAGTGTTTTGGAGGTGACCGATGTCCATCTCTAATCCTTCACATCGGGACCCTTCATCCTCTGAAACGTGTGAGTCATCTTCGCTTCCTGAACGATATGGTTCAAATAAATAGGGTTGCAGTCCTTCGTTAGAACCAACTCACTCTTCTTGATCACTCGATCCTGCTTCTTCCTCAAAAACTATCGACAAATCGCTCACAACTTCCTCCGCGTCAGTGTACTCAGCCATGCTCGTTTACATCTTTGGTTCCCCTTATTACGTCACAAAATGGCGGTGGCGTTTGACCCAATTTCAACAAAAGAACATCACAATCGTCTGCATCACGATGTAATTTATGGTAGTATATGGAAACAAAATTTTATTGAATTTTTTTGTCTACACAGAATAAAAACACAGTAGTTCTTCTTTCTAACGTGTCTTGGTTGAATTATGTCACAGACTCTTTAAAGCTCAGCAGGCACAACATTTCTCTTTAAATTTAAAAATAAATCAATTATCATCCTACAGCAATCTGTAATGGCGAGTGGCCTGACAGGACAACTACACCACAGCATTTCAGAGCTCCATTTAACCTGCAGAAAGTTCCACATCCATGATGTTTTTTCCCCCAATCACAGGTCTTTGCTATTGGCTGCTCTACAAGGGTTGGTACAAGACACATGAGATATCAGAGATAAAATCAATCAGATTCTTCCCACAGTTAACTTAAATACTGTAACTTCTACAGCTCCTTCAATTGATGTCTGTCTTGATGAGTTTACTCCAATCGACCTTTGTGAGTTAGACAAAATAGTTTCCTCATCCAAACCTTCAACTTGTCTTTTAGACCCTATTCCTACCAGGTTATTTAAAGAAGTCTTCCCACTTATTGGTAGCTTTATTCTTCATATAATCAATTCTTCATTAACTTTAGGCCATGTACCACAGGCTTTTAAAACGGCTGTAATTAAACCCTTACTCAAAAAGCCAACGCTAGATCCAGGAGCTTTAGCTAACTATAGACCAATCTCTAATCTCCCTTTCATTTCAAAAATCTTAGAAAGAGTAGTTGCTACGCAATTATTTGACCACCTGCAGGGAAATGGTTTACTTGAAGAGTTTCAATCTGGGTTTAGAATCCATCATAGTACTGAAACAGCCTTAGCGAAGGTCACTAACGACCTCCTCATCGCATCTGATAATGGACTTGTTTCTGTACTTGTCCTTTTAGACCTTAGTGCAGCTTTTGATACTATCGATCATAATATTCTACTTGATAGATTAGAACACTATGTTGGATTTAATGGAACTTCGTTGCAGTGGTTTAGATCTTATTTATCTGATAGGTTCCAGTTTGTTCATGTAAATAATGAGTTTTCTTTCAACTCAAAGTTTAGTCATTGAGTTCCACAGGGATCTGTGCTAGGCCCTACTCTTTTTAGTTTATATATGCTTCCGTTAGGCAACATTATTAGAAAGCACTGTATACATTTTCATTGTTATGCAGATGACACACAATTATACCTGTCAATGAAGCCAGATGATAGTAATCAATTAGCCAAGTTAGAAGCCTGTCTTAAGGAAATCAAAGCTTGGATGACTTGTAATTTCCTGCTATTAAATTCAGATAAGACTGAAGTCATTTTTGTTGGTCCAAAAAACCTTAGAAATACCTTTCCAAATCAAACTTTCAGTTTGGATGAGGTTACTCTTTCTCTTAATAGCTCTGTGAGGAACCTTGGAATTATTTTTGATCAAGATCTGTCCTTCAATTCACATATTAAATTTGTTTCTAAGACTGCCTTCTGTCATTTACGTAATATTGCCAAGATTAGAAGCATCTTGTCTCAGAGTGATGCTGAGAAACTAATCCACGCTTTTGTTAGCTCGAGATTAGATTATTGTAATTCTTTATTATCAGGCTGTCCTAAAACATCTTTAAAAAGTCTTCAGCTGATCCAAAATGCTGCAGCCAGAGTTTTAACAGGTACTAGAAAGAGAGATCATATCTCTCCGGTTCTGGCCTCCCTTCATTGGCTTCCCATAGAGTATAGAATTAAGTTTAAAATCCTTCTTCTTACTTACAAAGCTCTAAACAATCAGGCTCCTTTTTATTTAAAAGATCTGATACTACCGTATTATCCTAACAGAGCACTACGCTCCCAAAATGCAGGATTACTTGTAATACCTAGAATCTCCAAAAGTACAATGGGAGGCAGAGCCTTCAGTTATCAAGCTCCTCTCCTGTGGAACCAGCTGCCAATCTGGATTCGGGAGTCAGACTCGATCTCTGTTTTTAAGAATAGGGCTAAAACCTACCTTTTTGATATAGCCTACAATTAGGGAGGGATCATGTGTTTCTGAACCCTCCCTTAGTTATGCTGCTAATAGGTTTAGTCAGCCAGGGGACCTCCAATAATGCACTGGGCCTCACTCCTTTCTTCACTCTCAATGAAATTTTTTTTTTTTTTTTGCTGGTCATTAACATCTGTTTGTTCTCTCCCATAGATTGAGTCCCCATCGTGCTGTTTGCTCTCTACATGTCTGTCCTTTTCATCTTCTCTGTCCCCTCACCCCCCAGCCAGTCACAGCAGATGACTGCCCCTCCCTGAGCCTGGTTCTGCTGGAGGTTTCTTCCTGTTAAAAGGGAGTTTTTCCTCTCCACCGTCGCTAAGTGCTTGCTCACAGGGGATCGCCTGATTGCTGGGGTCTTTCTGCAACTGTGGGGGTTCCCCCTACAGTTGATAGTGCTATGAGATGACTTGTTGTGAAATGGCGCTATATAAATAAAGTTGAATTGAATTGATCATGTGCACTTCCTGATGGGGAGTGGCTTAGGATAGCAAAGGGAAGGGAACCTGTAGACGCCCCCCCCCCCCCCCAAAAAAAAAAATTCAGGCATTTTTTTCCCTGCCTTCTCAGTTTTCTGCCTACTGCAGCTTTAAACGTAAGGCTTTGTATAGGGCTAGGATCAGCCTTATACAAAGGATCAAGGTCATTTCGGGTCACACCTGCAATTTTACTGCTCACCAACAATCCCTTGCAGTCCTTTTTTATTTGTGAGGTTTAGTACCCATAAAAACTAGCAAATGACAATGCAAGAAAAGAGCATTCAAAAGGCTTTCGGTGTATGACTGTTGTAGGAATAAGAATATAAATGTTTATATAAAATCAGCTGTATAACGGTTGACTATTAACAAGGCACAAGAAATAAGTGGAAGCCAAATTCCAGATTTCATACATGATGGGAGGATATACATCATCATTTTCACTTGTCAAAAGAAAAAAAATCACCTTTGGGATCCAAATTTAGATTTCAAAGAATAAAAAAAAAAACATTGATTTCCACAAACCAACAGATAACCATATTAAATTAACAGATAAAAATGGTGTTTGCTGAAGTTTATTTTTGAATGCTCCTTTTACTTCAGACATTTGTCTGTAATGACACGGCACCAATTCCACTTAAGGAAAATGACTCAAGTTACCTTTACTGATTCAGCCTATTACTGCAGAAGAACCAATAATGCTCACATCCACTTGCTCGTCACATGGAAAAGCTAATTTCATTTTGCTGGTCAAACAGGTGCACAACACTTCTCATTAAATATGTAAACAGTTATCCTAACAGAAAGTTTTATGGGCAGGGTAAATCATCATACACAACTGTAGAAAGCAAATAGTGTCAGATTGCTCACCTGTTTAAGAACTTCCACGGAAACTAAACAAAAAATGAAATCTATGGCTAAGTCCCGTCGTTCTAGGAGGTAATCTTTATCTCGGTGCTGTTCATCCCTATAAAAAAAGGGCAGAGACAAAGGTAAGGCCAATAATCGACTTGTTCAATAGAGAAACAAGAGCACTCTGTGGCGAGTGCAATATCTGACACCTCTGTTTTCTTTGAAGATCCCATTATGTCAGTGAAGGAGAGCAGTTTTCAACTTTTCCATATAATATTTGAGGCTGAACCAAATTATGATACCGCTAAGTTTATCATCCATGAATATACAACAAATGTATACAACCCATAGCTGTAGGTCACGATCCCAAGGTGAACCTGTGTAGCAAGTCTGGTGACCGTAGCTTCTGAGAGCTTCTGTAGTAAGAGGGCATAGGGAATGCTAACCTTGACCTTTGAACCACAAACCCATAGTCAGACGTCATGGTCTCAAGTTGAACCTGTGTACAAAGTTTGCTGAACCTAGCTTTACTCTTGTATAGCAATAATTAATGGTGAGACAAAAGATCGATTCAGTGACGGATCGTGTTACTTGACAGTAACAACGATGCACCGAACCCTAAACGCATGGATCGATCTTTTATCAATAATGTATATTCAGGTAAACATTGCATACTCTCTTGGGTATTCAACCAATTGCGTTTTCAGTTCACTAGATGGCGCAAAGCAAGCACCCAGTCAAGTGAAGTGATAGCTTGTCTCCTGAGATTTGCAGCCAGCTTCGAAAGTTAGGAAGCAGTTAGCTTGAAGTCAGCTCAAATGTTGGGCCTTTTTTGGATTTTATAACAAAGATGGAAGACCTTGACATGACAAACAACCCGCAAGACCTGCACAGAAAAGAAAAAAAGGTGGGCCAGCACATGTCTTGGAGCAGCATTCGCAACGGCTAAGCTAAAAACAGCAGCATGGAGCTTCTGAGCAGTGCTTGGAGAAAAAGTAAGTGTTTATTTATGAAGCGCTTTTCAGAGACATATACTCACAAAATGCTGTACAATAAAATAGAATAAAATGAATTTGATAGATAAAAATAAAAAATATACAAAAACAAGTTAAAAGACGAGATTAAAATAATTTAAAAATATCAGACTTATTAAAAAGCAGTTGAATTGAAACACAACGGAAAGCCTCCTTAAAAACGTTTTCAGCTGCTTTTTAAGAGTCCACAGAGTCAGATAAAAATAGCTGGCATGGGAATCTATTCCAAATAATGCCGTCCACCACCCTCTGTGTGTGCAGTCATGTCTTTGCAGAAACTGAAGCCCCGAGAATACTTTATTATATGAAAGAGATGTCAACAATTTTACTTTGGGAAATGATGTGAGGTTGAATAAGGTGAAAAAAATTAGAAATATATGGATCACGATACTCGATTATCGCTATATCGTGATTATCATTGAATCATGATAGGATCGAATCGCAACCCAACTATCGCAATCCGATTCCCACCCCTAGTAATAATAGTGCCATTGGAATGTTAACTGTGACCTGTAGACTCTAAACCCATAGTTAGGTCAGGGTGTAAGCAGTCCAAGGTTCATCTTAGAGACAGCTATGGTATTGATTTGAAAAGCCTACATTGTTTCCTTCAGTAATTATCACGTTTACAAGATTTAGGGAAAAAACTCACCTGACCTTGACCTCAAGGTCTACAATTCCTGCAAAAATCATCCAGTCAGAGTCAAACTGCAATATGTGCATCATCAGTGTAATCAAATCCTGGCACCACGTTTCAAAACATTTAGAGCAAAACTGTAGAAGGAGTTGATTTCACAAGACAATTACTGTCTATTAACAGAGGTGAAATAGGAGATCATAAGTTAGGTGCAATAACTCCTGCAAAAATCTTCCAACTGGAGCCAAATTGCAATATGTGCATCTTTGGTATACATCAAACCCTGGTACCAAGTTTCACAACAATCAGAACAAAACTGTACTAGGAGTTGATTTCACAAAAGTGGGACAGACAGATGGCCCCACAGCATAATCCCCCTTTGGTCTTTGACTGGCGGCAACTTAAAAATTAATAATAATAATTATATATATATATATATATATATATATATATATATATATACACTGTATATATACACACACAGTGGGGCAAAAAAGTATTTAGTCAGCCACCAATTGTGCAAGTTCTCCCACTTCAAAGATGAGAGAGGTCTCCAATTTTCATCATAGGTATACCTCAACTATGAGAGACAAAATGAGAAAAAAAAATCCAGAAAATCACATTGAAGGATTTTTAATGAATTAATTGGTAAATTCCTCAGTAAAATAAGTATTTGGTCACCTACAAACAAGCAAGATTTCTGGCTCTCACAGACATGTAACTTCTTCTTTAAGAGGCTCCTCTGTCCTCCACTCGTTACCTGTATTAATGGCATCTGTTTGAACTCGTTATCAGTATAAAAGACACCTGTCCACAACCTCAGACTCCAAACTCCACTATGGCCAAGACCAAAGAGCTGTCAAAGGACACCAGAAACAAAATTGTAGACCTGCACCAGGCTGGGAAGACTGAATCTGCAATAGGTATGCAGCTTGGTGTGAAGAAATCAACTGTGGGAGCAATTATTAGAAAATGGAAGACACACAAGACCACTGATAATCTCCCTCGATCTGGGGCTCCACGCAAGATCTCACCCCGTGGGGTCAAAATTATCACGAGAACGGTGAGCAAAAATCCCAGAACCACATGGGGGGACCTAGTGAATGACCTGCAGAGAGCTGGGACCAAAGTAACAAAGGCTACATCAGAAACACACTACGCCGCCAGGGACTGAAATCCTGCAGTGCCAGACGTGTCCCCCTGCTTAAGCCAGTACATGACCAGGCCCGTCTGAAGTTTGCTAGAGATCATTTGGATGATCCACAAGAGGATTGGGAGAATGTCAAATGGTCAGATGAAACCAAAATAGAACTTTTTGGTAAAAACTCAACTTGTCGTGTTTGGAGGAGAAAGAACACCATACCTACTGTGAAGCATGGGGGTGGAAACATCATACTTTGGGGCTGTTTTTCTGCAAAGGGACCAGGACGACTGATCCGTGTAAAGGAAAGAATGAATGGGGCCATGTATTGTGAGATTTTGAGTGAAAACCTCCTTCCACCAGCAAGGGCATTGAAGATGAAACGTGGCTGGGTCTTTCTAGCATGACAATGATCCCAAACACAC
Organism: Pholidichthys leucotaenia; assembly: GCA_020510985.1. Lineage (NCBI taxonomy): Eukaryota > Metazoa > Chordata > Actinopteri > Cichliformes > Pholidichthyidae > Pholidichthys > Pholidichthys leucotaenia. Next base: position 48,946,453 of record CM035839.1, read on the forward strand.
CGCCCGGGCAGCAAAGGAGTGGCTTTGTAAGAAGCATTTCAAGGT